>JAQQAC010019400.1:4412902-4474515 GCA_029783875.1 Phataginus tricuspis
TTGCCATCCATCCTTCATCTCTCTCCGTTTAAAATTGGATGATGTTATTCTCCCCGCTTTTATTCAACATAGTACTAGAGGTCCTAGACACGGCAATCAGAGAAAACAAAGAAATACAAGGCATCCAGATTGGTAAAGAAGAAGTCAAACTGTCCCTATTTGCAGATGACATGATACTGTACATAAAAACCCTAAGGAATTGCCTCCAAAACTATGAGAACTAACATCTTAATTCAGCAAAGTTGCAGGATACAAAATTAATACACAGAAATCTGTTGCTTTCCTATACACTAATGATGAATTAGCAGCAAGAGAAATCAGGAAAACAATTCCATTCACAATTGCATCTAAAAGAATAAAATACCTAGGAATAAACCTAACCAAGGAAGTGAAAGACCTATACCCTGAAAACTACAAGACGCTGTTTTTTTTTATATATATAATTTATTTTGGTATCATTAATCTACAATTACATAGGTAATATTATGGTTATTAAACTACTCCCTTCATCAGGTCCCCTCCACCAACCCCATTACAATCACTGTCCATCAGCGTAATGAGATGCTATAGAATCATTACTTGTCTTCTCTGAGTTTTACAGCCCTCCCCGCACCCCCCTAACATTACGTCTGCTAATCATAATGCCCCTTATTCCCCCTTATCCCTCCCTTCCCACCCATCTTCCCCAGTCCCTTTCCCTTTGGTAACTATTAGTCCGTTCTTGGGTTCTGTGAGTCTGCTGCGGTTTTGTTCCTTCAGTTTTTTTCTTTGGTCTTATACTCCACATATGAGTGAGATCATGTGGTATTTGTCTTTTTCCATCTAGGTTATTTCACTAAGCATAATACCCTCTAGCTCCATTCATGTTGTTGCAAATGGTAGGATTTGTTTTCTTCTTGTGGCTGAATAATATTCCATTGTGTATATGTACCACCTCTTCTTTATCCATTCATCTACTGATGGACACTTAGGTTGCTTCCATTTCTTGGCTATTGTAAATAGTACTGCAATAAACATAGGGATGCATCTGTCTTTTTCAAACTGCGCTGCTGCATTCTTAGGGTAAATTCCTAGGAGTGGAATTCCTGGGTCAAATGGTATTTCTATTTTGAGTTTTTTGAGGAACCTCCATACTGCTTTCCACAATGGTTGAACTAATTTGCTTTCCCACCAGCATTGTAGGAGGGTTCCCTTTTCTCCACATCCTCGCCAACATTTGTTGTTGTTTGTGTTTTGGATGTTGGCCATCCTCACTGGTGTGAGGTGATATCTTATTGTGTTTTTAATCTGCATTTCTCTGATGATTAGCGATGTGGCGCATCTTTTCATGTGCCTGTTGGCCATCTGAATTTCTTCTTTAGAGAAGTGTCTATTCATGTCCTCTGCCCATTTCTTAATTGGATTATTTGCTTTTTGTTTGTTAAGGTGCATGAGTTCTTTATATATTTTGGATGTCAACCTCTTATCAGATACATCATTTATGAATATATTCTCCCATACTGTATGATGTCTTTTTGTTCTGCTGATGGAATCCTTCGCTGTACAGAAGGTTTTCAGCTTGATATAGTCCCACTTGTTTGTTTTTGCTTCTGTTTTCCTTGCCTGGGGAGATATGTTCATGAAGAAGTTGCTTATGTTTATGTCCAAGAGATTTTTGCCTATGTATTTTTCTAAGATTTTTATGGTTTCATGACTTACATTCCGGTCTTTGATCCATTTTGAGTTTACTGTTGTATATGGGTTTAGCCAATAGTCCAGTTTCATTCTCTTACATCTAGCTGTCCAGTTTTTCCAACACCAGCTTCTGAAGAGGCTGTCATCTCCCCACTGTATATCCAAGGCTCCTTTATCCCATATTAATTGACTGTATGTGTTTGGGTTACTGTTTGGATTTTCTATTCTGTTCCACTGGTCTGTGGGTCTGTTTTTGTGCCAGTACCAAATTGTCTTGATTACTCTGGCTTTGTAATAGAGCTTGAAGACAGGGAGCATAATTTCCCCTCTTTGATTCCTCCTTCTCAGGATTGCTTTGGATATTCGGGGTCTTTTGTGGTTTCATATGAATTTTAGAACTATTTGTTTGAGTTCATTGAAGAAAGGTGTTGGTATTTTGATGGGGATTGCATTGAATCTGTAGATTGCTTTAAGTAGTATAGCCATTTTGACAATATTTATTCTTCCTAGCCAAGAGCATGGGATGCATTTCCATTTGTTAGTGTCCTCTTTAATTTCTCTTAGGAGTGTCTTGTAGTTTTCAGAGTACAGGTCTTTCACTTCCTTGGTTAGGTTTATTCCTAGGTATTTTATTCTTTTTGATGCAATTGTGAATGGAATTGTTTTTCTGATTTCTCTTTCTGTTAGTTCATCGTTAGTGTATAGGAAAGCAACAGATTTCTGTGTGTTAATTTTGTATCCTGCAACTTTGGTGAATTCAGATATTAGTTCTAGTAGTTTTGGAGTGGAGTCTTTAGGATTTTTTATGTACAATATCATGTCATGTGCAAATAGTGACAATTTGACTTCCTCTTTACCAATGTGGATGCCTTTTATTGCTTTGTTTTGTCTTATTGCCATGGCTAGGACCTCCAGTACTATGTTGAATAACAGTGGAGAGAGTGGGCATCCCTGTCTTGTTCCCGATCTTAGATGAAAAGCTTTCAGTTTCTCTCTGTTAAGTATGATGTTAGCTTTGGGTTTGTCATATATGGCCTTTATGATGTTGAGGTACTTGCCCTCTATACCCATTTTGTTGAGAGTTTTTATCATGAATGGATGCTGAATTTTGTCAAATGCTTTTTCAGCCTCTATGGAGATGATCATGTAGTTTTAGTTCTTCTTTTTGTTGTTGTGGTGGATGATGATGATGGATTTTCGAATGTTGTACCATCCTTGCATCCCTGGGATAAATCCCACTTGATCATGGTGTATGATTCTCTTGATGTATTTTTGAATTCAGTTTGCTAATATTTTGTTGAATGTTTTTGCATCTATGTTCATCAATTACAGGTATATTGGTCTGTAATTTTCTTTTTTGGTGAGGTCTTTGCCCGGTTTTGGTATTAGAGTGATGCTGGCTTCATGGAATGAGTTTGGAAGTATTCCCTCATCTTCTATTTTTTGGAAAACTTTAAGGAGAGTGGGTGTTATTTCTTCTCTATATGTCTGGTAGAATTTAGAGGTGAATCCATCTGGCCCGGGGGTTTTGTTCTTGGGTAGTTTTTTGATTACTTCTTCAGTTTCATTGCTGGTGATTGGTCTGTTTAGTTTTTCTGTTTCTTGTTGGTCAGTCTTGGAAGGTTGTATTTTTCTAAGAAGTTGTCCATTTCTTCTAGGTTTTCCTGCTTGTTAGCATATAGATTCTCATCATATTCTCTTATAATTCCTTGTATTTCTGTGGGATCCGTTGTTAGTTTTCCTTTCTCATTTCTGATTCTGTTTATGTGTGTAGATTCTCTTTTTCTCTTAATAAGTCTGGCTAGGGGTTTACCTATTTTGTTTATTTTTTCAAAGAACCAGCTCTTGGTTTCATTCATTTTTTCTATCGTTTTAATGCTTCTCAATTTTATTTATTTCTTCTCTGATCTTTATTATGTCCCTCCTTCTGGTGACTTTGGGCTTCATATGTTCTTCTTTTTCCAATTTCCGTAATTGTGTCTTTAGACTATTCATTTAGGATTGTTTTTCCTTCTTTAAATAGGCCTGGATTGCAATATGCTTTCCTCTTAGAACCGCCTTTGCTGCGTCCCACAGAAGTTGAGGCTTTGTGTTGTCGTTTTCATTAGTCTCCATATATTCTTTGATTTCTGTTTTGATTTGGTCATTTACCCATTGATTAATTAGGAGAATGTTGTTAAGTCTCCATGTATTTGTGAGCCTTTTTGTTTTCTTTCCAAAATTTATTTCTAGTTTTATACTTTTTTGATCTGATAAGTTGGTTGGTAGGATTTCAATATTTTTGAATTTACTGAGGTTTTTTTTGTGGCCTAGTATGTGGTCTATTCTGGAAAATGTTCCATGTGCAGTTGAGAAGAATGTGTATCCTGTTGCTTTTGGGTGTAGAGTTCTGTAGATGTCTGTTAGGTCCATCTGTTCTAGTGTGTTGTTCAGTGCCTCTGTGTCTTTAGTTATTTTCTGTCTGGTTGATCTGTCCTTTGGAGTGACTGATGTGTTGATGTCTCCTAAAATGACTGCATTGCTTTCTATTTCCTCCTTTAATTCTGTTAATATTTGTTTCACATATGCCGGCGCTCCCGTTTTGGGTGCATATGTATTTATAATGGTTATATCCTCTTGTTGGATTGACCCCTTTATCATTATGTAATGTCCTTCTTTATCTCTTGCTACTTTCTTCATTTTGAAGTCTATTTTGTCTGATACAAGTACTGCAACACCTGCTTTTTTCTCCTTGTTGTTTGGATGAAATACGTTTCTCCATCCCTTCACCTTTAGTCTCTGTATATCTTTGGGTTTGAAGTGAGTCTCTTGCTTTTTCATGCATTCAGTAACTCTGTTTCTTTTGATTGGTTCATTCAGTCCATTTACATTTAGGGTAATTATCGATAGATATGTACTTATTTCCACTGCTGGCTTTAGATTCGAGGTTAGCAGAGGTTCAAAAGTAGCATCTCTACTGTCTAACAGTCTAAGTTAACTTTCTTGTTAAGTTATTGTAAACACAATGTGATGATTCTTTATTTCTCTCCCTTCTTATTCTTCCTCCTCCATTCTTTATATACTAGGTGTTTCATTCTTTGCCTTTAGTTAGTATTTGTATGGTCTGCTTTCTTTGCTATGATTTTATTTTCTCTGGGGACCTCTTTTTAGCCTTAGGAGTGCTTCCATCTAGAGCAGTCCCTTTAAGATATCCTGAAGAGGTGGTTTATGGGAGGCAAATTCCCTCAGCTTTCGCTTGTCTGGAAGTTGTTTAATCCCTCCCTCAAGTTGAAATGATAATCGTGCTGGATACAATATTCTGAGTTCGAGGCCCTTCTGTTTCATTATGTTAAATATATCATGCCATTCTCTTCTGGCCTGTAAGGTTTCTGTTAAGAAGTCTGATGATAGTCTGATGGGTTTTCCTTTGTAGGTGATCTTTTTTCTCCCTCTAGCTGCCTTTAATACTCTGTCCTTATCTTTGATCTTGCCATTTTAATTATTATGTGTCTTGGTGTTTTCGTTCTTGGGTCCCTTGTGTTGGAAAATATGTAGGCTTCCGTGGTTTGAGAGACTGTTTCCTTCCCCAGCTTGGGGACGTTTTCAGCAATTATTTCTTCAAAGACACTTTCTATCCCTTTTTTTCACTCTTCTTCCTCTGGTACTCCTATAATGAGAATATTGTTCTGTTTGGATTGGTCACACAGTTCTTTTAAAATTCTTTCATTCCTAGAGATCCTTTTATCTCTCCATGCCTCAGATTCTCTATATTCCTGTTCTCTGATTTCTGTTCCATTAACAGTCTCTTGCATCTCGTCCAGTCTGCTGCTAAGCCCGTCAGTCGCTTGTCTCATCTCTGCATTGTCTTTCTTCACTTCCCTCACTTCCTCCCTCAGCTCTTGCATATTTCTCTGTAGATCCATCAGTATGGTTGTGCCTTTTATTCTGAATTCTTTTTCAGGAAGATTGTGCATGTCCAGCCCATCAGGCTCCCTCTCTGGGGTTGTCTGGTCTGGGGTTGTCTGGGTAAGCTTTGTTTGTACCATATTCCTCTGTCTTTTCATGGTGATAGAAGTGGTCAGAAAAAGAAAAAAAGAAGAAAGGGATAATAGAGAAAAAAGAAAAACAAAAAGAAACTCCTGCTGGGTGTAGTTTCTTTGAGGATCCTGTAGGTGGTGCTGCTGCTCCACTATTTCACAGCCATGCCGCTCACCGGGCCCTTTGTGACTCTGGCCAGGGAGGGAACGAATGGGAGGCTGCTGAATTCTGTGGGGAAGTCTCTGTGAGACTGCTTTTCCCAGCCACAGTCCAAGGGGACCGAAATTTCCCAGGACTCCCAGCCTGCTTGGCTGAGTGCGCTGGGACAATCCTGGTCCTCTGTTGGGCCCCTGTCTGTTCAAGACCCCTAAAAAAGTGCGCAGTTTTCTTTTGTCCTGGGTAACTGGCTGAGTGGACCTGCTGTCTTGGATCCTGCACCTCTGTCTCTCCAATCTCCGATACACCGTGCAAAGTGTGTCAGTGCTCCCAGCACAGATCATCAGGACTGGTTATTTGGTGGGCCTGTGCTTCCACTCCCTTCCCACTCTGAATCCTCTCCTCCTGTTGGTGCGCTGGAGTGGGAGAGTGCTCGGGTCCCGCCAGGTCGCGGCTCCGTATCTTACGTGCTCCGCGGGGTTCCGAGTCCTCTCAGGTGTAGCTGCAGGCTGAGCGTCATCCTGTATCTTCTCGTCTCTCTTTTAAGAATAGTCGTATTTGTTGTATTTTCCTAAATGTATTTGGTTTTGGGAGGAGATTTCCACCGCCCTGCTCAGGCCGCCATCTTTCCAGAAGTCCTCTACAAGACACTCTTAAGAGAAGTTAAAAAGACACTAACAAATGGAAATTCATCCTGTGCTTTTGGGTAGGAAGAATTAATATTGTCAAAATAGCCACCCTACGTAAAGCAATATACAGATTCAATGCAGTCCCTATCAAAATACCAACAGCATTCTTCAATGAACTCGAACAAATAGTCCTAAAATTCATATGGAACCACAAAAGACCCCAAATAGCCAAAGCAATCCTGAGAAGGAAGAATAAAACAGGGAATTATGCTCCCTGACTTCAAGCTCTACTACAAAGCCACAGTACTCAAGACAATTTGGTACTGGCACAAAAACAGACCCACAGACCAGTGGAACAGAATAGAAAATCCAAACATTAACCCAAACATTTACAGTCAATATTTGATAAAGGAGCCTTGGATATACAATGGGGAGATGACAGCCTCTTCAGCAGCTAGTGTTGGAAAAACCGGACAGCTACATGTAAGAGAATGAAACTGGACTACTATCTAGCCCCATACACAAAGGTAAACTCAAGGTGGATCAAAGACCTGAATGTAAGTCATGAAACCATAAAACTCTTAGAAAAAAACATAGGCAAAAATCTCTTGGATATAAACAAGAGCGACTTCTTCATGAACATATCCCCCTGGGTAAGGGAAACAAAAGCAAAAATGAACAAGTGGGACTATATCAAGTTGAAAAGCTTCTGTACAGAAAGAACACCATCAGTAGAACAAAAAGACATCCTATAGTATGGGAAAATATATTCATAAATGATGTATCTGATAAGGGGTTGACATCCAAAATATATAAAGAGCTCACATGCCTCAACAACCAAAAAGCAAACAACCCGATTAAAAAATGGGCACAGGATCTGAACTGACACTTCTCCAAAGAAGAAATTCAGATGGCGAACAGGCACACGAAAAGATGCTCCACATCACTAATCATCAGAGAAATGCAAATTAAAACCACAAGGAGATATCACCTCACACCAGTTAGAATGGCCGCCATCCAAAAGACAAACAACAACAAATGTTGGCGAGGATGTGGAGAAAGGGAACCCTCCTACACTGCTGGTAGGAATGCAAATTAGTTCAACCAGTATGGAGGTTCCTCAAAAAATTCAAAATAGAAATACCATTTGACCGAGGAATTCCACTCATAGGAATTTACCCCAAGAATGCAGCAGCCCAGTTTGAGAAAGACCTATGCACTCCTATGTTTATCACAGCACTATTTACAATAGCCAATAAATGGAAGCAGCCTAAGTATCCATCAGTAGATGAATGGATTAAGAAGATGTGGTACATATACACAATGGAATATTATTCAGCCATAAGAAGAAAACAAATCCTAGCATTTGCAACAGCATGGATGGCGCTAGAGGGTATTATGCTCAGTAAAATAAGCTAGACAGAGAAAGACAAGTATCAAATGATTTCACCCATATGTGGAGTATAAGAACAAAGAAAAAACTGAAGGAACAAAACAGCAGCAGACTCACAGAACCCAAGAATGGACTAACAGTTACCAAAGGGAAAGGGACTGGGGAGGGTGGGGGGGAAGGGAGGGACAAGGGGGAGAAAGGGGCATTACGTTTAGCACACATAATGTTAGGGGGGGCACGGGGAAGGCAGTATAGCACAGAGAAGAGAAGTAATGATTCTGTAGCATCTCACTACGTTGATGGACAGCGACTGTAATGGGGTATGTGATGGGGACTTGATAATAGGGGGAGTCTAGTAACCATAATGTTGTTCATGTGATTGTACATTAATGATACCAAAAAAAAAATTGGGTGATGTTGCTCTCTGTTTCCTTAAGGTGAAATGTGGCCCCTCACCGTGGCCTGCCTTGTCCCACATGGTTTGGCCTCCTGCCTTGCTTGCCGGTCTTACGTGTGGCCCCTCTCCCCTTTACTCGCTGGCTTCTCGTTTCCTTGCTGATGTGTGCCTGTCTCACCACTCCTCCCACCCATACCCGCTGACTCTTCCTCCTCCTTGAACTCTGAACCAAAATACTGATTTCTCAGTGTCTAGAGTATTCTGTGTTAAAGTTTGGGTTCCCTCAATGTGTTTTCTCCATTTTCAATTTCTTAAATGTTTTATTTGTTTGCTTTTTCAGCTCCTGAGGGTGTCAGGTAAGGACCAGGTTTGGTGCCTCATTGTCTCTCTGGTGACACCTAACACAAGACCCTGTGGGGTAAATATTTGGCTCAATGAAAAGATTCTTAGAGTCAAATGGCTTTAAACTGTGACACTCAGGTTCAGGGAAAGGTTGGAATGGTAGTCATATGTAATTTGTGAAGCTTTGGTACTTTGCAGCATTATAGCTGCTAGTTACTCTCCTGTAGTCCTGCAATTTTGGTAAATATTACCAACTCAACACAGGCCTGGAAGAAGAAAAATTAACTGTTAAATACATATTGTTGCATACATATTATTGCAACAAAAACAGACATTGAAAAATTAAAAGTCATTTCATCCTGAATCCCTCTTCCCATCTAATAAGTCAAATATGTATTTTTTCTATTCTGTTGTCCTGATCCGTGTGTATTGATTACTTACATTTCATCATAATAAGACACAGATTAGCTTCTTGTTTTTCTGCTCTGCTTTGTACTCTTCATAAACATAATAACTGAATAGTTAAAGTTAAGTATTTAATTTTTCTGTGCAGATTTCAAAAGTTCTGTTTTTCCTTTAACATTCCAATGTATTTTTTCCCCTGCTCTGTATTGGTATGCCTTTTTGCTTTGGTGGATAGGAACACACAATGATATATGTTTTTTGTTTTTTGTTTTTTTAATTCTGGAAGCCCCAAGTTCCAATATTATGAGTTATCTGTCTTTTTAAAGCAGAGAAAATTAAAATGTGAATGTTTTATATATATGAAAAAGAAATAACAGGTAGGTAAGTCTTTTTTCCAGGGTTTCTTAACTAAGGTAGTGCTGTGTCTGGCTTGTTTTCTCTTCAACATGCTTGATTTAATCTTTCCAAGTTTCTGGCTGTTTATTTTGTAATATGAACAATACAGAATGTCTGGTTTATATTTAATGTTTAGGTGGTTTCCTGCTTTATTTTAGTTATTTTTGTGTTAAATTTTGCTAGTGTCTATAGCATCTTCTTTTATCTACCAATCACTCTATGTTGCAGGCAACATCAAGACTAAGAGAAAGAGGCTGTGATGGCCGCCTGGCAGGAATTGAAGTTCAACAGCTCTTCTGTTCTCAAAGTACAGCAATTCCTGAACACCAGCTAAAAGAACTGAACATAAAAATTGACAGTGCTTTGCAAGTAAGTTTTTCAGAACTGACACACTGATAGATGGAGGATAGAAACAAGGGAGGAAGTTAAAGTTGTGATGTGGAACCAGTTGGAAAGAGTAATAAGATAGTACTTGGCCTCAAGTCTTCTAATAACTATAGAAATTTAAAATTTCTATTTTCTTCAGACTTTGTAATTTTATAATCTGCTGTATAATCTTGATTCTTGAAAACAATTTCTTTGCAGGCATATAAAATAGCTCTGGAAAGCTTAGGCCACTGTGAATATGCAATGAAAGCTGGTTTCCACCTGAATCCAAAAGCAATTGAAGCCAGTTTGCAGGTACACTATTCTTTCTGGCAGCTCTAGGAGCTGTGGTGGGGCAGTCTTGCCATATCAAGTCAACCAAGTGTCTTGACAGGTGAGCTGTGGGTCACCTCTCCTCTCCTGTCCAAACCTTTTCCAGGGCTGCTGCAGCGACGCAGAAGCACAACAGACAGGGCGGAGGCAGACCCCTCCGCAGCCCATGCAGTGTGAGCTTCCCACCGTCCCTGTGCAAATAGGATCACACTTCCTGAAGGGTGTCTCTTTCAACGAGTCAGCCGCGGACAATTTGAAACTTAAGACGGTAGCTTTTAATGTGGTCTAACAACCTGAATGTGAATTTGGAAAAAGTGTTTTTAAAGGAAACCTCATTGTTAGGAATTTAGATTAAAAAATAAAACTGAAGTCAAGGCAGGAGGCATTGGTCTTCAGTAAATTGGTGTCTAAAAGCAAACTGTGGTACCATTTTTTTTAATTGAGGTACATACAATAAAATGCACAAATCTTAATGTACAGCTTGATGAATTTTGACATGTGTATATACTCATGTGACCATCACCCAGATCAAACTATCAGGCATTCTCGCTAATTTTTCTCCCTTCACTTACTTCACCCATCCTCCCACCCTCCCCTATGGAAACCATATGGTGACTTTTTTCAAAACCATATGGAGACATTTGCCAAGTTAGTTTTATTCATAATTTTGTTAAAACATTTAATATAAAGAGTATTGAAAGTACACTATAAGATACTGTTTATGATAAATGTTTCAGGACACGTGAATTAAATAAGAGGTGGAATCTTGTCATAACACTGCAGTAATCGTGACCATTTGTGGAGCATCATGCGCGCCAGGCATTATGCCAAGTCCTTCACATGCATTGTCTCATTTAATGCCCACCCATGAGCTGGGTACCGCCCCTTCCCCCATTTGACAGATACAAAAACTAAGCCCTAAGGTCACACAGCTGCAAAGTGGTAGATTGAGATTTGATATTATACAATCTGTTTCCAGGGCTGGCATACCTGACCACTTGGTCACCCAAAATAAAGCTGAGGTTTTCATTGGTATTTACTTTTACCAGATGATTTTGTCTCCTTATTTAGAGGGATTCAGCCTTTCAAAATTCCTCAGCCAATTTGCATCAGCAGATTGCTAAATAATGCTGTATTTCATGCTAGTATAGAAATCACATGTATATATTAATGCATGTGTGTCCGTGTCTAGCCACTCACTCTACAGGCTTGAGACAATCTCTGAGAGTATCTGATAATAATTACTTAAGAAACTGAAGTGACATGATTTGAGAGTACTTAAAATGTTTTTCTCTTAAGGACTCATAATATGTGCCTGTGAATGCATTTCTAGAGTTTATAACTTTGTATGGCTTTATTTTGAGGTGTGAACTCTCTTTTTTATCAATTTGTAGCATACGATGTTACAGCTGATCAAGGAAGCAGGTTGCTGTAATGGAATCACACCCAGGGATGATTTTCCTGTGACTGAAGTACTGAACCAAGTGTGCCCATCCACATGGCGGGGTGCCTGCAAGACTGCCGTGCAGCTGCTGTTTGGCCAAGCGGGATTGGTGAGTGAACGTGTGTGGTGGATGAGAGAGAGAATAGAGAGACATTTCACGTGTGAGGACATAATGTGGGCATATGTGTGACAATACTGAATAATCTAAAAAGTTCTTTGGGCTACAGAGTTTAGACCATACAGAAAAGGTAAAGGAAGAGCAGAATTAGAAATTCTTTTTTTTCTTTTATAGATTGATAATATGTATATGCAGGGAATCTAGTTACAAAATGATGTTGCAAGCTTTAAAGAAACCATTAGTAACAATGTGGTAGGCCCCTTGACCTAGCTTGACTACCTTAGAGCTACAGTGGGTGCCTTTCTGCTGCTCAGGCCTTTGCATCTGACATTCCTTTTGTCTGAGAATACTCTTCTCTGGTCTTCATGTGACTCACTCCTCACTTCCTGATGTCAGCTCAAATATCACTTCCTCCGAAAGACCTCTTGGTGGTAGAAGTAGTGCCCCATCCAGTCACTTTGTATCCCAGCTCTCTGTTTATCTCCTTCTTAGCAATAATAACATCAACTCAAAAATAGGTTTAGTCTTTTCATCTTTGAAGAATAACTTTGCCAAATTTGGATGGGGTCAGGAAATCAACATCTGAACTCACCATTTAGCTTTCTGTTTGGTGTAGCTGACCCATTCACCTTAGGTACTTGATCCTACTTTCTAGAGTTAAGTGACGATTTTTTGAGAAGATACAGTATTTCAGTCACAGGTTAAAAGAAGCTAATTAGAGATTAAGAAAATTAAAGGACTGTTTTCTATAGGGTGTGCTCATGAAATGATCTGTTGGGAGGACACTATCCTTCTGTTAAATGTGGGTGAGGGCTCAGGGGGCCAAGCTCAGGTGGTGCTGCCTTGTAGAGGGCTGGCTGTGGGCTGTCCACAGTGACTTACGCTTCCTTTAGGATCCGTTTCTTAGTATAGGAACCCCAGAAAAGGAGTAAACTGGAGACCCCTGCTGAAATAAGGAGCCCTGTGTATTCAGGAGATTAAGCCGTGTTTCCAAAGGCCATTTTAGCTGAAACTAGGAGAACCATGGCGACGAGTTCTTCAGAAAGGAGTGTGTAAAATAAGGCAGAAGGACATACAGGCTGTTTTGAGAAAACATTGTTAGTTAAAAAAAAATGTCCCATGTTATTCAGAGAGCAGGAACTTCTTCCTAGTTCCCTACCCCTTGATCCCAGGGCACCCTGGTATGTGACTGACCAAGAAACCTTTAGATTATGGTTCTAGGGAGGGGACGAGAGAGGAAACACCTGCCTGGCTCAACAATGGTTGATACTTAGAGAGGAAGTCTTTTCTGAAGGACATTGCTGAGGAGCTGTGGGAACTCTGTTCACAGCCTGGAAACTGGCTTCACTGGAGGCTGAGTTTGGAATCATAATAAGCAAATTTGCATGGCTTACCCTCTCTGAAATGTTACCGGTTTGGTGTTAAAGAGCTCTATTATTTTCTTGAAATTCCATTAGTTATTTGAAAATATATTAATCATTTTGTTATACTCTTCAACTTATGTAAGATACTGTATGATTCTTGTAATAGTAAAGACTTCTCCAAATAAGGGGAAATCATTGAGAGAAGAATTCGTTCTTCATCTTTCCTGAAGTAGTTCTGTTTTTATTGATGATTAAGGATAAAATGATCTTTAAAAAAAGCTTTATCCACTTCTGGCTTATATTTAGTTATTACAAATGGGCTTTTCTGAAGCACTGGTTTGATTTTTAATGACATTTTTATTCCTCTCAAGTACATAAAGTAAAAAAAATAGGAGATACTTTGTTTCCTTTAATTAACATATTTATAGTTTGGGAGAAGTATTAACAGTTTGCAAAGTTCAAAACAGTGTTTGCAAAGTTCAGTACACCCTGCATCCAGAATTTGATTGCTGTTTATTAAAATATTACAGTATTCAGTCATCTTTATTACTTGCGATCTCCATGGGGCTCCTGACTACCTAACTGCCTTGCCAGGGGAATAGCTCTTGCTAGAGTCCCTCAGCATCAATAGACGCATGTTTTGGATTTGTCTGTGACACCTTCTCTCTGAAAGCTGATTGTTGTTTTTGTTTCTCTCTTAGGTGGTAGTTGACACGGCACAGATTGAAAATAAAGAAGCCTATGCTCCCCAAATCAGTTTAGAAGGCTCCAGAATAGTGGTTCAAGTCCCATCCACATGGTAACATGACTGTAGCCTAAACTCTGATTTAAGTTGCACATCTTTGAAAAGATTGCTTTATTTTGGACAAACCCTATGCTAACTGACGTGACAGATCTCTTGCTACTTGTGTGGCTTTACCCGAAGTGGTGGTATGTTAATGCCATGTGTTGTGGTTATTAGTCCACAATGAGGAAGGCAAGATGTCTGAAAAATTGTTTCATTGGCCAGTAATGTAACTAAAATATTACATACTCATGGATCATAATGAGCAGCATTATCTTTTCTTTGATACTGAGTCCACAGCTTTTGAACAGAGTATATTATTTTCTCTGAGGCACCAAGTGCTCTCTAAAGCTGAGCACAGAACATAGAATTCCTTCTCCTTTGTTCCAACAACCCTGATGATCTTGAGTTCATGTCATTAAACACCCAGTGTCACTGTAAATCTGGAGACAGACTGAGCCATTTGTATTTTTAATTATTTCATTATACTTGTAAACGTATAGTACATAAAGGATTCTTAATCTATTAAAAACTCCTACAAATCATTAAGAAAATGGGCAAAGTACTTGAACAGGTAAATCAGAAAAGACATGGTCAGCAAACAGATGAAGAAAATGTGTAACCTCACCTTATAATGAAAGGTAGAGAAAAGAATACAATGTCATTTTGCCCATCATGTTGTTAAATTTTTTAGAGTAATACTAAGTGTGGGCCAGACTATACAAAAACAAGCACAGAAGTTGTTGAATAAATCACACAACCTTTCTGGGGGGCAGTTTCCTAGTTTTCTATATCAGAAGCCTAAAATAAGAGACATGACCTCAGCAGCAGTCCCACAGTTCCGTTCCACCTCTGGAGGTTTATGCTTATGACGTGTGAGCAGGTCCAGCTAAAGGATTGGCAGCATGGCTCTATTAACAAACAGCAACAATTAAGAATATGTTGTAAGACTTGCTATTAAAATCATGATCCGAATGAACATTTAACTATAGAGAGGACATTTAGCTATAAAACGTTTTGGTAGGAAGAGGTGAAGATAGTAATGGAAATGGCACCATCAGTATCTATGTAGACTGAGGTGGTAGCTGCGTAATGCATTCAGATTGAACCTAAAACATTTCCTCTTGACGTGTGAGGGTCCAGTGGTAGATTCTGCCAAAAGTAACACAACTTGTTGATTTATCAAGGGAGGGTTAGTTCACTTCATGTCCTCAAACCTCCCTTCCGTGCGTTCCCTCCACCAAAACTTTTAATTTGATTATAGAGATGGTATACTGTTAATTTCTATACATATCTTTATTCCTACAAAATAACAAATTAAAAGCTCGTTTTTCTGTAAGATTTTTGTGTTCTTGAATTGTTTTCCAATTCAAGTTCTTATTGAAAAATATGAAGCTTAACCCAGATTTTCATTTTGAAGTAAAATAGTTTGAACTTTTGGATAATTGGTGCAATGAACAGCTAGTACTACAATGGTTAACACTGCGTACACTTCCAGAACTCTCCCTGTATAACTCATCTCCTTTGTAATTGATTGCACCTCCATGAAAGACTTCACGTGAGTCCGCGGAGAGGCTCCCTCTGCTGGTTGCTTTTGGTAAAAACACAAAGTTTTCGTATTTGTTTCAAATTACAAATATATGCTTGTTGAGAAGAACCCCAACAGAAGTGATTGCTTTATTCCATCTTCACAAAAATGAAATTGTTAGCAAAGTCTGTCAGGAATTTATTTTATGCTTTATTTTTAGTAAAATAAAGTGCCCAGCTGCCAGATAGTTTTTTTCCAAACAAAATAATACCTTACTTAGATTTAAGCTATTCATACAGTCTTTCAGCAAATACTTAATACCTATTATGTGACATTCTGGGACCTTAGCATTTAACCATGAGCAAGACAGAGTCCCTGCCCCTAAAAGAGCTGACTTTGTAGTGGGGAGGAGAGGAAACAGTTATTAACAAGCATAAAAATTAAGTTTAAACACTGGCAAGTGTATGTGGGGGAAAGAGTAGAATGATATCATCTGATAGAGAATAACTGGGGTAGACATGGGAAGGGGAGGCTATTGTGGATGAGGTGGTCAGTCATGAAGAATCTCTGAAGATAGGACATTTGAAAGAAGCTGGCCATGCAGATTGCTAATGGAGAAAGCATTCCAAGCAGAAGGAACAGCAAATGCAAAGGCCTGCAGAGTGAACCAGCATGGCAGGAGATGTGGTAGATGGTGGTGATGAGGGGAGAGTTATGGAAGCTAAGACTTGAGGGGTCCCTGAGGGACTTGGATTTTTATCTGTGAAAAGGTAGCTTTAAGCACGTCTGCATGATTAGTCAGAAGAAGGGATTAGTCCCTTAAGAGAATTTTTTTGGTCAACTCCCAAGACTGATGAATACAAGGAAAATGCTAATTTGTTGATTTTCAGAAATTGAAATTATTATCTCCAGGAACGATAATACTCATTTCTGCATGACCAGCAAATGCTGTGCTAGAGGGCAAACGTGACCAGCCAAATCACAACTAGAAGTTGGCTTGGGAGTATAGAACAGGTGTGTCCTGATAATCATTGGTTCCAAGCTGAGAGAACCGGGTACATGAACCTTGGGCTGAGCGCACTGGCCAGGTTTCCCTCCCCGGAGCCCAGGGCCTGGTTGGGCCCCAGCAGAGCGTGCCATGTTGCTCGCCTTTTGCAGCGTTTCTGAGGCTGGCTGGCTCACAGATACATTGCTTCTCCAGCCAAACTCATGTTGGGGGGGTGCTGCTGCCTCCTTAGTCAGGTGGCTTTGCCAGTGTTGATTTCACCATTTAACTCTCAGAGTGCCCGGGACCAGATAGACAGTGTCTTCTGGTTCTCCCTCTCAGGAAAGGCTTCTTGGTGGAGGTACCCCAAATGGGCAGTAGGGACCTGAATGGTGGGAGCAGCTCTCAAGGGAGAGCAGCCCAGGCAAAGGCTGTGACAAGAGGGACGGTCCTGAGACGTGGGCAAACAACCTATTCCGGGAGGGAGAGAAAGCCTCTTTGCTGGGACGAGGTGACAGTGAAGAGGCAGGAGGGGCCAGGTCACAAGGAGCCCTGGGGGCTGTCGTAAGGGTTTAGATTTTATTTCAGTCATGATGGGATGCCGCTGGAAGGTTTTAAACAGCAGGTCTCATCTGGTTATGTATTTTCTCAGGAAGTGAGAGTTGAGGTACGACTGAATGTGTTCTGATTTGTGCTGTAGAGGGCTCGCTCTGGCTGTGGTGTGTGGAGGGTGGGCCTGGGAGGGACAGGAGTGTAGAAGAGGAAAGCAGATGGGAGATTGGTCCTGAGCCACAGAAGGCTGTAGTTCCTTGGAGTAGAGCAGTAGTAATAAGGGAGGTGGTGAAAAGTGCTCGAGTTGAGAATATATTCTGGACAATGAGCTGCCAGGATTTGCTGATGGCTTGGATGCAGGACGGGAAGGAGCTAGAGATGACCTGTAGGTTCTACAGTAGACAGTTGTGTTATTTACTTATTGAGGAAGTCTGTGGGAATCAGAGTGGTGTTTGGTGGGGAGGTGAGGAATCGAGGGATGTGCTGACCAGACTACCTTCTCACATACCTGTCAGGTGTGCGAGAAGAGATGGCAAGTAATGCAGTTTGATGTATGAAAGGGGAGTGCAGGAGAAAAGTCAAGGCTGGTGAAGGAAATTTGAGAGTCTTCAGGTGTGGGGATGGTCTATTCAGCCGTAGGACCAGATGCAGTACTCTAGGAAGAAAGGACTGGAAGGTGCCATCATACGGAGGTGGGGGAAAGAGGAGCAGGAGAAGTTGGCAGAGGAGACTGAGAAGGATCTGCCCGCTGTAGAGGAGGAAAACTGAGCAAGCGTAGGGTCACTAAAGCTACAGAAGGCAGTGATCCAGGAGGAAAGAAATACTGCACAATGTTGCAGAGAGTTTGAATAAGATGGAGACAGGTAACTGACCCTAACCTTTGGCAAGATCTGAGTTATTTGATAAAAGCTATTTTAGTGGTGGTATGGGGATGGGCGCCTGGTCAGAGCCAGGTGAGAGGAGAAATAGGACGTAAGGAAGAGGAGACGACACTGGGTTTTGCTAAAATGAAGGGCAGAGAAATAAATGGGGGAATCTGGAGGGGAATGTGGAGTTAAGAGAAGGTGGTTAGTGAGACTGGTTTGTTTGCCAAAGGGGGTATCACAGGGGAGGAGTGGGGTGACTACGTGAGAGGTCCTTGGGAAAGCAGGAGGGCACGTAGCTTGTGGCATTCAGGTGGAGAGTCAGCCTGTGGCAGGATCAGGGTGTGCAAGACAGCAGATGTGTGAGCACAGACACAGGGTGTCTGGGGAATTAGTGGTGAGGGGAAATGAAGTAGATCAAATTTGCTTATGTGTTTTCTCATTTGCCAGTTGAGGTAGGAAAAGAGTAGACAAGGTGGCAGGGATAGCAGAGCTTCGAGGAGAGAGGAGGAGGTGTGAAGTAGTCATCTTGGGTGGGAAAAAATTAACTTATGGAAAGGCCATACGTTCTAAAGGCTGTTGCTTGCCTGAAATTTGCGGAGTCCATGTGGTAGACTACGAAGCTTCTTTTCCTCCATGGACCTTTAGTTTCTTAGGTACAGGTGTGAAGTGCTGCAGAGGAAGGGCGGAGCAGGGGCTTAATGGGAAGAGTTTGCAAGGAGTAGATACTGTGCGGGATCATGGGGTCTCAGCAGGGTAGAAAGGAAAGTCAGGGCCTGAGGCGGTGCTGGACGGCGAGAGGGCATTAGAGCCCCTGGAGGCAGCCCGACTGCAGACGCCTCCCTTCCTACTAAACAGACTGCAGACAGCACTCCAGGCCCTATTGCTTCCTCCTCCGCTTGCAGAGCAACAAGTTCTAGTGTTAACCTTGCCGCTCTCTAAATGTTCTTTTAATTATGGGACTTTTATTTCATGTCAAAAGTATGTAAAAGTTGTAGTCCTTTTATATGAGGCCTGCTTGAAACAGCTTTGCAGAGAAATGCGGCCCAGACTAACACAGCCTGGTTCGCGCCTAGGTGCCTGAAAGAAGACCCCGCTACCATGTCCCTGCTGCAGAGAAGCCTCGATCCCGAGAAGACCCTGGGTCTGGTGGACGTGCTCTACACGGCTGTGCTGGACCTCAACCGCTGGAGGGCAGGGAGGTTGGTGTCCCTGCCAGTCACTTGTTTACCTTCAGGCCCATACCTAGGGACAGTGTGACCACATACAGCTCCATGTGTGTTCACATCACTGATAGCATGTGACTAAGTACGGCAAGAAAAAGAAGAGAACTTTTTATTTGGGAATAATTTCAAACTTACAGACGTGTTGCAAGAATAGTACAAGGAATCACTCTATACCCTTTATCCAGATTCTGCAGTCTGTTGACATTTTGCTTTCATTTGTTTTATCATTTGAGAGAAGCCCATCAAGAGGATTCTAACCCCAAACCCAGATTCTCCTAGTGAACTAAGAGCAGAGAGATGTTTAGAAAATGTACTCAGGTCCTCATGACATTTATTCACATCTGAAAGTAGCTGACAGGTACAAGATTGTCTCTTTGTGACTCGTTACCTTCAGAATGGGCAGGGGTCTTAAATATCTAGCTAGGCACACTCCCCCTTTCTTAACTGTCAAGCACACAGAGGCCCAGGACAGCAAGGTCACTTAGCCAAGGTCACACCATCCATCACCTGCCTCAGCTCCTGCCCCATGGCCTCTCTGTCTCCAGAGCTCTCTTTCAGTGCCGGAAAACAGTGCTCAGAAAACTGGAAATAATAGCTGTCTGTTACTGGCACTGTCTGTAAATTATTTCCAAGGACAGCAGTGCCACAAAGTGTCCTTAAGTCCTGCCCAGCAATGCCTCTCTGCTCTATGGATTCATCAATTGTCCCTCTGCTGGAGCCGCCAGGCTCTTAGTCCCTGTCCTCCAGGCACAAGGCTGGCCTCTGTCAGTTGCATCTCCCAGTCTAGCCATACTTTGGTCTCCAGTACTGAGGTTAAAGTGTTTCTACAAATTCTTGAGGCCAAAGTCGTAATGTAGTTTTCCCAGCCCTGTGTTAGACACTGTTGATTTTTTATAATAAATATAGATAGTGTTTAAGTTATGTATACTTTAAAAACTCATGAGTGTGTATCTACAAAATAAGTGAACCTGATACCAACCAGAGAGGTCTTTTTTTGTTCTTCAAGTCTTTCTTAACTACAAAGAGATCCATTTCATTATCTAGTCTGTGTATATATATTTTTTTCTAACACATTTCTGTTTAAATAGGGAACAAGCTTTACCCTGCATACAGATCCAGCTTCAAAGAGAGATCTGTGATTTTGGGAATCAGTCTGACCTGCCTTCTGGAAATGGAAACAAAGCTTCAGGTGGCCTGCAGAAGACATTCTCCAAACTGACATCCCGGTTCACCAAGAAAACTTCGTGTACCAGCTCTAGCAGTAGCACAAATTATTCCATCCCAAGTACCCCTTCCAAAAACATCTTCATAGCTGGGTGTTTAGAAGAAAAGGCCAAAATGCCCAGCAATATTGATTCAAGGCTACAAAGCATTTTGAACATCGGGAATTTTCCCAGGACTACAGACCCTTCGCAGTCAGCTCAGAATTCCAGCAATCAAACGGCCAATGGTTTTCTCATGGAGAGGCGACACAACTTCCTGCAAGGGGATGACGGCAAAGACGAGAAGGGTATGAACTTGCCAACCGATCAGGAAATGCAGGAGGTGATAGATTTTCTCTCAGGCTTTAATATGGGCCAGTCACATCAGGGCTCCCCACTGGTGACAAGACGTAATTCTGCTGCCACAGCTATGGTGACTGAGCAGAAGGCAGGAGCCATGCAGCCACAGCAGCCACCACTGCCAGTGCCCCCTCCACCGCGGCCACCCCAGGCTAGGGCACATGCACCTCTGACGCCCCAACCAGGCCTGGCACCTCAGCAGCAGTCCCCAAAGCAACCACAACCCCAGGCCCCCTTCTACCAGCACCTGCTCCAGCCCATTGGACCACAGCAGCCCCCGCCCCAGCCTCGGGCCCCAGGGAAGTGGGTGCATAGCTCGTCTCAGCAGCCATCACAGCCTGTTGGAGCGGGTCTGTCTCCTCTTGGCCAATGGCCTGGCATATCTGATCTCAGTTCTGACTTGTACAGCTTGGGTCTGGTGAGCAGCTATATGGATAATGTGATGTCGGAGGTTTTGGGACAGAAGCCACAGGGACCTAGAAATAACACCTGGCCAAACCGTGATCAAAGCGATGGAGTCTTTGGGATGTTGGGGGAGATTCTGCCTTTTGATCCTGCAGGTATGCAAGTACCGCCCCTGCCTTGGTTGTGGGGGGTGGGGTAACATAAATGTAATCACTGAGGACCACACAGGGCCTATCTGCCACAGCCTTACTAGGTGGGGGAAATGACTCTAATCCCCTTTTAAGACCCTTCCTTGCTGTCTGATGGTAAGTGTGGGGCAGACCAGCAAAGGTAGGAAACAATGGTGGGAATGAGGCTGAGAAGGTAAGTGAACTATTTCTCTCACTTTACAGAGGACAAGATTGAGGCTGAGAAGTTACACGAAAAGCTCAAAGTCCCATAGTTCAACTGGGCTCCAGTCTGCGCTCTCCCATTCATGGGCGCCAAGGCAGCTGGCCCTTTGTGAGCTGCCTTTTTCCGGATTACATTATCTGTCTGTAACTCTTTTTTGCCCGGAAGTTCTAAGACCTATGAAAGGTGGTAGAGAACCCTCTTGCCTTCATAGAGTATGGCTTTCACCTGGTCTAAACAGTGTGAAAATACCATGAGAGTTATCTTAGGAAATTATAAAAAGAACTTAGAAACAAAACAAAAATAAATTTGGTGGAAGAATTAACTGAGGATAAAAGCCAAAATTAATTAAATATAAAAAAAAGTAGTAGAAATTGTAAATAAATCTTAAAAAGGGCATTTGGGAGGCCAATAAAATAGATAAACCAATTTATTATAAGCCTGATTAAGAGAAAGCAAAGAGAAACAAGATTAGGAAAGAGAAAGGAACTATAACTACAGATATAGGAGAGATTAAAAGAACTTGTAAGACATTACTGCATATTGATGACAACATACTTGAAAACTGAATGGAAGATGGATTCTTTCCTAATAAAATATACCTTACCAAAATTGCACCAAGATGTGGAAAAACTGCCTAGATCTATTTTAGTAGAACAGATTGGAAAGCCAGTTATGAAGCCAACATGATTTTACCATGAAAACTTTATATAAGGATTATAAAAATGGCAAACCACAGTGCATCTCTCTCGTAAGTGTGGACAGATGCAAGAAAATCTAGCAGTGTATTAGAAGAGTGAAATCTGTTAGTAAACCTGGTTTACTTTAGGAGAGTAAGGTGATCGAGCATAGGGAACTCTGCTACTGTACAGTAATCCATCATATCAACCAATTAAATGAGAAAAACTTATACAACAGATGCTGTAAAGACATTTGTTGAAAGATACCATCAATTCCTAAAAATAAATAAGTCCCTCAAAATAAAACACGAATAAAAGGAAACTTCTTGAATATAAAAAGACGATCTACCAAAATCTAGTAGTAAGTAGTACTTTGGTAAAACAAAATCATTCTAGTTAAAGTCAGGACCCAGAAGGGATGGCAGCTGTTACTACCAATAGCATGTAACTGTCTTGGACTTTCTAGTAAGTATAGCAAGGCAAAAAAAAAGGATATAAGTGGTATGAACTTCAGAAAAGGATAGATTGAAAAACACATCTCTTTGCTGGCAATAGAAATGAAAAAAACTCCATAAAAAATTCCTAGAATTAGTAAGCAAATCTGGTAAGGTGGGTAGATATAAGATAAAATATATAGAAGTCAATTATTTTTTCTCTAATTTAACAAAAGACAGGCAGAAATGGAAAATATATTTCCTTCACAAGAGGAGTACTTGTGAAATATTGTAAATAAGTATAGCAAATATTTTTATAAGTAACCACCAGAAGAGGAGATTCTCTGCTGAAACAACCCAGTATTGACTATTAAAAGAAAGAAATGTTTTCTTATGACTTCTAAAAATTCCTCATGCTTCCTTGTTCTTGCTCTCTTGGGTAGGCAGATGTGGGGAACATTGTGCCCTGGGACACAGGGAGGGCAAACAGTTCCACCCCGCTAAGGAAGAGCAAGCCGACCTGGCTGCCACTGGCTGGGGTGGGCATGGCACATTTTCTCGGTTGCTGGTAGTCTGCATGTCTTTCAGTCATGTAATTAAATCCAGAGTACAAATGGTGTTTGGCAGCATTTTACCACCTTTGATCTCTAGTGAGGCCTGAACATCATTTTACCTACAGGCCCTTAATGTAGCAGCCTGTGGGCATTAGGTCTACATCCCGCTCTAGGCAGGGCCAGTTAGAAGAGGGTGCGCCCTCTGGGCAGGCACGCAGCCTGTGGGCATTAGGTCTACATCCCGCTCTAGGCAGGGCCGGTTAGAAGAGGGTGCACCCTCTGGGCAGGCACGCAGCCCTTGGGGACGTGGCCTGCCTCACTGAGCCAGCACCTTGATTTCGGCCCCTGCCTTCTCCCTCTGAGGGCATCTTTGTGCAGCACACAAATGGCACAGCCTCGGGCAGGGGTCCTGTGGCAGCGCCCTGAGAATGAGCTAGTGATGGGAACGTGCCTAGTGTCCTTGAGAGCTAGAAAGCATACATTGCTCACGCTGAGTCATCTTCAGTCTGTGACCCAGGGGTATTGTTCTGCCATCTCTTTCTGTTTGACTCCTTCTCTGAATGCCTTCTGTGCTATCTTTGCTCCCACTTATGCTGCCCTGCACATCCTTGCTCAGCCCTGCCAGGTATGTTTCTAGCCATCCCTTAATGCACCCTGAAATTTTATCTTACTCATTACCACTCTTACTGTCCTCAGATTGAATGAGCTGTCTGCCCACCCATACCCAGGAAAATACTGGGTCAGAGCCGGGCCCATGGGTCTGGCAGATGTTCTCTATCTGGCCGACCCTGATGCTTTGATAGCATTCACTTTCTCAGTTAGCTGGAGTCGTCCATCTGATTTACATGGTTGTTACGTACATAGCACCAGACATGGGAAAATTTTAAAGTAGTATTTGTCTTTAAAATGTAGTCACGGATAAAGCAAACCTTTTGTGTTCTCTCTTTCTTTCATTACCTTCAGTCCACCTCTGTCCTAGCATGACCCTTCCTGACTGTCCCCACGCACACACCGAACCCCAGCTTCAGAGCCACGTGCAGAAAGCCCCATCTCACGGTGGTGGCCTTCAGGGCAAATCCTGCCATCAGCTCTGAGCCGCACACCTGGCAGCTCTTCATTCTTCATGGTGTGTGTGACCAACACACCCTCAGATGGCAGGGAAGGAAACGAGGTCAATTTGGCCCCAAACCCTGTTTGTCCCTTTGTCTTAATACAGTGGGTTCGGACCCTGAGTTTGCACGCTATGTGGCAGGAGTGAGCCAGGCCATGCAGCAGAAACGCCAAGCCCAGCATGGTCGCCGCCCAGGCAGCCCCCGGGGCCGCTGGCCCCCCGTGGATGATGCGCACCGGACCCGGCCATTCCCGGCGTTCTTCACAGAAGGGTGAGCACTGGTTGGCGCAGAGACATGCGGCTCGGGCAGTTCAATCCCGAGCTTCCACGCAAGAGAGGGACACGTGGTCACATCTTCAGGGGGTCAGTTTTGTGACTGACCTTAGGGTGCCAGGTGGCAGGATGTGTCCCTGGGGAGCGCACCGTTGGTATAAGTTGGTGATTTTCAAGACAAACTCTTCTGCCCTAGACACGGACTGTACCTGATGGCGTTTGTGAAGTGATGCGTGTTTGACAGTCTTTGTGCTGAAACGAGTGTGGCTGTGATCCCCACCTGACAGGGAATGTGACCCGTGTAGCTCACAGTTCATAGTCCAGTGTGTTGAGAGAACTATGAGTTTTCATTATGAAAATGACTAGGGGTTGATGTTTCACATTTCTTTCTGCTACCTGGTTAATAAATCTAGACAGCGAAAGACCATCTCAGCCTTCTGTTTGCTCTAAAGTGAATTCCATGTACAAACCACAGGCTTCTGAGAGGACGAAGGGCAGTGACACATATGTGTTATAAGGGAGAGAAAAGCTCGATCGTCAGGTAGGATAATCCTTGCCTGTTCCTCCATTGGGAGGGCAGATTGGAACATGATGATTGGGGTCCGCATGATGCGTGATTAGCGTCTCTGCGTAATCAGGACTTGCAACACCCTGATTGCTCCTGTCTGATTCTTCCTGATGGAAAAAAAAAAAGAAAGATGGAAAAACTCCAGTTTTCAGGAGGAGACGGAGACGAGACCACTAATTGGTTGTGAGATGAGTGTAAAGACTTCTTTTAGGGCTTGGTTGGAGGTGGAGGCTGGCCTCAGGGCTGTGTAGCCAGGGTCCTGGCCAGCTGCAGGAGGCCCGGGACCAGCTTCTTCTTGGCTTTCAGGGATGGCCTGCACAGCGGCTGGTCGGGCGCTCAGGGAGACTCGGCCAGCTCAAGTGATGAGACATCGTCTGCCAACGGGGACAGCTTGTTCTCCATGTTTTCTGGACCTGACCTCGTTGCTGCTGTCAAGCAGAGAAGGTATGAAGAGATGTGTGGGTGCGAGGAAACAGAGGCCCAGAGGTGGCACTCTAAAGGATGTGGGCAGGAATAGAGAGCTTGCAGGGCTGCGAGGCATCAGAGGTCGTGCTGTGGAGTGGAAAGGGAGCCCAGCTTATTTGGTCCTCATGTGACAGAGTCAGGCTTTGAATAAGCAGTGGGGAGCAGGTAGATGAAGTCAGAAGGGTCCCTGAGTCAGGACGCACGGAGTAGTAACAGTAGTAGTGGTGGCAGCAATGGCTAATACAAGCTAGGGTGTGCTCTGTCTATATGTGAGGCCCCAGCTGCACATTCACAAATATGTTCTCACTTAGACTTACTTCTCACAACCACTGTATTAGTTTGCTAGGGCCAGCATAACAAACTGTCACAGACTGAGGGGCTAAAAAACAAAAATGTATTTTCTCAAAGTGCTAGAGGCTAGAAGCCTGAGATCAAGGCCTCAGAAAGGTTGGTTTCTTCTGCAGGCCTCTCTCCTTTCCGTGAAGGAGGCCACCCTCTCCCCACGTCTCCCTGTGTCTTCCCTCTGGGTGTGCCTGTGTCCTCATCTCTTTCTATAAGGATACCAGTTATACTGGACTAGAGCCCACCTGATGACTTCATTTTAACTTAATTACTTGTTTTAACACCTCATCTCTAAATACAGTCACATTATGAGATACTGTATTTAGGACTTAAACATATGAATTGGTGGTCAACATATGAATTTACGGGGGCACAGTTCAGCCCATACTTACTTACCTTATGATGTAAGTACTGTTTTACCCCCATTTCACAGGTGGGGAAACTGAAGCTCAGAGAAGTTAAAGTTTTTCATCTGTTCATTCAGTGGCACCTGCCACGCACCAGGCACTGGTGATAGAGCAGCAAACCGAACTAAGTCCCTTTCCTTGTGGAACCTGAATTCTGTTGGGGGGAGGCAGATTGAAAAAACCCAAATGTCATGTTGGATTAGGTGCTATGAAGAAAAATAAAGCAGGGTATGAGAGAGAACACAGGGTCTGGTAGATTGTCTGTTTTCAGAAGGGAGTCAGGCCTCTGAGCAGAAAGCTGACCACAGTGAGGGAGCAATGGTGAGGAACTGGCCACAGCATGAGAGAAGAGTCAAGGTGCATTTGTGGCCTGTGTGTCTGTGTGAAGGGGGTGCCGGGAACTGAGAGGGAGGACCACGGGAGCAGGGTGGAGTTTAGACTTCTGTTCTAGACCTGGGAAATTGGAGAGGCCAGGTAGACATGTAAGAAGACACCGGTCGCACCACCTCTGCAGAGTCTGCTCTGTGCCTGCAGGAGAGCCGATTGACTGATGGACCTGGCTCTGAGCCTGCTGCATCCTGCCGTTTTCACTAAACATTATAACAAATTTTTCATGTTAGTAGGAAAATTAACAGCCTTTTGTTTTTAAGTTTGCAAACCCTAGTACACAGTTAAACGATCAGTCCATAACTGTTGAAAGAATGAACAGAAAGCCAGAGCTGGTGGACTCTGAGAGCCACGGGAACAGTGCCTGACCTCTGCCGGCCACCCCACCCCACCCCAGTCCTGCAATGGCTGGCGGAGTGCACCGCTCAGGGGGACCTGCCTCATCCCCCTTTACACAGTGGTCCCAAGGCCTCCCCACCTAGAACCAGTGCCCGGAGATGCCAGAGCCAAGCAGCTAGGGTGTCTCCTAGAGGTAAGCTGAGCAGGAAGGCAGGTGATCACTTCACTGCGCTCTTGGTTCTCTCAGGAAACACAGCAGTGGAGAGCAGGAGACCAGCACGCTGCCCTCCCCGCCTCTTCTCACCACAGTGGAGGATGCGAACCAGGTATTGTGGCCCTATTCTGGCCTGGAGGGCTGGCTCTGTAGGGTACAGACTGTGGGCAAGGTTCTGAACCTTAAGTTTTAACAGGGCTTCAAAGCAGTGAGGGGTTCTTTGTGATGAACAACTTTTTTCCCCTATGATTTTGTCTAAATGATTAACCATCTCAGCTCACTCAGAGCCCCATGTAGAGGAAACTCTGGGGCTGTGCTGTCCAGTATGATAGCCACTAGCCATATGGCGAGCAGCTGCTGTATTGAGCAGGACTGACGTAGAACATATCTCTCATTGCAGGTTGTGTTGGGCGGTGCTGCTCCAGGGCTGTGGGGATGGGGGGTCTCTTACCCTGTCTCCTAGATGAGAATAAAGACCAGTGTTCTGGGGAGGTGGGGAAGATGATGAATTGCCAGAAATACCACTAAGAACCCTCTTCTGTTTCTCAGGATAACAAAACCAAAACGTGGCCCCCCAAAGCACCCTGGCAGCACTCTTCCCTGCTTCCCAGCACACTGCCTAGTCCAAGCACACCACTCTACGCGGTCGCCAGTCCCGGCAGCCAGTGGAACGACACCATGCAGATGCTGCAGTCCCCAGTGTGGGCGGCGACCAGTGATTGCAGCACCGCCTCCTTCACCTACGTGCAGACCCCGCCGCAGCCTCCACCCCAACCAGCACACAAGGCAGTACCCAAGGGCTTCAAGGCCTTCCCTGGGAAGGCTGAACGCAGGCCAGCCTACTTGCCCCAGTACTGACCCAGGGCCAGCCTGCCTGCCTGCCTGCCCAGAGCTGGTGGGATCTGTGTCCCCACCCCAGGGCTGACTAGCTGGCACCAGCCCGCCAGAGGACCAGTGCACCCCTGTCCCAGGCAGGGACCCTTGGGGATGGGGCTGGTTGACAGCTCCAAGCCCTTAAGGCCTGGCTTCTCAAGCCTCGGAGGCAGACCCCTGTAGGGCCAGCTGAAGACAGAGGTTTCTGATCCTCCGCAGGGAGATGCTGAGGGAGCTTCAAGCTTAAAGCACCTCCAGTGATTCTGCTGCAGGTGGGCTACAGGCCACACTTTGAGAAACACAGCTCTCAAGTTTGTAGTCCCACTGTGTGTGTTGCAGGCCTGAAGGCTGAGAGCAAAACTGACCATTCTCCTGAAGCCTTTCCCTGCCCCTCCTTAGCACCGAGTGATGACCACACCAATCACTGTATTTTATAGTTGTTTTTCATAGAGGTTTTTAGTTACAATACCTCCTGCCTGAAAATGGATTGAATATTTTAAGGTAACAAAATAGTGGCTGGAGGTTTGTTCAACACTATCTTTATTTAAGCTCATACAAAAAATGGGCAAAGTATAGAACAGAATATTTGTGATCAGAAGCAACCACCTGGGTTCTCTGTGGGTGGGCAGCCCCTTACTGCCCCAGCAGCACCTGAGAGGTGCAACCTTTACTGGATTTATTAAAAGCAGGATCGCTGGAAGCATATTCCTGATGGTGCATGAAGGTGAGTCAGCTGGCTGCTGTCCGTATGCAGGATGCAGCTGTATTGGCTGCCCTCAGGTCCTTCCACACCTGGCCAGAGGCTTCGACACAGTCTCACAATGTGGGGGTGTGGTCAAGGGGCTGCACAGAGACACCTGCAACTTGAAATTACAGTAACACTTGTGAGCTGGCTCAAGACAAACCCATTAAGACATAGATAGGAGTTAATTTAAAGTTTTTCTTAAAAAAAAAAAAAACACCTCATTTTCAGTTAACATGTGCCATTAGATAACATCCTGTGGATTTAGGGATATTTCCAGCCAGAATGGATCCAGAAGAATTGAATGGTGCTTAAATTGAGAAATAATAATACATATATCTATATAGAATAGACATATCCCACTGTATATTAATTGAGGTTACAGAAGGTCTTTATATAAAACTTATTTAAATTTTTCATACTTCATCTTTGAAAAAGTCTAATTGAGAAAAATCCATATTTTCTGGTATGAAAGTCTGACAGTATTAATATTTTTTTTATATTTTCTTAAATCATTAAACCATTTTAATATATATGTTAACTACTAATAAATGGTTTATTCTTTGTAACTCCATATAAACTTTTCCAGCAAAGATTGTAATAACACATTTATGTTACCATTTTTCTACAGATATATGTAGATTTATATTTAAAAATACCAAAAAGAAAAAGGTATATATATATATATGTGTGTGTGTGTGTGTGTGTGTATATATATATATATATATATATATATATATACACATATATGTATATATGCACACCGATTACAGAGGACCCTTAGGGTGTCTGGGCCCAGCCATGCGAGTGTTCAGCGCTGTGCTGCCGGCCGCTCCCGGGCCCCAGGCGGCGCCTCCGTGCTGTGTGGGGATGCCATCGCTGCCTGTACTTGGGGTCCTTTCGCTGTGGCTTCTGAACATTCACCTCACCATGTTTACAGAGACCTGTTTTGTACAGAGACTTTTCCAGGCACATGCTTTGCACCAACCCCGCGTGGCTCTTGTCTTGTGTTAGCTGTCACAGTGTGAGCACTAATCTTTGTGGAAGTTGTTTGTGGCTGTTCTACTTGTAAGATAGTTTTCTCTTTCCTTCAGTAACGTGTCCCCTGGACCCTGTATTTCGAGTTCTATTATATGGAAGTACTCTTGTTTTAATAGTGCCTCCGCAAAGACCTCACCCTGGACAGAGGTCGGTTCTTGATGCCCCAGCATAGGTGACATCAACACTGCTAACTGTCTCTTTCCAGTCTGTTTTTCACGATTAAGGAAGACATTTTGTAATTGCATCTCCATGGGCTGTGAGACTGTAAAGCTGTCTGTGTGGTCCCCTCGCAGGTGCTGTTTTCCGCACCGTCTTGCTCTGAACTGAACACTGGTAATTCCAGGTGCTGCGCTCGGCATTGGGGTGGGGGTGGGGTCTCGCCAAAGCGCATGCGTGTGCGTGTGTGCGTGTGTCCTTTGCATGGCCGGGCATGGCTGCCTTGCCCGGGCATCAGCAGGACATTGTGTGAATAGTTACAATGCTTCCAAACTGGAACTCTACATTTTGTATCTTTTAAAGCTCCTATAAGTAAAATAACTATTGGCTTTATTAAAAATATACATTTAATAATATTTTGTATCTCTTTAAAATGAACTGAAGCAGACACCATGTCAGAAGCTCTGGCTGATTGATTACTTTGAAAAGCCGCACCAGAGTTGGTTTTTAGATTAGCCTGTCCTCTTGATTCTGAGACCCCCGCAAGGGGAAGGACCGCTTGGGGGTATATTAGGGTGAGCTGGTGTGGGTGGGCAGGAATCAGGACACGCTACCACACCTCTCCCATTGGCTTCCCCTAAGGCCAGAGCTGGGAGAGGCCTCTGGTGGGTGGAGCCAATGTTGTGGTGAAAGAGACCACCTAGGAGGTTGTAGTCTTGCTCTTTGGGTTGTGGTCTGTCAGCAGCCCCATTTCACCAAGCATGGGTGCTTTGAGCTGCCCAGGTAGCCTTTCCAAAAAGCAGACCCAGAGATGAAGTCTCCCTCTACACCAGAGAACCAATATGTGGCAAAGAGACCCTACCTCGCAGGGGCAGAAAGGACTAGTCTCACAGATAACAACATCTGTTTTAAGCAGAATGAAAGATTGTACAAGGGGAACCACAGAGGGAGGGTGGGTTACCGGGGAATTTCAGCTCATTTGCATTTACAGCAAGACAGCACTTGATTGAAACTTTTGTTGTCATGAACTTAGGAAAACAGAGTATGTGAGCATTAATATATAACCTAGCAATGTAAGTACCATTCAGGCTTTCTGCTGTGATGCCCAGAAGCTGGGCAGCAGGAGCAAGTCCCAGAGCCTTCTACGTGTGCCTCAGGACAAGGTTGCTTAGTAATAGCCATCGTGTTGCATGAGTATGCTAAGGAATACACTGGGAGTTGATATTAAAATGCTAGGAAAAACGTTTTTTCAGGCATGTTCGTGTTTAACACAAGTATTCAATACTGCTCACTGACTTCTGACTTATAGCAGTGATGGAGATAGGAGTCCTATAACCCTGGCTACATGCCAGACGGGTGATGTAGAAACCTAACAAATGTTACACCTGAGCTGGTGACCCTGTTTTCCCACCTGGGGTATCCTGGAAGAATGGGGTGTCCAGTTCCAGGCATGCAGCTGAGACGCAGTGTGCCAACCGTGGTGCTCTAAGGGATGACCATCTGTGCACCGTGTGGCCACTTTGTGACCCACTTCCTGATTTGGAGACAGAGGAAATAAACCCTTGAAGCTAGTGGCCAGCTCCTCAAACTTCAAAAACCATGTAAATGGACAGCAAGACTGGCTGCTTCCCAACCAATGTGCCTAGGAGTCTGAGAAACCTCCAGGGGCAGGCTCCTGGAAGTAACACAACTGGCCTTATGATTCCAGGAGGATAGGCTGGCTGGGCCAGGCCTCAGTGTTTGTGTGAAAGGACTGGATACGGCTTGTACTGGTACTGAGTTTGGGATATGGGCTTTGATGAGGAGGAAGGAGAAGTTCATGCGTGTCCTGTTCATTTCAACATCACGTGGGGCAAGGCCCTTGCTAGTAGCCAGGACTGCAAAGAGCAATCGGTCTCTGCCCTTCAAACGATATTCCATTTTTCCCATCACCAACCATTCACCCAGCTGCTGTGGCCGAATGCTAGAAGACATTCTTGATTCCTCTTTCTCATTCAATTAATCAGCAAATCGTTAGTCTATCTACAGGTACACTTGAATTCCAGTAGGTCAGTACATCTCCACTGCAATCGACCCGGTCCTCACCTGGCTCCTGCCTCTCCCTCTCTGGCGTCAGGGTTTCCCTACCTGGACGTGGCCTCTCCCGGTGCCCACCTTCGGCCTCCCCATCAGTTCTCTTGGGCCAGAGCCCTAACTCTACAGCTCTTAGCATTCCCCTGATTCCTGCGTTTGCCTTGTTCCTCTCACCAGACTTGTTCCTGGCCCCATAGCCAGGATGCAGACCAGGGCGAAGCAACTAGAGACAGGCCAGATGAAAAGACGTGTTACTGGGCAAAGTATTACTAGCCAAGTCATAACAGCAAAAACAAAAAACCTAAATATTGGCTCTCACATGGGACCAAAAGAATAGTACACGACCAGGGTTAGTACAGAACTGCAAGGAGGGACTGACATTCGGAGCCGCGGGTAGGACTGTGGAGACCTTTAGTTACGTATGGATTTCCATTCTTGTGGAAGCCCATGCTTATATGCAGTGGGGAAATTTTTCTTAAACGACCTAGCAAGGGATTCACAGGGAAAATATGGCGTTTTGAAGCGAAAACACCTGGCCGCGCGGGCAAACGTCGCCGCATGGAAAAGCTCCGGGTCTCCTTGAGGACGCGGCGTCCCCACCGTCGCTGCTCCTCGCGTGCGCACGCGCAGTCCACTCAGTATGTGCACATGCGCGGTCACGTCCATCCCAGACGTGCGGGTAGCGAAGTTTGCTAGTCTGACTCTCAGCACCCTTGCTCGGGACCCGGCGCGGGGACATGCGCACCCGAGCACGCCGGACGTGCGCGCCCACACGCAGAGGCGTGCATCCCTCCCACCCCAGCTGCCTGCTCTGCCCGGGTCTTCTCGGCGCGTTAGACACGTGCGCACCATCCCTCGGGAGAAGGGGGACAGGCGCCGGGAGCTCTGCGGAGTTCCAGGGAAGCGCGGTCCCGTAGTCCTCTCCCGGTCACCGTGACTCAGCATTCCCCGGAACAGCTTGCAAAAAATTCATCGGCCTGGATAGCCCCGCTCCCAACCTCTCATGGGCTCCTTCAACTCAGGCGCCAGAACTGCTACCCCACCTTGATAATTCCTCCTGCCCGACTCCCTCCACCCCTATCCACGTGATCCCCTGATCTCCAGGTACCACCTGACCCCTGCCCAGCGGTCCCGAATTAAGGCCTGGCTTAATCTAAATGCCTATGCTTCAATTTACCCATCTGTGAAAAAGACGTTGTTTGCAACTGTGCATGCCACAGGCTCAGTAAGTGCTAGGTTTGCAAATATCCAGCAGGAGCCAATTGGTTTTACAAGGTCCCGCTAGGCTCTGAAATTAAACCCTTACTGGAATTAGGGCTATCCCTGGACTTGCCTAACTTGCCTCTTCGGTGAAGTCCACCTTCCAGCCCTCTTCTCTCCCCTGGGGCCAGGCCATCTTGCTGAGGGTACTTGGAGGTGCCTGGGGCTGAAGGAGTCTCTTCAGTTTTCTGAGCCAGGTTTTCTTTTGGTTGTGGTTAGTCAGCCCCTGGTCTGGGCACATTTGACCCCTCCAAGCTTCACTGTCACCAGGATCCCCAGGATTCTGCACTCTGCTTCTGTTGGCAGACAGGGCTTGGCACAAAGCATGGTAGTGATTGTGGTGATGGTGGTAGAAAACAGCAGGGTTTAACTCTTGTCAGAATATTAAATTACCTTACATGAATATTTTCCCAAACTACAGATCCTCCTCCACTCCCCAAGATATGATCAGAGATGCCACCTTCACCCTCTAGTACTGACCACGCTTCCACACAGGGCACGTTTCCTGGTGGGTTCTCTGTAACATCCTACGCAGATCCTCAGATCCGGTCCAGGGACACCAGCATCAGTGCAGGGGTTGGATTGTCCTCCTCTGCCTTTAGCCATGCTGCTGGCCTTTCAGTCTGAGATGCCATTCTTGGCCATTTCCACTTGTGAAATATACCGTCAATCATAATATCACAGAGCCCTAACATATTAAAACAGAAATGGGGAGAGCTAGAAAGTGGCAGCAGGACAGGGTTGTGATTAAGAACAGGGCTCAGCAATCAGGCAACCATGGGATGATTCTCCACTGTAGCCCTTCCCTGTTTTCCTACTCATCTTTAGGACCCCAAATAATTATGGGCAGGGAGAGAAGAGTCATTTTCAGAAGGCTGATGCAGAGGAGGCAGAGACTGATGGAGCTGGGAGGTGGGCCCTAGGAAGACCTCGTATGCAGCAGGACAGGGTGCACTCCGTGCCTGGCCTTTCTGGGGGAGCCAGGTAATGGAGAATCTCGATTTGGGTGCCCAGTTCTTGGACCTCTTTTCCTCTCTGACTATATTTACTCCCTTTCACCCAGACTCTCTCATCAGGCTCATGACTTCAAATGCTATCTATTTGCTGATGACTCCCAAGTTTTTCCTCCAGCTTGAACCCTCTCTCCTCATACTTCAGACATGAATACCCAACTCAGCACCTCCACTTAGATGACTGATAGGTTTCATCATCTTCCCCCCAAAACTTGCATCTCTCCAAGGTACAATGGCAATTGCATTTTTTTAGTACTTGGGTAAAAAACTGGATGTCATGCTTGACTGTTCTTTTTCTTTCTCTTAATTCTTCATTCACTGTATCTAGACCACCATGCCCAGCTCCTACTACCCTGAACAAAGCCACTCTCATCCCTGGCCTGCATGGTTGCAGTCACCTCCTATCTGTTGCTCTTACTCCCATGCCTGCTGCATTGTCAGTCTGATCCTTTGTAAAACACGTCAGATGGCTTCCCATCTCTATTGGAATTAAAAAAGCTCTCATCCCGATTTACAAGGTCCATGTGATCCTGTCACCTTCCTTCCCTTTCTGACCTACTCCCCTCATTCAGTCCACTCCATCCACATTGCTTCTTGCTTCTGAGACATCTAAACATGCACTCTGGGGAATTTTGCAGCTGCTCTTAACTTTGCCTGAACAGTTTCCCCCAAGCTATCCGACTGACTCTCATCCTCGCCTTCTTCAGGCTTTTGCCCAAATGTCACCTGATTAGTGTTGCTCCTTGACCATTCTATTTAAAACTGAAACCCCGATTCCCAGCACCCTTTCCAGCTTTTCTTTTCTCAATCGAACTTATTTGTCACTTATGTATCCACGATACCTTGAACATGGAAAGTGTTCTAAGGAGTTATGTTGAATAAATGAATGAATGAATGAATGACCGATGAAGCAGGCTGTGGCGTGGGAGCTCTGCCTGTATCCCCCACTCACTTCCACGTAGATCTTGGCCAGGGTAGCAGCGCAAGCTGGCCGCCCCGTTGCATGGACAGACAAGCCGAGGCTCTGGAGCAGCGGCCGCGGGCAAGGTCGCCCCAAGGGCGCAGAGGGCGGGGAGCCTGGACCAGCCGGGAAGGGCGGGGCTTGGCGGGGCGGGAACTGGCGCCTGCGCCTGCGCCTTAAAGGCCGCTGTGCGCTCTGGTCCTCCGGTTGCTGCTCGCCGCCTTCCCCTTCCTCCTCCGCGCTCCTCCGATCCGTGCACCCAGCCGCTGCCGCCATGGCCGCGCTCACCCGGAATCCGCAGTTCCAGAAGCTACAGCAGTGGCACCGCGAGCACGGCTCTGACCTCAACTTGCGCCGCCTTTTCGAAGGGGACAAGGAACGCTTCAAGCGCTTCAGGTGCGCGCGCCGGACTACGGGCAGGGAGCGGCGTGCGGAGCAGGAGCGGGGCCGCAGCGCCCCGGGCCCGGGTGGGCAGGGCCAGGACGCCCGGCGTGGCCCCCGGGGGCCACCGGCCATGAATCGGGGCCACGGCCGCCCTTCGCCCTTGATGCCTCCTTGAAGCAGGTTCCCGGGGACACAGGGGTCGCCGGAGGTCTGGGCACCCGCGCTGCTTAGTCATGAGAAGCGGGCCCCCCCGCAGGGACATCGCGCCCCCGCCCCCGCCGTCTGAGAAGGGGCTCCTCGCGCAGTTATGAGGAGGGGCCCTGGCTGGCGCAGCGGGCGGAGAAGGGCTGCCCCTTCCGCTCGCTTCTGGCCCCTTGGACTCGGGACCGTCTGCGGGCTGCGATCTGGGGGGGCAAGCCCGGAGGGTCTGCGGAAAGCCGCGGTGTGAGGGTGGGATGAGCGGCATGATTCTGGCCCAGAAGGCTAGGCCCAGAGGCCTGTGAACGACCGGGAAATGGAAAAGTGAAATCTTGGGGGCGGGAATGGGGTCCAGTGTGCCCTGGTCGTTGGGGGAGGCGAGTTGGGGAGACAGAAGTCCCTGAAGGCCAGCCGAGTAAGCGGAGTCGCAGCGTGGAAGCCCAAGGGGGAATGGACACTCCCTGGGCCAGGCAGGGCAGGGCCCGGCCTCCATCCCCCGCACAGCTGTAGCAGAGGCTTCTTACCCTGGGTCTGCATCCGGGTTTCCTGAGGCTGGCGCCTTCATCGGCCGCGGCGGTGGCTGCACATCAGCCTGGTGGCTGGCAGGTGACCGATGCCGCCCCTGTGCTGGGCAGCTGAAGCCAGTCGGGTGTGGCACACGGTGGCTGTTTTTTCTGGAAGCAGCTCTGGTCAGGGAGCAGGCTGGGGAGACTTGGGGTGTGGGCATTGGCTTCTACCGTCTTTCTGCAGCTTGACCCTCAACACCAGCCACGGGCATATTCTGGTGGATTACTCCAAGAACCTTGTGACCGAGGGTGTGATGCAGATGCTGGTGGACCTGGTAATGCTCTGCTGGGGGGACTTGACCTTTCATGCACAGTGTGGCTGGCAAGCTGGGCTCTTGGGAGCCCCCAGGTCCCTGAGCTTCCTCCCTCCCTTCTCTCAGGGGACCTCAGGGACTGCTTTTGTGCAGGCGCAGGGCTCCGAGCTCCTGCCCCTGGCTCAGGTCCTGAGCAGCCTCCCGAGCACCCGGCGGGTGGTGTCTGAGCGGGCTGAGGGCGGGCACCAGGCTGCAGCCACCTGTCAGCCCCGCTGGGGGCTGCACTCAGCCTTTAGCTTGGGGGCTCAGACTCCTGGTGCCCAACATGGACGGGACCAGGCCTCAACGTCTTCTCTTCCCAGGCCAAGTCCAGGGGTGTAGAGGCTGCCCGGGAGCGCATGTTCAGTGGCGAGAAGATCAACTTCACCGAGGTGAGCAGGCATGTGGACAGGAGATTCTGCATATCCTCCGGGGCCTCTTCCTTCCCTTTGGGGTTCATCTGACTGTTAGGAGGGTTAGCCTGTGTCTTCACCCCTTCTCTTAGGCAATGCTTTGCTTAACGAGGGACCAAGGCCTGTTTCCTAGAATGGGTTTCAGGGCCCTTGATATATGTCGTCGCTGAGGCTGGCAGTTTGGATCTGGGGCGTGTGCAGGGGCTCCTGGTGCCTGCGCAGGGAGAGCTCATCTCGAGCCCTAAGGGAGAGGGCACACTCCGAGAACTTAACTCTCACTGATCCTTGCTGCAAGTGTCCTCAGCGGTAGGAGTCAATAAATGGTGGTAAGGCCCCGGGGGCTCTGTTTCTGAATTGCTGCGGAAGCCTGGAGCCCTCAGCCTGGTCCTTGGTGACCGTCCAAGGCTTTTGTCCTTGTTCCTACTTCATTATTATCCCCTTTTTGCACATGAGGAACCAAGGCTCAGAGGGCAAGTCACTTATCTAAGACGTCACATCTGTAAGGGGCAAAGCCAGGATTCAGGTTCCCTCAGTGCCGGGTGAAGCTGAGGGAGGCCACCATCAAGAAGGGCTTCCTGGAGGGGTGCGTTTGCCTACGGGACGAGGGACAGGAGTGAGATTGGGCAGCGTGGCGTGAATCCCTCTGCCTTAGTCAACCTGTCCCTGGGTTGGGATTCCAAGACCTTCCCTTTTCTGCCCACCTGGAGTCTTTAGACCTAGTTCCGTCGAGGATTCCCCTGCTGGCTTCACCTTGACAAGGCCAGCCACCTGGCACCTGTCACAGAGCCGGAGTCCAGTTTGGTTTCCAGCAGTTGGTGTGGGAAGCTTGAGTTGCCTGCTTTGCTTCACATCCAGCAGGCTGGGGGCGTTTTTCAGAAGGTGCTAACAAACGTCATGTGCGCTCACTGGCGAGGTGAGACTAGGCTTGGGGAGCCCTGGTCCTCTGCAGCTGTTTGTTGCTTGTCTCTGACCTGCGTTGACACCGCTCTCTGCCTTCACTCACTCTGTTCCTCTTGCCTTGGCTTTTCATGCCCTGGACACCTGTGGGCCCTTGGGACCCGTCTTCGGCTAATTCCGGACTCCCTGCCCTGATGACCGTAGCGCACAGGGAGTGGCACATGCCTTGCCCTCTCCCGGGTCAGGGGTAGCCCTACTTCCAAAAGCACATAGTGGGTCCTCAGTATGAGACTCTGGTGCTATCAGAGACCTCACGGCCTGCGTGTCTAGAGGAAAGAGGGCCGAGCTGACTCTTGGGGCCACACTGCGCCATGCCCGGCCCGGGGAGTGGCTGCCCTGGAGTGGGGGGTCTTCAGCTCTGACTAATCCCCAGGATCGAGCAGTGCTGCACGTGGCCCTGAGGAACCGGTCGAACACCCCTGTTCTGGTGGATGGCAAGGATGTGATGCCAGAGGTCAACAGGGTCCTGCAGAAGATGAAGTCTTTTTGCCAGGTAAGCGGCTGCCGCGCTGGCCTCGGGTGTGCACGTGTTTGGGAATCTTGGCCCCTGATGGCGGCCCCTCCAGTCTCCTCAGCGGGAGAAGGCTCAAGCGCTCGCTGCAGCCTGAAGTGGGGGCAGGCTCTGCTCGCGGGCCCTGGGGCCTCTGAAGGCAGGAGCCCCCTGACGTGCCCTGAGGGAACCCACCACCGGTGGCGATGGAGCAGCCCCCTTCCTGAGCTGTGGACACCTGGCAGTCTGGCCGGGGCAGAGATCTGAGAACAAGAGTGAGGTCCTGGAGGGGTGGGATGGTTGGGGAGAGACTCGCTTTTTCTAACCTCTTTGGTCCTGTGCCCTTATTGCTTAGTTTAGAACCAGATAAAATAGATGTAAAACTTCCCTGATCACACCCCAGCCAACTCTCCGGAGGCAGCCGTTATGTTTCCTGGGAAACCTTCCAGTAGCTTCCCATGCACATCCTAGTGTATGTATACGTCTGTTGTCTCCTCTTTGAGACACATACACATGAGTTCACTGTTACCTACTCATCTGCAGCTTACTTGTATTTATAAATATGCAAGAGACGTTCCCATGTCAGCATCGATGCACATAACTGTGTCTTCATTTCCTGTGTGAGAGGTGTAAGGGTTGCCTCAGAGACCCGCTAGAGATTTCCCCACATCAGCCACTGTAGCTTCAGTGTCCGTCCCATGGCTGGTTTTGCAAGGGTTGATGGATATCCTCAAGCCTGGGATACAGGAGTGACACCTGCGTGGATGTGTGCACATCTGTGTATATGGGTGATGTGTGTTCTGGGAGTGATAATCTGGGTCTGGTCAGCTGGTCCCTGAGAGCAGTGGCTCCCACATGTGGCTGCTCCGTCTGGTTGCTTTGGCCACTTTCAGACCTGAAACAATAGGAGGGCATCCATCCTGGAGACCTGGGAGCCATGTGAGTGTGAATGCCTGGGGTGAGGAAGGCTTGGGGTCCTGTTGGGAATCTGGATTCCAGAGTGTCTCCTAACGGTGTCTGGTACTTGTGATGGGCTTTGGGTGTAGGAAGAGTACTTCCAGCCATCCGCTGTGAAGGGGTAGTGCTGGCGTGCTGGGCAAGCCTGCTGCTCCGTCAGCCTTTTCGTACTCTGCCATTCCGTATGGGGAGTGGCGCTGGCCGTCTGGGGAGCTGTTCCCAGGAAGGCCCTCCCTTAGGCTGGCAGCTGGAGTACCTGACCCAGGTTGACGGGGTATATTTATAGTTCAAAAAGGCTGCTGAAAGGCGGCAATCCCATGGTGAGGGGCACTCCCTATGCCCGTGTTCTCGAAACGTCGCCAAGGCTGGGTGAGGATGTCCGCCATGGTCTGGATTTTAGTGGCAAGAACTGAAAGCAGCCTGGGCTCCTTGACCAGGGGGCTGATGAGTCGTACCAGTGCGTGTCCACACACTGCAGTCCCGGGCGCCACTGGGAACCCGGGCGCTGTGGCTGCATTGACCTGCCATGCTGTTCAGGTTATATACAATGAATTTGAAAAACAAGTTAGAGAACTGGCGTGGTAAAATCCCATCTGGTCAAATAAAGGGTATGTGTAGTTATATTAAAGATACACAGATTTTTCTCTTTGGGATGCTTTAGTATAACAAAAATTTGATGGTGGAATTGAGAATTTAGAAGCCAGAGCAACTTACTTTCTGTAGTGATGGTAAATTTCCCATGGCAGCTCATCACTTTATTATTTAAAGAAAAAGTAGTTGCCTGGTCTTGGTTTGGGGGAAGGCGTGTGTGCTAGTTTTCCTGAGGTGTCGTCAAGATGTTTTGGGAAGCGTTTGTTCCTCACCTGAAAGACCTTTCCTCAGGCTATCAGTGACCTCACGACAAGGCAGCTGACTCCCCCCAGAGTGAGTGATGCAAGAGTGAGCAAAGCAGAGTGCCTCACAGTCTGGTACCGCCTTGAGCCAGCATCAGAAGGCCCACTTTGATTTCTGTAATGCCCTCTTGGTTGGACAGGTCAGCTCTGATCAGTGTGGGAGGGGTCTGCACAAGCGCATGAGTGTCAGGAGGCAAGGGCTACCGGGAAACCCGTCTTGGAAGGTGGCTACTGTAGTCTGCCTTCTGGATCCCAGGGATTCATCATGTTCCGTCCGTGGGCAAAACACCGCACCTACCTCCTCCTAAGTTTATATCCCATTACAGTATCAGCTGGAAGCCGAGAGCCCCATTTGAATTAGATGCAGGTATAGTATTGCCTGCATTTGCTTTAATACAACTCAATTACAGTTCTTTTGGACCTGAACACGTGTGATGTAAAAGAGACGAGTCATTCAGCGCTCACACACCCAACACAGTGCTGGACAACATAGGGTGACTGATAAAGGGCAATTCCTTTTCAGCTGGTGGGGGAAATGGGAGACACACAAGAGTCATTCGTCCAAAGCAGTTTTGAAATCCAGCAGGACACATGTTGGCAGTTGCTTGGTTAGGATTCAAGACTTAGGAATCATTCCTCAAAATGTGGCTTTGCCCTTTGTCGTCATTTTTATATGAAAGGTAGTCTGTGTTTGCAACTGCATAGTTTTATCAGCCTGCTTAATGCCTGCAGGAATGTGGCCTTTCCCTTAAAGGCCCCTTCTTTTTTGTACTATTTCTCTCTGTTCAATCTGGTAAAGCTTCTGACAATTAGGTATCTTAAGAACTTTATGGGTCTCCTGTGAAGCTTACTGGAGGAAAGCTTCACTCCTTAGACAAAAGTCATACCCACAAATTTGTTCAAGATGAGTCCTTTTCTACCATTGCTTCTGAGACCCCAGAGATAATACCCTTAAGCTTCTTAGAAGCCTTATCTTTGACCAAAGTTAACACCTTTGCTCTTTCTGAGGTCTTAATAGGTTTTGCAACTATACTAACTGCTTCATCTTTACACTTTGCTTTTATTATAATGCCCTGGGTTTAACCTCTGCCAAGGAGCCATCTCTTAATTTTAGCATCAGTTGTTGCCTGGAGAGGCTGAGAATTTTCAAACCCAACAATTCCTGGCTTCTTTTTGCTTAAAAATTCTTCCATTAGCTTATTTCTCCCCTGTTATATTTTACTGTAAGCACCAAGAAGCCACGCAGTTCCTTTAACACATCCTGAAAATCTCTGTAGATCATGCACATCTTTCACTTTCCCCATTAATGAGGCAATGGTGGTAGTCAAATTTCAAATTTCTGTTGCTATATAACAAAGATTCTCTTTCCTCCAGTTTCCAATAATGTTTTTCCTCCCTTTAAATACTCCAACAGCCCCCTCAAGGACAATCAAACTTCTACTGACAGTCCTTTCCAATGTGTTCTAGGATTTTCCTAACTTCTCAAGGTCTTTTTAGCTTTTGCCCATGTTTTTAGGTGTTTGTTACGGCAATATCCTACTTCCAGTACCAAAATTTGTAGTAGTTATTTATTGTTATATGCCAAATTACATCAAAACTTTGCTTAGAACAACAGTAAATGTGTACTGTCTCGCACAGTTTCTGTGGGTCAGGAATGCAGGAGTGGCCGCACTAGTTGGTCTTAGTTTGGGGGTCTTTTGAGGTTGTGGTCAAGATGCTGGTCAGGGCTGAAGGTCTGGCGGGTCTGGAGGATCCTCTGCCAGGGTGGTCCTTACTCGTGGATGGTTAATTGGCACTGGGTGTTGGAAGAAGACCTCAGTTCCTTGCCACTTCGGCTTCTTCGTGCCGCTGTTTGAGTGTCCTCACATCTGGATAGATGGATTCCTGCAAAGTGAGTGATATAAAAGAACAAGACGCTGCAAGGTTTTTTCATGACTCAGACTTTTTCTGAGGTCGTGCCTCCTCCTGTTTGCAGTATCCTAGTGGGTGCGTGGGTCAGCCCTGTTCAGCACGGGCGGGCTGGACAGCACCAGGAGGCCAGACTCAGGTCCATATGGAGGTTGGCTGCCTGTCTGATACCCTGTCCCTGGCACATGCCAGTCACAGTCCTTGGCCTTTCACATCTCTTGGTCTCTGATGTATTAGGTTCTGCTGAGAGCTCACCCTTGTTTTGCAAATTCTGACAATGTTACTGAGAGGTGGGCATGTCGCTCACTTTGTTAATGATGAAATAGGGTCTAGTGGGGCCAAATGTGGCAGGGATCTGCCACTGTGGTCTCAATAGGCCTTTGTGAGGGCCTGGACGTTGGGAGTGAGGCATAGGGATGCAGAAGTGACGATGCTTTGAGCAGCACTTTATACATGGGTGTTTGGGCTGACCACCCGTCCCTGCTCTGTGCCAGCGTGTCCGAAGCGGCGACTGGAAGGGGCACTCAGGCAAGGCCATCACAGACGTCATCAACATCGGCATCGGCGGCTCCGACCTGGTGAGGAGAGCACTGCCCTGGGGAGTAGGGAGGAGCTCCACCCAAGCCTTGGTGTCCCCAGCGGTGGGACCTGGCTGTCCTCGCCTCCCTGGGCCCTGGAATCCTGTTTTCTGATGCCGCGTATGCCCACAGGGACCCCTCATGGTGACCGAAGCCCTTAAGCCATACTCGGCAGGAGGTCCCCGGGTGTGGTTTGTCTCCAACATTGACGGGACCCACATTGCCAAAACCCTGGCCGCCCTGAACCCTGAGTCGTCCTTGTTCATCATTGCCTCTAAGGTACGGGTCCCCAGCCCTGTGTGTGTTGGGGTGGGGGCGGTGGTGAGGCGGGTGGGGCTTCGCCGCCACCCTGGGCATCGGACCCTCCTGACTGCACCGTGCTTTGCGGGTCGGGGCAGCAGCGCTGCCCCCAGACTGTTCTTGTCTGGTGCAAACAGTTTACCCGATGAAGGCCTGAGCCGCGCAGTTTGAACCTCCATCTTAAGGGCACGGCCACTCACTTTGCGGGATCTGTACCCAGCCTAGGACTCTTCTTGTATTAGAAACCTGTTCCTAATGCTGCTCCTTTCTGATCCCAGAGCCATGCCCGTGCAATGCACGCATTTTGTTTGTTGTCATTTGTGCCTCACTTACTCACATCAATGCACATACTAAGAATTCCATCTGAATTCTGAGATAATAGCCTACTCTGGGCCGAAGGGAGCCCCAGGTGTGGCTGCCGCCCTTCTTCTGGAAATGCTCTGGCCTATGACCTGTGGCAGGGGTGGGGCACCCAGGTAGGGACTGGGGCCCTTAGTAGGGTTCCCCTTCCTCTGGTTGGGAGGTTCTAGAATCACAGGATGACTGCTCGCTCCTTCCAGGCCCCTGCCCCAAACACAGCCACTCATCGTGGCGCTGGGCATGTGGGTAGAGCTTGTGTGGAGTAACGGTCACTGATCTGCACACGCTGCTCCCTGGGACAACTGGCTACCCTGGCTTGAGGCCATGACGACCCTGAGCTGGGGACTAACTGCTGTACTTTCTGGCTGTAGACCTTTACCACCCAGGAGACCATCACAAACGCAGAAACAGCAAAGGAGTGGTTTCTCCTGTCGGCCAAGGATGTGAGTGCTGGGGTGGGTGGTGGTCAGGCCATGGGCTGGGAAGGCCAGGGTGGGCCCATTAGCCTGAGAGGCCCAGCTTAGCCCACTAGCCCTGTTTCTCCTGAAGCTGCAGCAGGAGGCAGCCTGAAATAAGAGCTGAAAATATCTGGCTTTGCCAGCCCCAGACACACCAAGGATGGCAGAACCTGCTCTAACTGGCTGAGGGCCCTTCCTTTAGGGCCCTGCCGGATCCTCTTTGCCCCCCCGGCCACACCACTTTACAGGGGAGGGACCCCAGGCCTTGTGTGCCTGTGAGGTAGGACGGGCTGGCCAGCCTCTGACCTCTCTGTCCTCCCAACCTCTCCAGCAGCCTCAGGACCAAGGACTGGGAGTGGTCAGTCGCACCCAGGGCCTTGGTTACCCCAGAGATGGGGGGGTGCTAGCCTTGGGTGCCCCTGCCCCTGGGGTGGGTTCGGTGTGACTTGGCTCTGTCTCTTCCAGCCTTCTGCAGTCGCGAAGCACTTTGTTGCCTTGTCTACGAACACAGTAGGTGCCCGCGTGGGTCCCAGACCACCTCCCTGGGAGGGTCAAGAGCAACGCCTGTCAGGACACTGGAGCCCAGTGTGGCCTACAGGCTCGGGGCTCTTGACCTGGCGGATAGAAGGGTTGCCTGTGCTCTAGAGGCGTGAGCTGCAACCCATCCTGGCCTTCACTGCAGCTCTGAAGAGGGGCGTGCAGTTGGCAGGGATATTACCCCATCCGTCACCCAGTCCTGACTGACAGACAGAGCGCTGCACGCCCATGGCCGCCCTTGGCCTCTCCCTGAATGGGATTGCTGGTGGGGGTGGGAGGCGGCCAGCCTCACGGGGGGTGTTGAGCGGCAGTGAAGGATGCGGCATTTTGCTCAGTGATCGCATGAGTCAGTGATGCTGGGAGCAGAATGCGGCTCACCTGCCTGCCGGGCCTCGTACTTCAGGCCTGTTCAGCCAAGGTTGTCGGGGTGGCAGGGAGGGTCAGTGGGGCAGTCGGCCCTGTGTTCCAGAAGTTGCAATGGCAAACTTTGTGAGCTGTCACTGTGTGGTGGGCTTTGTCCCGGGCTCTGTCAGCTGGAGCCACACCCAGGTCTTCCCGACCTCCCTCCACTCCTCCACCTGCACCCCAACCCTCACCCGTGCTTGCAGGGCTGAGACAGGTGGGCATCTTGAGGCTGGCTAACCGCAGCACAGCTGTCTGCCTTCCGCAGGCAAGACTCAGACTGGTCGGCAGGGTGGCTTCTCCTGTGGGGACTTGGTAAGGGGCTGCTGGCCCCGTGTGCCCCAGGGAACAGGCACCTAAGGAATAGCATCAGTCGTCCCCTAAAGGCTTCCTGAGTCAGAGTCACCACCCCAAACATTGGAAGGACTGGGGAGGCATCTCGGTTGTTTGGCTCCTGGCCCGGGAAGTCCCTGCCGCCCATGCTCACATTCCAGCCCTGGGCTCAGTTTCCCAGAGGTCCCGTGAAAGGTTCTTTAGCCACCCGGCTCACTCGCTTGCAAAGAAGGACGCGAGAACCCCGTCAGCATGGTTTCATTCCCTGTAAGACCACAGACAGAGCGGCTGTCTCGGAAAGGAGAGGGCAGCAGCTTGTGGGTGAGGAAGCGTGTTTTTAAGGAGTAGCGTGTGGACTTTGGTGATTGGGTCTTAAAGGGTGGGGCAACCATCTGGTTGGTGATTGGATCTTAAGGGGCGGGGCGAGATGTTTAGAGCTAAGGTGAGGCAAGTCCAGACGTGATTTTCACCGGCCCATGTGCTTGGGACCATCGGGTAAATGGAGGATAAGTCTTACATCCTGGAAGGTCGGTCTCTGATACCCCAAACAGGCCCGGGAGGTAGTGCACGTAGAGCAGCCTGCGGGCCAGGGCCTCATGCTGGGTGGTGGGCTCCACAGGAGGGCTTCGCAGGTGCCAGCCCGCTGGCGTGCTGAGTGGGAGCTGGCCTGGTGTCCAGGCCGGGGTAGGCAGCTCTGGTCTTCCCCCTCTGGGGCTCTGCAGAAGCCAGCAGGTGTCCCTGCAGCTCTGATGGGAGTGCCTGGAGCTCCTGTTCTTTTCCAACTAACATGGACTTCCTTTCTTTTTCTCCCTTTGTCCTTTTTAGGCCAAAGTGAAGGAGTTTGGCATTGACCCACAAAACATGTTTGAGTTCTGGGATGTAAGTAAAGGTGCTTCCTTGCACTGGGTGAATTTTGTGTCCTTTGCCAGCTCATGACTGTTGAATCACAGATGAGGGCTCTGGGAGGTCAGGTCAGCGTTTATCGAGCACCTGCTGCATGCCTGGCTGAGCGGCCCTCAGAGAGGCGTGTGGGGCCCAGTCAGGATGAGGGCTCCATGCCGCCCTTGCAAGGCCAGGGTGCACTCCCCAGAGTTCACGGCAGCTCCCACTGTGGGGTGACCAGGGCCACCCTGCCCGCTCCCTGAGCTGGGGTTTTGAGCTATTCTCAGTGGTGACCTTTCTCTGCACTGCAGCCACTGTCTGTAAAGGCCAAGGGGCGGAGTGAGGCAGGAGGTGTGACTGCAGGCCTGAAAAGGAGAGCTGGAGGCACCAGGACTGGGTAGGGCCTTGCCAGGCAGCTTGTAAAGCAAACCTTGCCGGCGTGGCAGAGCTGCAAGCCACTCTGGCGACAGATGTCACATGGACTCATCTCTGCTAGAGCCACAGCTGGTGCCCAGCACTGAGGAGGAGCTCTCCTTGCCGCTGGCCTGAGTGCAGCAGTGATGTGCGGAGGGCTCTGGCTGTGGAATGCAGGGAAGGCTCAGGGTGCAGGGTGCAGTCTGGGTGTTGTGAGTATAGAGGGCAGTGTCTTGGTGTTCCCATGGGGCTGCCAGGCCCTCAGACTGGAAGCTCTTCCTTGGTGGCTGTTACCCACAGATGTAACCTCCAGAAGTCTTGGAGTCTGGGAGAGAATTAAGCCCTAATGCCTAAGGGATCTCTTGTGTGTAATGAGGTAACTTCTTTCTAGAATGGGACTAGTCATGTACCATCCTTGGAAGAATTGAGAAGTCACTCAAATCATTTTTTGCGTCCTTGGCTCAGATGAGGAAACCCAGTTGAGAGAGCTTCTAAGAAATGTTGCGTGCCTGATAAAGGAGGCAGGTACCTTCCACCTCCTCCCTGGGACCTGGAGCCTGAGCAGGTGGCTGTCAGGGACACGTGGGTGCTCCTGCTAACCTGGGAGCCCCTCAGAGCAGACCTGGGCCCCCGTGTGGGCTCTCCTTGCCTGCAGCAGCCAGGCGTGCAGAGATGAGTTGGACTGTGGCTTAGGCAGCGGCCTGGATCTCCCGGGTAGGGCCTGGAATCATAGTTGTGCACCCGAACATGGGGGCACGATTGGCGGTGGGCATAGTTGAGGCCTCCTTGGACCAGGCCTGACATACTGTGTACCACAGTGGCTGGAGGAGGGCCTGCCTGGTCACTAAAGGTATGTTATATTGCTGGATCGAGAAGTGACCTCTGAGCAGCCAGGGACAGGGACAGATGAAATTCCTGGAGCCAGGGTGTCAGGTGAGATACAGGGGTGAGAACAGATGTAGGGATACTGTGCTGGCTCCGAGGTAAGATCAGAAGAGTCCAGTCTGACAGGTGGGTGTATGTGGTGGGGCCTGGTCGGTTGGGGTCAGGCCTGGGGCAGCCGCCTGTGTTGGGATCGGCAGAGGTATGGTGGGAATGGTGGGGTCTTTCAGAGGCAGGCTCAGCCGGAGTGAGTGGGCTGGTGGGGTCTGAAGAGGACCAGGACGGGTACGGGGGAGCTCTGAGGGGCCAGGACAAGTAAAGGTGCAGGGGAGGCCTCCGAATTCTCGAGGGACCCAGTATTTAGACACGATTCTGTCAGCTGAGGTCAGAGGAGCCGTCACGTACAGGTACTTAACCTGGGGCGGGGCGTCGGGGTGGAACAGCGCGGGCCCTGGACAGTTAACCTCAGGCAGTGGGTGCCGAGCGCTCCCGAGGCGATGGGACTCGGGGCCAGGCAGACCTAGGGGATCCCCCCGAGCCCGGTCAGCCGCCCTGGTCCTCAGCATCCTGACCAGGCGTGATGGCCAGAGCTCGGGGTGTTGCAGAGGTCTCTCAGGATCCGTGACCAGCCCAAGTGGCCTGCGGCCTTGTGTGCTGGCTGGGGTGGGGTCTGAGGAGCCCGGGGGCAAGGCAGGCTCTAAGAGCTGGAGACGGGGAGTGAGGTCTGGGGCAGGTGGAGAGCAGACAGGCGGACTATGGGGCTCCCGGTAGATGAAGGTTTGGAGGCCCCCGTCTGCAGGATGAGATGGCCGAGGTCCAGGTCACCCCGACACCTGCTCCGGTGGGCGGTCGCCAGGCTTCCCGCGGGTCGGGGTGAGCAGCGGGAGTGTGTCAGGCCTGAGGGAAGCGTCTGCGGAGGGTGCTCTGTGGAGCCACGTCTGTCTGAGGTCTCAGGAGCTGGAATGAGACAAGGTGGGCACAGCTAAGGGAGGCCTGAGCAGCCAAGACTGGGCACGTGTAGGTTGAATTGGTCAGGTAAGAACACTGGAGCCGAAGATAGGCAGAGACAGCATCGGATCTAACCGGTGAGGACCGGAAACCCCTGATCAGGTCCAGGTCAGAGCTCTGTCCTCGGGTGAGGGCTGAGCAGTTCTGGTGGCACAGAGGGTGATGGTCCTGGAGACTCCGTAAGAACCCTGGGGAAAGACTGAAAAGCTGGAGTCAGGGAAAGGGATGGAAAGCTGTATCCATCTGGAAGGTGTGTGAATTCTGGCTCTAGCTCAGGTATGTAGGGCAGGTCCCTCAGGGGAGGTTGGAGGAGTTGAGGTAAGATATCGTACATTTGAGTCTCAAGCCGGTGAGGTCTGAGCTGCTGAGGTCAGGCCCTGGTTTGTATTCTGAATCTGAAGAGCTGGGGTCAAGCACAGGTGGGCAGAGCTCAGTTTTTCAGGTACCATCTGTGGAAGCAGTGCAAGCAGAGGCAGGCTGACCCGGAAAGCCACAGCTGGGTCATTCCGCTCTGTCCTGCAGTTCAGCTCAGGCACTGGTGGGTGGAGCAGATCTGTCAAGTAAAGTCTGAGGAGCCAGTATTAGGCTCCTCTGGAAAGAACTGAATCTCTTACATGATCTCTGAAGATAGGAAGTAAAGGCAGGCGGAGAGAATTAGCTCTCAGGTGAGATCTGAGGAGTCAGGGTTGGGTACAAGTGACGAGATTTAGATCTGTCAGGTAAGATCAAGATAGGAAGGTAGAACCGCATCTCCACCTATCCTGTAGAGAGATTTGTGAGAGAGGAGTGGCCAGGCACAGGTATGTGGAATTGAGTTTCTCAGGTAAGGTCTATGGAATCTGTATCTAGCACAGGTTGAATGTAGGCAGGTCATGTTGGCTTTTTCAGATGTTGGGTTCAGGCAAAGGTACGGAGTTATGGACAGTGGTAGAGGAGGCTTTGCTGGGTAAGGTCTGTGGAGCCAGGATCTGGGCAGGTTCATAATAGTAGGCCTCACCTGTGTGAAATGTAAGTCACAGCCAAGCCCAGCTGAGAACTGAATGTCTTGGATGAGACGTGAGCATCTGAGATGGGGTTCAGGTGGGCAGGGCTGGCCCACCAGGGACAGTTTCAGGAGCCAGGAATAAACACATGGAGGTAGGGCTGGCCTGCAGGTGTGGTCTGAGGAGCCGAGGCCAAGCACAGGTGAGTAGAAGTGGCTGAATAGGTGGCTTTGGAAGAGCCTCACACACAGGTAGGCAGAGCTGGCCTGCCAGGTGTGATCACAGGTAGGTAGACCCGGCCTACCAGGTGAGGTTGAAAGAGCTATGGTCAGAGACAGGCAGAGATGGCCTGTCGGGTATGCTCTGAGGACCCAGACTCAAGCCCGGGTAGGCGGGGCTGGCCCACCAGGCGAGGTTTGAGGAGCGGGGGGTCAAGCACAGGTGGGTAGAGCTGGCCCACCAGGTGCAGTTGGAAGAGCCATGGTCAGAGACAGGTGGGCAGAGCTGGGCTGTCAGGTGAGGTTTCAGGAGCCAAGGTCAGGCCACAGGTAGGTGTAGTCTGAGGAGTCAAGGTGAAGCACAGGTGGGCAGAGCTGGCTCACTGTGTGCTCGGAAGAGCGAGGGTCAGAGACAGGTAGGCAGAACTGGCCCATGAGGTACAGTGTAAGCAGTATAAGGAGCCAGAGCAGATACAGGTCTGCCGTGCTGGCCTACCAGGAGCCTGAGGACCTAGCGCCAAACATAGGTAGGTAGTGCTGGCCCACCAGCGGTGGTGTAAGGAGCCAGGGGCAGGTAAGTAGGCAGATCCGGCCTGCTGGCTGTGGTCTGAGGAGCCGGGGTCAGAGGCAGGTAGGCAAAGCCCGTCTGCCAAGTGTGCTGGTCTCGAGGAAGCCTAAGGAGTTAGGGTTGAGTCTAGGCAGATCATGTTGGCTTTTCCAGACGCTGGATTCAGGCAAAGGTACGGACACCTGGGTCTTCATGGAGAGGCCTGGGAGCAGCTTCCCAGGTCAGGCCCACAACACTAGGTTTTTCTTTAGGTAGGAAGAACACGGGCTCATAGGAGGTCCATAGACCCTAAATTAGACACAAATAGGTAGATGTGGCTCTCTCAGCAAGGACTTTGGAGCCAGAGGTCTGTAAACCTGGGTCTTGCAAGTAAAGTCCTTGGAGCATGGTTCTGGCTTAGGTGTGTTGACCCAGGTCTTACAATTTAGGCCTAGGGAACATGGGTCAGTCACAGGTAGGTAGAACCGCATGTTCGGGTGGGGTCTGGAGCACAGGTGTGCAGGGAGGGTCACACTGCCTGAGGTGTGAGACTTCTCAGCCCCAGGCTAAGCAGGGGTTGTTAGCGTTGGGTTGTGTGCAAAGTAGGAAGACCCGCGTCAGGCACGAGATACAGACCTGGGTCTCTCAAGTGGGGCCTGGAAGCCACGGTCAGGCCCACGTAGATAAAGCTGGGTCACTCGGGAAGGTGTGCGGAGACTGAGGTGGGCTTGGAGAGGTGAGCCTGGGTCTGTCACTTGAGACGAGGAGTCAAGGTCAGGCACAGATAGGTATGTAGACCTGGTCTATCCCTGCGTGGTCTGGAGCCTGCCTGTCTCTGACAGGTGTGTCCATAACCCTGCAGTCTGGGGCACTGCAGTAGAACCCATACAAGCAGAGCTGTTCCCCCAGGGGAGGCCTTGCACTGTGCCTGGAGCAGGCGTTATTGGTGAGTCTGTCGATCCCGGGTCACATGGCAGTGGTACATAAATGTAATCTTTATGTTCTTGCCACTTGGCTCCAGGTATAAATTGGCATTCCTGGCCTTGTTAGGTGAAATTAGTAGGCAAGATCTAGCCCAGAAATATATTTGGTGTGGCTGGAGAGGCCTGAGAAGGCGAGTCAGACACAGGTGGGATCTCTGGTGGAAGGATCAGCACAGTAGGGGGTAACGGGCTGTCATCAAGGGAAAGCCAGGGGCAGCCTAGGCGTGTGTGTGTGAGTCTGCCTCGGGAGAGCTCAGGAACCCTTAGGATCAGGTAGAATGGATAGAAAGCCGTGAGCCAACCACCTGGTCTCAGCACCCTGGTCTGGTGCCATGAGTGGAGCTCAGGGTATTACAGAGGTCTGAGGGCGTATAACCAGGCAAAGATGTTGGCCTGGGGTTGGTGGCACAGGATCTGAGCTACCAGATGAGGAAAAAGGTAGGATTATACCTGGTTAGATAAAATGAGGTCAAAGCCCTGGGCAGGTGAGATACAGAATGTTGAACTGACTGAGGAGCTATACCTGTAAGGTATGATCTTAGAGGCCCATGGCGGGTATAGGTGAGGCCTAGAGACCTGTGTCTGCAAGTTAGGGTCTCAGAGGCTCAAGTCAGATATAGGCACTGCTGGGCTCTCCCAAGTGAGGCCTGACCTCCTGGCCTCAGTCCAGGTCAGCAGCTTAGAATCTGTCAGTCTGAAGGCTGACTGGCTGCTTAGACCAGTTTCCAGAATTGAGTCAGGTGAGATCTGAGAGACTAGGTCAGGCATGTGTGGCCCTGTGTGACTGTCTGTCAGCTAAGTTTCCCCCAAATCTGCAATCAAATTCTGTTCCCCTGAGGTATACCCCCAAGGTTCCCCCAAAATCTAGGCCCTTTCCAGGTGAAGGGATTGAGCCAGAAACCTCCAGGGCAAGCTTGGTTCTCATTCTCGCAGTTCATCCTGTTTGACTGAAGCTCCCAAGTCAGCCCTTGGAGCTCCCCCATCCAGGGTGGCAATGTTCTCTGGATGACCAGTAGGACTCCCAAGCTGTCTGCTGCTTCCCTTCTCACCTCACTTGCATCCTTCTTGGCTCTCCAGCCATGCCGCTCAGCTTCTACCCTCCAGTCCTCACTCCTTCCTCCATCTTCTACATTGTGTTGTGCCTCCTCCTGCTTCCAGTAGAGAATTAGGCCCTAATGCCCCAAGACATCAATTAGATGTAAGGAATCAGCATCTCTCTTATATGTCTAGAAAAGTACTACCCTTGGGAGAACTGAGAAGTCACTGAATTGAGTCATTCTCTGTGGGGTGTAATTCTCTCACAGTTGAAAAAGGCTACTCTTGCCACAGGACCTTTGTATATGCTATTCTGGCTGCTGGGATGTTTCTCCCTCAGTGTTTCCCTGGTAATGCCTGCTCATTCTTCAGATCCAGGCTCTAGCACCCCTCACATTCCTTTTATAACTGGTTTCAGTACTGTATTTCCTTTCTCCCAAGCACTTTATCTCATTTTCACATTTATTGACATGATGATTTCATCTACATCTCTCTCCTCCAGGGACTACTTCTGTTGCCTGTGCTAGGAACATGGTAGGTGCTCTGTAAATAGTTGTTAGGAAGATATAAATGGAGCTCTGAGGATTCTGATGATACAGAGTGGAGTCTGGAATGTGACATGAGAAGGCACAGTGTGGATGGTAAACCTAGGTGTGTCTTGGGCCCGAGGGTGAAAAGATAGGTCAAGACCACATATAACCCACTGGGCCTGTCAGTGTCCCCGGAGGCAGAGCTAACCATGCATATGGGGCCCTGGGTCTGCCCATGTCAGAAGGGGCAAGGCCAGACCTAGGTATGAGGCATTGTGTCAATCAGTATCTGAGGTGCGTGTGCTGGGGCACAGCTCCAAGGTGCTGGGTCTGTCAGTGCCCAAGGAGGCGGGCTAGTCACAGTATGAGGCACTGGGTCTATCAGTTTTCAGAGCTGGACCATAGGTATGAGGTAGTGGGTGTGTCAGTGTCTAAGGAGCAAGACGTGGCCCAGGTATGAGGCATTAGATCTGTCAGAGTCAGAGGAGACCAGGCCTGGCAGAGGTATGAGGTGGTGGGCCTGTTGGTGTCTGAGGAGGCCGGGCCTGGCACAGGTGTGAGGCTCTGGTCCTATCGATGTCCCAGAAGGCCAAGCCTGGCACAGGTGCGAGGCTCTGGGCCTGTCATTGTCTGAAGAGGCTGGGCTAGCCATGGTAAGTTGTTCAGTTGTCTTGTGGCTCTGATTAGTCCCATGTGTAATCTACCCTGTTGGTCAGCCCAGAATTGCCAGAGCCTGGCCTGCTGTCTTGCTTTCCAGAGATGTGTTGGGTGCAGGCCCTCAGAGCTGCACCTGTGGAAGAGCATTGTTCTCAGGGGGCAAGTTTTGTGGTAGGAGGGAGGGGGGCGGGGTATCCCAATCCTTCTTCAACACCCGTTCCTGTCTCTCCTAGTGGGTAGGAGGACGCTACTCGCTTTGGTCAGCCATCGGACTCTCCATTGCTCTGCACGTGGGTGAGTGTGTGTGTTTCAGTCTTGGAAGACAGTGTTGCAGCCTAAAGTTGGGTGGGGATCTCGTGTCTCTGAACACCTTCCTGTCCTCACTGGCCACTGGCCTCTGCTCTTGGCTGGAACATTTCTTTGAGGTCAGGAAGGGAGGGCCGTGTTGTTGTGGTGGGTTTGTAGATTGGTCTCTCTTTGCCCCTCACCACTGCTATCCTGTTCGTTTCCCAGGCAAGGTAAAGTTAGAGCCGTCTTTGCACTCAGGGCCGACTATTTCCAGGTCCTGTTTCTTCTGGCAACATCCAGCACTTATCTGGTTCCAGAAGATGCTGTGTGCACTGCCAGGAGGGCACAGGGCATGAGCATTTCTGTTGACGTTGCTTTCGTGTTGCAGGATTTGACAACTTTGAACAGCTGCTCTCAGGGGCTCACTGGATGGTAAGTGCTGAGGCTGGCATTCTTTGCCAGGCGCTGGCCAGAGGCGCGTGGTTGGTCTAGCTCTCTGCCCCTCCCTCCCCACTGCTCTCCTGGGTGGTTGCTCAGCTCCTGTTCTCGTTTCAGGACCAGCACTTCCGCACGACACCCCTAGAGAAGAACGCCCCCGTCCTGCTGGCTCTGCTGGGTATCTGGTACATCAACTGCTTTGGGTGTGAGACACAGGCCATGCTGCCCTATGACCAGTACCTGCACCGCTTTGCCGCCTACTTCCAGCAGGTACAGCTGCCAGGCCAGGCCCTGGGGCCAGCAGGGCCTGCTGGGGGGAGGAGGCTCACGAGCCCTGGGGCCCAGGTCCTTGCTGCTCCTGGGGCTTTAGCCTCATCCCCCTTGGGCATGGCCACGGCCCACCTCTGCACCCATCTTGTGGTAAATCTTTATAGTCAGACTGTTCAGTCTGAGCATCGGCTGAGTGTGACTGCCAAGGGAGGGACGTGCCTGGGTATCATGGCGGCATCAGGCCCTGGGCTGGCTCAGGGCACGTGTCTCAGCTGGGCCATTTTTTCCTTGGGCATCATTGGGTGGGGCCACAGGCCTGGGTCCCCACAGTTTGAGCTGCTTTGTCCCTCCGCAAGGCAAGTTCACCCCCTATCTGTGGTGTCTCTGTGGAGCACTCCCAGCCCCACCTGCAGTCTCCAGAGGCTGAGTAGCCCCTCACCTCTTCCTGGGTGCAGGTAGCCCTTCCACCTCTGTGCCTGCTGTGTTTAGCACAAACCCAGGCTCTGCCCTGCAACCCCCGGGCAGGCGCAGCAGACTGACCAGCACCTGGAGGGGAACCGTGACTAAAGGAGGGGCTGAGGCCCCCAAGCCCTGGCATCTAGTTGAGGTGACAGCGGCCTCTCACTAAAGACATCAGTTGAAGATTTTGTGATCAATTTCTGCTCTTAGGAGGTCTTCCCTGGGCCTCCATACCTTCCTGCTCTTGGTCATGGTCCTTGCCAAGCGGTCTGAGCCAGAGTTTGTGAGTCTGTCCTCGCAGCTGAGGGAGGGGAGATAAAAGGATCATGGCTGTGGACACCTCACAGGGCCAGGCCAGGTATGCCTGGTGCATCCCAGGCAGGATTTTGGCACAGCGTGTGAAGGAGCAAGGCTTGTAGGTAGAGGGCTGAGTGTCTGTCCCTGTTCCAGGGTGACATGGAGTCCAATGGGAAGTACATCACCAAGTCTGGCAGTCGCGTAGACCACCAGACGGGCCCCATTGTGTGGGGGGAGCCAGGGACCAATGGCCAGCATGCCTTCTACCAGCTCATCCACCAAGGTAGGGCCCATGTGGCCTGGGCAGGGTGTGGCTGGCGATGGGGAGGGCCCTCCAGCAGAGGTTCTCGTGAGGCCTGTGCTCTCCTGCAGGCCCTGTGGGTGGCTCATAGGCTGGGGTAGGTGCCTGGGTGACCATGGTGCCCTTCACAGGCACCAAGATGATACCCTGTGACTTCCTCATCCCGGTCCAGACCCAGCACCCGATAAGGAATGGTTTGCATCACAAGGTAAGCACCCTATCCCGCCCCTCCTTAGACTTCCTCAGGCTCACATCACACACAGGTGGCTTGGTCAGCAGTTACACTACTTTTCTATTCACCACAAACTTATAACAACTTATAAGTGGCTTATAACAACTTTTTTATTATCTCGATTTTTGTGGGCCTGAAGTCTAGCAGGCTCTGTTGGGTCTCTGTTCCCGTTAGGACGAGGGTCCAGTTTCCTTGCTGATGGCTGGAGTCATTCTCAACGTCTGGAAGCCACCTTGGCTTGTGGTCCCCTCCATCTCAGTACCAGCCGTGGTGGGCCGAGTCCCTCTCGAGCTTCAATCCTGTCCTGTCTCTCCTGTTGCATCTCTGACTCATTTGCCTTCTGTTCTTCCTCTTCTACTTTTAACTGATTACACTGGGCCCACCTGCATAATCTCCCTATCTTACGTCCATAACCTTACTTGCATTGGTAAAATCCCTTTCCCATGTAATATGACATACACAGGTGGTGCGGCAGGGGCCAAAGATCACGGGGCAAGGTCTTGCCTGCCCCAGCAGCAAATGGGAAAGCCACCTGACTTCTGACCTAAGTCCTTGAAGAGGATTGATGGCACCCTATCTTGGGTATACGGAGCCTGGGTGACTGTGGGCAAAAGCTTTGGAGTCAGACCCCTGGATTTCCATTCTGATTCCTCCGGTCTATTATTCTGCAACTGTGCACTGTTCTGGGGAAACTGACCCCAACTTGAAAAGAGAGATGATGCCTTTCCCCTCAGGATCCACTCAAGTTCTTAGCAGGGGCCTTGGCATGTCGTGTGTACTCCTTCAGGGGTAGTCACCCTTGTTACCTGCTCTCTGGTGTCACTGGATGCGTCCTGCAGACCCCCTTGCTCCAGCTGAGCTCTAGAGTCAGGGGCCGGCAGCCCAGCCCAGGCTGCGAATAACCCCTGCTGGGAAGTGCCAAGCTGTCTGGTCCTTCTGCCTGAAGCTCGGGCAGGGCTTCCAAGCAGCACTGGATGTCTCTCTTGTCAGATCCTCCTGGCCAACTTCTTGGCCCAGACCGAGGCCCTGATGAGGGGAAAGTCAACAGAGGAGGCCCAGAAGGAGCTCCAGGTCGGAGGAAAGAGCCCAGAGGCCGTTGAGAAGCTGTTGCCACACAAGGTGAGCACTTCTCAGAAGTGGGCTTCAGGTGGCGTCCTGGAGTTGGAATAAACGGATAAACAGGCAGGGGCTCGGTGTACACAGTAAGAGGGGCTGTCCTCAAAGGCCTGCACATCCCAGCCTGTGGGGCAGGGTGCACCACCCTTCTGAGGATTTGGAGGTCACAACTAATTGGGGGACATTGCTGGGTGTTTTCTGAAGGTCTTTGAAGGAAATCGCCCAACCAACTCTATTGTGTTCACCAAACTCACGCCATTCATTCTTGGAACCTTGATTGGTGAGTGAGCGGGAAGGTCTTGGCCCAGGGTAGGTTGGACTAGGCTGGAAGAGCCCTAACGTGCACCGTCTGCCACCTCTATAGCCATGTATGAGCACAAGATCTTCGTCCAGGGCGTCATCTGGGACATCAACAGCTTTGACCAGTGGGGGTGAGTTGCTGACTCACAGGGAAGGTGGGGAACGCCTCTGGATTGGCTGCTGGGTTTCACTAGCAATGCTGAAATCTTCATCATCTCATTCTTTCCCCTCTTGTGGCAGAGTGGAGCTGGGAAAGCAGCTGGCTAAGAAAATTGAGCCTGAGCTTGATGGCAGCAGCCCAGTGACCTCTCACGATTCTTCCACCAATGGGTTAATCAACTTCATCAAACAGGAGCGTGAGGCCAGAAGCCAATAAACTCGTACCAGGCCGTAGTTCCCTGTTGTGACTGGTCCTTGTCCGCACGCCCCAGAGTCTGCGCTGCACGGTCCTGCCCAGAGTACCCTCTGGTTGTGGCCTTGGACCATAAGCCCTTGGGGGGCGCTGGTCTGGAATTGCCCTCTTGCCCCTTCATGTCCATACACCCCGTGAAGTGCTTCTGTGCAGCGGAGTTTCCTGACCCACGCTCACGTTATTCATGGACCAGTAGAAAATAAAGATGCCACAAAGGAGGTTAAAGGCTCAGTCTCTTCTCGTTTCTGGAGGTGGTGCTCTAGACAGGAGTTGGGGCACTCACAGGAGGAGTGAGCTCCTTGATTAAGGCTTAAGTGTAAGTGGCGAGCAGGTCAAACAATGGCGGACACTCCCTTAAGAGGAGAGTGGGTGGGATGGAGCCCAGTCAGAGTCACGAGGGCCACCTGGCCTCTGCGATCAGATCTCTTCTCCATCTTCCACTCTTCTCTGTGACTTTGGAAGAATTGCATACTTCTGTTCACTAGATGGTTTTGCAAATCACATAGGTTTTGAGTGAATCCTGACCCAAATCAAGAGTGACTACCATCTCCTGGCCAGATGCTCAGGTAATTCTTTCCTTTTAAAAGATAGTGAAAAAAGAATATGTGAACAAACTACCATTTTACCTTCTATTCAAGATATTTCTGCTCAAGAGTCTAAATATTTCTGGCCAACTAAGCTGAAAAGGAATCTTAAAGAGTTGTTGGTAGAGGCTGGGTTCCAGGACCTACACCCTAGGCCACAGTACAGAGTCTGGACAGGAAATGGCTGTCCTTTCACAAGGCCCTGCTGCCCTCGATCCTGAAATCAGGGCTGCCTCTGCCCCCTCCTGTCCTGGGTTACCCACTTCTGAATTATACACTGGCTTGGTCACAGGCCTTCCTCAAGACAGGGAAAGCCAGGATGTGTATAAGGAGAAAGCAAACTGCACCCATGAAGGCTCAGAATGAGGAATACTTTAATTATAGAAAGTGACAGCACATGTGCAAATCTCTGCTTAAAATAATGCTCAGGAATCGTCATCACACCTCATCTTCCTATTGATGAACTGAGTTTTTTTTTTTAATTCCAAAAGTGCCCATCTCTCTGCCCACTTTTGTAGAGTTGATAGAAAGGCATTCTATGACAGCCAAGCTCTGCTGACGCCCAGGGTACCTCAAGAAGTAGGCTGTTCTGGGTACCAGGTAGGCTTCTGGTACATGGAAAAGATACAGATTCTGCCTTTAAGGAGTTTACAGGTAAGGAGAGTGAAAGATGTGCATGATAACACAGAACCATGCCTAAGGATAGATAAAACCTCAGTTTAGCTTAACTTTTGTTTACTCATATGTGACGTAACATCAAAACTTATGTGTCTACTGAGAGGCAGTGCCAAACGTCAGCTCTCCATTCCAAAGCTCTTGTCACTTATTTTGGTTTGTTAATAACAACAGGCCTAAAAGAATTTAGGCTCCAACCTAACACTGAGGAACACACAGATTATCATGACAAGGTCAACAGAAGTAAAGTGAGTAAAATCTATATTAATTACATTGTTATTTGGGGAAAGGTTGAAAATAACTTCAGTAGACAGAGTTCTTGTCTTCATTTTTCCCAGTTTGTAGAAGTGAACTGCTTTGTTGGCTGCCGCATGCATCTGAAATGGATCGATAATCTACCATCTACCAAGGAGAACAAAGGAATGACACACAGACTCTGGAGCGTTCTGAAGATGCATACCCTGTCTCACAGCAACTCCAACGTCAGCCCGTTCTACTTCAGCACAATCCCTGCGGACTGTTTCAAAACGGCTTTCAAGGGCCCGGGTGTCAGAAAATCAGAGAATTTTAAAGCTGCAAGGAACTTAAACTGTAAAATTAAAAAACTATAACATTTACTGAGGGCTAATATGGGAAATACCATATTTGAAACATTTAACCTGAATGTTCTTTAATTCTCACAACTACCCTAAGAAATTGATCTTATTCACATGCAGCAGATGAGGAAACCAAAGCAAGTAACGTCTGGGCTGGAAGCCCGGCTCCCACTCACCACTGAGGGGACTTGGGCAAACACCTCAGGCACGTTATTGGTGCGGCGCAGGTAATAGTGCTTACTCCGTAGGGCTGTTGTGACAAGTAAGCAAGTCAGTATATGTGAAGCACTTAGAACGATGCCAGGAACAGAGTAAGAACTAAGTAAGTATTTGGCTACCACGTGTTCAAAGTCACAATAAATGGCAGAGCTGGGATTAAGTCCTGATACTGTGACTCCACAGGGTGTGCTCTCAACCACTATGCAATACCTCCTTTGCAGAGATTTCCGAGTTTAGGTGAGAAGATGGGGATCCTGGCTTCTGCCATGACATCAGAGCCAGACCACAACCTTTCACACATCCTAGGTCAAGGCCTAGCACTTCGGCTTCTATTCACTGTTAAATTCAAGGTTGGCTAAACCTGATCCACCTCCACAGCTTTAACAAGGCCTTTTTATCTGAAGATGATAATTTCAGGCTATAGACTGTAACATGAAAAATTAATTTACTGGTAAATGCCCTGTACAGTTTCTTAATTCTTACTTGTACTGACCAATGTAGGGTTTATTAAGGAACCACCAATGACACCGTCCATGGCCTTTTTTCTCAAATCTCCAGTGTTTTTTACCCCTTTCACAGAAGGTTCACCCTACATTCAGGAAATAGGTCCAGCTGATGTGTTAACTGCATTTCATAGATTAGCAGGATTCTACTGCACAAAACCAAGATCAAAAAGTTCTTTTGTTTAGAAGTTAACATTGTAATTCACTACCAAAGATCCTTGCTAACAATTAACTTTAATAATGATAGAACTGTAATGACAGAATTAAGTAACTTTTTTTTTGAGAGTTTCACTTTTTTTTTAATTTACAATTTATTTTGGTATCATTAACCTACAATTACATGTGCAATATTATGGTGATTAAACTACCCCCTTCATCAGGTCCCCCCACCAACCCCATTACAGTCACTGTCCATCAGCGTAGTGAGATGCTATAGGATCACTACTTGCTTCTCTGAGTTGTATAGCCCTCCCCATGCCCCCTCAACATTACATCTGCTAATCGTAATGCCCCTTTTTCCCTCTTATCCCTCCCTTCCCATCCATCTTCCCCAGTCCCTTTCCTTTGGTATCTGTTAGTCCATTCTTGGGTTCTGTGAGTCTGCTGTTCTTTTCTTCCTTCAGTTTTTTTTGTTTGTTTGTTCTTATACGCCATATATGAGTGAAATCATTTGATACTTGTCTTTTTCCACTTGGCTTATTTCACTGAGCATAATGCCCTCTAGCTCCATCCATGTTATTGCAAATGGTAGGATTTGTTTTCTTCTTATGGCTGAATAGTATTCCATTGTGTATATGTACCACATCTTCATCCATTCATCTACTGATGGACACTTAGGCTGCTTCCATTTCTTGGCTATTGTAAATAGTGCTGCAATAAACATAGGGATGCATCTGTCTTTTTGAAAGTGGGCTGCTGCATTCTTAGGGTAAATTCCTAGGAGTGGGATTCCTGGGTCGAATGGTATATCTATTTTGAGTTTTTTGAGGAAACTCCAAACTGCTTTCCACAATAGTTGAACTAATTTGCATTCCCACCAGCAGTGTAGGAGGGTTCCCTTTTCTCCAGATCCTCGCCAACATTTGTTGTTGTTTGTGTTTTGGATGTTGGCCATCCTCACTGGTGTGAGGTGATATCTCATTGTGGTTTTAATCTGCATTTCTCTGATGATCAGCGATGTGGAGCATCTTTTCATGTGCCTGTTGGCCATCTGAATTTCTTCTTTAGAGAAGTGTCTATTCATGTCCTCTGCCCATTTCTTAATTGGATTATTTGCTTTTTGTTTGTTAAGGTGCGTGAGTTCTTTATATATTTTGGATGTTAACCCCTTCTCAGATGCATCATTTATGAATATATTTTCCCATACTGTAGGATGTTTTTTTGTTCTACTGATGGTGTCCTTTGCTGTACAGAAGCTTTTCAGCTTGATATAGTCCCACTTGTTCATTTTTGCTTTTGTTTCCCTTGTCCGGGGAGATATGTTCATGAAGAAGTCACTCATGTTTATGTCCAAGAGATTTTTGCCTATGTTTTTT
>JAQQAC010019400.1:4474915-4496089 GCA_029783875.1 Phataginus tricuspis
GAAGAGGCTGTCATCTCCCCATTGTATATCCAATGCTCCTTTATCAAATACTAATTGGCTCTAAATGTTTGGGTTAATGTTTGGATTTTCTATTCTGTTCCACTGGTCTGTGGGTCTGTTTTTGTGCCAATACCAAATTGTCTTGATTACTGTGGCTTTGTAGTAGAGCTTGAAGTCAGGGAGCGTAATTCCCCGTTTGATTCCTCCTTCTCAGAATTGCTTTGGGTATTCGGGGTCTTTTCTGGTTCCATATGAATTTTAGAGTTATTTCTTCGAGTTCATTGAAGAAGGCTGTTGGTAGTTTGATAGGGATTGCGTTGAATCTGTAGATTGCTTTAGGTAGTATAGCCATTTTGACAATATTTATTCTTCCTAGCCAAGAGCATGGGATGCATTTCCATTTGTTAGTGTCCTCTTTAATTTCTCCTAGGAGTGTCTTGTAGTTTTCAGAGTACAGGTCTTTCACTTCCTTGGTTAGGTTTATTCCTAGGTATTTTATTCTTTTTGATGCAATTGTGAATGGAATTGTTTTTCTGATTTCTCTTTCTGTTAGCTCATCGTTAGTGTATATGAAAGCAACAGATTTCTGTGTGTTAATTTTGTATCCTGCAACTTTGCTGAATTCAGATATTAGTTCTAGTAGTTTTGGAGTGGAGTCTTTAGGGTTTTTTATGTACAGTATCATGTCATCTGCAAATAGTGACAGTTTGACTTCTTCTTTACCAATCTGGATGCCTTGTATGTCTTTGTTTTGTCTGATTGCTGGGGCTAGGACCTCCAGTACTATGTTGAATAATAGTGGAGAGAGTGGGCATCCCTGTCTTGTTCCCGATCTTAGATGAAAAGCTTTCAGCTTCTCACTAGTAAGTATGATGTTAGCTGTGGGTTTGTCATATATAGCCTTTATGATGTTGAGGTACTTGCCGTCTATACCCATTTTGTTGAGAGTTTTAAGCATGAATGGATTGAATTTTGTCAAATGTTTTTTCAGCATCTATGGAGATGATCATGTGGTTTTTGTTCTTTTTATTGATGTGATGGATGATGTTGATGGATTTTCGAATGTTGTAGCATCCTTGCATCCCTGGGATGAATCCCACTTGATCATGGTGTATGATCCTCTTGATGTACTTTTGAATTCGGTTTGCTAATATTTTGTTGAGTATTTTTGCATCTACGTTCATCAGGGATATTGGTGTGTAATTTTCTTTTTTGGTGAGGTCTTTGCTCAGTTTTGGTATTAGAGGGATGCTGGCTTCATAGAATGAATTTGGAAGTATTCCCTCCTCTTCTATTTTTTGGAAAACTTTAAGGAGAATTGGTGTTATTTCTTCTCTATATGTCTGGTAGAATTCAGAGGTGAATCCATCACGTCCGGGGGTTTTGTTCTTGGGTAGTTTTTTGATTACCGATTCAATTTCGTTGCTGGTGATTGGTTTGTTTAGTTTTTCTGTTTCTTGCTTGGTCAGTCTTGGAAGGCTGTATTTTTCTAAGAAGTTGTCCATTTCTTTTAGGTTTTGCAGCTTGTTAGCATACAGATGCTCATAATATTCTCTTGTAATTCTTTGTATTTCTGCGGGGTCCGTCGTTATTTTTCCTTTCTCATTTCTGATTCTGTTTATGTGTGTAGATTCTCTTTTTCTCTTAATGAGTCTGGCTAGGGGTTTATCTATTTTGTTTATTTTTTCAAAGAACCAGCTCTTGGTTTCATTGATTTTTTCTATTGTTTTATTCTTCTCAATTTTATTTATTTCTTCTCTGATCTTTATTATGTCCCTCCTTCTGGTGACTTTGGGCCTCCTTTGTTCTTCTTTTTCCAATTTCAATAATTGTGTCTTTAAACTGTTCATTTGGGAATGCTCTTCCTTCTTTAAATAGGCCTGGATTGCAATATACTTTCCTCTTAGAACTGCCTTTGCTGCATCCCACAGACGTTGTGGCTTTGTGTTGTTATTGTCATTAGTCTCCATGTATTCTTTGATTTCTGTTTTGATTAGGTCGTTAACCCATTGATTCATTAGGAGAATGTTGTTAAGTCTCCATGTATTTGTGAGCCTTTTTGATTTCTTTCTAAAATTTATTTCTAGTTTTATACCTTTGTGATCTGAGAAGTTGGTTGGTAGGATTTCAATATTTTTTAATTTACTGAGGTTCATTTTGTGGCCTAGTATGTGGTCTATTCTGGAAAATGTTCCATGTGCACTTGAGAAGAATGTGTATCCTGTTGCTTTTGGGTGCAGACTTCGGTAGATATCTGTTAGGTCCTTCTGTTCTAGTGTGTTGTTCAGTGCCTCTGTGTCTTTACTTATTTTCTGTCTGGTTGATCTGTCCTTTGCAGTGAGTGGTGTGTTGAAGTCTCCTAAAATGAATGCATTGTTGTCTATTTCCTCCTTCAATTCTGTTAGTTTTTGTTTCACATATGTTGGCGCTCCTGTGTTGGGTGCATATATGTTTATAATGGTTATATCTTCTTGTTGGACAGACCCCTTTATCATTAAGTAATGTTCTTCTTTATCTCTTGCTACTTTCTTCGTTTTGAAGTCTATTTTGTCTGATACAAGTACTGCAACACCTGCTTTTTTCTCTTTGTTCTTTGCATGAAATATGTTTTTCCATCCCTTCACTTTTAGTCTGTGTATATCTTTGGGTTTGAGGTGAGTCTCAGTATTTTTCTTTACACAAGACAGGTAAATAACAAATATAACTTTCGGGTGGATATGTGCTATGAAGAAATAAAACAGAAAAGGGGCAGAGGTGCCAGGCCATGGGGTATTACTGTCTTAAGTAGGAAGGTTAAGAAAGGTGTCACCAAAAAGACCACTTTAACAGTGACCTGAGGGAGGTGGTCTGGCCAGCGGTGGGGGAGCAGCACCCCAGGCAGCAGAGGGCAAAGTCTCGGAAGACACATTTGGCCTTAGCCTATTTAAGGAATGGCGAAGAGAACTGTGGGTCTTGAACACAGTAGGAATATACATGGAAAAAAATGATTTATTCTGACAAAAGACCGGTATCCAGATGATAAAAGAATGCCCACAAGAGAAACAACCTAATTTAGAATGGGTGACATATATGAAAAGACTAGTCACAGAAGACACCTGAAAGGCCAATAAACACGTGAAAAGATGCTCAACATCATGTCATTAGGGAAATGCAAATTAAAAACATGAGATATTACTACATCCATGTAATGACTATAATTTAAAAGACTGATGTCAAGTTTTGCCAAACATGCAGAATTGGAACATTCCTATATTGCTGGTCTGAATATAAAATAGCATAACCACTTTAGAAAAGAGTTTGGCAGTTTAAAAAAAAATTGAATGTGTACTTACTATAGCCAGCAATTTCGCTCCTTGGTATTTATTAAGAGGAATAAAAACGTGTCCACACAAAGGCTTGTATATGAATGTTTATAGAACTTTACTTGTAACAGTCAAAACCCGGAAACAACCCAATGCCCAACAGCACCTCAGCGGATAAACAAATTGTGGTAAATTCATACGGTGAAATGCTACTCAGCAATAAAAAGGAATAAACTACTGATATTTTCAACTTGCAACATGGATGAATATAAAAACATGCTTAACAAAAAAAAAAAAGTCAAGAAACAAAGATTATGTTAACTGTATGAATACCCTGTTTCTACAAAACTCTCAGAATTACGAATTTACTCCAGAGTGACTGAAAGCAAATCAGTGGTTGCTAGGGAAGTGGAAATGGCAGAGACTGAGTGGCAAGGACCCAAGAGAACCTTTGTGGTGAAGTCAATGTTCTTTCTGTATCTTGATGTGGTGTTAGTTACAAAAGAGAATTTTCCAAAATTCACTAAATTACACACTTTAAAGAAGTGCATTTTATAGACTCTAAGTTCTGCCTCAATAAGGTTGATTAAAAATAGGCATTTAAAAAAAAGTCTCAGTTCATAGGAGTTTGTGTGTAACCACCAAAAGTTTGAAACAACCCAAATGTTCATCAAGGGAATGGGTGAACAAATTGCCATCACACAATGGACTGCAAGTTGGCAACGGAAGGAATCAACTATTGCTACATGCAATTAACATGGATGAATCACCAAGTAACTATGCTGAAAGAAAAGAGCCAGACATAAAAACACATACTGTATGATTCGCTTATATAAAACTGATCTATCATGACAGAAACAGACCAGTGGTTGCTTGGGTGGGGCCCTGGGGTGGAAAAGGGGAATTACAAAGGGGTGGAAGGAAATTATGGGGTAATAAATATGTTTTGTCTTAACTGTGGTGATGGAATCATGGATGTATATATTTCAAATGTATCAAATTGTACACTTTAAAAATGTACAGTATATTTGTATGTCAATTATATCTCTGAAGTTGTTTTAAAAATTGCAATCAGACAACACAGCATCTGTATTAGAATAGCTAAAGTAAAAGAAAAAACTAACAATATTAAGTGCTGGTAAGGATGTGAGCAAATGGAACTCCTATCTTTTGATGGTAATGTAAAATAGCAGAGCCATTTTGGAAAAGTTAGGCAGTTTCTTATAAAATGAAACATACACTTACTGCATAGCAGCAACTCCACTCCAGAAGAAACAAACACCATTATGTTCACAAAGAAACCTGTACACAAGTATTTACGGCAGCTTTGTTCAAAAGTCAAAAACTAGAAACCCAAATACCTTTCAACTGGGATATGGATAAGCAAATAGTATACTCATACAACAGAATACTAACTCAAAGTGAAAAATCAAGAAGTGACAAGATAAGCATGCTCTCTAATAGGGAGGCGAATACTAGAAGCTAATGGGAAAACACAAAGTGGCTGACTTTGTGGAGTGATGACTGGTGGTAGGGTGGAGTGGGAGGAACTGTTCTTTTTCATAGAACTATTTGAATTCTAAAGCACTCATGTGTTTTTTTAATTAAAACAAACATTTTAAAGGCTTAAAAAACCACTGAAGACCCTTAAAAAGGGGAGTTGCTGGTCCCTTTAGCAAGAGGACTTTCATTGGTGGGTGTGAGCAGAACCCGGCACTCAGTGTGCTGAAGAGTAAGTGAGACATGAGAGAGGAACAGGAGACTAGTGTTTGACAAGCCATGCTGATGACCGAAATGCAAGGGGAGAGAGTGCAGGGCAACAGGGTCAAGGAGGCTTCCTGCAGGTATCAGTGCTCATATAATGGGACCTCCACTGGCAACATCCTCCTTCGGAACTGCTCGCCCAGGAACTTAACTCTATGAGAATATAAGACTGTGGATCCTTATACCTGCCCCTGCTTGTTCTTTTCTGCCTTACCAGTTGTCTTCCTCCAATTTCCTTCCAAGTGAGCCTTCACAGTGTATCTTAGGGAAAAATTCCCTAAGTAGCCTTTTAGAACGAAGAATTCTTGTATCTCTGTTAAATGTAGCAGGCAGAGAAAAACTTCATGAGCCATCACTTAGATGAAGGGAAGCAACTTGACTGAGCTAAATGGACAGCTCGGGGGAGTAGCTGAGTTAGAGCACCCCTTAGGGTTTGGGTCCACATGTTGTTCATATATAAAAGTAAACAGAGAAAATTACTATTGTGCAGCATCAAACACTGTATAATACAAATCTTCAAAATCAGAGGCTTTAAAAACATGAGGCTAAGTTGCCCAAGTACTCATCAAATATCTACCGAGACTTCTGTCATTATGGTGAAAAACTGTCGTGAACAGCAAAGGTTTCTGGCTTCTTCTGCAGCTAAAAATAATTAACATCTCCCAAGTGATCTATCTGTGTGTTCCAGAGGTGTACCAACAGAAAAGACAACTTCGAAAAAAGTCAAGGTCAAAGTACCACCCCACTGTGAGAAAAGAGTAGAGAAAGATCCTATCAAGTTCTGTTCAACAGAGAAGCAGTAACATAAGGAGCCATGCAAGTCTTCCCAGATATCCCAGGCTTTAAATATTGTATCCTATTCTGCTCATTAAGCAAACTTTTCATCTATACAAGTTTTCAAGCTTTCTGAATACATCTACCTAGTTGAATAACAATTACACTGTCAGGTAAACTACCCAGCATTTGTGATTTACCAATCAAACCAAAGTGACAATCAATCAATTGACAATGAATCCTTCAGAATTTATCCATTCCTGTGTTTAGATGGCATACCTGACAATTCAGTTAAAGGAACTCAGTCAAATCCCACAATAGACGGCCAAAGAAAGAAATGCCTCATCACAATACCACAGCTAATTACAAACAGTGGTCAGGTTCTAAAGAGATGGTCTCCCAGATAGATTTAATAGAAACCTTGAAGAGTTGGGGTAACAGACACCCTTAATGACTGACTGGCTCAATGACAGAACATGACAAAAACATTAAAAATGCCTGCACCTTCACACATTCATATCACGTCTAGTTAGAAGAAAATATATAGAAAAGGAAGATAGAAAAAAAAATTTACAAGGGAAGTTCTTTATTACTTTATCAGTTCTAAAATGTCACCTTAAAAAAATTTAAGACTGTAATGACAGATTTCCTTCACTGTTGCAAATAGTGCAAATTTATCAGCAAAGAGGTAAACATCAATATAATTTTTCCTTACACTTGAACATATACGGGAGCAATAAAACAGATTATACACCTCATGTGACCTGCTCTGATAGAAAGTCACTCCAGCTGTCTTCAGTCCTGCTCTGTCTCCAGATGGATTTCCAGGATAGGGTTGTGTCACTCGGTCCGTCCACAACAGGTTGGATAGGAGAGTGTGTAGTAACTGCCAGAAGACCACCTTTTATTCTGGGTTGCTTGACTGGCATTTGGCTTTACATTCCAAGAGTTCCTCCTCTGAGAATAGTCCTCTCCTGGGAGACCAGGAGGAGGGATATGGTCTCTCTGGTAAACATCCTGATATGGTGAAAATTTTCTTAAAACAAAACAAAAAGTAGTACAACCATTGTGGAAAGCAGTATGGAGGTTCCTCAAAAAACTCAAAATAGAAATACCATTTGATCCAGGAATTTCACTCCTAGGAATTTACCCTAAAAATGCAGCACCCCAGTTTGAAAAAGACATATGCACCCCTATGTTTATTGCAGCACTATTTACAATAGCCAAGAAATGGAAGCAACCTAAGTGTCCATCAGTAAATGAATGGATAAGGAAGATGTGGTATATATACACAATGGAATATTATTCAGCCATAAGAAGAAAACAAATCCTTCTATTTGCAACAACATGGATGGAGCTAGAGGGTATTATGCTCAGTGAAATAAGCCAGGCGGAGAAAGACAAGTATCAAATGATTTCACTCATCTGTGGAGTATAAGAACAAAGACAAAACTGAAGGAACAAAAGAGCAGCAGATTCACAGAACCCAAGAACGGACTAACAGTTACCAAAGGGAAAGGGACTGGGGAATAGGGATGGGAAGGGAGAGATAAGGGGGAAAAAGGGCTATTACAATTAGCACACATAATGTATGGGGGTGGGGATACGGGGAAGGTAGTATAACACAGAAGACAAGTAGTGATTCTATAACATCCTTCTACGCTGATGGACAGTGACTGCAATGGGGTGTGTGGTGGGGAATTGATAATAGGGGGAGTCTAGTAACCATAATGCTGCTCATGTAATTGTATATTAATAATAGCAAAAAAAAACTTAAAACAAAACAAAATGGAATAAACTATTATTAATTTTAATGAAATACAAAATAAACTTTATAAAATAATACATAGTTACTCTGATTCTACTGTTTTCTACCTATGTGACCTTAGCAGATAAACTACCTCTATATGTGGGTTCCTGAGCTCTTTATAAAATGGAGCTGATAATACCTTCCATCTTCGTGGGTTATTTTGAATGTAAATTAAGGCAATATATTTAAATTACCTACCACACGCCCTGGCACACAGTAGGTTTCCAAGAGCCTTTCCACATTTCCCTACAGAGATTATGCCCATACTATATTCTAATCAGATACTTTCTCTCCAAGTCTGGCAGGGCTGACATGAGACAGAATAAGCTATTCATTTTTGAAAACAGAAAACTTTCACTTTATAAATAAATACATCTAAAATTCAATTACAAAGTACAGAAATTCTAACCATACTACATGCAACAAATCTGGAAAATTAAGATTTCAATTTAATTGCTTCAAAAGCAAGATCAGTAAATCTAATAAAATCATTAAAAAAAATTGGAAATCTGAGAAAAGAAAAAAGAATAGTCTAGTCCCCAAGTTCTCAATCCCACTTCTTCTAATTTGGCTGGTTAATATTTCCTTTTAGTCTTTTCCCCCTGGCATCTTTTTTTGACAGTTGAATCACCACCTACTATTTTCACTTACCATAAGTGAGCTATCACTTTCAATGGCTTTATAAAATGCCATAGTATGAATATGATTAATTTACTTAGCTATTCTTCATTGTTAGAAAGGCAAGCTGCTACCAAGTTTCCCACTACTATAAATAATGCTGGAATTAATCTCAGAACATATACTACTATACCCTGAGCACCTAGTCCAGTGGCTGATACATAGACATAATAGAGAGTTGAGAAATATGCTGAATGACAGAATGGATATAGCCTTTTCCACATTTTGAAATATTTCCTTAGTCTCAATGTGGAATTACCAGGTCTGAGCATTCTTATGGCTCCCAAAGTTGTGTTTCAAAAGGGCTGTACCAATTTGCAGTGCCACTGGCAAGATGGGCAACATCTTTTTGGAATGTTTACACCTTCTAAAGATGCCAAATTATTTTTGAAAGTGTTTTCAATGTGCTGAAGTACTTTAACTCATGTGATAATTACAACCCCTATGAGGTATGTGTTATTAAAATTTCCAACTGACTGATGAGAAACTAGAGATTTAGAGATCTTACCCAAGATCACCTGGGAGGTAAATGGCACAGCCAGGGTGCAAACCCAGGTTCAGCCTGACAACCACTACACTGGACTGTTTTATAAAAAACTGTTGCTAAATTAATAGGCAAGGAATAGTAAGTACTTTGCCATTTTAACTATACTGAGGTTTTTCCTGTTTCCCAAGTGAACATACTTTTGTGACTCAGTTTAAATCCTTGGCAAATTTCTCTACTGGAATTTTACTGTTTTACCTATAATCTGTATTTACTTTTTAAATAACAACTGCCCTTATTCTGAAAACTATACCACTATTAATATAGCCTTTGAATGCAAGATCTTTTTTGGTACTAACATCAAATTGTTGGCTTCAACTAAGTTTAGTATCAGTGAAAATTTTTAAGTCCTGTTCCCAAGTACCTCTGAAAAGTCACAGATTCCCACCCTCTACTTGATTTTCCAGCCCTAGATGCATAACAGAGAGCAAAAGATACCTCCTGGTTGGCTGATCAGCAAGAAAATGTCAATTCCTCACCAACTGCATAATGTGTTTACACTAATTTATTAATATTAATTCCTATTTCAAGTCTAGAAAAGGGAGAACAGAGATATCTTACTGACTGCTGTAAATCTTGGGTCTGTACGTGGAAATGCTGAGAAGGTAGGTGCTCTGTAACCTTGGGACCAATGTAGGTCATACCTAGGTCCTTGGTTGACAGACATATTACTTGACCTGGAAACACTGGATTCCCAGTCCCTCAAAGAGAATGTTTCCACACAGTATTACTGGTTTCCAAGTTTAGTAGCCCATTTAGTGACTTTGTTTTGGCCCCTGAGTAGAACCACCTCATCCTCCCCCTATTCCTATAGGTTTAGGTTTCCCAGAGCAAGTAAATAAGCCATGAGAAGAACAGCTATGTGCAGCTTAAAGATATAAAAGCAGATGTCCTTAGCCACAAATCTCACACATAAAATGAAACTTACTCTCTGATGGGGCCATTCTGGAGGTCTTCACTGTAGTTTTGTCTTTCCAAGCAATGTCCTCAGTACCTGTTGAATACTGAGGAGAGGATGAACTCTTAAAAACAACTGTATGAAAAGCAAATCTTTCCCAGAGAATGCAGATCACAGCTGAAATCCATTGACAAATTATTAAGGATGTTTGTTACACCTCTCTATTTTCAGATATATCCCTTGATAAATGTTTGGCAAAAGATTCTTACGTCAGAACAAGTGAATTACCAGCTTTTCTTTGTTTCCAAAATTTGAGAAATGCATCTATATTTCCAACTTCAACTGTTATAAAAATGGGTAGTGAGAATCCTCATACTTACATTCAATTGCATCATTTGGCCTCATGCCTTCTACATCAAGCAAATATCTAACAAAAGAACATAATTTAAGTTATTTATGTATGAAAAGAAAAAGTCAAGTTTTTTCAAAAAAGGTCCAATGTCACTTACAAATACAGATATAAAAATGCTAAGAAAATATCAGCACATCTAATCAGATACTTAATATATACCATGACCCAAAAAAAGGCTTTTTCCCAAGGATGCAAGGATGACTCAACTCTAGAGAAATCTATTAATATAACAACTTACATCAATACACCAACTTAATAAATAACTGAAAAAGAAGACATTATAGGACCAAATTGGCAGATGGTTAAAAATGGTTAAAAAAAAACCTGATAAAATACAAGTCATTTTTTATCAAAATGCTTTATATTAAAAATAGAAGACTTACTTAGTGTGACAGCATATTTGTCAGGAACCAACAAATACCAAAAGGCACACTGGGAAAAATATTAACATCTTATCTAAGAGATACTATCTAAACTGTACAGGCCAGAAACTTGGAAGTCCCCATCACTGTCGGCCATTTCTTCCCCACCCTCCTCCTCAACCCACCACCAGGTTGTACCAAGGGTCTTACCTAAGTATTTCTAGAATATGTTCACATCTTTCCACCAAAATGACCGCCCCACACCCGAGCCACCATTACGCCTCTTCTACAAAACCCTCCTAACTTGTCTCCTTCCTCCCACTCTTTCCCTACAGTGTGTTCTCCACTCGGTGGCAAAACGATAGGTTGAAAATGCATATTTGATCATGCTCCACACACTCACCCTCAACAAAAAAAGTTCCACAGTTTTCTGTTACTCTTAAGATAAACTCTAAAACCTTAAAGAGGGAGGGGCCTGCACGACCCAGCTCCATACTTCCAGCTCCATTTTAATGCCACACTCCCCAGGCCCGGGCCCTTGGCCAGTCCCTCCAACACAGCACATGCTTTCCTGCTGTCCGTCTTTGCTGTTCCTTCCGCCCGGGATTCTCTCCCCAATGTCCCTATCTGGTTCATACCTACTCATCTGTCAGGTATCAGCTCAAATTATCTCTGTGGAAACTTCTAGTCTCTGTGATGAGGCCAAATCCTCCTTATGAACTTGCTCTTGCAGTACATGTCCTATCCGTCCTGACACTTGTTGGTGTTGTAATTCTATAGGCAATTATGTGATTCTCAATTTCTAGTCCCTCCCTCAACTGGTAGGATTCAGAGAAGGCTGGTCAAGTCTTTTTGGCAGAACCCAGCACAGTGCTTACACAGAGAACATGCCTAAAAATATTTTCTGAAGGAACATATATTGGCAGTGTAGCAACCACAAAAACACAAGGGTATTAAATGCTCTGATTCAGCAATTCCATTCTGAGTGAAATTGTCTTTAAGAAGACAGAATATTTTTATTCAAAGGTGTTCATACAGGAATATTCATTACTTCAATATTTTATAACTTGTGACTTCGTTATGTTCATCAGTAAGTGAAGGAGCAATGCAACCTTAAAAAAGAATGAGGTCTCCCAATACTTTTATAGGAAGATATCTACCATACACTGAGTTATGGAGCAGGATGTCTAAATATTATACCATTACCTGAAACTAGTAGGTCAACTATACTTCAAAGAAAAATTTTTAAATAAATAAAAATAAAAAACAAAATCCCTTCTCAAAATAAATAAGTAAATAAATATAATACCATTAAAGTACATGTAAATGTTTATGTCTGCATTTTTAAAGTCTGAAAAAATAGGTTAAATGATTGCTGGTGATATCTCTGGGTGGGCTTAAGACTGCTTTCTCCTTCATAACCTTCTACGCTGATTTTTGCAACTAGCTTACATTACTATTGTAAACCAAACAACTCGATAGGGTCTCCCTCTTGTGGATGGCAACTCACCTGCAGATGAGGTAGCCAGTCAGTCCTGTTTACACCATGGGTACAGTGGACACCAGTAAGTTTGTCTGTAAACAGGGAATAGAGTTAAATAAAGTCAAGTTGACACACTACCAACAAGTGATGCACTTTTCTGAGGAGTAACATTTCTTAGTCACACAATACTACCACTACCCTGAAAAGGAGTAACTCTGAACAGGAGTGTTTTTTAGGAACACACTATAAAGAATAATCTAACACAAAATCAAAATTCACTGTCTCAGGCAAATTGTGCAGAGTCCCCAGTTAGACACAAGCGTATAGACGGGGGAAGGCCTGGCGAGGTCCAAACAGCTAAACCACACTGAGACAGACCCATCTGTTCCATCAGTAATTGATTTAAGTACAGGAAAAGGGAGTGGAAAAAAACAAAAACAGGCTAGAAGAATGAAACTTTGATTGAGTAACACAAATGCGATGCCCTCACTTTTGATGCTGAGCATGAAAAAGAACAGCTCCTGCAGAGCTCCCTTCAGGCCCAAGATGCTCCCGCCTGTCCTATCACTTGCTGCTCCCCGCACGCCACAGGCCCCTGTGCCCCCTGACGTATCCAGGCAAACAGCTCTGTTCCTATTTTATGATGAAAAAGCAAGACTTGGAAATATTTAAGTCCAACCTACACAGCAGGCAAACAAAACAAACAAACACTAGAATGAAGTCTAAGATTTCTCCAAGTATACCACAGTATTTCTTAGTCCATCATTTAAAAAAATTACATAGAAATTAAATTTAAAAACTGTACTTTAGAAAAAAATTTTAAATAAGGTATTATTGATATACACTCTTACAAAGGTTCCACATGAAAAAACAATGTGGTTACTACATTTACCCATATTATCAAGTCCCTACTCATACCCCAATGCAGTCACTGTCCTTCAGTGTAGTAAGATGCCACAGATTCACTATTTGCCTTCTCTGTGCTACACTGTTTTCCCGGTGAACCCCACACCATGTGTACTAAACATAATACCCCTCAATCCCCTTCTTCCTCCCTCCCCACCCACCCTCCCACACCCCTCCCCTTTGGTAAATCACTAGTTCCTTCTTGGAGTCTCCGAGTCTGCTGCTATTTTGCTCCTTCAGTTTTGCTTCCTTGTTATACTCCACAAACGAGGGAAATCATTTGGCACTTGTCTTTCTCCGCCTGGCTATTTCACTGAGCATAATCTCCTCCAGCTCCATCCATGTTGTTGTAAATGGTAGGATTTGTTTCTTTCTTATGGCTGAATAGTATTCCATTGTGTATATGTACCACATCTTCTTTATCCATTCATCTACTGATGGACACTTAGGTTGCTTCCATATCTTGGCTATTGTAAAAAGTGCTGCAATAAACATAGGGGCGCATATGTCTTTTTGAATCTGAGAAGTTGTATTCTTTGGCTAAATTCCTAGGAGTGGGATTCCTAGGTCAAATGGGATTTCTATTTTTAGTTTTTTGAGGAACCTCCATATTGCTCTCCACAATGGTTGAACTAGCTTACATTCCCATCAGCAGTGTAGGAGGGGTCCCCTTTCTCCACATCCTTGCCAGCATTTGTTGTTCTTAGTCTTTTCAATGCTGGCCATCCTTACTGGTGTGAGGTGATATGTCATTGTGGTTTTAATTTGCATTTCCCTGATGATTAGTGATGTGCAGCACCTTTTCATGTGTCTGTTGGCCACCTGAATTTCTTCTTTGGAGAACAGTCTCTTCATATCCTCTGCCCATTTTTTAACCTGGTTATTTGCTTTTTGGGTGTTGAGGCATGTAAGTTCTTTATATATTTTGGATGTTAACCCTTGTCAGATATATCATTTACAAATATATTCTCCCATACTGTAGGATGCTTTTTTGTTCTGTTGATGGTGTCGTTTGCCATACAGAAACTCTTTAGTTTGATGTAGTTCCATGGGTTCATTTTTGCTTTTGTTTCCCTTGCTGGAGGAGATGTGTTCAGGAAGAAGTTGCTCATGCTTATATTCAGGAGATTTTTGCTTATGTTGTCTTCCAAGAGTTTTATGGGTTCATGACTTACATTCAGGTCTTTGATCCATTTGGAGTTTACTTTTGTGCATGAGGTTAAACAATAATCCAGTTCCATTCTCTTGCATATAGCTGTCCAGTTTTGCCAACACCAGCTGTTGAAGAGGCTGTCATTTCCCCATTGTATGTCCATGGCTCCTTTATCATATATTAATTAACCTTATATGGTTGGGTGTCTATCCGGCTTCTCTAGTCTGTTCCATTGGTCTGTGGGTCTGTTCTTGTGTCAGTACCAAACTGTCTTGATTACTGTGGCTTTGTAGTAGAACTTGAAGTTGGGGAGCATAATCCCCCCAGCTTTATTCTTCCTTCTCAGGATTGCTTTGGCTATTCAGGGTCTTTTGTTATTCCATATGAATTTTAGAACGATTTTCTCTAGTTCATTGAAGAATGCTGTTGGTATTTTGATAGGAATTGCATTGAATCTGTAGATTGCTTTCGGGAGGATGGCCATTTTGACAATATTAATTCTTCCTATCCATGAACACGGAATGTGTTTCCATTTATTGGTATCTTCTTTAATTTCTCTCACGAGTGTCTTGTAGTTTTCAGAGTATAGGTCTTTCACTTCCTTGGTTAGGCTTATTCCTAGGTATTTTATTCTTTCTGATGCAACTGTGAATGGAATTGTTTTCCTGATCTCTCTCCCTGCTAGTTCATCATTAGTGTATAGGAATGCCACAGATTTCTGCATATTAATTTTGTATCCCACAACTTTGATGAATTCAGATATCAGATGTAATAGTTTAGGAGTGGATTCTTTAGGGTTTTTTTTTTTTTTACAATTTATTTTATTTTAGTATCATTAACCTACTTCTTTAGGGTTTTTTATGTACAATATCATGTCATCTGCAAACAGGGACAGTTTAACTTCTTCCTTGCCAATCTGGATGTCTTTATTTCTTTGTATTGTCTGAATGCCGTGGCTAGGACCTCCAGTACTATGTTGAATAGAAGTGGGGATGGTAGGCATCCTTGTCTTGTTACCGATCTTAAGGGAAAAGCTTTCAGCTTCTCTCTGTTAAGTAAAATGTTGGCTGTAGGTTTGTCATATATGGCCTTTATTATGTTGAGGTACTTGCCCTCTATACCCATTTGTTGATCATGAATGGATGTTAAATTTTGTCAAATGCTATTTCAGCATCTATGGAGATGATCCTGTGGTTTTTCTCCTCCTTTTTTGTTTATGTGGTGGACGATGTTGATGGATGTTCAAATGTTGTACCATCCTTGCATCCCTGGGATGAATCCCACTTGATCATGGTGTATGATCCTTTTGATGTATTTTTGAATTCAGTTTGCTAATATTTTGTTGAGTATTTTTGCATCTATGTTCATCAGGGATATTGGTCTGTAATTTTCTTTTTCAGTGGGGTCTTTGACTGGTTTTGGTATTAGAGTGATGCTGGCTTCACAGAATGACTTTGTTTTCTCTGATTGCCGTGGCTAGGACCTCTAGTACTATGTTGAATAAAAGCGGGGAGAGTAACATCATCCAATTTTAAACGGAGAGAGATGAAGGATGGATGGCAAGACAGGGAGGGGAGAAGGGAGTCTAGCTATTGCAGGTATCAGAGAGTAATGATTCGCTGAACTAGGGCAGTGAGAGTGGCCATGGAAAGAAAGGGACAGATTTGGAATAATATTTTTGAGCTAAGACCTGCAGGGCTTTCTTATGGATTGGATGTACATGTGACAGAGAGACTGGAAGATAAATCTTAGGTTTCTTGCTTGAACAACCCTGTGTGTGATGGCACCCCTTACTGGGTCGGGGAGATTTGGGGAGGATTAGGTATGTGGGCAAAGCGAAGCCTGAGACATCTGGATACCTGAGGTAAGCAGAAGCTGAATACAGGGGCCAGGAGCCCACAGGAGAAGTGGACTGGTCACAACATTTGAGGGCCTCCCAGCACACAGGTAGTTTCTAAAGTCCCAAGACTAGATAGAGACGCACTAGGGAACAGGGCACCTGGAACTGAGCCTTAAGTAACTCACATTTATAAGCTGCACTGAAGAGGAGAATCTAGCAAAAGAAATGGAGAGGATGGCCCATGAGTAAGAGGAGACCTAAGCCTCCTGGCCAGGGAGGCCACACAAAGAGAGGGTTTCCAAGGGCTCATGTTGCTGCAAGGGGCTGAAGGGAGTCAAAGGGTTCCCTGCATTTAGCAACACGGAAGGCACCAATGACCCTGACAAGAGAAGGCACGTTCTTGTGTAGGAGTGGAAGCTAGATTTCCATGAGCTAAAAGATGCCACTTACATAAAGCTTCATACTGTGCAAAATAATACATTATTTATGGATATATGTGTACAGGGTAGAAATACAAAATATGCAAAGGAATTACAGACTCCAATTTAGAAGAATTTCTCTCTACAGAGGAAGGGATATGAAACAGATAGTGGAGAGGTACAAAGGGGATTCAACTGCATTTGTAATACTATTTTTCTGTGAAAAACAAAAGGCATGACACAAACCTGGCAGTTATGTTTCACTTGACAAAGCTAAGAGGACGATAGATGGATTATGACATTTCCTATATGCTTGAAATGTTTCATGATCACTTTTTTATAATTAATCCAAGGTGAGGAAGACAATTCTTCCTGGCTATGAAAAGAGCAGAGAAAGGGCAGGGCAGGGCAGGGCAGGGCAGATTTGTGTTTGTAAGCATGTTTATGGACTGGTGAGAGCATGCCGAGGAGGAGGGAGAGAAACACAGGTTCCCACTGCAGAAGCCTGGAAGCTGTGGGAAGGGTGGGGACAGGGCAGGCCCTGGACAGGAGGTAATGAAGCAGAAGGAAGAGAAGAGGGTCTGAATGGGGACGGGGTGTTGTTTGAAAGGGTGTGGTGAAGAGGAGGTATTGCCAGGTGAATTCTGTTTTCTCTGTGCAGTGTGAGGTAGGGTCACTGGCCAAAAACAAAAGGAAGGCAGAAAGGCCTGGGCAGACTGAAATGTATGAAGGAAAAGGTCAACGTACCACAGCTTATGTGAGCTGAATTCTCAGCATGAATGATACCAACAGGTGGACTGGCGAAGATGTGAGCTAGGTAGGTACTAAGGATTGCAATGTGAGTTCCATGATAGGGAGGTTGGAGGCCAGCAGCCCAGAGGACACAGAGGGTGGTAAGATGCCAACGTCAAGGTCTGGACTCCACTGCCCAGCCACCTGTCAGCAAGTCAGCAGCTCCCACTCCCACATTTGACCCCCAGTTGGCATTTCAGGGCTGCTTTGATAAACACCTGGAAAGCTCTAGAAAGCCAAAGCTCTTAACATGAAAGAGAAACCAAAGCAAACAAGCAAACAGGAAAAGAAATCAGAATGCAATTCAAAAGAGGTAACAATGCAGCAGAACAGCATAAAATTGAAATAAGAAAATTAGAGAAAGCACATGAAAATGTGAAAAATCATGTTTACAAATTTGATTAAAGGAGATTTCTAAAACATAAACTTAAACACATTGCCAACTTAATTATGGAAGGATTCAAAGTAGACATTATATAATAAATCAGCATACTACTCGTTAACTATAAATTAGCTTTTACTCTGTAAAATGGAACACTAAGTCCTAGGTAAAGTCTCAACTTGGAAGGCTTTTCCCTCCCTTTGGAAACAAAGGAGTATTAAAATGTCTAAAAGGAATGTGTTGTTACCAACTACCCACCTAGCTGCCTAGCTGACCACTGACCCTCCCTCCGCAGTCTGTCTTTCCAGACTTAGGCTCCAGCTCCAGCCTTTGCTCCATGGTCCCTCTTCCAGAAGCTTTGTGCACCGCTCCTAGTAGCAGGGACCTTTCCCTTGGCTCCGCACACCTCCATCACCATCCCCTATCTGTTTTTCTAAGCCCTTTCTCCTAGGAGGTTGTGAGCAGAGGCTGTCACCCCAGTGCCTAGTGCATGCCTGGCACAAAGTGGGCATTTACAAAGACATTCACTGTTAAATTAATGAACAGGCTAATAGTAACCATTTAAAACTCACATTTCTAAACGAAACGGCTCTTTTAAGAACCAAAAGCAAAGGTCCTCTGGAGCCTCTCCTATTTGAACACAGGGCACCAATGTGCTCAAAGTCAGGATTACCTCTGCAGCCCCCCGCCAGGATCGCACAGCTTCCTCCAGTTCAGGGGTGTGGCCCATGCCAGATAAGCCACCGCTGCTGTTCTTCTTTTCTGGCACAACCACCTCGGCAAAGCAAGAGTGAGCCACTGGCTGGACCTTCTGCAATGCCTGGGTCAGAAACTGGAAATGGACCTGCACCACTGTCAAGAAGCATCGTCCCAACACCTGCGAGAACAAGAGAGCCAGGCAATTTTAGGTTGGGGGTTGCTACTGCGTTAGTGCAATACATGCTCAACTGTCAATGTGACCAGAGGAAGGGAACAATTAACTGGAAATCCGAAGCCACGTCAAGTTAAAAAATCACCATGCTATAGAAGGACTTGCCTTTATTCTCATGTTTGGAGTTGGTGCCTGATGCCTAGAAATCAAATGTTTCAACCAAACAGCAAGCCCCGAGGCTCAAGTGGACTTTCCCTCACCCCATGAGCCGTGCGCGCTCCTGCTCTCCCGTCCCCTCCCCGGGACTCTGGCTCACAACAATCCTCACTGTGTGTGAGCTCCTGCTGAACCAGAGCAACCCATAATTTCAATGACGTCCACACAGTACTCGGAAGGCAGAGTAAAAACCAAGTGATTAGAAATCTGAAAGGTCAGTTTGACTATAAAAAGACATTCCTTTGGGAATAGAATCCAGAGATCCAGGTTATTTTGGTAACAGTGTTATTAACATAGTTATTAACATAGCTGTAAGTCTTACTTCCAGTCCTACAAAACAAAGCTGACAGACCAGTCTTCCAGGAGACAACAAAACACACGGACAACTCCCGTTGTCAGTAACAGTAGAAACCCACTCACCTGATACACATAAGCAGTTGGTTGGTTGATGGAGTGAGTTGTCCATTGAAGTAGGAAATTCATTTTTTAAAATACAGTATCTATAATACTGTGTTAAGGTATACTATTAACGTGTAATTATAATATAAATAATAAAAACACTACGAACCATAAACACTTTAAGATACCAATGTGCATTTATCTGCCAAGCTCTGGCACTGGCTAAAGCTGTTTCCTGACATTGTCTGTAGTTCCCTGTTTGCTTTCCCGAGTTAATGCCAGCAAAAAGTTATAAACATAGAGAATAAACAATTCTCTATGATTTTCTATTGCTTTTCTTTATAAAGGAGAGCAACAACTTGCCACTTGGAAACCTGTCTGAACAGAGACCTTCCTGATTACTGATACCCCAATCTTTTATAGTTGTTTTGCCAATACCAAATTTGACAACAATAACAAATATTTTTTGCAACTCTTTTATCACGTTTCTGTAACAAATTTTTTCATGGAAGGTACATCATACTCATTGGCTTACACAGATTATTTACTCACAAAAAATTTTCTTTATTGAGTTGCAATTTATTCGGCTGGTAGGAGCACAGCTGAGAAGGCCCAGCTGCTGCCAGCACTCGAGCACTGCTGTGGGCGGTGCTGACGGCGGGGGCACTGCTCCCATTGCCTCTCACAAGGACCTAAACCCAACTCCAGTGCCCACATTCTGGCCCAGCCTCATCCTTGGAGCAGCTGAAAACAAGACTCAACCTTGGACCACTCACTCCCAGCACACGTTTCAGATGCTACCTTTTTCTATCCACTTTGCTTCCCGCAGAAAATCAGGCAAGCTGGGGGGGGGGCCCGGGGAAGTACACTTATCCCCTCTGAATTATCCCCTGTGGAAATCACCAGGACCAAGCTAAAACCAACCAACCGACTCACACAAACCTCACACCATAGCATCCCCAGCCTACAGTGAACAATCAGTACAATCTGACCTCCCACCCAGACCTCCTGGGTCTTCACTCACTCACACCCCCCTCAAAACCCGGCCCCATCAATGACCTGCACCAGATTGGGCAGGGAGAGGGGCAAAGAGGAAGTAGGCCTAGCAACCTAGAGCAAGTGACATGAAAAAATATTTATTTAGTACTGTATATACTACAACAGCCAGCTGTAATTGAACACTCAGAATGTACATCTCACCACTGCTAAATTTCACATGGACTATTTCATTTAATCCTAGGAACAACCCATAAGAGGTCATTCCCATTTTACAGCCAATAAGATGAAGGCACACAAAGGTTATGAAACTGTGTCAAAGTGATACAAATTAGATGTGCAGAGTGGTTACTTGACTCCAGTGTCCATGCCTAAAGCCAGTGTGGCCCACTGCTTTCAACAGGCTCTAAACAGCTGGACGTAGCTGAGGCCTGGCACTGACAGAAACTCGACCTTGACTGGCTTAGGCCAGAGCGAAGGTGTCCTGAAGCCCCACACAGGGCAAACGCAGGAGGAGGAGTGGAGCTGGGTCCTTGGGAACACAGACTCTTCCTCCTGCTCCTCCCTCAGCCTTCTGGCAGGTTAAGGCAAAGAGGGGAGAGAAGGGGGATTGGAGGCGCCATGTACCATTTGCTCTGGGGCCACATTCTCAGATTCTCACCAATACACTGAGTCATTCATTCTTTTTTTTTTTTTTACAATTCATTTTATTTAGTATCATTAACCTACAATTACATGAGCAATATTGTGATGATTAAACAACCCCCTTCATCAGGTGAGTCATTCATTCTTGCAGCATAATGTAATATGTGAATGCACGATGTATACAAAGCACAAAGCCAGAAGAATACTACAAGAAAGACAGTGAGCAAGTCCCTGTCCTCCACAGGGTTACCTTGAAATGGTGGAACAAATCAAAAAGTAGATAAACAATGTCAGGGGCTGCTGGAGAAGGAAGACTAAGAGCGATGTGGAAAGGCAGGGGCTCTCTGGGGAAAGGACCAGGGGAACAGACAGCTACCCCTCCCCACATGCCAAAGAGAAAATTCTGGAAAAGGGCTCTGAAGGCCTGATGCAGAGTCCCTGGTGCCCACAAAGGACATTCACTCTGCAGGGTGTATTACATATTGGACCTTGGATGAATCATTTAAATGTCTTCCCTATAAACAAGGA
>JAQQAC010019400.1:4508389-4696073 GCA_029783875.1 Phataginus tricuspis
CAGAGTAGGGAGAAGAGAGGACCTACTTTTGGGTTCTGCTTTTCATTTTCAAGGAGACGTCATTCTATGCAGAGAGAATGACTGATCGAAAATTTGTCTAACAAGAAAATGTATTAACAGGTGGAAAGACTGTATCCCAGTTGGACAGCGGATGCCAGGGACTCATTTCATTGCTTTCAAAGTTCCTTTGAAAAAGGTAAGCAATATTCTTTCAGAAATCCAAAAGCACCATATAGAACACTGGTTCTCAACCCTGTCATACCCCGTTTTCCGTTTTTGTTTTTTTTTCTATCATTAATGTATAATTACATGAACAACATTATGGTTACTCGACTACTCCCCCTATTATCAAGTCCTCACCACATACCCCATTACAGTCACTGTCTCAGCGTAGTAAGATGCTCTAGAATCACTACTTCTCTGTTTTATACTGCCTTCCCTGTGCCCCCCCATATTATATGTGCTAATTGTAATGACCCTTTTCCCCCTTATCCCTCCCTTCCCACCCATCCTCCCCAATCCCTTTCCCTTTGGTAACTGTTATCCATTCTTGGGCTCTGTGAGTCTGCTGTTGTTTTGCTCCTTCAGTTTTTCCTTTGTTCTTATACTCCACAGATGAGTGAAATCATTTGATACTTGTCTTTCTCCGCCTGGCTTATTTCACTGAGCATAATCCCCTCTAGCTCCATCCATGTTGTTGCAAATGGTAGGATTTGTTTTCTTCTTATGGCTGAATAATATATTCCATTGTGTGTATGTACCACCTCTTCTTTATCCATTCATCTACTAATGGACACTTAGGTTGCTTCCATTCCTTGGCTATTGTGAATAGTGCTGTGATAAACATAGGGTTGCATATGTCTTTTTCAAACTGGGCTGCTGCATTCTTAGGGTAAATTCCTAGGAGTGGAATTCCTCCATACTGCTTTTCACAGTGGTTGAACTAATTTACATTCCCACCAGCAGTGCAGGAGGGTTCCCCCTTCTCCACATCCTTGCCAACATTTGTTGTTGTTTGTCTTTTGGATCATGGCCATCCTTACTGGGGTGAGGTGATATTTCATTGTGGTTTTAATTTGCATTTCCCTGATGATTAAAGATGTGGGGCATCTTTTCATGTGCCTGTTGGCCATCTGAATTTCTTCTTTGGAGAAGTGTCTGTTCATGTCCTCTGCCCATTTCTTAATTGGATTATTTACTTTCTGTTTGTTGAGGTGCGTGAGTTCTTTATATATTTTGGATGTCAACCCCTTATCGGATATGTCATTTATGAATATATTCTCCCATATTGTAGGATGTCTTTTTGTTCTACTGATGGTGTCCTTTGCTGTACAGAAGCTTTTCAGCTTGATATAGTCCCACTTGTTTATTTTTACTTTCCTATCCCTTGCCCGGGGAGATATGTTCATGAAGAAATCGCTCATGTTTATGTCCAAGAGATTTTTGCCTATGTTCTTTTCTAAGTGTTTTATGGTTTCATGACTTACATTAAGGTCTTTGATCCATTTTGAGTTTACCTTTGTGTATGGGGTTAGACAGTAGTCCAGTTTCATTCTCTTAAATGTAGCTGTCCAGTTTTTCCAACACCAGCTGCTGAAAAGGCTGTCATCTCCCCATTGTATATCCGAGGCTCCTTTATCATATATTTATTGACCGTATATGTTTTGGTTAATGTCTGTATTTTCTATTCTGTTCCACTGGTCTGTGGGTCTGTTTTTGTGCCAGTACCAAATCGTCTTAATTACTGTGGCTTTGTAGTAGAGCTTGAAGTCAGGGAGCGTAATTCCCCCTGTTTTATTCCTCCTTCTCAGGATTGCTTTGGCTATTCGGGGTCTTTTGTGGTACATATGAATTTTAGAACTTTTTTTCCAGTTCATTTAAAAATGCTATTGGTATTTTCATAGGAATTGCGTTGAATCTGTAGTTGTTTTAGGTAGTATAGCCATTTTGACAATATTTATTCTTCCTAGCCAAGAGCATGGGATGCATTTCCATTTGATAGTGTCCTCTTTAATCTCTCTTAGGAGTGTCTTGTAGTTTTCTGGGTATAGGTCTTGCACTTCTTTGGTTAGGTTTATTCTTAGGTATTTTATTCTTTTAGGTGCAATTGTGAATGGAATTGTTTTTCTGATTTCTCTTTCTGTTAGCTCATCATTAGTGTATAGGAAAGCAACATATTTCTGTGTGTTAATTTTGTATCCTTCAACTTTGCTGAATTCAGATATTAGTTCTAGTAGTTTTGGAGTGGAGTCTTTAGGGTATTTAATATACAGTATCATGTCATCTGCAAATAGTGACAATTTGACATCTTCTTTACCAATATGGATGCCTTGTATTTCTTTGTTTTGTCTGATTGCCGTGGCTAGGACCTCCAGTACTATGTTGAATAACAGTGGAGAGAGTGGGCACCCCTGTCTTGTTCCCGATCTTAGATGAAAAGCTTTTAACTTCTCGCTGTTAAGTATGATGTTAGCTGTGGGTTTGTCATATATGGCCTTTTTGATGTTGAGGTAACTTGCCCTCTATACCCACCTTTGTGATCTGAGAAGTTGGTTGGTAGAATTTCAATTTTTTTGAATTTATGATGTTCTTTTTGTGGCCTAGTATGTGTTCTAATCTGGAAAATGTTCCATGTGCACTTGAGAAGAATGTGTATCCTGCTGCTTTTGAGTGTAGTGTTCTGTAGATGTCTGTTAGGTCCATCTGTTGTAGTGTGTTGTTCAGTGCCTCTGTGTCTTTAATTATTTTCTGTCTGGTTGATCTGTCCTTTGGAGTGAGTGGTATGTTGAAGTCTCCTAAAATGAATGCATTGCTTTCTATTTCCTCCTTTAATTCTGTTAGTATTTGTTTCACATATGCCGGCCTTCCTGTGTTGGGTACATATATATGTATAATGGTTATATCCTCTTGTTGGACTGACGCCTTTATCATTGTATAATGTCCTTCTTTATCTCTTGCTGCTTTCTTCGTTTTGAAGTCTATTTTGTCTGATACAAGTACTGCAGCACCTTCTTTTTCCTCCTTGTTGTTTGCATGAAATATCTTTTTCCATCCCTTCACTTTTAGTCTGTGTATGTCTTTGGGTTTGAGACTTGTAAGCAGCATATAGATGGGTATTGCTTCTTTATCCATTCTATTAGTCTGTGTTTTTTGATTGGTGCATTCAGTCCATTTACATTTAGGGTGATTATCGATAGATATGTACTTATTGCCATTGCTGGCTTTAGATTCGTGGTTACCAAAGTTCAAGGGTTGCTTCTTTAGTCTCTGACAATCTAACTAACTTTCTTGTTAAGTTATTGTAAACATTGTCTGACGTTTCTCTATTTCTCTCCCTTCTTATTCTTCCTCCTCCATTCTTTGTATACCAGGTGTTTTATTCTTTGCCTTTAGTTAGTATTTGGATGGTCTGCTTTCTTTGCTATGATTTTATTTTCTCTGGTGACATCTTTTTAGCCTTAGGAGTGCTTCCCTCTAGAGCAGTCCTTTTAAGATATCCTGCAGAGGTGGTTTATGGGAGGCAAACTCTCTCAACTTTCACTTGTCTGGAAATTGTTTAATCCCTCTCTCATATTTAAATGATAATCGTGCTGGATACAATATTCTTGGTTTGAGGTCCTTCTGTTTCATTACGTTAAATATATCATGCCATTCTCTTCTGACCTGTAAGGTTTCTGTTGAGAAGTCTTATGGGTTTTCCTTTGTAGGTGATCTTTTTTCTCTCTCTAGCTGCCTTTAATACTCTGTCTTTATCTTTGATCTTTGCCATTTTAATAATTATGTGTCTTGGTGTTGTCTTCCTTGGGTCCCTTGTGTTGGGAGATCTGTGGGCTTCCGTGGACTGCGAGACTATTTCCTTCCCCAGCATGGGGAAGTTTTCAGCAATTATTTCTTCAAAGACACTTTCTATCCCTTTTTCTCTCTCTTCTTCCTCTGGTACTCCTATAATGCGAATATTGTTCTCTTTTAATTGGTCACACAGTTCTCTTAATATTCTTTCATTCCTAGAGATCCTTTTATCTCTCTCTGCCTCAGCTTCTCTGTATTCCTCTTCTCAGATTTCTATTCCATTAACAGCGTTTTGCATCTCGTCCGGTCTGCTGCTAAGCCCGTCGATTGTTTTCTCATTTCTGCATTGTCTTTCCTCACTTCCCTCACTTCCTCCCTCAGCTCTTGCATATTTCTCTGTAGATCCATCAGTATGGTTGTGACTTTTATTCTGAATTCTTTTTCAGGAAGATTGTTCATTTCCATCCCTTCAGACTCCCTCTCTGGTGTCTGGGTGTGGATAAGCTTTGTTTGTACCATATTCCTCTGTCTTTTCATGGCGATCGAAGTGGTCGCTGGTAGGTGCCACGTATGTCAGCTGGGTTCTTTAAGAGTGAAAAAAAAAAGAAAGAAGGGAAAGAAAGAAAGAAAAGACAAGAGAAAAAAAACACCAAGAAAAAAAACAAAAAAAACCAACAAAATGCTCGCCGGGAGTAGATTCTGTGAGGATGCTGTAGGTGGCGCTCTTCCTCCACTAAGCCATGGCCGCGCCGCTCCACAGGGCCCTTTGTAGCTCTGGCCTGGATGGGAACGAATGGGAGGCTGATGATCTCTGTGGGAAGTCTCAGTGCGGCTACTTTTTCCCAGTCACCAGCCAAGGGGTCCGAAATTCCCCAGGACTCCCAGCCTGCTGAGCTGAGGGTGCTGGGACAATCCTGCTCCTCCGTTGGGCCCCTGTCTCTTTAAGACCGCTAAAAAAAGCGCACGCTTTTCTTTTGTCCCGGGAGCCGGCTGCGAGGACCCTTAGAGTTCCCTGGCTCAGACCTGCAGCCTCTGTGTCTCCAATCTCCAGTACACACGCGATGTGTGTCAGTGCTCCCTGCGCAGCTCACCAGGGCTGGTTATTTCACAGGCCTGTACTTCCACTCCCTCCCGGCTCTGAATCCTCCCCTCCCGCCAGTGCACTGGGGTGGGGAAGTGCTCGGTTCCTGCCAGGTCGTGGCTCCGTATCTCACCCGCCTCGCGGGGTGCCGAGTCCTCTCAGGTGTAGCTGCAGGCTGGGTGCTGTCCTGTATCTTCTGGTCTCTCTTTTAGGAATAGTTGTATTTGTTGTATTTTCATAAATATATATGGTTTGGGGAGGATATTTCCGCTGCCCTGCTCACGCCGCCATCTTCCTGGAACTCTTTTGCCAGTATTTTTGGAGTAGGAATGAGATGTGGGACTCCATCAGAGTTCTGTACCACAGTTAGACCAGGGATTTGCCAGCTAATCTGTGAGTAAACACAGACCAGTTTCTAGGTCTATTTTGAATTCAGTGCTCACGTGGTCCTCATTGGGGTTCTCAACCTGAAATCCATGGACCCCATCACTGGAGTTCTGAAGGGAACAACTGTAATGATACTCACTAATGGTTACAAAAATAGGTAGAACCATGGATAAATCTAAAAACAGAGACTCTAACACTGTGGCACAACTCTTGAGATAATAATATCCAAAACTACTTTACATAAATAGGGAAATTTTAAGCAAATCCCAGTATAAGATGGCATTTTGTGCTGCTAATTGAAACTGTGAGATAGAGCCTACGCATTTTCGTTTTATAACTAACATTAAGCAGCAGTAAAATAAATACAAGTAACCGAAGAAATTGTTTTATTTAAATCTCTTCCCTATTTTTTTAAGAAGCGAAGTATTTGTAAAAGGGCCAAAGGAAGTGAGATACTCAGAATGATGAAGCTTCAGGGATGTCATTTTGCAGCTCAGTATATCTCAAATCAATTCCTAGACAAAGTCAGTTTCTTCAGAAACTCCCTGGAGATTCATGTTCAGGAAAAGAGATATCCTACAAGGCAGATTATGAATAATAAAACTATTCTCAATTAGCAGAACTAGGTAGGCTCCTTTGCTTCTCCAGTATCACATCCGTGCAGAAATTCCTGTGAACAGGATTAGCCTTTTGTCCTTCCACCTTTCAGATGATGACCTCATACAGGAATACTTCCTGCTTCTGGAATAGCAAAGACTTCATTTTCCAGAGGCCTGTGCTCCTGCACTGCCCTGATGGAGGTGGCGTTGGGAAGGGGCAAAGGCAGGGGAAGTGAGGTGATCCCGACTGCAGGTGGGCAGCATGTACTTACAAGTGCTTAAGCGATGTTTGACATTCTAGACTTCATACAGCAATTAATTAGATTATAAAGCACCCATAGTTTGGAATTGTAGCTAGACTTATTATTGGGAGCAAGGGATAGTTCCAGATATTGGAGAGAAGGGTATAAGGCTGTGCCCAGGTGAGTGAGGGGTCTCAGAAGTTGGAAGCCGTGCATGTGGAAGTTCAGCTTGTCCACATTAGGCCACTGTCTCTCATTTTGTCTATTGCAATAGCCTATTAACTAGTCTCCCTACTTCCTTCATTGTCTGCCTAAAATTTCTTTTTAAAACAATCTCCAGAGGGCATTCTTCCAAAATGTCCCTCCTTGATTTAAAACTTGATATGGCTTCCTATCTCAGAATAAAAGCCAAACTTTGTACAGTGGCTTACATAGCTTTCCGTGATGGGGCTCCCTGTTACCTCTCTGACTTTATCTTCTGTAATATTTTTTTGTAACCTGATTCTACCCATTCTGCATTTGAGCTCACTGACTCCCCTGCCTGTAATTTTCATGATACCTGCTTGCCTTATTCTTTTACTTCAGGATTTTCCTCACATGTCACCAAATTGGAAAAGCCTTCCTTGACCACCCTATATAATATATCACCTCCTATCCTGTTTTATCTTTCTCTAAAGCTCTTATTACCATTTTTTAACTGAGATATAATTTGACATATAACATTATATTAATCTCAGGTATACAACATAATTCAATATATGTATGTAGTATGATCATCTCAAGTCTAGGTAATATCCATCACCACACAGGATTTTTTTTCTTACAGTGGGCAGTTTTCAGATGTTGCTCTTAGCAACTTTCAAATATACAGTATTATTAACTATAGTTACCATGCTGTATATATATCCCTAAGACTTATTTCATAAATGGAAGTTTGTATCCTTTGACCATCTTTACCCATTTTGCCTACCTTCTGACCTGTGTGCCCCCTCCCTCCCTGTCTCTGGCAAATACAACTCTGTGTCTGTGAGTCCTGTTCTTTTGTGGTTTGCTTTTTTAGGTTCCCCGTATAAGTGCCATCATAAAGTGTTTGTCTTTCTCTCACTTACTTCACTTAGCATAATGCCCTCAAGTCCTTGTTGTAGCAAAGGCAGAATTCCCTTTTTATGGCTGAATAATATTCCGCAGTATATATACACATTTTCTTTATCCATTCATTCATCCATAGACACTTAACGTTGCTTCCATATCTTCGCTGTTGTAAATAGTGCTGCAGTGTACATGGGGGTGCAGATACCTTTTCAAATTAGTATTTTCATTTTCTTCAGATAAATACCCAGGAGTGAAATATCGATCATATCATAGTTTTATTTTTAATTTTTTGAGCAACTGCCATACTGTTTTCCATAGTGGCTGCACCAATTTATATTCCCACCAACACTGCACAGAAGTTCCAAGTCCTCCGCATCCTCACCAACACATTTCTTGTCTTTTTGAAAAGAGCTATTCTAATAGGTGCGAGGTGATACCTCATTGTGGTTCTGATTTGCATACCATTTAAGAAATACATGTTTGTGTGCCCCATCTACAGCAAAATCTAATGTCTATCTCTGGTGTTTCAAGGCCGGTGAGGGAGTGGACAGGGAATTTAGTATTACTGTAGCAGTGGCAGAATAGGCTGGGCTATGCTGTTAACCCCACCCAAATATCAGTACTTTAACGTGACAGGTTTATTTCTCATTTATACTACATGTCTATCATGGGCTGTGTCAGTACTCTTGTCTTGCTTCCTGTCTAGTTTGGCCAAGTACTCAGTGGTCTCTGGCATGGGTTGGGCAGCCTCTTAGATTTGGTGTTTCAGAATATAGCCAGGGAGAAGCCAAAAGATTTTAGGTCCTGAGCCTGGTGTATACTAGAAGCCTCTGAGGTTTCTGTCTAGGTGCTGAACATGTGCAAACACACTGGGTTTCTAGCTTGAGAAATCCCATCTTTGACTTAGGCTGTAACTTGGGTAACTGCTTCAGGAAGGTCTTGGCTGCACTTGTATGGAACTGCATGGGGCTATGTTATTACTGCACCCATGTGAGGTCCAGATCAACATTTTGAGATTAGGGCAGTGGTCTGCCTGAATTCTGTCTAGAGAAATGTCTGTGCCCCTCTCAGTGCTGGAGCATATCTGCCCTAAATCCATCCTGTTGTTCCTGGGTTCCACAAACTTAGGGAAGGCCTGGGATTTGTACTCATGCCTTTTAGTTCCCATCAGAGAGAAGGAGGGAGGGGAAGAGGGAAGGAGAAAGAAAGAGAAAACTGGTGTGGGGAAAAGCAGAGGTAGGCAGCATAGAGAGAAAACGAGAAGGGAATATGGAGTTACTTCAGGCGTATCTGGGAGTTATTTTTTCCCTCTGCTTTTTTTTCCCACAGCTGCTTTCTTAGGATGCAACAATGAATCCAGAGAAATACAGCTCAGGTTTACCATTTTAAAAGCTATGTTCCCGGTGAGTTGTTTCTTCTCCCTTGAAATATATTGTCTCTCTTTTTTTTAACTTTTATTGAGGTATAACTGACATATTATGTGGCTTCAGGTATACAGCATACTGATTGAATATTTGTATATATTGTGAAATGATCACCACAATAAGTCTAGTTAGTATCCATCACAACACATAGTTAGAAATTTGTTTTTCTCTTGTGTGAGAGCTTTTAGCATCTACTCTCAGCAACTTTCAAATATGTACTACAGGGTTATTAACTGTAGTCACTGGGATACACATTACATCCCCATGACTTATTTATTTTATTGAAATACAGTGTCTTGTTTTTTTGTCTTTCGGTTTTGGTTTTTCATTTGTTTGAACATTTATTTTCTTTATCTGGAAGGTTCCTTGCCCAACCGAGCTGTACCCATGAACCCATCCCAGGTCCTCCCACTCTGTCAGAGTGAGTGATGGGATGCAGTAGGATGGCCTTGCCCCTTGGTGTCCCACTCTTCTTAAACAGTGTTGGAATTAGTGTGCAGTGCTCTCCACTGGAACCTACGTCCATCCCACTGAGGGAAAGAGTAGAGCCTCCTTTTCAGAATTGCGGTTTAATGAAGTGGAAATGACTATTGAGTAGGATACTCATCTTTCTGAACCCGTTTATTTCTCCTTAATTTTTTAGTCTCCCCCTAAAAAAAAAAACAGGGAAAAAGTACTTCATAGTACTAAAGAATGAAAGAATGTACCAAACACCTAGAACAGGAAGGCCTGTTGAAGACCCTTTTGTACCCTGCCTGTTCTCTCCAAGAGGAACCTGTGAAGAAAATATTGTAGTTATCATTTTGCTTTTTATAATTGTTCTATTGTATATCCCTAAACAATATGCTGTTAGGTGTCCTATGGCTTTAAACTTTTTACCAGGTGAGATATTAGCCATATGTGTACATTTTGCTTGTGATTTTGTTTTACTCTGTGAGGGAAGTGATGAGATAAAGAGTGTATACTATCTTTTCAGTAGTGTGGGAGAGATTAAAATGAGGGACAGATGTTTAGAACTAGTCTATAATTATAAGCACAAATGATTATTATGATACTTAAATACCTTCCCCAGTTCCATATCTGTATAATACTTCCCTTATCCCTATAATAGTCCCATTTCATTAATCCAGTGGTTCATTCATTGAACAATTAACCTGTAGAACACCTTTTGAGTAAGAAGTTGGTTAGTCTATGTTGAATGAAACAACCATTGTTTCTGCCCCTCCAGAGCTTTAACAGTAAGAAAATTTAAAATTACGTATGAATAAATAATGGTTGTATAATTCTAAAATACCTAAAATTGCAGTGAGACAGGAAATACCACCCTGAGCTGAAGAATGAAGAAGTGGATGTAAAGAGGTTTGTCTGGCTCAGCCTCTCTCAGTAAGTGACTTTTCACTTGAGATGAAGCCAGTTCTGCAAGTTTAGAGAAATTCTAACAAAGTGAACAGTCTGTGGAAAATTTTGAAAAGGTAAACGGTTTAGGTTATTTCAGATGCTCAGAGGCAACAGATACTTGGTACATAATGAACAGTGGGGGATAGTGGATCAAGAAGATGTTGGACAGCATTTTCATTGAGTTATATAAAAGGTTGTGTTGGGATCTCATAAGCTGTGGTAAGGAGTTTTGATTATATTCTAAGTGCAGTTGGAAACTTATGTGGGATTCCTAAATTTTGTACAACATCAGAATTGTGAGGTTGAATATTTAAAAAACGGGAAATCCAATACCTATTGGTGTAAATTCTTATTTACTTGATGTGAGGTGGGTACACTGACATCCAGTTTCTCAGGACACTATTCAGGTGATTCTAATATACACCTGAATTTATAAACTACTGACTTAACCTGTTTTCCTAACAACTTCCCTCATCTTTGTAAAAAAGGTTTATGCTCTTTTTCAAATTGAAGGCCAAATACACCACCTTCACTTTATTGACATTATTTTCAGTTTCTTCCCCCATTTGTACCATAGAAGTTTTATTTCTCCCCAAAGAGGAAACAGTGTGTTATCTTTCTGTTTCTCTTTCAGACTTGGAGTTCAGATGTAAGACCAAGGAATTATGTCTGCAAAAAGAGATATATGAAGTGATGGCATCCCACCAGATGATAATGGAAAAAGTCATAGCCTGTGGGCTTCAGTATCAGAGATGACTGGGAACGCAAAGGCCAGTTTGAGAAGGAAGAAGTACATCAAGAGGACTATTTGGGGCAGGCATTAGTGACATACGGAAAAGTGCCAACTTTCAGCCTGCAAACATCCCTTATGGTACATCAGCAAATTTATCCTTGGGAGAAATTCTGTACATTTGAAGAATGTGGGAAGGCCTTTACTTATTGCTCAAGACTTAAGCAACAGCAAGGAATTCCTATTAGTGAGAAATCCTATAAATGTAAGAAATGTGGGAGGGTCTAGACATTTTCCCTATCTTACAGAACACCAAACAATTCATACCGGTGTAAAGCATTATGAATGTAAGGAATGTGGAAGAGCTTTTATTTATGGCTCACATCTTAATTGGCATCAGAGAATTCATTCAGACGAGAAACCCTATGAATGTCAGGAATGTGGGAAGGCTTTTAGACAGTCTGCACACCTTACTTGACATAAGAGAATTCATTCTGTTGACAAACCTTATAAATGTAAGGGATGTGGGAAATCTTTCATCTGTGGCTCAAAACACAATTGACATCAGAGAATTCATACTGGTGAGAAACCATATGGTTGTAAGGAATGTGGGGAGGCCTTTAGATTGCATTCACAACTTGGTCAACATCAGCGACTTCATACTGGTGAGAAGCCTTATCAATGTAGGGAATGTGGGAAGGCCTTTCTTCATGGCTCACAGCTTACTGAACACCCGAGAATCCATCCTGGCATGAAATACTATGAAGGTAAAGAATGTGGGAAGGTTTCATTTGTGGTTCCCAACTTTGTCAGCATTACCAAATTCTGTACCAGTGAGAAGTCCTATGAATGTGCACAATGCAGGAGGCCTTTATTTGTGCCTCGCAACTTATTCAACATCAGCAAATGCATACTGCTGTGAAACCCTATCAACACAAGGAATGTGGAAAGGCCTTGGATCGTGGCTCAGCACTTACCCGACATCATAACATTCACACAGGTGAGAAACCCTGTGAATGTCAGGAAGGTGGGAAGGCCTTTAGACAGTCTGCACACCTTACTTGACATCAGAAAGTTCATAATCTAACATAACAAATGTAGGAAACCCTTTACTTGACATTCATTTGTCATAGATCTCAGATTTAATGCTAGAATAAAGTACAGTAGATGTGGCAGCAATTTTTACCTGATTTTATTCAGAATCAAACATTTAATACTGAAAAAAAATTGATCATGAACATAGAAGAGTTTATCATGACTCAAATCTTACTGAAATTCTACGAATTCATACTAGAGAATTGGCAAGTGAGAAAAGGCTACCTTTTAAGATTTATGTGACACTAGACAAATTATTTAACTTCTGTGTGCTTAAATTTACTAGTAGATAAGCTGTTGATAGTATTTATTTATAATAAAGGTTTGATGTTTGACCACCGACGTCTTTTTAAGCACCACCTTTTTTATCCATTTGGCCCCACATCTAGAAAGGCTATTAAGAAAGCCTGTGTGCATCTCCTCCTTTGGAGCCAGGGGGAAGTTTAAACTTTGCAAATTCCAGCCTACGTCCAGCCCCAACCCATCTGTTCTGAAGCCAACCTGTTCTCTTCTCTCTGCCTTGCTCAAGCCACTCCAGACCTGCTCGTGCAGGCCCTGCTCTTCTCAGGAGTCCCTTTTGTGAGTAAGAGCTTTCATGCTCTCTTGATGTGTGGGACACCATCAGTCTCAAGATTCAGTGTAAACTTGGGAGGGAGGTCAATCCCAACTCTGTGGAGTGACCACACATTAATTTGTGTAGTTGGCAGGACAATGTTTTAGGCTGTGACCACCACTACTTTGAGATTTTTCTTTTCTTGCTCTGAGCTTACTAACTAGGTACAAACCACTCTAAATAGTAGGGGAGATGGCTTTGCTGCTTGCTGGCAAGGGTGCACTTTGAGTTGTCCTGCTCTGTGCTGCATTTGCTGAGACCCACAGAGCCTCTGTTACAGATTCAGTCAACCTAAGTCAGAGGTTTTGATAACTGGTATTTAGGGATGGGCTGAACTGGATTTGGGCCCTCCTTAAAGGGGCCCTACCTTGTCTCTTGGCCTGGATACATCTGTGGGTGTCACAGAGCTGTATGTCTCAATTCCAACATGTGCTGTGGCTGCTGGTTGTGTGTCAGTGAGGCACTGGCTCTTGTTCTGTAGAAATGTGCAAGGGAATGACTGATACCCTGTATGATACATGCATCTATCAGCTGGATGCTTGTGAAAGAATAGTCATGAGAGTGAGAAAGCAATCATGTGGTTTGCTGAGCTCTACTCTTAAGACCAGATGCTGACTATAAGACTTTAAATACACTCTCTGCTCTGCCTCCCATGCCTTTGTCACAGCAAAGGTCCTCATTAGGGTTGTTTGGAAAAACCCCTCTGGTGTCCTATGGCACAGACATTTATTAACATATCCTACTAGTGAAGTAAGTCCCCATTTCAGTTTCCAGAGCTGCCCTATGCTATTGCAGAATCTCACCAAAAGACCTGGTATTGATAACGCTATGATCTGGGCTTCTCCAATTATTTCATCTCATGAATACCCCTAAGGAGCTCCAGGTTCTTCTGTGACAGACTATGTAAAGTGTCCGATCTCCTCATCCAAACCCATATCCCTAAGGTGTAAGACCCGCTCTCCCCTTCCCTAACCTGAGTCAATGGCAACCTCCCCAGCATCGTGGGAACTGTTGATGTGGCCCTTACAGACTGGGATCCATTATACAAGATCTATTAAACAGAAGAAGTAATTATCCCCATTTACAGCCCAATTTGGGCTGTCTTAAACCTGGAAAGAATGAATGGTGCCTTAGAGTGGGTTGCCACAACCTTAATGTCATGGTCCTATCCATTAAAATGGGTAGTTAAATCCATGAACTGAAATGATTGAAATGGTATAAGCTTTCACTTAATAAGTAAGTTCTGAGGATCTAATGTACGGCATGATGACTGTAGTTCATAAAAGTATATTGTATACTTGAACTTTGGTGAGAGTAAATCTTGAAATGTTCTCATGACACACAGAAACAGTAACTATAATGTGTGTGTATAATCATCACATTGTACACTTTAAATATATACTATTTTTTTTGTCAGTTTGCTCCTTAATAAAATGGGCAGGAGGAAGAAATGACTAATACGATTCAATCTCCCACTGCCAGATTCTTTGCTGTCATAGGTTTGGCTAAGATGTTCTACTTGTATCTATTTCAACAACCTCTCAGTCCCCATTCAGCTTTGAAGGGACACAACACTTTCACTTGGTTGCCCATAGTGGCTGTTGCACACAACCTCTGCACACAAGCCCTCAGATGGATCCAGGTGTCCCTTTGTTCCCAGGTTTGGGCAGTACAGTGATGACATTCTCCGATTAGGACACCCGGCAGATACCAGCACAGGCCATACAGTTACCAGGGCACTTCTGGGAGGGGACGCGCTGTGGCCCTACATGAGGTTCAGGGGCCTGTCACCTCAATTAAATTCTTAGGCCTCATCTGGTCTGCTGAGGGCTCCATTTCTGATGTAGTTAAAAGGCAACTTTTAACTTTATCAGCTGCAGCCACTCTCAAGCAAGCCCTCCACCTGTTAGGTTTCTTTGGCTTGTGGAGTCAAATATATTCCTGTTTCCTGAAGAGGGTTGAGACGGAAGGGTCAGCACAGTTGGCTCTAGGCAGTCACCTTGGCATTAGAGGATGTCCTGGCCAAAAGTCCTGGACCACTGCCAGTAGTCTGGCCATTTAATCCTGCCAATGGCAACAATTTCTCATTCAAGGCCTCCCCTCTTAGCATAATGAAGAACTGTGGGTGATTCCTTGCCTCTTAGACATCAAATATACAAATTAAGGTCACACATGTCTCTGCCTACACCAAAGGCTCAGAGGGCCTAGGCCCAGTTTACTGCCTAAGCTGGTAAGCACGCAGGTTAGAGACGCCCTCAGATGTCACTCCAGATCCCATTTCCCTATTTCTGGCCCAGTGTGCCTGTGAACTATTTGAGCATAGAGGAGCTTCTACTTCGTTCTTGCAGTGAGTGCAAACGGCTGCCCCTTTGTACTGTCCTAGCCAATGTGGTGACAAGCCAGTGTGCTCTGTGGAAAGACCTGTCGTTGGCTGGGGTGCCATCCCATAGAGGTCCTGCCCCTACAGTCACTGGCAAATAGAATTTATTGGGCCCCTGCCCTCTGCTGGTGCCACTTACTGTGCCTTGACTACGGCACATACCTTGCATTTTACATGCACTTGCATTTTACATGCCCTCCCCACTAGACAGCACCTGCAGGAGCCCCCGTATATGGCCGCACTAAAACCCTCTTCACTCCTCTTGTAGTTCCAGGTATTATCCACCGAGGCACTCCACTTTACTTTGCAAAGTCCACAACCACGGCTTTTTGAACAGGCATTCAATATAACTCACTTTCCCTCAGCCCATGGCTGCCAGACTTCTAAAATACCATACTGACTTGCTTAAACCTTACTGAAATTACAAAATGAGTGTGGCCTTCTGAATGAGTCCCCCTTCTGCCACTGGCCCTCATTAAACGGAATTCCTGGCCTGTGGGGCCCTCTATATGAAAATACACTCATACACCTCAAGTGCCTGTCCTTACCCACTGTGATGACACTTCACAAATCAGGGTTTATGAAGATCACGCTGAATTAGAAACTTCTTCCCTTATCTATCCCTTTTGAGTCTTGCCCCATCCCAGCTTCGATGGAAGTCAGACTGAGGGTGGATTGTTCATCATAACCATCCATTATCGAACGCCTTTGTGGCTGTCTGCCAGAGCTATGGGGGCACCCTGATGATGATGGTTTGCCCAAGTCACAGGGTTTGCCAAAATGTTCAAGCTATAAAGGACATTTAATTGATAATGTCAATGATGATTTCACTCAGGAGAGATCACTGCCCCAGGACTCACGCCCACAATGGTGTAGAGAGCAGAGAGAGGCCAAGGAAGATTAAATCTGTATTAGCCAAGTTTTCTAGTTTCTGTACCCGATGCTTTGACGTTTGGGGCCTTGCTGACCAAGGAGGGACGGCCCTTCCCAGTATTAGATTCCTGGAGTTAGCAAATAACTCTCCAGTGAGTGCACCTTTCATACACAAAGTAACCAGTCCAGAGCCCCTATGCCCCACCCACCTCCTTTATCAGGGTTTTATATGCCCTGATACTTGGGGCCACCATTCCCCTGCCGTAATCAACCCAGGGCCAGGTATCCAACAACTTGGGGCAGCCCTACAAACGGGGCCTGGCTTGCCCATTCCTTTCAGTGAAAACATCATAAAGCTTCTCCCGCAACTCCCTCTCTCTATAACTGATACGGTGTTCTTTGACCCGGTGTGGCATACTGTGCCCGCCTCCACTTGGGAACTATGAGTAATAAACTGTCTTTTGTCTCCTGATCTGTTCGCCTTATCACGCCTGAATAACAGTAAGATCTACATTTTTTTATTAAGGTATCATTGATAAACAGTCTTATGGAGGTTTCACATGAGCAACATTGTGGTTACTACACTCACCCATATTATCAAGTCCCCCCCAACACTCCATTGCAGTCACTGTCCATCAGTGTAGTAAGATGCTATAGAGTCACTACTTGTCTTCTCTGTGCTACACTGTCTTCCCCATGCCCCCCCCCGTACATTATGTGTGCTAATTGTAATGCCCCTTAATCCCCTTCTCCCTCCCTCCCCACCCACCCTCCCCAACCCCTTCCCTTTGGTAACCACTAGTCCCTTCTTGGAGTCTCCAAGTCTGCTGCTGTTTTGTTCCTTCAGTTTTGCTTTGTTTTTGTACTCCACAAATGAGGGAAATCATTTGATACTTGTTTTTCTCTGCCTGGCTCATTTCACTGAGCATAATACCCTCTAGCTCCATCCATGTTGTTGCAAATGGTAGGATTTGTTTTCTTCTTATGGCTGAATAATATTCCATTGGTATATGTACCACCTCTTCTTTATCCATTCATCTACTGATATACACTTAGGTTGCTTCCATACCTTGGCTACTGTAAATACTGCTGCAATAAACATAGAAGTGCATGCGTATTAAGATCTACTTTTAAAACATTGTCTCACTCAGAAGCATCAACCACTAAGGCATACAGGGTCCCCCCAACCAGAGAGCAATGAGAGAGAGAGAGAGAGAGAGGGGGGCCTGAAATTGGGACACCTGGTCTGCACTGTGACTATGCCTGCCAGTCAGGAGCCCCAGGTGCTACAATACCCACATGGCACAACTGTTATCATTTCGCCTTCTAGCTTTTCGTATCCTGGCTATGCCTACTTTCGGTAATAAGCTGGGCCTGGCCTACTGCAGGCCACTGGGTGGACCCCAGCTAGCAGTGTGACAGCCACCGTGCTCTTATTTTGGCCTCACTGTCACTGATACTTGAGCTCTTCAACACTACTGCCATAGCCAAGATGCAGTAGAGTTCCATTTCCAACTTGCTGGAAACATATTTATAGTTTAAAGCAGCCCCTATTAGCTATTTTAAATTCCCAAGGGAGTCACACCACATGGGAAACAGCACATATACATGCTGCATGCCCCACTATTAAGCCGCTTGAATCAATGCTCCTATGGCGAGGCCTTGCCTCAAATAACATATCAGACCATTACTGAAAGTGCAATGGAAAGTTTCATATGGGAAGGTATACAGTGAGGATTCTTTGTGATTATTGTATCCCCAATATGATGCCGAGATAGTGGCCTCTTTTCTTATTCACTGTGCCCTTCATCCAACTACATAAATTTCTGTGACTCGCAACCAGCAAAGTTTTATGCTGGAAGGTCCTAAATTTGGCTAAAGATTATTATACACCTAGTGAAGTCCATGCCCTCAAGCCTCAATCAACTCTATGATGGCCTGATGTGCTTCAGGTAACCTCAGCCCTGCAGCTGCACTCATTCCTGATGATGTCCTCAGCCCCACAGCTGGACTCATTCCCAGGCAGACTTTCCATGACCCCAAGTCCTCATTAAACCTTGCTATCAAACGTCTCCTTCACCCCTAGACTCCTTGCTGCTCTCCTCACTTTTCTTCCTTTTCCCCCAACCACAAACTTCCTCCCTTCTCCTTTGACCCTTTCACTTTCTGCTTCCCAGACCTCTGCTCTTCTAGTCCCCCTCCTTAATATATCATTCCCCTACAAGGAGGCATTACAAAATAAGTTTTATGTACACACCTCACTGAATGAACAGCCCATGTTTTAAGCATTATAGCTGTTGGGTATGCCACAGGCATCCTCTCAGTTGCCTGGATGTACTGCGGCCTATCCAGATGATAGTAAAGAAAGAGTATTCATGCTCTATCAATCTATTTTGCTGGCCACATCTCTAGACCTAAACCTCAAATTCTTTCCTGGTCTTCCCTTTAAAATACTGACTTCAACTATTCAGGGATGCTTCTTACTATGTCCTATTCAAAATGCTTACTAATAACCTTAATCTTGGTTGTCCGTATAAAATGCTGCCTAAGATTTTAGCTTCTGGGCGTTATTGCTGTTACTGCTCTAAATATTTTCTCACTTATGTTCTGATTTATTCCTCTCCTCAGGCTTCTCTTCTCAATTTGACTTGTACTATCTGCATTTTGGGGTGAAATATAACCTGATCTGTCCCTAAACAAGCTACACCAATCTTACTCCTGCATCCCAAGAGGGCTGCATTCTTGTTGATTGTCCTTATTCAACCAACCACACTGGGAATCACAGATGCTGCCTTAGGACCCCACAATATTATACAACAAAACAAAATAACTGATGCCAATCAGGAAATGTCTAAGATAATAACCAAATATATAAAGAGCCCTCAAAGTCCTAAATAAAGAGCATGTTTTCTGGCAGCCACGGCTGCAGATAATTGCCTGTATTAGGCTATGTACTGGCCAACTGATAGACATTTTTTCTTTTAAAGTTACTTGTCTTGCCAATGGGTTTCAGCCCCAGGCAAGTTCGCTATGGATTCAATGCGACCAAAGAAATTGACAGCAGAACGTTCTTTGGGGTGAAAGGGTTTATTACCCAGCTTGTTCTCCCGGTGGTAGGTGGAGCACTAGCGTCTCTACCTCCGCCCAGAGCACTGGGCCGAGCTCTCTATATAGCATAGTAATGGCTTATTGTCTAAAGGTGCGGAAGCGGTAGCCTAGCAACAGGCCAGTTACATCATCAGGTGGTTTAAGTTCAGTGAGGACCCTGGCCATAGGAAGCCCAACTTCCCCACATTACTTCTTGCTACATGAGGATAAACAAACCAGCCTCCACATACTGGTAGAAGTCACACAGGCTACTCTGTGGAGAGAGAAGGGATGGATGTTACATCCCCATTCTCACCTTCTCCTCTGCCTAGGCTCTTGGGTACGAAGGTGTTCACATCCTACCAGGGAAACTTCTCTCCATCGACTTGTGATGTGGGCCGTCTGTTCTGCATCATGAGCAAGAATAGCACATTTCACTCATCCTGCAGGATAATGAATCCAAATCTTTTGGCTTAGGTCCTCTTATGGCTCAAGAAGTTTTGATTCCATATATTGATATCCATCCCATGAGGCTAAAAGGTGAAACAGCAGCATCACTAAGGAAAATACTGAACTAAAAACCTCAAGTTGATGGTTGTTCTCTTCAGAGTTCTTGTAGGCAAAACTCCATGGCCTGCACCTTTGGGGTAAATGGACGAGTAGGTTACGGTCTTCCATTTGTCTTGTTTAATGCAAATAGACCTTTCTCCCAGAAGGGTTGCATGCAAGAGGGACAAAAGTGTTTTATAGGAAAATAATTTTATGTAATTTAACCAGAAAGACACATTATGTTTTAAACTTGGTTAGCATTAAATTTTGAATTTTTAAAATACCTTAAATGGGTTTATATAATCTCCCATCACTTAATGTTTAATAGCCGTCTTAATTTTCCCTCTATTTTTTTCAGAAACTGGTCAAAGGAGATAGAAGGCCTTGCAGTACTCCCCACAGAGACTGAGGTGTTAATAACTGTAAAAGGGTGTACAATTCAAAGAAGGGAGCAGGCAGTCTGAGCAATTGAGAAGTGCCCTTTATGATGAATTGCTATGTTGAGACCCCCAACCGATTGCTTGAGATGTGTAGTTGAGGCTGGGGTCATCTGTCCCACCCGCCAGCCACTAAATCCTGTCTTTCAATTGTCCACTAAAGTGTTCCGTCATCGTTGCAGAGCGGAGGTGATGTGGAGCCCCGAGAGCCCATTGTGTGCCCCTTGCCTGGGCCCATTGACATGTAGTTTGGGCCACAAACTGGGCCATTGTCAGATGAAGCATGTTCAGGAAATCCAAACAGAAAGCAAGTGTGGTCTTGTAGAGCCTGCATAGTGTGGCCTGAGTCAGTGGAATGTATGGGGATGACTAGGCCAAACTCCGAGAAAGTGTCTGCTGCAGTTCAGGATTCAGCAAAACCTTCTGGATGGGTTGAGAGGTCCAATTTGATTTACCTGCCAAGAATATCCTGGCCCATCAGCTGGGAAATCTATCCCTGGGTAGTGTTTTTAGCTTTGGGAGGGTCTGGCAGGCAGGACAGTTTCTCCATGCAGTTTTGGAATCTTATGATGACTGGTGCAGTGTATGGGTGTAGGCCCAATCTGGGATGGTGCTTGAATTTCTGAAGGCCGTCCTCTCCTGGATTCAGGAAGTGATCAGTTGCACATCTGCTCACTGGGATGCAGAACAGTCTGGTCACATCTCTGTATGTAGTTGGCAAGCACAGTTTGCTCTTTGGTTATGTTTCCCCCTTGTCAGCACAGGGGCCTCTCTGGTAAACATCCACGTGTTAGTTTATATATTAGTTCATGCCTTGATATTAAATGATAGGCTATGATTACCTCTAGCCCACAAGTCAGAAGTTTCACAGTCCTCCATATGCCCCCCGTAAAGGCCCTGACTACAGCATTTCTCATCAGGGTATAAAAACAAAGCCAAAAAGCAAATAACCCAATTAAGAAATGGGCACAGGACATGAATAGACACTTCTCTAAAGAAGAAATTCAGATGGCCAACAGGCACATGAAAAAATGCTCCACATCGCTAATCATCAGAGAAATGCAGATTAAAACCACAATGAGATATCACCTCACACCAGTGAGGATGGCCAACATCCAAAACACAAACAACACCAAATGTTGGCGAGGATGTGGAGAGAGGGGAACCCTCCTACATTGCTGGTGGGAATGCAAATTAGTTCAACCATTGTGGAAAGCAGTATGGAGGTTCCTCAAAAAACTCAAAATAGAAATACCATTTGACCCAGGAATCCCACTCCTAGGAATTTACCCCAAGAATGCAGCAGCCCAGTTTGAGAAAGACACATGCACCCCTATGTTTATTGCAGCACTATTTACAATAGCCAAGAAATGGAAGCAACCTAAGTGCCCATCAGTAGATGAATGGATTAAGAAGATGTGGTACATATACACAATGGAATATTACGCAGCAATAAGAAAGAAACAAATCCTACCATTTGCAACAACATGGATGGAGCTAGAGGGTATTATGCTCAGTGAAATAAGCCAGGCCGAAAAAGACAAGTACCAAATGATCTCACTCATATGTGGAGTATAAGAACAAAGAAAAAATAAAAAAAATAAAAAAATGAAGGAACAGAACAGCAGCAGACTCACAGAACCCACGAATGGACTAACAGTTACCAAAGGGAAAGGGACTGGGGAGATGGATGGGAAGGGAGGGATAAGAGGGTAAAAGGGGCATTACGATTGGCAGACATAGGGTGGGGGGGCACGGGGGGTACTGTACAGCTCAGAGAAGACAAGTAGCGATTCTCATCTCACTACGCTGATGGACAGTGACTGTGGTGGGGTTGGTGGGGGGGACCTGGTGATGGGGGGAGTTCAATCATCACGGTATTGCCCATGTAATTGTAGGTTAATGATACTAAAATAAAATAAATTATTAAAAAAAAAAAAAAAAACAGACACAAGGAGGAGCTGAGTGACAACACCTTGCTGTTACAGGCCAGTGACCTCTACTGTAATCACCTTACAACCCACAGCTCACAGTGTCCTGAGTAACCAAGCATGTTACACCCAGCTTGTTTTGTGTGAACCTGCACTGTTGGAAAAGCCCTGTCTCGGTGACTGGGGAAAACCAAAGGGTGTCTTTGTCCTGAGACATCAGGATGCCGAGTTGAACTCTTGCGGACAGCTGCTCCATCTCACAGGAGGCCAAAAGCCCGCGAGGAAATAAAACCGCAGATGATGCCAGTGACAATAAAAAATAAATAAATAAAAATAAATAAATAAATAAATAAATAAATAAACAGCTGTATTTAAAAAAAAAAAAAAACAAAGCCTAGTTGAGGTGCACACAGAGAATACATCAATGCCAATAATACGTTAAGTAGTGGGGCCATAACAGTGGAGGTTTGTAGGTGCCTGAAGCAATCCACCATTGAGCATAGGTCCAGGTAGTGGTACCTCAGACCCCAATCAGAAAATACTGTTTTTCCCTCATCTGGGTGCTGGGAATTGCAGGAGGCACAGTTACCTGTGCGTCCGTATTTTTTAAAAGGTCCATGAAGTGCCATTTTTCTTTTTATCTCTCTACTGAACTAACCTTGGCATAGGGCCTCTGGTGCCTGCCTGAGACTAAGGGGCACTGGCTTAATCCTCAGTCTTCTTTATTTTTTAAAACAGAGGTATGGGCAAAAGATCTCAGGCCCACAGGGGGTTGGTGTGCAGAGGGAACAGAGCCCTTGTCAGTCACAGAGACCACCTGTTGGGATTTGGTCACAAGTTTTCTGGGTAAGGGAAAGTTGGGGTGCACCTCTAGGTCCATCCATTTTATCGTGAATGGCAAGATTTCATTCTTTTTTTTATAGTTGAATAATATTCCATTGTATGTGTGTGTGTGTGTGTGTACTACATCTTCTTTATCCATTTACATATTAGTGGACACTTAGATTACTTCCATATCTTGGCTATTATAAATAATGCAGCAATAAACAGGGGTGCATATGTATCCTTTTGAATTAGTGATTTTGTTTCCTCTGGGTAAATACCCAGACGTGGAATTACTGGGTTGTATGGTGTTTCTGTTTTTAGTTTTTTGAAGAACCTCCATATGGTTTTCCATAGTGGTTGCACCAGTTTACGTTCCCACCAACAGTGCATGACGTTCCTTTGTCTACAAATCCTCCACACTTGTTATTTCTTGTCTTTTGGATGCTAACCATCTGACTGGCGTAAGGTGATACTGTGGTTTTGATTCTCATTTCCCTGATGATTAGTGATGTTGAACATCTTTTTTATGTGTCTATTGGCCATCTGTATGTCTTCTTTGGAAAAATGTCTATTCATGTTCTCTGCCCATTTGTAATTGAATTATTTATTTTTTGATTGAGTTGTATGCATTGTTTATATATTTTGGATATTAGCACCTTATTGGATGTATCATTTGCAAATGTATTCTCCCATCCAGTGGGCTGTGTTTCTGTTTTGTTGATGGTTTCCTTTGCTGTGCAGAAGCTTTTCAGTTTGATGTAGTCCCACTTGTTTATTTTTGCTTTTGTTTCTCTTGCCTGGGGAGACATATCCAGAAAAAAACTGCTCAGGTCAATGCCCAAGAGTTTACAGCCTATGTTTTCTTTTAGAAATGTTATGGTTTCAGGTCTTGCATTTAAGTCTGTAATCCATTTCAAATTTATTTTTGTGTATGCTGTAAGACAGAGATCCAGTTTCATTCTTTCGCATGTAGCTGTCCAGTTTTCTCAACACCGTTTATTGAAGAGACCATCTTTTTCTCATTGTATATTCTTGCCTCCTTTATCCTATATTAATTTACCCTATAGGCAAAGGTTTATTTCTGGGCTCTCTGTTCTGTTCCATTGATCTATGTGCATATTTTTGTGCCAGTACCATACTGTGTTGATTATTATAGCTTTGTAGTACAGTTTGAAACCAGGGAGCATGACACCTCCAGCTTTGTTCTCTCTCAAGATTGAAAAGCAGACAGTTAAAAGAAGACACACACATTTCACATTTGGAATTGGAGATTTTTAACACCCCTCTCTCAACAATTGGCAGCACAACTAGACAAAAACAACAAAGAAAATTAGAGGAGACACTCCTCTGTCAGCTGCTTTGACCTATTGATAGTCATAGAACACTGTTCTCCACAGGTGTAGGATACACATTCTTTTCAAGGGTCCATGAAACATTCACCAAGATAGTACATATGCTGTGGCATTAAAGAAGTATGAATCAAGTTAAAATGATTAAAATCATAGAAAATATGTTCACTGATGATAACACAATTAAATTAGAAATGAAACACAATATATCTTGGAATACTCTAAATACCTAAAATTAAATATATACTTCCAAATAACCCATGGATCAAAGAAGAAATCACATTGGAAATTAGAAAATATTTTAAACTGAATGAAAATGAAAGTAAATCTTATCAAATGTGTGGTATACAGGTAAAGCAGTGCTTAGTTCCCCATCCCCAAATTTCAGACCAATATCCTCTTGAGCATAGATGCAGAAATCTTTAACAGAATACTAACAAATAGAGTCCAGTAATACATAAAAAGGATAATATACTGATGCTTAGTAGGATTTACCCAGAAATTTGAGATTGGTTTAATATTTGAAAACCAATCAGTGAAACCCTCTATATTATAGAATAAACAGGAAAACCCAGTATGGTCATTCAGAGAAGCATCTGACAAAGTTTAATATATATTTGTATTAAAACACTTTTCACCAAAGTAGGAATATGTTGGAGTTTCTAGCCTCTCTCCCACTGGTCCTGCTCTAAGTCAGGACTACAGCTCTTTGTGTTACAACCTCTTTCCATGACCCTCCGAGCCAGCAGAGGGGAGAAAGGCAGGGAGAGAGGCTTGCCCCAACAGGCGAAGTAAGGTAGGTTAGCGCCGGCTGTCCGCCCGTTCCCGCAGCCTCCACGGCTGGCCGCTGGCCACTCGCCGAGGGCCGTTCGCCAGAGACAATCAGAGGCGACAGGAAGTTCACTCGAAGGAAGAACTCGTTTATTGGGGCTCAGGGCACGGGATATATAGAGTGAAGTCTCTCCTGATTGGTTACACCTATGCTAATAAGGCGACTTTCAATTTTCCAATCACACACAGAGTTGTGCGCATGCGCAGCTGAACCCCAGGGGGCTTTCAGTGGCCATCTTTGGCGTGGCTGAGTTCTCAGTGGCCACCCTCGTGGCAAGGCTGAGATTCAAAGGCAGTTCCCCACATTTCCCCCCCTTTTTTTTATATGAGCATGAGAGATGCCATCCTGTACTCGAGGATGTGCCTGTCTTAGGTCGTCCCCATCTTTCAGGAGATCTTACCCGTCATTGACTACCATCCTAGCACTTCCAGTAATGACATTCTCAAGAGGTCGCTTGCACCTCTCTGTAGGGCTATAAATGCCCATGAATGCTCTGGGATATGGGGAGCTCCTTCTTCAATAATATCTGTTGTTGTTGATATGATCTTCACCACCGCATGAGCATGAAAATAACTGATGACATTACAATTATTATACCTCCTAATATTGGCTTGGGTAGACTAAACAAACTTAATTATTTCTTCTCATACTCTGGTAAAAAAGGAAGCAGAGGGTAAGAAAATATAGGACTGCAAAGATGTCCGTTTTGAAGGCTTAACAGTGTCACTTCTTCAGCAGTTTGGACTATGGTAGGAGTAATAGTCCAGCCATCATGACTCTTTCTTCTTCCTCAAAAGGTCTGTCCTGCAAGAGAGAAGACAGACAAGCCCTCAAGAGGTCACCCTCTTGGGGAGAATCTATATCATGGCTTTCTTCCATTTGCTGAGTGGTCTGAGGGCAGAATTTCAAGTTCCTAGCAGGAACCCAAATTGGATTCAGTCCGCCTATAGAAAATACACATCCAAATCCTCTGCCCATACTTATCAGCGGATCTGGTCCTCGCCATTGCCCAGTCAGCTGGTCTTTCCAGTGCACTTTATTTTGGCATATGGCGTTTGACTTGTCCAGTGCCTTTGAAGGCTGTTAGAGGTGGATCTTTTGAAAAATTTAAAATATTTAATGTAAGTAGAGCCATCCATAATTGGTTGTGGGGGCTTATTCCCCCTTTTTGTTTTTGTAATAGTCTTTTAATGTCTTATTGTGACGCTCTACTATGGCCTGGCCCTGTGGGTTGTATGGGATTCCTGTGGAGTGGCTGATATGCCACATATTAAAAAAGTCTTGTAATGCCCTGCTAGTAAAGCAGGGGCCATTATCTGTTTTTATTTGATGTGGTATGCCTAATATAGCAAAACATTGTAAAAAATGGCTTTGTGCATGTTTAGCTTTCTCTCCAGCATGGGCACTAGCCCAGCAAGCGTGGGAGCATGTATCTATTGAGACAAAGACAAATTTTAATTTTCCAAAAGCTGCATAATGAGTAACATCAGTTTGCCAGAGACAATTAGGTTTAATGCCTCTTGGGTTAACTCCAGGAGACTGGAGGGGTGGAATTTGTAGAAAAGGCAAACAGGATTTACAAGTTCTGATAATTTTTTTCAAGTCTTTAATAGGAATATGAGGAAATCTACGATGAAGTCCTCTCCAATCTAGGTGGGTAAGTTCGTGGAAATCTTGGGCCTGTTGCATGGAAAGGGCTTGAGCAGCAGAGGACGCTAATTGGTCAGCTAATAGGTTTCCTCTGGAGAGGAATCCAGGCAAACCTTGGTGTCCTCGGAGATGCTGCAAGAATATGGGCTTGGATCGTGCCATTAGCAAGGACCTCACCTGAATCATCAAGGGGGTTATGGGGTTTTTATCTAATTTGATATAAGAAGAGGCTAAGGTGGGAAGTTAAGTTCACCACATACAGACTATCAGAAAAAAGATCCATAGGTTCAGAAATTTTACTTAGGGCCAATGCTATGGCATACAACTCCTTAAATTGTGCTGAGCCAGTAACCTTTTCAAAATGTTGGGTTTCTTTTAACTTGCTTGAGAGGTGAGGAGGGGGAAAGACAACAACAGCAGACCCCTCCTTCCCTCCATTGGTAAACACATTCAAGGCATCAGAAAGGGGCTTACTCAAAAAGAGTCTAGGTGAAGCCTGGCTCCCAGTATTTCTTGGGTAATTTCTTTAAGTCTTTGAAGTTTAGCTTGTGGTAATGGCCACTGCTTCTAGGCTAACAAATACTTGTTTAAACTAACAAACTATTAGTTATAATATTTGAGAGCTCAACCTAACAGGAACGTAAAATCTTAGCACAAATATAACTGGCCTAGAATTAAACAAGGCTTATATTACAAATAAAACACCATATATATAAAATCAATGGCATATTTCCAGATCTTAAGTGTTTTATCAGACTTAGATGTAACCAATCAGAAACTCAAATCTGGATACAACAAATCCAAGCTTTGTTGATTTGTATGAAATTTCCTCTATATAGATAGGAATTACTAGGGCTAGTTTAAACACTGTTCAATCTCTAATAACAGCAATTTTGTTATTTCTTGGAATATTTGCACTACTTTGAAATAACTGAAAAACTTAAAACAACTCACACTAACAGCTCCATGCATTACAAGATGTCTCTAAATGTATTTCTCTTTTAACATGAGGTGAATTTACTGCTTATAATAGATTATATTTCTCAATATCACTAAGAGCCTTCAAAAGCATGGAGACTGCTATTTGTCAATAAAAACTGCAAGAAAGGCAATTTAAAAGAATAATAACTTACTGGGGAAATTTGCATATAATCTGAAAAATGAACTAACTACCAAGATCAGAAAACTTGTTTCAATGCTATATATAAAATTATCTCTTAAATTTAACTAAATGAGAATTCCTGGAATTTAATTACATGGCAAGATATCCTGAAGCAAACACTTCCATGAATTCTCAGAAAAGGAGAAGATCAGGGTAGAAAGATCAAACATCAAGTGTTCATCAAACCTTTCATTCAACAGAGCCTTATTAGCATGTGAATATCCTTTGCCTCAAGGTATACAGGCTTTCCTTATCTTTAGTTCTATTTCAATATTTTAAGCTTAAGGTTACTTCTGGATCTTAACACATACAGTAACTTACTAAAATTGGTCAAAGTAAACTTTATTCTGTCACTTTGACTTTTAAGATTATCATTTAGGTTTATATGCAATTAACATTAATATTTAATTGCTTTCAGTAAGCTGGAAAATATAATGTTAAGTCTTTCAAGAAGAAAAATTGCTTTTTTACATCTTGCAGGTTCCAAAAAAAACTTAGTCCATATTAAGCCAGTCTTAAAGAACTAATCTAAAGACAAATTTATAGACCTTAACAGCTGACAGTTTTATTTTACTACTAAGAGACAAAAATCCACCTCCAGCGCTTATTTTCTCATGCCTAAGCAGAGATGCTTAGCAAACAGGCAAGGTAGGAGAGCAAGATACAGGCTTTTATTTAGAAATAAAGTGATAGGACAGAGCTCCCGGCTCACCCCAGGAGGGGACAAGAGAGTCTGGTGTGCTGCCTTTGTCTAAACACCCAGAATTAACTTAACACAAGGAATTTCTCACCCCATCTCCCTCTTGGATACTGGCGACCTGGCCTAGGGGCATATCAAAAGGCGGCCTGCCCAGCCCCCAAGGTGGGCTGAGGTATTGTTTGTTTGCTAAAGAGTAAGTTAAGAATCCTGCTTCCCAAACTTCCTAGGCGTTAAAATGCAATCTTATCTTTAAGGTGGAATCTTTCTTGCCTTTTACTATGTTGTTTATAGCTGGGTTTGCATGCTAAATTAGTTGCCTGGTTTGCAAAACCACCCCATCAGATCCGAAAGAGGAAAGACAGCACACAGGCCTGGGCCTTTTAGCATGCTAAAGTGAATCCTACCAAGTGATTAGCATAACAAAAACATGAGGTACACCTCTTTATCTGGGGAACACCCACCGATCTCACTGAAGAATGACTCTGGAGCTTACTGTTTAACACAGAGCCTTGGAAGGGGGTTTCCCTGCATGCAGTCATGTCGCTCTGACTGCAAATATTCTGCCTTGCTTTTCCCGGAGGTCCTCCCCCCACTCTGACTACACCCACAGTCCCTGTCTCATTAACAGAGATGCTGTACTAGCAGAAAGTCAAGGAGCCACCCTTACTAAGGCTTCCCAGACCTTCTCAGCTTGAGAGTCCAAGAGTTCTAATCCTCAGCTCTCAAGCATATCAGCGCTTTAAGCGCAGGTTCATTCTTAGAAAGTTGCTTGTCCCATTCTCCCGGGAATGCGCTTACCACGTAATCCGACTGCTTACTCCGCCAACTTTAGGTTCATCAACCGAGTGATCGTTGATCCGTCTGGGTTCCTCACACACCTCTTCGGACGTGTCCCTGATTCGGGCGCCAGCTGTTGGAGTTTCTAGCCTCTCTCCCGCCGGTCCTGCTCTCGGTCAGGACCACAGCTCTTTGTGTTACAAGCTCTTTCTGTGACCCTCCGAGCCAGCAGAGGGGAGAAAGGCAGGGAGAGAGGCTTGCCCCAACAGGCAGAGCAAGGGAGGCAAGCGCCGGCTGTCTGCCCGTTCACGCAGCCTCCGCCGCTGGCCACTCGCTGAAGGCCGTTCGCCGGAGACAATCAGACACAATCGCTGGAAGGAAGAACTCGTTTATTGGGGCTCAGGGCACCGAATATATAGAGTGAAGTCTCTCCTGATTGGTTACACCTATGCTAATAAGGCGACTTTCAATTTTCCAATCACACACAGAGTTGTGCGCATGCGCAGCTGAACCCCAGGGGGCTTTCAGCGGCCATCTTTGGCGTGGCTGAGATTTAATTCAAAGGTAGTTCTCAGCGGCCACCCTCGTGGCGAGGCTGAGATTCAAAGGCAGTTCCCCACAGGAATAGAAGAGCTATTTCTCAATCTGCTAAACGGCATCCACAAAACAAACAACCCTACTGCTGACATTATACTTCATGGTTAAATACTGGATGCTCTCTCCTTAAGACTGGGAGCAAGGCAAGGATGTTTATGTTCAACATTATATGAGAGGTCTTAGCCATTGTTATGATGGAAATGAAAGGCAAAAAGAGTATAAAGAAACAAAACTATCTTTTTGCCAAGGTCATGATTATTTACTCTATCTTACCACCATGCAAAAAAATTAAGAGTTGATCATATACCTAAACATAAAAGCTAAAATCAAAAGTGATTATTAGAAAACATAAGAGGCTATCCCTGTGATTTAGGGATAGGCAAATGTTTCTTAGGTCAGAGAAAATAAAAGCCATTAAAGAGTAAAACTGACAAATTAAGAGTTAATCAAAATTAAACACTTCTCACCTTTTCCTAAAGGACATTTTTAGGAAAACAAATAGAAAAGGCAAGACTGGAAGAAAATATTCACAAAACACATATCTGATAAAGGACTGGTATCCAGAATACATAAAGAACTCTAAAATTCAATGATTTTTAAACATCGAGTTAAAAATGTTCAAGAGATTTGGACATATTCTAAACGATATAAAATAGCCAATAATTTATAAACTAATGACCAATATCATTAATTGTCATGGAAATGCAACATAAAACTACTAAGATACCATTGTACACTCACCAGAATGGCTAAAATTAAAAAGACTAAGAACTCCTAAAGTTGGATTTTGTGGAACTGGAATGCTCAGACATTGTCCGTGGGACTGAAGAGGGAGAAAGATCTGGAAAGTCTCTTATAAAACTAAATATATATCTACCCACCCTATAACTCAACAATTCCACTTTTGGCTATTTACCCAAGAAAGTGAAAGAAAGCTATGGTCACAAAAATACTCGTAAAAGAATGTTGTTAGCAGATTTATTAATAATAGCTAAAATAACCCAGGCGTAGATCTCTATGAGCACTGATAAACTGTAGGTTATTCACACCATAAAACACTACTCAGGAATAAAAAGGAATGAATTACTGATAGACCCAACAACATGAATGAATCTCAAAAACATTATGCTCATTGAAAGACATATAAATAAGTATATATTGCATGATTTCACTTATATGATTCTGGGAAAGACTAAAGTAATCTACAGTGCAAAAAAGAACAATATTTGTCTCTGCATGGGTAGGTGTGAGGTTTGATGCAAAAAGGCATGAAGGCACTTAGGGTAAAGTATGGTTTTTTATCTTGACTGGGGTTAGATGACACATATACATTGGTAAAACCAAGAAAGTACATTTTTAAGATTTCTGCATTTTCCCGTATATACATCAAAACAAATGTAAGCAAAAATAAAACTCTTATTAATATGCTCGCTAAAGCAATGTGTAGGAGGTAGCATACTGTTGTCTGCGATTTACTTTGAAATGCACAAAAAATAAGATAGATTAATGGATGTATAGAGAGACTGATAGATAATATGGCAAAGCTAGTATAATACACAAAACGTTAAGGCTAGAATCTAGGTGGTGGGTGTTCAGTGGGTGTTCATTGTAAAACCTCAAGGTTTCTTATATGTTTGAAGCTTTTCATAATGGAAATACTGGGGAAAAAAGAGGTTTTTTAAAAGTCAGCTTCGAATGTCCCCGAGGCAAGAGATAACCTTGACTAGATTATGACAATAGCAGTCAAGTGAGATTTTTCTTGCTTTTTCTTTCATTCCCTGGTTCGATCCCAGAGAAGCCAGAAACCACATGTAGAGAGGGATGAAGTAAAGGAGTCAAATTATATATAGACTGGGAAATGAGAAAAGAAACTGATTTTGTATTCTTTCCAAATGATGGCTTCCAGAAGGAGGTGGAAAGTTTTCATTTAAATGACGTTTGAAGTATTGAGTTTTGCAGGGAATATTTTAATTAGCAAAATGATTTACACGTACTGAGAGTGGTCTCATTTTCTTTAGAGTAACCGAAGAAGCTATCAAACCTGTCAAGATGTCATCCAGGAGCAGGAAAAAAGGCTCACACAGAAGTGTTGAAAGTGGTGCGTGCAATGTATGGGGTCTTAACCAATTGAACATACTGGTTATTAGGTGGTATGGCACAATGTGCACCTGGAAATTATGATAACCTTACCACCTTCTTTTCAATTCTTATACCTATATTTATTTTTTACCTAAATTGCCAGTCAATTCTTAAGGCACAAAGAACAACCAATATCAGATACCCAGTTAGACAGGGTCAGGCACTGTTTCTGAGTCAGTCAGCAATTTGTCACCATATGCAAGAGAACCACAGACTTTCCACAACCATCACCTTAATACTAACACACCTACAATAATAGACACGTTGACATCTCACCCACTCAACAAAGCCACACTTCAAAGACACCACGTCATTCTCTAAATCATATACACAATTACACATAAAATCATATTAAAAAACCACTTCCTGTTGCTTCTCCAGTCACATGGAATCTCAAAAAAACACCACTCCCACCTAAATCCCCAAACAGACGCACCAGAGGAAACCACACAGCCACCGGCCTCCAACCACTTTCAAAATGGGCCTCAACATCCCCTAGAGCAGCACGCACGCGGCCACGCACCAAGTGAGCACGGGGGCCACCCCCATTCGGTACCCGCGCGCACACACACCCCGGGCACCGCTCCCGGCGCCGGGCTTCCTCAGGGACAAAACAGATCTCCCCGCCCCACGCAAGGGAGGTCATTCCAGGTCACACCCAAGGTTGACATGGACGTTCCTACCCGGAACCAAAGCCGGGGCCTCAGCACCAACAGGCCTGAGGCTCCCGGGCCGGCTCCGGCCCCTCCTCTGGGGCCGGGGCCGGGCTCTAGCCTCCGGGCGCGGCGAGCCCCGCTCCCTTCCCGCAGAACCAGCTGCACCGGCCCGCGCGTGCGCGCCCGCGAGTGGCTGGCCAGCGCAGGAGCCTCCGGGCGCTCTCGCGGCTGCCGGCCCGCTCCGCGCGGCGTGTGCGTGTCGGGCTTTTCCGGTCGTGGACTGCGTTACCCCAGGGTACCTGCCCAGGGTCCTTTCCAGTGCCCTCTCCAGTGCCCTCCTGGTTGGTTCCCTCCCACTGGTGAGTTGGGTTGGGGGAGGGGCCGGGGGGGAGGGGGGTGTGCGCTGGAAGAGTTCGCGGTGAGGGGCCCGAGTTCGAGGTAACCTGTGTGCAGGTGAGCTGTGGAGGAGGATGGTTGTGCAGTTGTGTGTGGTGTGCCATTCTGGGTGTGCCCCGGTGATGCCGGGGTTCTTGTTCAGGAAGCCGAAGAATGAGCGTCACCGACAGTCAAGGTAGGAGAGCAAGGTACAGGCTTTTATTTAGAGATACAGTGAAAGCACAGAGCTCCCGGCTCACGCCAGCAGGGGACAAGGGAGTCCGGGTGGTGCGTTGTCTAGGGGTTTTAGAGGCAGTTGAGGATATTTGGGAACATGAAGAAAAGCTTAGGAGTGTGGACTTGTTAGGTGGTGTCTGAATACTTAGAATTAACTTAACATAGGGAATTTCCTGCCTCGATTTCTCTCTGGGATACTGGCGTCTTGGTCTAGGAGCACATCAAAAGGCGGCCTGCCCAGCCCTCAAGGTGGGCTGAGGTATTGTCTGTTTGCTAAAGATAAATTAAAAATCTTACTTCTTAAACTTCCTGGGTGTTAAAATGCAATCTTATCTTTAAGGTAGAATCTTCCCTGCCTTTCACTATGTTGTTTACAGCTGGGTCTGCTGCTAAATTAGTTGCCTAGTTTGTAAAATCACCTCATCAGATCTGAAGGAGGAAAGACAGCACACAGGCCTGGGCCTTTTAGCATGCTAAAGTGAATCTTACACATGATTACAAATGATTAGCATAATAAAAACATGAGGTACTCTTCTTTATCTGGGGAATATTAGTCGATTTCACTAAAGAATGACCCTAGAGCTGAATGTTTAACACAGAGTTTTGGTAGGGGGTTTCCTTGCATGTAGTTACATTGCTCTGACTGCAAATATCCTGCCTTGCTTTTTCTGGAGGCCCTCACCCTTTTCTGTCTAAGCCCTTGGTTCCTGTGTGTGTGTGACTGGCCGATAGGCTTGCGCAGGTGCTAGTGGGACTCTGAGGGAGTGGGGCCTATTGTGTGCAGGTGGTCCATGGTGACTAGGGTGTCTGATAATCTGACCGCGTGCTCATGTGACAGCACTGTTATGTCCGCCTTCGAGACTGTGGGTGCGATTGGATGTGGCCCGGTGGAGCTGTTTGACGCTTAGACTGTCATTTGGTTGTGTATGAAATAGAGGTTACAATCTGTGATCCGGGTACCAGAGGATTTTGATAAAGACGACCCCCCATGTGACTTGATACCTCTCCAAGACTCCAGTGCCTGCATTAACCAGAGTACTGTTGCACTAGGGCCTGGCCTCTGTTGTCCCCATGTCCCCATCAGGTCCCTGTCCCTAATGCCCAGCCTAGTGCTTACACAGTGGAATGTTGGCCACCCAGGGTCACTTATAGGATCCTTAATTTCTGGGAACTTATTCATCGGGTTCCTTGCTGCTATCTCTGCCCCACCTAGGTTGTAGCCACATGTAGAGATCTAGCTGTAGAGAAATGATCACCAAGAGAGAAGTCAGATATTTGAAACTGAGAATTAAGTAGAAAAGCACAGACCCAGTCATGGACTGCAAAGTGTAGAGCTCAAAGTGCCGCAGGCCGATTGAGGGGAACACCAAGAGATTTCCTTCTATGGAATCTTTTGGAAACTTGGTGGAGTCAAAATCACAGGACCCCCAGAGCTCCGTTCTCAGGAAACCGTTGTGAACTCTCAGATTCCAGTCCCAGGCATGAGTGAACCTGGCCTTTACCTTTGATGCAAAGAAGGGTCAGCAGTATTCCAGTCTCCCTCTTATTTCCCACTGGGTATTTTTGTTATAGATGATGGGGCAAATGTGGTTGTGGACAGTGTGTTCAAATTAACCAGTGGGCACTGCAAGAAAGGACTGTTGTCTTAGGATTATTTTCTCCTTCCCTAGACCTGCAGTTCCACAAGGGAAGCCCCGAGGAGAGGGTGAATTCAAAGTTATTTTGTTTTTTCTTTCTATTTCTTGAAAATGCATTTTCACTTTTTAGGGTTTGGAATATTTGATTTTCTTCTCCTGAAAGGCTCTGCCTGATGATGAGCTGTCTCGTGATCCTAGGCCTTCCCAGTTAATGATGGGATCATGGGATGGGTTCCCTTCCCAAGTGCCCCTTAAATGCCCTTCTACTCTCCAGTTAATATTACTTTCACCTTGACAAATGCTCAAGTCCCCTCTTACGCATATGTGTGTGTTTCCTCCTGAGCATTCTGATGAACAGAAATCCATGTCCTGGAGAGGAGTAGCATGGTTTTATATTATGTAGTGATTTGTTAAGAAGATTAGAGCTTTCTTCTACTCCGGATGTGAGTTTAGAACCAAAACTAGATAGGAGATGGTTTGAGTAGTTTCAGTCAGTAAGTGACAAGGCCTTTTTCACTGAGGCTTGCAAAGAGGGAATGTGATTGGTGTTTGAGCAGAGATGTCTGCATCAACAAAAGGAGATTGCTCTTGTTGGTAACAGGTGGTGAGATTTGGCAGCAGAATCTAAGATCACATATTTATGTGGCCTGTGAGAGGCAGTATGGTTTAATATCTTTGGATCTAGAGTATCTGGGTTCCAATGTTATTTCTGAAAGTAGATGTGTGAGCTTGGGCAATTAATCTCTCTACTCCATAGTTTCTTTTCTGTCAGTTCAGGATAGTAGCATCAGCATACAGGATTGTTATGAGGCTTAGGCGAGTTCATAAATGTGAAGACCTAGAAGAGTGCCTGGCATATAGTAAGTGCTCAATAAATAAAAACTATTGTTTTTATATGGAGATTTTTAGTCATTCTCTATCAATTTTCTATAGATCAGGAGAAATACAGGCCTATATGTGTATTTTTCAAGACAAAATAGGGGTAATATCATACATAAGGTGATTACATACATGTAATCTCCTTTCTCCAACAACACCGAAAACTATCGTGTCATCAAGTAAGGACTTATGTCATATTTTTATGGTTATATAGTTTTATATTACATGAATATACTATAAATTATTTAACTATTCCCTAATTGAAGTACATTTAAATTCTTTTATGTTTTTTTCCATTAAAAATGGTGTCTTTCTGCAAATTCCTGTATACATTCTGGACTTCAGAAACTAACTCTACAATTGAAAAATACTAGATTTGTATTTAGAAACATAAGCTCTGTCACTTATTTTGTGTGCTGGGTATAGAACATTTCCTCTACCATGGCAAGTCTCTTATTCACTTTTCTAATCAGTACCAGTAACAACTATAACCAATATTTTGACCTCTATCACTGTATATTTTGTTTTGCCTGTTTTTGAACTTTATTAAATTGAATCCTACAACATGTACTTTTTTGCCTGGCTTTAAAAAAAATTGATTTATAAATTTATGTGAAATTTTTTACAAAGGTTAAATATTCAATGTCACTTAAAAAAAGAACTTTATACTGAATTGTCCTAGAAAATCCAGAATGTATATTCTCTATGACCATAGGACAAAACCTGCCAATGCTATCAGTGTTTTGATTTCTGTTCTTTGAAGAATATTTTATGATGGACCAACAGTCCATGCCCTTTATCTCTGGATCAAGCCAAGCAAGCAGAGAACTTGTCATATTGAGCACTGTGTCACACTGGCCCTAACAGAATTATTTTGTCTGTACCTTTGTGCAATGCCACACTTTTACGATTTAAGAAACCACTCTATGAATTTTATTGTATTTATTATAGGAATGTAACTGAAGATATTATTTGTTATATTCATTTTCTATATATGAGTTGCCCCACCACGTATTGCTGTATAATCTTAGTATCAAGAATAGTTGTACGGTGCAAATGCTGAACAATTGCTTGATTAACTCATCCATTCACTGACTTGTGTAAATAGCCTATTTTTCTTCTTTGTATTGGCTGCTAGACAACTTAGAGCCAAATGGATAACACATCTGTAGCATCTGTAGGTCATTATGGTCTGCATTTTAGTCCTATTCTTGCTTTGTTTTATTCCCTTGTTTTCTTTTGCTCACCTTTAATTCATCTTGTCTTGCATTTTAAGTATCCTGATGAAACCTTTAAATCCTTTCTGAAACAAGGAAAAGTATGAGTGAGTAGACAGTATAGAAGATATGTGAAACCATCTCTAATCAGTCATTAATCCTATTTTTTTAAAAAGTCTCAAAACCACCATATCTCCTGCACTGTCTTCTTTTTGGTAAAATACACAGCTCTTTTGGGTATATGCTTAAGAGTGGAATTGTTAGGTCATATGGTAATTCTGTTTCACTTTTGAAGAACCATCAAATTGTTTTCTAGGACAGTTACACCATTTTACATTCCCACAACAAGGTACAAGAGTTCCAATTTCTCCACATCCTTGCTAATGCTTATTATTTTCCATTAAAAAAATTATTATATCCATCCTAATGGATGCAAAATGGTATTTAATTTTAGTTTTGATTTGAATTTAAGGAGTGGCTAGTGATATTGAGCATCTTTTTATGTGCTTATTGGCCATTTGTATATGTTCTTTGGGGCAATGCCTATTCAAGTCCTTTACCCATTAAAAAAATATTTTTGGTTGTCTTTGTTGTTGAATTGAAGGAGTTCTTTATATATTCTGGGTATTAATCACTTACTAGATATATGCTTTGCAAGTATTTTCTCCCATTTTGTGGGGTATCTTTTCACTCTGTTATTTGTGTCTTTTGATACGCAAAAGTTTTTAATTTTATTAGGTTCAATTTTATTTTTTTCCTCTGTTGCTTGTGCTTGTGGTCTCATTCAAGAAATCATTTTCAGATCCAATGGTGTGAAGCTTTTCCCCTATGTTTTCTTCTAAGAGTTTTACAGTTTAAGCTCTAATATTTAGGTCTTTCATCCAGTTTGAGTTAATTTTTGTAAATGATGTAAAAGGTAATGTTCTAACTTCATTCCTTTGCATGTAGATATCCAGTTTTCCTGGCACTATTTGTTGAAAAGACAGTCCTTTCCATACTGAATGGTCTTAGCATCCTTGTTCAAAATCACTGACCTTATGTGCAGGGCTGTGTCTGGCTTTTTTGGGATAACATTATATTTGTGAGATTCTTCCGTGCTGTTGAATGTAGAATAGATACTTCTACATTACTGTTTTGTAGTTTTCTATTGACTGAATGTACCACACATTATGTATTCATACTTTTGTTGACAAATATTTGATTTGGCTTTTTATGAATTAAAATGTTATGAATGTTCATGTACATGTCTTTTGAAAGATATTTTCACTTATTTTTACCATGTATGTACATACTTACAAGTGAGATTGTTTGGTCATGTTTAGAGTTAGCATTTCTTTTGCTGTAGAGGACAATAGTGGGACAACTGGACACATTTGAATAAGTTATGTAAAATAGACAATAGAACAACATCAGTATTAATTTTCTGATTTTACCAAGTAACAAGATGATAAGTTTAAACCCAACCATACAATAACACATTACATGTAATGGAAATGGACTCCAAAATGTTAAAATATAAAGATTTGCCTCACTGACTGGATGAAAAAAACAAAATTCAATCATGTTACTGTGTACGGGAGACATAATTGAAATATAATTAGATAGAAAGGCTGGACTTTAGCATGGAAAGATATCTACTATGAAACACTAATCATAGAAAGCCAGTATAACTATGTTGATAGAAGGCAAAATAAATTTTAAGGCATGAAGTGTTATCAGAGTTAAAGGTAAATTTCCTAATGACAAAAGCGTCAACTCTATAGGAAGATTTAATAATTATAAATTTATATGTACTTAATATCATAACTTCAAAATATATATACCAAAATGGGCAAAACTAAAAAGAAATACACAATCACAGTTGGTAATTTAACACATCGGTTTCAGCAACTGGTAGACCAAGGAGACTAAAGAAATAGTAGATTAAAACAACACAATAGCCAACTCGACTCAAGTGAATATATGAATGTCACAACAAATAAGTACATATTCTGCCATTTAATAAATGACATTTTGGGCAAGTGATCTCTATTCCTTGAACTACTTTTTCCTGATCTATTAAATGGAAACAACAACTATATGGTATAGCAGTGATGAGGATAAAATAGTAAGCCATATAAAGCATCTATTATGTAAAAGTTCTCAGTATTCATTTGTTGTTATCTAGGTACAGGGGACGTGAATTGACTCCTCTCCAGCCTCTTGGTGAAAGAGAGGGATGGGGAGTAATTGGGAAATAGGAAGTGATAAGCCTAGAGGATTCTGGGTATTATCATCCTGGCCTGGGAAAGTGTTCAGTGTGGATGAGTGCATTTTTACAGTGGTAGAGATTGTTGGTCTTGGTTCATGCTATTTTTTGCATTTGTGTTTGAGAAAAGTAGGCAGCCTGTGTGGCCATGAATGAGGATCTGGTGTGGATGATACGGCCACGTTTGAGCACTGGAAAATGGAAATGGAAGGAGGAGGATTTGCTCAGTACAAATCTGAGTGGCCCATTTTCAGATCCAGATCGGTCTCAGCAGAGTGGGGAACTGACCAGAAACCCCCCTGCTAAAGTTTCTGGGTCCGTGTTTTGATGAGTCCTTTCCTCTACAGAGACGGAGTCCATTCCTGTGCAGATGTGTGGTCAGAGGTATGATGAGGGCTTGGGTTTGTTCCTATTTTTATGTGTGCCAGTTTATGTTTTGGGAAACAGGAAGGAAGAGGGAAAAAGACCATATTAATTCAAGTAATTTCAGGAACTCTTAGATACATTTGGTTCATATTAATGTTGTTTTTCTAAGACTATGACCCATGTAAGTGCCTATGTATATCTCCTTTTTAAAATGGGAATCATTTTTTTTTGGAAATATGAGTATTTTCTTATCCTGGAACTTCTTATATAACTGCGCACCATTGAAGAACCTGGTCACTCACTCTCATTCCAGTGAAGGCTGGGGCAAAACAGCCCAGTGTCCCTTCTTTGTGCCCTCTGTTCTCTAATATTGAGCATCACTTCTCACTTATTTGGTGAAATGAAATTCCCTGAGGGACCTATTTGACCATCCTTGTCAGATCTGTTGCAGGATGAGAAAAGGTTGTTCTATTTGACTACTTCTAGGAAAACATAAATATTCTCTATTTGACTACTCCTAGGAACACATAAATATTAGTGATGAATGGTCTCAGGCTCTGTTTAGGGGAGATCTGATGCTTTGTGAGGCTCTGAAGATTGGGTAGGATGTAATTAGGGTCAGCCAAGGGGGAAATCAAAGATCTTCCCTTGGAATCCTTGAGAGAGAATACCTGTGAAAATGTCCTTTGTGCAGTTAAACAGGGTGTGCTGGTCTTGGATGATACCTTTGTAATCCTGGATCATCCTGTTAGTTACCTGTAACTTGGGGACAAGGCATATGTTTGCAGGGTGGTGGATGGTAGAAGGTAATATTACTCAAATGCATATGTAGTGGATGATTATAGAGCCCCAGAATTAGAGAAGGCACAAATAAGACCTAACTAGACCTAAATAGTAAAAAGAATGATTAAGGGTAATATATCCAAAACCATGGAGAAACATTTACTTGATATTATTTGTCTTTGTAACGAATAATGCTATTGTATCTGAAATAATATCTGACTTAAGGAGGCTTAAAGAAATTCTATAACTTTATGCAACCCTATTTTCTGGGATAGAAATTTTGTATTCATACTCCAGAAAGGATATAGTTTGTACAAAAATCACATTTACTGAAAAAATTCATGTGGAAGGCACAGAGCATACAATGTGATTAAATACAACATTTCATTTATTAGGAAACTGATTATTTTATTCAGTACCAGACATATTTGAGTAATTAAGGGGTCCCCTGTTAATGCTGAGAGTTTTGTCTGGAGCATTGGGATTATGTAAGAACATATAGATTCTCTCTTTCACATGCCTTGATTTGCTTACTACTGATACCACTAGCTTCCAACCCCAACCTAGTTGCTTCTTAATATTGTTCCTTTTCTTTACATGGAGGAATCATTTCTCTTTTTTCGTGGAAAACATTTCCTTTACTTTTTCTTTAATGAGTTTCAAGGATGTGGCCATAAACTTCTCTTAGGAAGAATGGGACTTTTTGCATCCAGCTCAGAAGGACTTACATAAGGATCAGGTGGTGGAGAACTATGGTAACTTGGTTGCACTGGGTAAGGTTATCTGTTCCAAATAATTTTAAACCTGCTGTTTGGAATATCATTTTTCTTTACCATAAAATTCTGGGCTATCCTATAAGAAGCCCTTCTCCCCACCCCCCAAAAAGAAGCCCTTCTCCCAAAGAAATGGTTTGAGTTTTTTGAGACATCTCTTCTTAGCACCTGTCTCTTCCCCATCCCTTTTCTACCTTCACAGTGTCTTCTGGCCTTCTGTATTTGCTTTTCTGACACATGCCAAGGTCTTGGGTTTCTTTGTGTACCAAATGAACCCCATAATTTATATGGTAGTAGATTACATTAACAGAACTCATTTATAAGTAAGAAAATATTCATTATCTACAACAAAAATATTCTTTTGCTTGCTTTATGGTTAAAGTTATAAATTTTGCATTTAATATTGGATATACCAGGAAAGACCTATTGATATTTCAGGAAGCATCTTGTATTTATCAATTTCTATTTTTATTAATATGCTATGGATGGTTTATATATATATTTACAGATTTATATATGTATCTTTCACATCTTTTAAAAGGTTAGTTTGGGGTTTAATCAATGGAGCTCAATTAGACTTTTGTTACCAAATACTTAAACTATGTAACTTTATTTCTTTTCCATTTTTTGGTACCATGTCCTTGGAGACACACAAATGTAAATACAGATCTCCCTCGACTCATGATGGGGTTATGTCCCAGTAAACTCATTATAAGTTGAAAATGCATTTAATACACCTAACCAGCCAAACATCATAGCTTAGCTTAGCCTACCTTAAATGTGTGCAGAACACTCCACTAGCCTACAGTTGGGCAAAATCATCTAACACAAACTATTTTATAGTAAAGTATTGAATATCTCACCTAATCTTTTGAATACTATACTGAAAGTGAAAAATCGAGTGGTTATATCAGTACAGAATTGTTGTGTGTTGGTTGTTTTCCCTCATGATTGTGTGACTGACTTGGAGCTGTTCAAAAGAGAGCTAAGGTACTGTATATCGCTTTCTCAGGGAAATATCACAATTAAAATTTGAAGAATGGTTTCTACTGAACGTGTATCACTTTCGTACCATTATGAAGTCGAAGAATTGTAAGTTGAACTATCATAAGTTGGATCTAAATAAAAATAGAGATAAAATATAAAATAATGGGTATAAAAATAGAGGGGAAGGCTTCAACACACAACTCACTCCAAAGGACAGATCAACCAGACAGAAAACAAGTAAGAAGACAGAGGCACTGAACAACACATTAGAACAAATGGACCTAACAGACATCTACAGAACACTCCACCAAAAAGCGGCAGGATACACATTCTTCTCAAGTGTACATGGAATATCTTCAAGAATAGATTATATACTAGGCCACAAAAAGAGCCCCAGTATATTAAAAAAGATTGAAATTGTACCAGCCAGCTTCTCAGACCACACAGGTACGAAACTAGAAATAAATTACACAAAGAAAACAAAAAAGTCTACAAACCCATGGAGGCTAAATAACATGCTCCTACATAATCAATGGATCAATGACCAAATAAAAACAGAGATCATGCAATATATGGAGACAAATGACAACAATTCAACACCGCAAAATCTATGGGATGCAGCGAAGGCCATGCTAAGAGAGAAGTGTACTGCAATACAGGCCTACCTCAGGAAAGAAGAAAAATCCCAAATGAACAGTCTAAACTCAAAATTAATTAAACTCGAAAAAGAAGAACAAACGAGGCCCAAAGTGAGTAGAAGGAGGGACATAATAAAAATTAGAGCAGAAATAAAATTGAGAAGAATAAAACAATAGAAAGAATCACTGAAAGCAAGAGCTATTTCTTCTAGAAAATAAACAAAATAGATAAACCCCTAGCCAGACTTATCAAGAAGAAAAGAGAGTATACACACATAAATGGAATCAGAAATGAGAAAGGAAAAATCACTATGGAAACAACAGAAATACAAAGATTTATGAGAGAATACTATGAAAAATTATATGCTAACAAACGGGATAACCTAGAAGAAATGGACAACTTTCTAGAAAAATACAACCTTCCAAGGCTGACCCACGAAGAAACAGGAAATCTGAATAGATAATTACCAGAAATGAAATGGAATTGATAATAAAGAAATTACCGTAGAACAAAACCCCTGAACCAGAAGGATTCACTGCATAATTTTTTCAAACATTTAGTGAAGACCTGATACCCATCCTCATTAAAGTTTTCCAAAAAGTAGAAGAGTAGGGAATACTCCCAAACTCATTCTACGAGGCTAGCATCATTCTAATACCAAAACCAGGCAAAGACACCACAAAAAAAGAAAACTACAGACCAATATCCCTGATGAACATAGATGCAAAAATACTCAACAAAATATTAGCAAACCAAATTAAAAAATACCTCAAAAAGATTATCCATCGTGATCAAGTAGGATTTATTCCAGGGATGCAAGGATGGTACAACATTAAAAAAATCCATCAACATCATTCACCACATCAACAAAAAGAAGGACAAAAACCACATAATCATCTCCATAGATGCCAAAAAACGATTAGACAAAATTCAACATCCATTCGTGACAAAAACTCAAGAAAATGGGTAAAGAGGGCAAGTACATCAACATAATAAAGGCCATATATGACAAACCCATAGCCAACATCACACTTAAAAGTTAAAAGCTGAAAGCTTTTCCTCTAACATTGGGAACAGGACAAGGAAGCCCAGTCTCCCCACTTTTATTCAACATAGTACTGGAGGTCCTAGTCATGGCAATCAGACAACACAAAGAAATAACAGGCATCCAGATTGGCAAGGAAGAAGTTAAACTGTCCCTGTTTGCAGATTACAGGATACTGTACATAAAAAACCCTAAAAAATCCACTCCAAAACTACGACATCTAAAATCTGAATTCAGCAAAGTTGCAGGATACAAAATTAATACACAAAAATCTGTTGCATTCCTATACACCAACGATGAACTAGCAGAAAGAGAAATCAGGGAAAAAAATCCATTCACAATTGCATCCAAAAGAATAAAATACCTAGGAATAAACCTAACCAAGGAAGTGAAAGAAAACATAGACAAAAATCTCTTTATTATAAACATGAGCAACTTTTTCCTGAACACATCTCCTCAGGCAAAGGAAACAAAGGCAAAATGAACAAATGGGACTACATCAAGCTAAAAAGCTTCTGTACAGCAAAGGACACCATCAGCAACACAAAAATGCATCCTACAGTATGGGAGAATATATTTGTAAATGACATATCCAACAAGGGGTTAACATCCAAAATATATGAAAAACTCCCATGCCTCAACACCCAAAAAGCAAATAATCCTAGTAAAAAACAGGCGGAGAATGTGAACAGACACTTCTCCAACGAAGAAATTCAGATGGCCAACAGGCACATGAAAAGATGCTCCACATCGCTAATTATCAGGGAAATGCAAATTAAAACCACAATGAGATATCAACTTACACCAGTTAGGATGGCCAACATGGAAAAGACTAGGAACAACAAATGCTGGCAAGAATGAGGAAAAAGGGAACCCTCCTATGCTGTTGGTGGGAATGTAAACTAGTTCAACCATTGTGGAAAGCAATATGGAGGTTCCTCAAAAAACTCAAAATAGAAATACCATTTTATCGGTTTTTTTCACCTCTCTCCCGCCGGTCCTGCTCTGGGTCAGGACTACAGCTCTTTGTGTTACAAGCTCTTTCTGTTGCAAGCTCTTTCCGTAACCCTCTGAGGAAGGGAGGGACTGGGGCTTGCCCCGATAGGCAGAGCAAGGGAGGTAAGCGCCGGCTGTCCGCCCAATCCCGCAGCCTCCGGCGCTCGGCGGCGCCGCCGCTTGCAGCCGCTCCAGCCTCTGCTGCCGCCGCCGCTGGCTGCTGGCCGCTGGCCACTCGCCGCTGGCCGCTCCTTTTCGCCGGAGACAATCAGACGCGACAGGAAGTTCACTCGAAGGGAGAACTCGTTTATTGGGGCTCAGGGCATGGGATATATAGGGTGAAGCCTCCCCTCATCGGTCACCTATGCTAATAAGGTGACTTTACTTTTCCGAATCAGGCACAGAGCTGCGCGCCTGCACAGCTGTCTCTGATGTAAGAAGCGGACCGGAGTGGGCGCAGCTAAACCTCAGGGGGCTTTTGGCGGCCACCCCTGCAGCGCGGCTGAGTTCTCAGTGGCCATCTTTGTGGCATGGCTGAGATTCAAAGGCAGTTCCCAGTGGCCACCCTCGTGGCGAGGCTGAGATGCAAAGGCAGTTCCCCACACCATTTGACCCAGGAACCCCACTCCTAGGAATTTACCCAAAGAAAAACAAGATCTCAGATTCAAAAAGATATATGTACCCCTATGTTTATCACAGCACTATTTACAATAGCCAAGATATGGAAGCAACCTAAGTGTCCATCAGTAGATGAATGGATAAAGGAGAAGTAGTACATATACATAATGGAATACTATTCAGCCATAAGAAAGAAACAAATCCTACCATTTGCAACAACCTGGATGGAGCTACAGGGTATTATTCTTAGTGAAATAAGTGAGGCAGAGAAAGACAAATACCAAATGACTTCCCTCATTTGTGGAGTATAACAATGAAGCAAAACTTAAGGAACAAAATAGCAGCAGACTCACAGACTCCAACAAGGGACTAGTGGTTACCAAAGGAGGGAGGTGGGGAAGGGCGGGTGGGGAGGGATGTAGAAGGGGATTGTGGGGTATCATGATTGGTGCACAAGGTGTGTGTGGGGTCACGGGGTAGACACTGTAGCTCAGAGAAGACAAATAGAGACCCTGTGGCATCTTACTACACTGATGGACAGTGACTGCAATGGGGTATGGTGGGGGACTCGATAATAGGGTGAATGTAATAACAACATTGTTTTTGTTGTGAAACCTTCATAAGAGTGTATATCAATGATACCTTAATAAAAAAAACTAAAAAATTAACAGGGCTAGACAGATGGGAGAAATAGCCCTCTAATGAACTTTTAATGAAGTTCTCAAATCTGTGTTTATTATTGGCCTTTTCATGATAATACCCAGGATCTCCTACTGAGATTTATGTCATGGTATCCCAAATAAGAATTATTTATTTATAAAATAAAAAAAAAATAGAGTGGAGGGTTTTTCACAGTTTTATTTTTCTTTGCCAGAATTTATGTATTCTTTTATCTTACCATACTATTTAAATGATTGTTGTGCTGTATTTAATATATGATTGCATTACTCTTACAGAAGCATTTCTCTTTTTTTCCTATTTTAAGATGAATCCTTTTCATGAAAAACATAGGGAGAAAGTACAGAATAGCACAATGAAAACATGGAGATCACTTGTATATTCTTACCAACCAAATATGATCTGTTTGGGGTAAATCCTTTTAACAGGAGGGTTTTCAGTATTTCTAATCTACCATAGGGTTAGAAAAGGGAGAACCATCATTGATATCTTTATGGTATTAAGTTTTTCTATCACTGTACCTGGTATATCTCTTTAGTTTAGCAGGTATTCTTTTATTAATTAATTAATTAATTTTTATTTTGCTATTATTAATATACACTTACATGAGCAACATTATGGTTACTAGACTCCCCCTATTATCAAGTCCCCACCACATACCCCATTGCAGTCAGTGTCCATCAGCGTAGTAAGATGTTATAGAATCACTACTTGTCTTCTCCATGTTATACTGCCTTCCCCGTATCCCGCCACCCCACCCCCAACCCCGCTACATTATATTTGCTAATTCTAATAGCCCTTTTCCCCCTTATACCTCCCTTCCCGCCCCTCTTTCCCAGTCCCTTTCCCTTTGGTAACTGTTAGTCGATTCTTGGGTTCTGTGAGTCTGCTGCTCTTTTGTTCCTTCAGTTTTTTCTTTGTTCTTATACTCCACATATGAGTGAAATCACTTAATACTTGTCTTTCTCCGCCTGGCTTATTTCACTGAGCATAATACCCTCTAGCTCCATCCATGTTGCTTTCTTCTTATGGCTGAATAATATTCCATTGTGTATATGTACCACATCTTCTTTATCCATTCATCTACTGATGGACACTTAGGTTGCTTCCATTTCTTGGCTATTGTAAATAGTGCTGCGATAAACATAGGGGTGCATATGTCTTTTGCAAACTGGGCTGCCGCATTCTTAGGGCAGATTCCTAGGAGTGGAATCCCTGGGTCAAATGGTATTTTTATTTTGAGTTTTTTGAGGCACCTCCATACTGCTTTCCACAATGGTTGGACTAATTTGCAATGCCACCAGCATTGTAGGAGGGTTCCCCTTTCTGCACATCCTTGCCAACATTTGTTGTTGTTTGTCTTTTGGATGTTGGCCATCCTCACTGGTGTGAGGTGGTATCTCATTGTGGTTTTAATTTGCATTTCTCTGATGACTAGTGATGTGTAGCATCTTTTCATGTGCCTGTTGGCCATCTGAATTTCTTCTTTGGAGAAGATTCTGTTCAGCTCCTTTACCCATTTTTTAATTGGCTTATTTGCTTTCTGTTTGTTGAGGTGTGTGAGCTCTTTATATAATTTGGATCTCAACCCCATATCGGATATGTCATTTGTGAATATATTCTCCCATACTGTAGGATGTCTTTTTGTTCTACTGATGGTGTCCTTTGCTGTACAGTAGCTTTTTTGTTTGATATAGTCCCACTTGTTCATTTTTGCTTTTGTTTCCCTTGCCCAGGGAGATATGTTCATGAAGAAGTCGCTCATGTTTATGTCTAAGAGATTTTTACCTATATTTTTTTCTAAGAATTTTATGGTTTCATGACTTACATTCAGGTGTTTGATCCATTTTCAGTTTACTTTTGTGTATGGGGTTAGACAGTAATCCAGTTTAATTCTCTTACATATAGCGGTCCAGTTTTGCCAACACCAGCTGTTGAAGAGGCTATCATTTCCCCCATTGTATTTCCAAGGCTCCTTTATCGTATATTAATTGACCATATATGCTTGGGTTTATATCTAGGCTCTCTATTCTGTTCCACTGGTCTGTGGGTCTGTCCTTGTGCCAGTACCAAATTATCTTGATTACTGTAGGTTTGTAGTAGAGCTTTAAGTCAGGGACTGTAATTCCCGCTGCTTTATTCTTCCTTCTCAGGATTGCTTTGGCTATTCGGGGTCTTTTGTGGTTCCATATGAATTTTAGAACTGTTTGCTCTAGTTCATTGAATAATGCTGTAGGAATTTTGATAGGTATTGCATTGAATCTGTAGATTGCTTTAAGCAGGATGGCCATTTTGACAATATTAGTTTTTCCTAGCCAAGAGCATGGGATGAATTTCCATTTATTAGTGTGTTCTTTATTTCTCTTAAGAGTGTCCTGTAGTTTTCAGGGTATAGGTCTTTCACTTCCTTGGTTCGGTTCATTCCTAGGTATTTTATTCTTTTTGATGTGATTGTGAATGGAATTGTTTTTCTGATTTCTCTTGCTGCTAGTTCATCGTTAGTGTATATGCAACAGATTTCTGTGTATTAATTTTGCATCCTGCAACTTTGCTGAATTCAGATATTAGATGTAATAGTTTTGGAGTGGATTCTTTAGGGTTTTTTATGTGCAATATCATGTCATCTGCAAACAGGGACAGTTTGAGTTCTTCCTTGCCAATCTGGATGCCTTTTATTTCTCTGTGTTGTCTGATTGCCTTGGCTAGGACCTCCAGTACTATGTTGAATAAAAGTGGGGAGAGTGGACATCCTTGTCTTGTTCCCGATCTTAAAGGAAAAGCTTTCAACTTCTCACTGTTAAGTATGATGTTAGCTGTGGGTTTGTCATATATGGCCTTTATTATGTTCCGGTACTTGCCCTCTGTACCCATTTTGTTGAGAGTTTTTTCATGAATGAATGTTGAATTTTGTCGAATGCTTTTTCAGGATCGATGGAGATGATCATGTGATTTTTGTCCTTCTTTTTTTTGATGTGGTGGATGATGTTGATGGATATTCGAATGTTGTACCATCCTTGCATCTCTGGGATGAATCCTACTTGATCATGATGGATGATTTTTTAATGTATTTTTGAATTCAGTTTGCTAATATTTTGTTGTATATTTTTGCATGTATGTTCACCAGGGATATTGGTCTGTAATTTTCTTTTTTTGTGGTGTCTTTGCCTAGTTTTGGTATTAGAGTGATGTTGGCCTCATAGAATGAGTTTGGGAGTATTCCCTCCTCTTCTTCTTTTTGGAAAACTTTAATGAGGATGGGTATTAGCTCGTCACTAAATGTTTGATAAAATTCTGCAGTGAAACTATTTGGTCCAGGCATTTTGTTCTTAGGTAGTTTTTGATTACCAATTCAATTTCTTTGCTGGTAATTGATCTATTCAGATTTTCTGTTTCTTCCTGGGTCAGCCTTGGAAGGTTGTATTTTTTTAGAAAGTTGTCCATTTCTTCTAGATTATCCAGTTTGTTACCATGTAATTTTTCATAATATTCTCTCATAATTCTTTGTATTTCTGTGGTGTCCATAGTGATTTTTCTTTTCTCATTTCTGATTCTGTTTATGTGTGTAGACCCTATTTTTTTCTTGATAAGTCCAACCAGGGGTTTATCTATCTTGCTTATTTTCTCAAAGAACCAGCTCCTACTTTAATTGATTCTTTCTCTTGTTTTATTCTTCTCAATTTTATTTATTTCTGCTTTAATCTTTATTATGTCCCTCCTTCTACTGACTTAGGGCCTCATTTGTTCTTTCTTTTCTAGTTTAATTAATTGTGAGTTTAGACTGTTCATTTGGGATTGTTTTTCTTTCCTGAGGTAGGCCTGTATTGCAATATATTTCCCTCTCAGCACGGCCTTCGGTGCATCGCACAGATTTTGTGGTGTTGAATTATTGTTGTCATTTGTCTCCATATATTGCTTGCTCTCTGTTTTTATTTGGTCATTGGTCCATTGATTATTTAGGAGCATGTTATTAAGCCTCCATGTGTTTGTGGGCTTTTTCGTTTTCTTTGTGTAATTTATTTCTAGTTTCATACCTTTGTGATCTGAGAAGCTGCTTGGTATAATTTCAATGTGTTAGAATTTACTGATGTTCTTTTTGTGGCCTAATATATAATCAATTCTTGAAAATGTTCCATGTGCACTTGAGAAGAATGTGGATCCTGTTGCTTTTGGATGGAGTGTTCTGTAGATGTCCGTTAGGTCCATCTGTTCTAATATTTTGTTAAGTGCCTGTGTCTCTTTACTTATTTTCTGTCTGGTTGATCTGTCCTTTGGAGTGAGTGGTGTGTTGAAGACTCCTAAAATGAATGCATTGCATTCTATTTCCTCCTTTAATTCTGTTAGTATTTGTTTCACATATGTAGGTGATCCTGTGTTGGGTGTATAGATATTTATAATAGTTATAACCTCTTGTTGGACTGATCCATTTATCATTATGCAATGTCCTTCTTTGTCTCTTGTGACTTTCTTTGTTTTGAAGTCTATTTTGTCTGAAAGAAGTACTGCAACTCCTGCTTTTTACTCACTATTAGTTGCATGAAATGTCTTTTTCCTTCCCTTCACTTTCAGTCTGTGTATGTCTTTGGGTTTGATGTGAGTCCCTTGTAGGCAGCGTATAGATGGGTCTTGTTTTTTTATCCACTCAGTGACTCTATGTCTTTTGATTGGTGCATTCAGACCACTTACATTTAGGGTGATTATCGATAGGTACATACTTATTGCCGTTATAGGCTTTATATTCATGGTTACCAAAAGTTCGAGGGCCATTCCCTTACTATCTAATAGTCTAATTTAACTTACTTCGTATACTATTACAAACACAACCTAAATGTTCTTTTTTTCCCCCCCCCTTTTCTTTCTCCTACATTCTTTGTATGTTATGAATTATATTCTGTACTCTTTGTCTTCCCTTGGGTGACATCTTTTTAGCCTTAGGAATACTTTCATCTATAGGAGTACCTTCGAAATGCACTGTAGAGGTGGTTTGTGGGAGGTAAATTCTCTCAGCGTTTGCTTATATGTAAATTGTTTAATCCCTCCTTCAAATTTAAATGACAACGTTGCTGGGTAGACTATTCTTGGTTCAAGGCCCTTCTGCTTCATTGCATTAAATATATCATGCCACTCCCTTCTGGCCTGTAAGGTTTCTGTTGAGAAATCTGGTTATAGTCTGATGGGTTTTCCTTTCTATGTAATCTTTTTTCTCTCTTTAGCTGCTTTTAAAAGTCTGTCTTTATCTTTGATCTTTGCCATTTTAATTATTATATGTCTTGATGTTGTTTTCCTTGGGTCCCTTGTGTTAGGATATCTGTGCACCTCCATGGCTTGAGACACTATCTCCTTACCCACACTGGGGAAGTTTTCAGCAATTACCTCCTCAATGACACTTTGTATCTGTTTTTCTCTCTCTTCTTCTGGTACCCCTATAATGCGAATATTGTTGCATTTGGATTGGTCACACAATTCTCTCAATATTCTTTCATTCTTAGAGATCCTTTTTTCTTTCTGTGCCTCAGCTTCTTTGTATTTCTCTTCTCTGATTTCTATCCCATTTCTGTCTCTTCTAATACATCTAATCTGCTTTTAAATCCCTCCATTGTATGTTTCATTTCAGATACGCAATTTCTTAATGATTGAATCTCCAACTTAAATTCGTTCCTGAGGTCATGAATATTTTTCTGTACCTCCATAAGCATGTTTATAATTTTTATTTTGTACTCTCTTTCAGGAAGATTGGTGAGTTCGGTTTCATTTGGCCTTCTTTATGGGGTTTGTGAGATTTTGGTCTGAACCATGTGCTTTTGTCGTTTCATGTTTCTGTGTGGTGCCCACTAGTGCGCAGAAGTCCAGTCTCTGGAGCTGCTCAGCCCGTAGAGTGACATTGGGGGTCGTTGGGGAGCGGAGATGGTGCCTGGGGGGAGGAAATATCTGTTTCCTGATTCCTGTCTGTGGGGCCTGTCTCCAGTGTCAGAGCCAGTCGGCCAAATACAGATGTGTAAACCTCTGTGCTTTGCGTTTATAGCTGTTGTAGGTGGGGCCTCCCTCTGGCTGGCCTGACGCATGTGGAGTGACTGCTGGTTTGTGAGCAGGTGCCTGCAGGCCAGAAGGAAGGTTTGGAAGTTTGTGTGTCACAGTGGGGAGCCTCGGAGCTGAGTAGGGAGTCAAGGGGATGGAACACCTGAAGCTCCCCAGAGTTCCCAACCAGCTGGGCAGAGTGCGCAGGCAACCTTGTCCAGCTCTCCTTTCTCCCGTACTGGAAGCCTCGTGCATATCCAGCCCTTTCAGCAGCTCTCTGGCTGCTAGGATGCCTCTCAGACTGCCTGCCTTTATTCTGACACAGCGCAGCCGGGTGTGGATCCCGTCCTACACAAACGGCTGGAATGTCAATTTCTCAAGCACTCCACCTGTTCAAGCTCCCCAACATCCAGAGCACCACACACTCACAAAGCAGATATCCAGGGCTAGGTGTTCAGCAGTCCCAGTCTTCCACCCTGTCCCTCGCTCCGTTTCTCTTCCTCCCACCGTTGATCTGGGGTGGGGGAAGTGCTTGGGTCCCGCCAGATTAAGGCTTTCCTACGTTACCCTGTTTTGTGAGGTCTGCTCTGTTCATGAGGTCTGTTTGCAGTCTGGTTCACCCTTCTTTCTTGTTGCTGTTTTAAGGTTAGTTGTATTAATTAACTATATTTTTGTACAATTTATGGTGTTGGGAGGAGCTCTCCATCTCACCTCTCTCGCCGCCATCTTGCAAGTCCAGCAGGTATTCTTTTATGTGTGTCAGTAAGTCTTCATATTTTTAGCAGAAAGGTTTTGCACATTTGTTTTGCCTATTTGTAGATACTTGATAATTTTGTTGATAATATGATGGAATGCTTTTATTACATTGTTTGATTACTACTTACTATTTACAAAGTTGTTGAATTTTGTCTAAGAATTGTAACATTGATGAACTACTTTAGTAGGTAAATAATTTTTTTCGTGAGCTTCTTTTGGCTCATCTAGGTAGATATGTTACTTGCAAATGGTAATAGTTCCCTTTTCCTTGCTTATGTTTATTCCTTATTTCTTTTCTTAATTTATAGTTTTGGCTTGGATCATCTGAAGAATATGTATTCCTACAGCACTAATAGTTTCCTCATCGTGACCTTTATTTTAAGGGAGTGTTTATAATTATCAGTGAAGATGGTTGCTGTAGGTTTATGGTTTCATTAAGGAAATGTTTAATAAAAGAGCCTTATTACAGTTTCTTAAACTGTCAAACTTTCAGCAAAATATTTCAGCCTATATTTAAACTTTCAGCCTATATTTAATTGTTGATTATCTTTCATTATTTAAAAAAAACTAGTGATTTGTTACTTCTTTATTAATCAGCTATGTTGAAGTATAATTTACATACACTACAATTCAACACCTTTAAATACCAATTTTCATATAGGTATATACCTGTTTGACCACCATCATAATCATAGAGAACATTTCCATAATCCCAAAACAGCATGCTATCCCCGTTCACAGTCAGTACCTCCGTTCCTACCTCCTCTTAGCCCATTGCAACTACGTATCTGCTATGTTTAACTGTAGTTTTGATGTCCACATTTTAATTCTGATATTGGTAATTTGTGTGTTATTTTTTCTTGATCAGTCTGGTAGAGGTTTATCAATTTTATTGATCTTTTCAGAGAGTCAAATAATTTTTAAATAATTTTTAAGTTGATTTTTAATTGATTTTCTCTATTTCTTTCATTGATTTCTCCTCTATTATTTTCTCTGTGTTGGGTTTAATTTGCACTTTTTAAATAGTTTCTTTCTTAGAGCATTGATTTTTATACCTTTTATTTTTTATTAATGCAAGATATTGAAACTAGAAATTTCCTTCCCCTCTTGTAGTTTTATTCAGCTACCTCTCACAGATTTTTAGTATGCTGCATTTTCTTTATCATCAGATCAAAAGTTAAAATTTTTCTTGTGGTTTCTTCTTTGACATAAGGATTCTTTAGAAATGTGCTGTTTGAATATGCTATTTGAATTACTTTGGGGTTTCTCCAAATATCTTTATTACTGATTTTTAGCTTAATTCTGTTGTGGTCAGAGAATGTATTTTTTTTTCCATTTGAATGTTGTATTTTATTTATTATTTTTTTTTATAATTTATTTTGATATAATTAATCTACAATTACATGTACAATATTATGGTTATTAAACTACCCACTTCATCAGGTCCCCCCCACCAACCCCATTACAGTCACTGTCTCAGCGTAGTGAGATGCTATAGAATCACTACTTGTCTTCTCTGAGCGGTATAGCCCTCCCCATGCCCCCCAACATTACATCTGCTAATTGTAATGCCCCTTTTCCCCTCTTATCCCTCCCTTCCCACCCATCTTCCCCAGTCCCTTTCCCTTTGGTAACTATTAGTCTGTTCTTGGGTTCTGTGAGTCTGCTGCGGTTTTGTTCCTTCAGTTTTTTTTTCTTTGTTCTTATACTCCACATATGAGTGAAATCATTTGATACTTGTCTTTTTTGGCTTGGCTTATTTCACTGAGCATAATACCCTCTAGCTCCATCCATGTTGTTACAAATGGTAGGATTTGTTTTCTTCTTATGGCTGAATAATATTCCATTGTGTATATGTACCACATCTTCTTTATCCATTCATTTACTGATGGACACTTAGGTTGCTTCCATTTCTTGGCTATTGTAAATAGTGGCGCGATAAACATAGGGGTGCATCTGTCTTTTTGAACCTGGGCTGCTGCATTCTTAGGGTAAATTCCTAGGAGTGGAATTCCTGGGTCAAATGGTATTTCTATTTTGAGTTTTTGAGGAACCTCCATACTGCATTCCACAAAGGTTGAACTAATTTGCATTCCCACCAGCAGTGTAGGAGGGTTCCCTTTTCTCCACATCCTCGCCAACATTTGTTGTTGTTTGTGTTTTGGATGTTGGCCATCCTCACTGGTGTGAGGTGATATCTCATTGTGGTTTTAATCTGCATTTCTCTGACGTTTAGCGATGTGGAGCATCTTTTCATGTGCCTGTTGGCCATCTAAATTTCTTCTTTGGAGAAGTGTCTATTCATGTCCTCTGCCCATTTCTTAATTGGATTATTTGCTTTTTGTTTGTTAAGGTGTGTGAGTTCTTTATATATTTTGGGTGTCAACCCCTCAGAGAATGTATTTCAAGCCTTAAATTTATAGGGACTTCTTTTATGGCCCAAAATATGGTCTTTTATGATGAGTGTTTTATATGCAGTTGAAAGGAAGATGTATTCTTTTGTTAAGTCAAGTATTCTGTAAATGTCAAGTTGATAGAATTGGTCATATCTTCTTTATTTTTATTGATTTTGTATCTGCTCGTCCTATCAATGAGAAAGGTGTGTTGAAATCTCCAACTGTATTTGTGTATTTATTTTTCAACTTTTTCCATTTTGGCTTCTCATATTTTGGAACTCTGTTATTAGGTATATACACATTAAGACTGTTTGTCCTTTTTATCATTACAAAATTCTTTGTTCCCAGTAATATTCCTTGTTCTGAAATCTACTTTGTCTAGTATAAATATAGGCACTCTTGCTTTTTTATAATTAGGTTTGCATGGTATATCTGTATCTTTTTTCTTTTAAACTACATATATGTTTATATTTAAAGGGGGTGCCTTTTAGGCAGCATATACTTTAATCCAGCCTGAAATCTCTGCCTTTTAAGTGAAGTGTTTAGATCAGGGATTGGCAAACCGTGGTCCCTGGGCTAAACCCAGCCTGCACCTGTTTTCATATATAAAGTTTTATTGGAATACAGCCATGCACCATGCTTGTAGCTGCTTTCATGCTACAACTGAGTGGTTGAGAAGTTGTGATGGAGACCATATGGCCCACGGAACCTAACATATTTACTATCTGGCCCTTTACAGATAAAGGCTGCCAATCCCTGGTCTAGACAATTAACATTTAAAATAATTTATTACTGTTTCATTGTGACTGGACTTAATTCTACCATCTTGCCATTTCATTTTGTTTATCTCATCTGTTGTGTTTCCTTTTTTTCTTTTCAAATGAATATTTTTTTATGATTCCATTTTATCTCCACCGTGGCTTATTAGTTATACCTCTTTGCTTTTGTATTTTTTAGGGCTTGCTGTAATGTCTATAATATACATCTTTAACACACCAGAGTTTTACTTCAAGGAATATATTACCTCACATAGTTCAAGAACCTAACACCAATACATTTTCATTTCCCCTTTCCCATTCTCTGTGCTATTTTTGTTGTATACACTGGCAAACTGAATTCTCTGGTTGGTTGTGGTAGATTTTTACTTGGTTTTCTTGTGTTTCCCTGAGATACATTCCTATCTATAAACTGTGTTAGTTTTTAACCCTCTTTTCCAAATTTTATGTATCCAGTTTCCTTCTGTATTAGCTGGTAGTAGGGTTGATGGTGAGCTCCTTTTTTTTTTTTTTTTTTTTCTCTCTGGCTTGAACAGGAATGTCTCTAGTGCTTCCTCATAAATTCCTGGCTTTTAAACTGCCATATATCTATATATCAATTTCTACTTTATGAAATTTTTTAAAAACAAATTGGGTTTTGAATTTTTCATCTGCTTTTTGAGCATCTAAGGAGAGAAGTGTGATTTACCCATTAGATCTAAAATTATAAGTAATCATATTAAAAGGTTATCTAGTACAGTTGATCCTTGAACAATGAGGGGGTGAGGGGTGCTGGCCCCCTTGTATAGTAAAAAATCTGGTATAACTTTTGACTCCAAAAACATATCTACTAATAGCCTACTGCTGGCAAGAAGCCTTACCTGTAACATAAACAGTTAACACTTTCATATGTAATATGTACTATACACTGTAGGCCTATGATAAAGTAAGCTAGAGGCAAGAAAATGTTTTTTCAGAAGGTCACAAATCTCCATAAGTTTTTCCAATATATTTATTGAAAAAAATTCACAGATAAGTTGACCAATGCAGTTCATACCTATGGTCCTTAGTATTTCTGTGGCACCAGTTGTTATAACTCCTGTTTCACTCCTGATTATATTTACTTGAGTCTGCTCTTTTTTTTCTTAATCTCGCTAAAGGTGTGTCAATTTTATGTATCTTTTCAAAAGCCAACTTAATTTCATTATTCATTTATACTATTTTTCTGATCTCTATTTCACTTATTTCTGCTCTGCTCTTTGTCATAGTTTTCCTACTAACTTTGGGCTTAGTTTGTTCTTTTGCTTCGTGTATTTTAAAGTACTATTGTTAAGTATACACACACTTTAAGATTAGATATTATGGGAGAATTTTCTCTTTATTATTATGTAATTACTTTTGTCTTGGTAATTTTCCTTTTTTATTGTGTGTATATACTCATGTAACCATCTCCCATATCAAGATGTCAAACATTCTGGGTTTTTTTGCCCTCTTCACTTACTTCATGCCTCCCACCCACCATCTCCTATGGTAACCACCAGTCTGTTCTCTCTGTCTGAGTCTATTTCTGTTTGTTTTGTTTTGTAGATTCCACACATAAGCAAGATCATATGGAACTTGTCTGTCTTTGACTCATTTAACTTAGCATAATATCCTCTAGGTCCATCTATGTTGTTGCAAATGGCAAGATTTCATTCTTTTTTATGGTTGAGTAATATTCCATCATATATGTATGTATATATATATGTGTGTGTGTGTGTGTGTGTGTGTGTGTGTGTGTGTGTGTACCATCTTTTATATCCATTCATCTATTGATGGACATTTTGGCTTCTTCTGTATTTTGACTATTGTAAGTAATGCTGTAAGAAACATAGGAGTGCATCTATCTTTTCAAGTAAGTCATTTTGTTTTCTTTGGGTAAATTCCCAGAAGTGGAATTGCTGGGTCATATGACATTTCTATTTTTAGTTTTTTGAGAAACCTCTGTACTACTTTACAATATCTACAAAAAAAAACTACACTAAAAAATCCTTACAGCTAATATTATACTTAAGGTGTAATAGTGAATACTCTCCCTTGGAGATTAGGAAGGAAGAATTTCTACTTTCACCAACACATAGTACTTGAAGTTCTTGTGTGAGCAGTAAGTGAAGGAAATAAAAGGCATATAGATAGGAAATAAAACTGTCCTTATTTACAGATGATATGACTGTAGAAAATCTCAAAGAGTCATTAAAAAACTTCTGGAACAAATAAGTGAGTTCAGAAGAGTCACAAGTTAGAAGATAAACTAAAAAAATCAGTTGTATTTCTATATACTAGCAATAGGACTGAAATTAAAAAATATACTATTCACTCAAAAAATACATAGGTATAAATTTCAAAACACATAGGAAATATGCTTAAAATTACAACACTGATGAAAGATCTAAATATATATACACTGTGTTCATGAATTGGAAGACCAAAGATGTCATTTCTCTCCAAATTGATATACAGGTTTAATGCAATTCCTATCAAAATCTCAGCAAGAACTTTTGTAGATGTATTATTGCTCCTGTAACAAATGGCTGAAAACAAGTGACTAAAACAACACAAATTTATTATCTTCTAGTTATGTGTGTTTGAAGTCCAGCATGGTCTCACTGGGCTAAAAGCAAGGTGTGGGAAGGGTTGCATTCCCCAGAGGCTCTGGAGGGACCTTCTTTGCCATCTACCCCCATTTATTATTATTATTATTTGTTGTTGTTGTTATTGCCTTTTCCAGCTTCTAGAGGTTGCCTGCCTGCATTCTTTGGCTCATGGCCCTCCTTTTCCAGCTTCAAAGCAGGAAATGACATGCCCTTCTCACAGGGCATTATTCTGACCTCCTCTTCTGCCTCTGTCTTCCATTTTTAACAACCTTTGTGGTTATATTATGCCCACTTGAATAATCCAGAAAAATTTATTTTAAGGACATATGGTTAGCAACCTTGATTCAATCTGCAACCTGAATTTCCCTTGCCATGTAACATGGAGATTCACAGGTCTCAGGGATTAGGCTGTGAATATATTTGTGGGTCCATTACTTTATAGACCAGGTTATTCTAAAATTTATATGGAAAGACATAGGAACTGTAATAATATGTAATTTTGTTAAAGAAGAATAAAGTAGGAACAATCACTCTACCTGATTTCAAAGAGTTATTGTATAGATGTGATAATAAAGACTATGGTATTGGCAGAGACTAACCCATAGGTTAATGGAACAAAACAGAAAACCCAGAATTAGATTCACATAAACATACCCAACTAATTTTTGACAAAGCAAAAGAAATTCAATGGAGGAAAGACAGCCTGTTCAATAAATGGTACTACAGCAACTGGACATTCATAGGCAAAAACGAAAAAGCAGAAACAAAACACAACCAGGACAAAACCAAAAAAATCCTCTAAGTCTTACACTTTATAATTCAAATACACATTATATCAATAATACATATGATCATAATCATGTAACAAATTAACTCAAAATGGATCACAGACAAATGTAAAACATAAATACTTTTAGAAAAAAAAGAAAAACATTTGGGGGATTTAGAGATAGGCAAAGATATTAGAGTTGGCACCAAAAGCATGATTCATAAAGAGAAATTTGATAAATTGAACTTCATCAAAGTGAAAACATTTTGTTCTGTGAAAATCCTTATTAAGAGGGTGAAAAAACAAGCACTGGGGGGAAAGTCTTGTAAGTCACATATCTAAGTTACTAATATCTAAAATGTATAAAGAATTCTCAAAATTCAGTAAAAAAAAAACATAATCCAATTAGAACAGGGGCAAAAGATAAACAGACATTTCATCGAAGTGACTGTATGGATAACCAATAAGCACACAATCACTGGCCCAAGCAAATTCAAAACCCAACGGAGCAAATTCCATTAGTTTTCTAGGCCTAGGAGTAATCTCTATAGCTTGAGATTCTATCCTTTAGTTTGCCTCTCAACCCTCAAGGTCCACAGTTCTGCAGGACTTTACTTCTGTTCCTGGAGTCATTCTTCCTTTTTCTTGAAAGGTAGTATATGTTTGTAGTCACGTATCTTTGTCAGTCCATTTCCTGCCTATAAAATTTTGGAAATCTGCCTTCTGTTATTTATTCCTGTCTTTGTGCCTTTCAGTCCAAGTTAGCAATGTTTCTGCTGATATAACATTCACAAAGACCTTGTGTGTCTCCTGTGTGTCACAGGGATTCACATGATTAGACAATAGGGATCTTTACAGATCAGTCTTGGATAATCTATATCCAGTTGCATTTGCTGAGATGGTTGATTGAATCTGTGCATTACACACCCAACCACTTCAGCTAAAGGTTGGCCACACCATTTCTCCAGAGTAAGCTTTTAAGCTTTCTCCACAGTGAATCTCTGAATTTCAGCATCCTTTGCAGTTTGGGTAGGCTGAAATTTCCCAAATAATTAAATTTTGGTTCCTTTTTTCTTAACAGTTCCTTCCTCAGTTTCTCTTTTCTCACATTTTACTATAAGCAGCAAGAAGATACCAGGCCCTGCTTTCAACATTTGCCTTTGAAATCACCTCAGTCACTTCTGGGAAGATGGCATGAGCAGGGTGGCGGAAATCTCCTCCCAAACCATATATATTTATGAAAATACAAATACAACTATTCCTAAAAGAGAGACCAGAAGATACAGGACAGCACCCAGCCTGCAGTTACACCTGAGAGGCCTCGGCACCCCGCGAGGCGGGTAAGATATGGAGCCGTGACCCGAGCACTTCCTCACGCCAGTGCACGGGCGGGAGGAGAGGATTCAGAGCGGGAAGGAAGTGGAAGTACAGGCCCGTGAAATAACCAGCCCTGGTGATCTGTGCCGGGAGCGCTGACACACATCGCGGGGTATATCAGAGATTGGAGAGAGAGAGGGTGCAGGATCTGAGCCGAGGAACACACCGGGTCCACGCAGCCGGCTCCCCAGGACAAAAGAAAAGCATGCGCTTTTTTAAGCGGTCTTAAAGAGACGGGCCCAATGGAGGAGCAGGATCGTCCCAGCACACTCAGCCCAGCAGGCTGGGAGTCCTGGGGAATTTCGGACCCCTTGGCTGGCGACTTGGAAAAAGTTGCCGAACTGAGACTTCCCACAGACATCAACAGCCTCCCATTCGTTCCCGCCCAGGCCAGAGCTACAAAGGACCCTGTGGAGCGGCATCGCCAGGGCTGCGGAATAGTGGAGCAACAGCGCCACCTAAAGCATCCCCACAGACTCTACTCCCGGGGGGTGTTTTTTTTTCTTTTTTTCTCTTTTCTTTCTTTTCCTTCTTCCTTTTTTCTCTTTTCTTTCTTTTCTTTCTTTTTTTTCTTTTTAAAATTCTTCAAGAGCCCAGCTGACATACATGGCACCTACCAGTGACCACTTCTATCGCCATGAAAAGACAGAGGAATATGGTACAAACAAAACTTACCCAAACCCAGACAACACCAGAGAGGGAACATGAAGGGATGGAAATGTACAACCTTCCTGAAAAAGAATTCAGAAAAAAAGTCATAACCATACTGATGGATCTACAGAGAAATATGCAAGAGCTGAGGAAGGAAGTGAGGGAAGTGAGGAAAGACAATGCAGAAATGAGACAAGCCATCGACGGGCTTAGCAGCAGACCGGACAAGTTGCAAAACACTGTTAATGGAATAGAAATCTAAGAAGAGGAATACAGAGAAGCTGAGGCAGAGAGAGATAAAAGGATCTCTAGGAATTAAAGAATATTAAGAGAACTGTGTGACCAATATAAACGGAACAATATTCGCATTATAGGAGTACCAGAGGAAGAAGAGAGAGAAAAAGGGATAGAAAGTGTCTTTGAAGAAATACTTGCTGAAAACTTCCCCACACTGGGGAAGGAAATAGCCTCACAGTCCTTGGAAGCCCACAGATCTCCCAACACAAGGGACCCAAGGAAGACAACACCAAGACACATAATAATTAAAATGGCAAAGATCAAAGATAAGGACAGAGTATTAAAGGCAGCTAGAGAGAGGAAAAAGATCACCTACAAAGGAAAACCCATCAGACTATCATCAGACTTCTCAACAGAAACCTTACAGGCCAGAAGAGAATGGCATGATATATTTAACGTAATGAAACAGAAGGGCCTCGAACCAAGAATATTGTATCCAGCATGATTATCATTTAAATATGAGAGAGGGATTAAACGATTTCCAGACAAGTGAAAGTTGAGAGAGTTTGCCTCCCATAAACCACCTCTACAGGATATCATAAACAGACTGCTCTAGAGGGAAGCACTCCTAAGGCTAAAAAGATGTCACCAGAGAAAATAAAATCATAGCAAAGAAAGCAGACCATCGAAATACTAACTAAAGGCAAAGAATAAAACACCTGGTATACAAAGAATGGAGGAAGAATAAGAAGGGAGAGAAATAAAGAAACATCAGAGTGTGTTTCCAATAACTTAACAAGAAAGTTAAGTTAGATTGTTAGATAGTAAAGAAGCAACCCTTGAACTTTGGTAACCATGAATCTAAAGCCAGCAATGGCAATAAGTACATATCTATCAATAATCACCCTAAATGTAAAAGGACTGAATGCACCAATCAAAAGACACAGAGTAACAGAGTGGATAAAAAAGCAAGACCCATCTATATGCTGCTTACAAGAGACTCACCTCAAACCCAAAGATATACACAGACTAAAAGTGAAGGGATGGAAAAAGATATTTCAGGTATACAACAAAGAGAAAAAAGCAGGTGTTGCAGTACTTGTATCAGACAAAATAGACTTCAAAATGAAGAAAGTAGCAAGAGATAAAGAAGGACATTACATACTGATAAAGGGATCAGTCCAACAAGAAGATATAACCATTATAAACATATATGCACCCAACACAGGAGCGCCAGCATATGTGAAACAAATACTAACAGAATTGAAGGAGGAAATAGAAAGCAATGCATTCATTTTAGGAGACTTCAACACACCACTCAATCCAAAAGATAGATCAACCAGACAGAGAATAAGTAAAGACACAGAGGCACTGAACAACACACTAGAACAGATGGACCTAACGGATATCTACAGAACTCTGCACCCAAAAGCAACAGGATACACATTCTTCTCAAATGCACATGGAATATTTTCCAGAATAGACCACATACTAGGCCACAAAAAGAACCTCAGTAAATTCAAAAATATTGAAATTCTACCAACCAACTTCTCAGATCACAAAGGTATAAAACTAGAAATAAATTTTAGAAAGAAAATAAAAAGGCTCACAAATACATGGAGACTTAACAACATTCTCCTAATTAATCAATGGGTTAATGACCCAATCAGAACAGAAATCAAAGAATATATGGAGACTAATGACAACAACAACACAAAGCCACAACTTCTGTGGGACGCAGCAAAGGCAGTTCTAAGAGGAAAGTATATTGCAATCCAGGCCTATTTAAAAAAGGAAGAACATTCCCAAATGAATAGTCTAAAGACACAATTACTGAAATTGGAAAAAGAAGAACAAATGAGGCCCAAAGTCACCAGAAGGAGGGACATAATAAAGATCAGAATGTAAATAAATAAAATTGAGAAGAATAAAACAATAGAAAAAAATCAATGAAACCAAGAGCTGGTTCTTTGAAAAAATAAACAAAATAGATAAACCCCTAGCCAGACTCATTAAGAGAAAAAGAGAATCTACACACATAAACAGAATCACAAATGAGAAAGGAAAAATCACAACGGACCCCACAGAAATACAAAATTATAAGAGAATATTATGAGAATCTATGCTAACAAGCTGCAAAACCTAGAAGAAATGGACAACTTCTTTGAAAACTACAGCCTTCCAAGACTGACCAAGCAAGAAACAGAAAAACTAAACAGACCAATCACCAGCAACGAAATTGAATTGGTAATCAAAAAACTACCCAAAAACAAAACCCCCGGGACAGATGGATTCACCTCTGAATTCTACCAGACATATAGAAAAGAAATAACACCCATTCACCTTAAAGTTTTCCAAAAAAATAGAAGAGGAGGGAATACTTCCAAACTCATTCTATGAAGCCAGCATCACTGTAATATCAAAACTGGGCAAAGACCTCACTAACCCTGATGAACATAGATGCAAAAATACTCAACAAAATATTAGCAAACTGAATTCAAAAATACATCAGGAATATCATACACCATGATCAAGTGGGATTCATCACAGGGATGCAAGGATGGTACAACATTCAAAAATCCATCAACATCATCCACCACATCAACAAAACGAAGTACAAAAACCACATGATCATCTCCATAGATGCTGAAAAAGCACTTGTGAAAATTCAGCATCCATTCATGATAAAAACTCTTAACAAAATGGTACCTCAACATCATAAAGGCCATATATGACAAACCCACACCTGACATCATCCTTAACAGCGAGAAGTTAAAAGCTTTTTATCTAAGATCGGGAACAAGACAGGGATGCCCACTCTCTCCACTGTTATTCAACATAGTACTGGAGGTCCTAGCCACAGCAATCAGACAAAACAGACATACAAGGCATCCAGATTGGTAAAGACGAAGTCAAACTGTCAGTATTTGCAGATGACATGGTATTGTACATAAAAAACCCTAAAGACTCCACTCCAAAACTACTAGAACTAATATCTGAATTCAGCAAATTTGCAGGATACAAAATTAACACACAGAAATCTGTTGCTTCCTATACACTAACGATGAGCTAACAGAAAGAGAAATCAGGAAAACAATTCCATTCACAGTTGCATCAAAAAGAATAAAATACCTAGGAATAAACCTAACCAAGGAAGTGAAAGACCTGTACTCTGAAAACTACAGGACACTCCTAAGAGAGATTAAAGAGGACAGTAACAAATGGAAATGCATCCCATGTTCTTGGCTAGGAAGAATAAATATTGTCAAAATGGCTATACTACCTAAAGCAATCTACAGATTCAACGCAATCCCTATCAAAATACCAACAGCTTTCTTCAATGAACTGGAACAAATAATTCTAAAAATCATCTGGAACCAAAAAAGACCCCGAATAGCCAAAGCAATCCTGAGAAGGAGGAGTAAGACGGGGGGAATTACGCTCCCTGACATCAAGCTCTACTACAAAGCCACAGTAATCAAGACAATTTGGTATTGGCACAAAAACAGACCCACAGGCCAGTGGAAGAGAATAGAAAATCCAAACATTAACCCAAACATATACAATTAATATTGGATAAAGGAGCCTTGGATATACAATAGGGAGATGACAGCCTCTTTAGTACCTGGTGTTGGAAAAACTGGACAGCTACATGTAAGAGAATGAAACTGGACTACTGTCTAACCCCATACACAAAGGTAAACTCAAGGTGGATCAAAGACCTGACTGTAAGTCATGAAACCATAAAACTCTTAGAAGAAAACATAGGCAAAATCTCTTGGACATAAAACATGAGCGACTTCTTCATGAACATATCTCCCAGGGCTAGGGAAACAAAAGGAAAAATGAACAACTGGGATTATATCAAGGTTAAAAGCTTCTGTACAGCAAAGGACACCATCAGTAGAACAAAAAGACATCCTACAGCATGGGAGAATATATTCATAAATGATGCATCTGATAAGGGGTAGACATCCAAAATATATAAAGAACTCACGCACCTTAACAAACAAAAAGCAAATAATCCAATTAAGAAATGGGCAGAGGACATGAATAGACACTTCTCCAAAGACGAAATTCAGATGGCCAACAGGCACATGAAAAGATGCTCCACCTCGCGAAACCTCAGAGAAATGCAGATTAAAACCACAATGAGATATCACCTCACACCAGTGAGGATGGCCAACATCCAAAACACAAACAACAAATGCTGGCGAGGATGTGGAGAAAAGGGAACCCTCCTACACTGCTGGGGGAATGCAAAGCAGTATGGAGGTTCCTCAAAAAACTCCAAATAGAAATACCATTTGACCCAGGAATTCCACTCCTAGGAATTTACCCTAAGAATGCAGCAGCCCAGTTTGAAAAAGACATATGCACCCCTCTGTTTATCGCAGCACTATTTACAATAGCCAAGAAATGGAAGCAACCTAAGTGTCCATCAGTAGATGAATGGATTAAGAGAGGTGGTACATATACACAATGGAACATTATTCAGCCATAAGAAGAAAACAAATCCTACCATTTGCAACAACATGGATGGAGCTAGAGGGTATTATGCTCAGTGAAATAAGCCAAGCCAAAAAAGACAAGTATCAAATGATTTCACTCATATGTGGAGTATAAGAACAAAGAAAAAAAAAAACCTGAAGGAACAAAACAGCAGCAGACTCACAGAACCCAAGAACGGACTAATAGTTACCAAAGGGAAAGGGACTGGGGAAGATAGGTGGGAAGGGAAGGATAAGAGAGTAAATGGAGCATTATGATTAGCAGACATAATGTTGGGGGGCATGGGGAGGGCTGTACAACTCAGAGAAGACAAGTAGTGATTCTACAGCATCTCACTACGCTGATGGACAGTGACTGTAATGGGGTAAGTGGGGGGGACCTGATGAAGTGGGTAGTTTAATAACCATAATATTGCACATGTAATTTTAGATTAATGATACCAAAAGAAATCAGCTCAATCAAATAGCCAAGTTTATCACTTACAAGTTTGCTTTACACAGAAGTGTAGGACATAATTCAGCCAAGTTTTCTGCCACTATGTAATGAGAATCATCTTTCCTCCAGTTTCATTGTGTCCTCATTTCCTTCTAAGCCCTCACCAGAAATGCTGTTAAATGGTTAATATTTCTACTAACATTGTGTTCATGATGTTTCCTCTAAGAAAATAGGTTTTCCTATCCTGCTTCTCTTATTCCTGAGCCTGCACCAGTGGCATCTTTTAACATCCATAGCCTAACAGTTCTAAGGCATTCTAGGCCTTTTCTATCATTTGGCTTAAAATTCTTCCAGGCTTTACCCATTACCCAAATCCACTGCCACATTTTTAGGTATTTGTTTCAGCAGAACCCCATTCTCTGATGCCATAATCTGTATTGGTTTCCTGTGAGTGCCATAACAAATCACAAATTTGATGGTATAACAAGTTACAGTATATGTGTGTGTGTATAATATATATATATGTATTTTTTGGTATCATTAATATACAATTACATGAGCAACATTGTGGTTACTAAATTCCCCCCATTATCGAGTTCCCACCACATACACCATTACAGTCACTGTCTGTTATGTATTTTAACTGTGTATTTATTCATAAAGTGGTATCAGTATAAAATTAAGTTTGGTGGATTTACCTGATGGATAGTGAGTATATTGGGTATGTGGTGGGGACTTGATAATGAGGGGAAGTCTAGTAACCATAATGTTGCTCTTATAATTGTATATTAATGATACCCCCCCAAAATTTGGTGGATTCAATTTTAATTGGAAAAGTTAAACATTTTAAATTTAAAAAATCATGTAGAAAACTTCACGTCTACCACTTTGAATACTTGCAGAAACACTTCAAGTAGGGTAACTTTTTATGGGCCAAACATTTGCCTGTCTTTTCATGGCTCCTTTCCTCCTCAGCCAACTTTAATAAAAGACATATTTAAATTCCAGATATTTGCATGAAGAGGGCTTAACAGAGGATTGGGAATAAGGTAAATATAAAATGTGAAATATAGGTTTAGGATATTTGCTATTTGACTTAGGATGCCAAAGAAGTCTGGGACTGATCTATTTGAGTTTTTAAATTTTTCACTACAATGAATATAGTAGCAATATCTTTCTTTGAATAATACTCTGTTCCATCCACTCCCGCAAGTGATAAATATTTTGGTGAGTATAATAAGTACGATAGGGGAGTAGAAATTAGGGAGATCTTGGAAAATAGCTAAGCGTATAAACATGGAGAGATGCCCAGTGATTACTATACAAATATCTTTTATGACTTTATATAACCTCCTATACTGGGAGTCCTCTAAACTAAGAAAACAGCATAATCATCTCTGAGTTCATAATTGTAATTTTAGTTTGGCCATTTAACAAAACTGTCCGTTAGAACATAATGCTTTCTAGTGCCTCATACTCAAGACCTATAAAACACAATTATGTCCTATGTATAAAAATAAGCATATGTCAACAATTGGTGTTGGCAAAACTGGACAGCTACATGCAAGAGAATGAAACTGGATTATTGTGTAACTACATACACAAAAGTAAACTCGAAATGGATCAAAAACCTGAATGTAAGTCATGAAACCATAAAACTCTTAGAAGAAAACATAGGTAAAAATCTCTTGAATATAAACATGAGCAACTTTTCCCTGAACATATCTCCTCGGGCAAGGGAAACAAAAGCAAAACTGAGCAAGTGGGACTACATCAAAGTAAAAAGCCTCTGTACAGCAAAGGACACCATCAGTAGAACAAAAAGGCATCCTACAGTATGGGAGAATGTATTCATAAATGACATATCCAATAAGGACTTAACATCCAAAATATATTAAGAGCTCCCATGTCTCAACAGCCAAAAAGCAAATAACCCAATTAAAAAATGGGCAGAGGATCTGAACAGACACTTCTCCAAAGAATACGTTCACATGGCCAGCAGGCCCAGGAAAAGATGCTCCACATTGTTAATTATAAGGTAAATGCAAATTAAAGCCACAATGAGATATCACCTCACACCAGTGAGGATGGTCAACTTCCAAAAGACAAATAACAACAAATGCTGGCAAGAATGCGGAGAAAGGGGAACCCTCCTACACTGCTGGTGGGAATGTAAATTAATTCAACCATTGTGGAAGGCAATATGGAGGTTCCTCAAAAAACTCAAAATAGAAATACCATTTGACCCAGGATTTCCACTCTTAGGAGTTTACCTAAAGACAATATCCTAGATTCAAAAACACATATGCACCCCTATGTTTATCACAGCCCTATTTACAATAACCAAGACATGGAAGCAACCTAAGTGTCCATTAGTAGATGAATGGATAAAGATGTGGTACATATACACAATGGAATATTATTCAGCCATAAGAAGAAAACAAATCCTACCCTTTGCAACAACATGGATGAAGCTAGAGGGTATTACGCTCATTGAAATAAGCCAGGCAGAGAAAGACAAGTATCAAATGATTTCACTCATCTATGGAGTATAACAACAAAGCAAAAACTGAAGGAACAAAACAGCAGCAGACTCACAGAACCCAAGAATGGACTAGCGCTTACCAAAGAGAAAGGGGGCGGTGAGGGCGGCCAGGAAGCGAGGGAGAAGGGGACTAATGGGTATTATGATTAGCACACATAATGTAGGGGGTGCACAGGGAAGGCAGTATAGCACAGAGAAGACAAGTAGTGACTCTACAGCATCTTACTATGCTGATGGACAGTGACTGTTATGGGGTATGTGGTGGGGACCTGATAACATGGGGGAATGTAAGTAACCACAGTGTTGCTCATGTGAAACCTGAGCATAAGATTGTATATCAATACCTTAATAATAATTTAAAAAGCATATGTATACAACATTCTGCAAACAAAACATGACTATTTCATGACATAATCAGTATATCAAGAGGCAGCATAGCACATTTTGGGATACCAGGTAGTTTATATCTTTGTGACAGCTATAGGAATGCCTAGAAGAGCAGAAACAAAGGAGAGTAGAATATCCAAGAAAATGCGACTCAGTTAGTCACAGTATCTTTTGTGGGTTAACTAGACAGATTCAGTTAGACCATGTCTCCCCACTTACTATGTATCAGGAAAAGGGTAGGTAGGCTTGCATCCTTGTTCATAAGTTCACAATTCTTTTGTTAGATACCACTGTTAGCATATAATAGTGTTTATTCATCTACAAATACAGATTTATCCAAGTGAAATAATTCGTAGGTTCTCAGGTCTGAATATAGATCCTGTCATCTGACCTACTTGCAGTTACTTTATTCTAATATGTTCATTGTTCCAGCCCTCTTAAATTCTAAGCATAAATAGTAATTATTAAGGCTAAATTTCACAAAGTTCTGGCCAGTCAGACATTATACCTTTAATGTCCCTTTCAAGTCTAAATTTTCATGTCTATTACCCACTATTCCTTTTTTGCACTGAAGTGTGCAAGACCAGGACTGATAAACATTATTACTTCTATTTACTATCCACTGACAATTGCTGTCCCTTTTCATAGGCCAAGAGTCAAATTTTTTTTGTCAGACATTTAAACCACCAACCATTTTCTTGCTCACATAGTTCTATTCAATTGTAAAAATAAAATAGCTTAAATTTATACTGAGCTTTATTGCACACAGTAACTGCATGTACATAGTAAATACTGGTTATGAGTAATCCTAAGGGCCTTCAGTAACACTGTTCAAGTTGCTGCTGAGCTTACTATTTTCACAGAAAAGACGCTATAGACATTATCATCTTAGCAGATTTCCATTTTTCAAACATCAGAATCTCTCCAGTAATTTTTCATTTGGGATTTTCAGAGACCCACATTTACTGTGAGACAAATCATAGTATAAAAGGTTTATTTTATAGGCTTATTATATGATTCCCAGGCTTACGTATTTTTCATAATTCTGCCTACTACGACTCCTCTATTCCCAAATTTTACTCACCTATGTTCCTTAATTTCCCTTCCTCTAATATGAATTATTTAATGTTGAATAAGGCATAAATTATGGCTTTAAGTGGACTCCAATAATCACAACTATAGGATTCCCTCCAACATGTAGTCTCTGGTTTTGTCTAAGTTTTAAGCCACAGCTAAAGGTCTTTCAATTTTACATATATTCACGCTTAAAGCCTTCTCACTATATTATAAGGATTTATTTTTAGTAGGAATTCCCCAGTTGAATGACTGGTAAAGACATTTTCCATATTGATTACAATTAGACTGTTACTCTCCAAGTGAATCACCTCATTTTGAGCAAGGTCTGAAAGGTGTTTGGCCATATCTACCATATCTGAGAAATTTATATACAACCTTGGACTAATTCCAGTCTTAGTATAAAATTAACAGAACTATATCTATATATACACACACACACACACACACACATATATAAACAATATTTAATAGTATTTTTATTACAACATGAATTATAAAAAAACAAATATCCACGAAGAGGATAAATAGTGGTATATTCTTAAAATGGAATAGTATACAGAATGAAAATGAATACATTACTGTCACATGCAATAATGCATGAAATCTTAAAAATGTTGGATCAGGACACAAAAGAATTCATGACATGATAAAATATAAAGTTGAAAGACATGCAAAAATTACATGATATTGGAAGAGAGGGAAGTAGTACTCTTTGGGGAAGTAACAACTACATTTTATTCCAGAGTGCAATAAGAAATATATTTCATATTTTATTTCTTTTATGGAGACTGATGCTTATAACCATTATGTATCTTACTTCTGCATGTATTTATACATACATATATATATATATATATATGTATATATATATATTTTTTAACAAACTGAGTCAGCAGAACCCGAAAATTTACAAAATAGCTTCATAGCTGATATGGTTCAATAACCATGATCATACCCATTTTATATGCTAGTAAACAGTAGATAAATAGTTATGTGGTATGGTACTTTAAAAACTATTATTACATTTGTGATTAAAATTACCTGTTATCATGTTTAGCATGCTTAAAAAAACTAAAGTTTTACAATAACTTGAAAAAGCTTCACAAAGATATCACATCATTTATTGCATTTCTATGTTTTCTCCCTTATGAGTTCTTTGATGGACAATGAGGTTTCTCTTATAACTGAAGGACTTACCACACTCAGTACAAATATAGGGTTTCTCCCCAGTGTGAGTTCTCTGGTGTACAATGAGATTTGTCTTCTGGCGGAAGCACTTCCCACATTCATTACATTTATATGGTTTCTCTCCTGTATGAGTTCTTTGATGATGAATGAGATATGACTTCCTGCTAAAGGCTTTCCCACACTGAGGACATTCATAGGATTTCTGCCCTGTATGTATTTTCTGATGTACAGTGAGGGTTGCTTTCTGGCGAAAGGACTTCCCACATTCATTACAAATATAAGGTTTCTCCCCTGTATGAATTCTCTGATGTAAATTGAGATTTGTCTTCTGACTGAAGGATTTCCCACATTCATTACATTCATATGGTTTCTCTCCTGTGTGAGTTCTGTGGTGATCAATGAGGTATGACTTCATTCTAAAAGCCTTCCCACAATGAGGACATTCATAGGATTTTTCCCCTGTATGTGTTCTCTGATGTGCTACAAGGGTTGTCTTCTGGCGGAAGGACTTCCCACATTCACTACAAATATAAGGTTTTTCCTCATTATGAGTTTTCTCATGAAGAGCAAGGGTTGTCTTCTGGGAGAAGGATTTCCCACATTCACTACAAATATAGGGTTTTTCCCCTGTATGAGTTCTCTGATGTACAGTAAGGTTTGCCTTCTGGTGAAAGGACTTCCCACATTCTTTACAAATATAGGGTTTCTCTCCTGTATGAATTCTCTGATGTAGAGAAAGTGTTGTCTTCTGGCGGAAGGACTTTCCACAGTCATTACACTCATATGGTTTCTCTCCGGTATGTGTTCTCTGATGACGAATAAGGTGTGACTTCAATCTGAAGGCATTCCTACATTGTGGACATTCATATGATTTCTCCCCTGTATGTGTTCTCTGATGATCAGTGAGGGCTGTCTTTAAGCGGAAGGACTTACCACATTCATTACAAACAAAGGGTTTCTCCCCTGTGTGAGTTCTCTGATGATCAATGAGGTAAGACTTCCTTCTAAATGAATTTCCACATTGATGACATTGATAGGGTTTTTCCTCTGTGTGAATTCCCTGATGCAGAATCAATACAGACTTCCTGCAGAAGGACTTTCCACATTCTGTGCATGTATGTTTTTTTTCAATATTGGTTGTCCTTCTCCTTTTATTGTATTCAGATGGATTTTCCCTTCTGTAAGCTCTATTATGTGTAATTAAGCCTCCCTTTTTAAGGAAGGATTTATCACAGCTATTATATCCAAATGACTGTGCTGAAGTCTCCATCTTCTGATACTGCATAAGCATTTCATTATGACTGACAGCCCTGCCACGTTGAATATGAGATTTGGCTCCAGGGTGAGCTGGCTCTGGCTTAGTATTGAGGAGTGATTTCCCATATCCATTATATTCACTAAGTCTCTTTCTTGCAGGGCTTAGATTACTGATGATTAATTCTGAAACACTTTTAAAAATCTTTCCATGAGTTTCATATTCAGGAGGTAGACTTTTTGATCTAACAGAGTTTTTGCTTAACATAAATGTTTTTTCATATGCATTACTATTCTCCTTAATCAGTTTTTTGTGGTTGATGAATAAAACTGATGTAGAATACTTATCTTGGTATTCCTTGAATTTCACTAAAAAGTCTTCAGCTTTCCAGTTTTCTTCTAGAAAAGAATATAATTAATAATAAGTTGTGAATCTTGACACATTTGCTATGGAAAGAAATTGTATGAGGATCTAGTATATGAAGCCAAAGACAACCCAGGACAAATTACTCACTACCTGGGAAAAGATACAGAACCTAAATAAAAACTCTGCTTTACTGTGGAGAAAAGGATAGGGAAATAAACAATGAACAGTAGTAACCGTTGCATTTTGTACTAAAAACTTCATATAAAAAATGAATGCAAGAAGTAGTGAGACAAAAAATGGTGGACAGAGGGACTGATTGGATAGGTGGATTTAGAAACAATGAAGTGAACCTTTCAAGGGCATAAAGCTTTAAGTAGGATGGACAAAAGAAATTAGAAAAGGTTGTTCAGGGAGAATACTAGAGGAAGTATTACTTTTGGAGGACACACATCGGAGCCTATACTTATATATATTCACCCCTAGATGGTGAGGGAAAATATTTCCAGTTTTTCCACCACTCCTTTCAATGTAGCCATCAATGGATATTAATCTGTCCAAGCATCAATTTTAAGTGTTTAGGGAAACAATCTTATAGTCTGGCCTCTAGTCCTTCATATAACTGGGAATCATTTTCTTTTGTGAGAGAAGAACTAAGAAAACACTCCCAACAGGAACTTTAAACAAACTAGGTGTATATTCACTGGTACACTCAAATTGCTGTTAACTATCAATCCTTTCAGAGTTGTTCAGTAATAAAACTCTCATGACCATCAATTATAACTATTCATCTTTTCAATAGCTGACTTATTTTTTCAGGCTTAAAGAAAGGGTAGTTCAAGTCTTTCCCCCATACAGTTATATTCCTTAACTCCAGTTTTCTACATTGCAGAACAGAAATAGGACATTTTTCATTCTGGTTGTATATCATTCATTAACCTTAACCTTCATTTCCCTTATAAATTTAGTCATATTTGACTTCTGTTACTTTGTAATCATCCACATCTAGGAGAACAATGTTAAATCTTGGCTCAAAAATCTATTTTTTCCTTGAGTCCATCACTCCCAACACTAATATACATGGAATTCCTCCTGTAAACAAAACTTTACATTACCTAGATTCACTTTTTATATGCAAACAAGTTTTGAGGGTTGTCCACATATCTAAAAAATCTCAGCCATAACAAGTAAGGCCTAGTATTTATTGTCCTATAAGTATCTCACTTATTCCTAATCACATGCTTTGTTTATGTTCTTTTCCTCAGTTGGCTTGCCTTTCAGTCTTATTTCTACTCATATTTAGAGAATCTTCAAGAAAATCCTACTGTTTGATGCTATCAAAAACCCTTTGCATATTTCCCTCCCTACTTTAAGCACTATTTCTTCATAACTTAAAAATAACTATGGTCTAGTAAAGTCATTTGAACAAATCTTTTTACAAGCTCACGCTGTCATAAATATCCTATGAAAAATACAGACTTTGAAAGTAATCCTTTCTAGTAGAAAGGAATACTTTATTGGTTAACTCCCTTGAACTCTTCTGAGTTTACATTAACACTGTATGTCATAGATAGTGTTTGGTAATATCCAACCATTTCAACCAGAATTTACAAAGCCATGGCATGAGCAGGTACATCTGAAAGGAACTTATCAGTACATGCTTCTGAATGGAGGGAAAAGGTATTTCCCCTGTATAATTCCACAAAAAATTAATGAAATGACTACTGAATACCTAACATGATATATAGTACAGCAAAGAAGATTCAAACAGAAGATCTTATATTTGAGGAAAAGAATCCTTAAGCATAAACCATGTATGTACAATCCAAGCACAAATTATATAATCATATCCAACACCTGTATATGATATAGTTAGTTAAGTAGCATGGGAATTCAGTAAAAGACAAAGGGGATATGATGTGAAGTAGTCATGAAATAGTTCATGGAAAAGAAATACCAAGATTTAAAAGATATATAGTATAAAGAAGGGAGAACACAACACAACGAAAAGTACAGACATGACAAATCCTACATGTGTGGAGAACATTTAGAAGACTGGGTCAAGTGGAAATCAAGATTTTTCCATAAGAGAGAGAAATAAAGTTGAAAAGACCAGATGGGGCTTATTTGGTAGCACTTAGATGAAAAACTTCAACTTCACATAATAATAAATAACGAACAATTGGGAATAAGTGATATAGCTTGTCAGGAAGGTAACAACATAAACAAAGAAATAGGACAATAATTATAGCAGTCAGGATTGCAGTCAAGGCATGAAATAAGAGAGTTGTCATTTTGTATGTTAGTGAGAAATGAAAACATGGAAGGATGTAAATATATTTCACAGGCTGATAAACCATACAAATTGTGAGGAGATCCATAAGAGATGATGACAGAGACAGAAAAATCAAGCTGGTATCATGTCAGGAACAAACAATTTAGAAATAGATAATGGGAAAAAAATTTAAGATGGGATTACTATAATTTAAAGACAGATCCCTTTAAATTAAAACAAATAAGAGAAATAATGAAATAAGAAAGTCCAATGAAATATACATTAAAAAAGAATCTGTGTGACTATCACATGCCAGGCATTGTTCCAGGCAATTTGGCTACAGTGTGAAGAAAACAAAGCACACTTTCTTGGTAATCACTCAGGAAATAATCACTCAGAGAATGAGGATAAGAATGAGTTAGTGTTTTACTCAAACTAAGGGTTGATTTAAGGAATGATGATCAGCCATGTAAAATGAATCACAAGTTTACTGGAAGAAAATGCAACTGTGGAATTATCAGTCTGGACCCAGGCAAATGAGTTTTAATATTAATAGATTTGTGGTGAGAATGGGAACTTAAACTTAGCAGAGAAAGCAAATCTGATGTAATAAAAAAAAGAAAGAAAATGGAAAGCAACTGAGAAGAGAAACATTCGCCAAGAAGTTTCTCTTTAAAGATAGATTTTAAAATGCCTAAAATAAATCTATATGATAGCAAGGAGACAAGAGACTGAGAATGTTAAAGACACAAAACAAGAAGAAAGATCTAAAAGATGGAGAGCTTATTTTAAGTTTATTTCATTAAATTAAGAGTGGCACCTATTTTTGTTAACATCAAGCAAACCAGGAAACATATGGGAAGAGTGATTACTGAAAGTTTTAAGCTTTGAAGGCATGATAGGCTAGAATCCTTTAAAAAGAATCCCAAAATATTTCAAAGGGGCTACCCACCCTGTGACCACATTACAACTTATTTTCCACTAGATTTCATCTGCTTAAGTGTTAACAGACCCACCTAAGCAGGTATGACCTGCAAATGATGTCCATGGCTCTTCTCCTCGTTCCAACTTGAGGATCACATCAGGCTTCGTCATGTGACAGCCTGATTAAGGGAAGATTTGGATTAAGTTGCATAGGCTTCAATACATTAAAAAAATCAGTAAGGTGCATCTTCAGTACTGCCAATTAAGATACTCCTTTGTGTAACAGTAAACTTAACACCTTGCACTGGGCAAGTAAAGATACAATCATTCTTTTTGCTAACCAAAAAGAATTCACCACTTCTTATCCCTGAAATTCATGATCACACATACTTCAGGCACTTTGAAAAGAAATGCATGCTACTGAAAGATTTAAAGAGTTGTTCTTACCCACAGCAACGAGGTGGCAATAGTTTTCTAACATGACATCCATGTATAGAGTCTTCTGAGCAGGATCCAGGTGTTGCCACTCCTCCTGAGTGAAGTCGACAGTCACATCTTTGAATGACACTGATCCCTGCAAGGAATGGACCTGGGATCAGAACAAGCTGACTAGATACTGGGGCCTAGTTCTCATCCTGTTCCTTTGTTTTGGGAGAGTCAACAGTTATACACAGATTTTTGACTGCATCGTGAGGAGAAGGGGGTCAGCACCCTGACAACCTTGCTATTCAAGGGCCAACTGTACTGTCTGTAAGAGACTCACTATAAATATTAAAACAGGTAGATTAAAGTAGAAATAATGGAAACTATGTATACTATGTATGCAGTGATCATTAGAAAGCCAAAATGACTATAATAATATAAAACAAAATAGATTTCAGAACAAAGAATACTATCAGGGATTAAGTGAGGTATTTCATAATGATAGAGGGGGTTGGTTCATGACAGAATATAACAATCCTTAATGTGAAAGCAACTAAAACAGAACTTGAAGATACATTAAGTAAATACTGATAGAACTGAAAAGGAAAAAGACAAAGCCACAATTTTACGTGAAGATTTCAATTTTCCTCTCTCAGTTATTGCTATGATACACATTAAGGATAATGAAGTCTTTACCTTCACAATCAGCCAATCCCGCCTGATTATTTAGAGAAAATCCACCTGATAACACCAGAATATACATTCTTTGCAAATTATTCATCAAATTAAACTGTGATCTGTGCTATAAAAAGTCTCCATAATGTCAAACTAAAAAGCTTCTGTTCAGCAAAGGACACCATCAGTAGAACAAAAAGACATCCTACAGTATGGGAGAACATATTCATAAATGACGTATCTGATAAGGGGTTGATATCCAAAATATATAAAGAGCTCACACACCTCAACAAATAAAAAGCAAATAAGCCAATTAAAAAATGGGCAGAGGATCTGAACAGACACTTCTCCAAAGAAGAAATTCAGATGGCCAACAGGCACATGAAAAGATGCTCCACATCGCTAATCATCAGAGAAATGCAGATTAAAACCACAATGAGATATCACCTCACACCAGTTAGGATGGCCAACATCCAAAAGACAACAACAAATGAACAAATGTTGGCGAGGATATGGAGAAAGGGGAACCCTCCTACACTGCTGGTGGGAATGTAAATTAGTTAAACCATTGTGGAAAGCAGTATGGAGGTTCCTCAAAAAACTCAAAAGAGAAATACCATTTGACCCAGGAATTCCACTCCTAGGAATTTACCCTAAGAATGCAGCAGCACAGTTTGAAAAAGGCAGATGTGCCCCTATGTTTATCACAGCACTCTTTACAATAGCCAAGAAATGGAAGCAACCTAAGTGTCCATCAGTAGATGAATGGATAAAGAAGAGGTGGTACATATACACAATGGAATATTATTCAGCCATAAGAAGAAAATAGATCCTACCATTTGCAATAACATGGATGGAGCTAGAGGGTATGTTGCTCAGTGAAATAAGCCAAGCCGAAAAAGACAAGTATCAAATGATTTCACTCATCTCTGGAGTATAAGAACAAAGCAAAAACTGAAGAAACAAAACAGCAGCAGACTCACAGAACCCAAGAATGGACTAACAGTTACCAAAGGGAAAGGGACTGAGGAGGATGGGTGGGAAGGGAGGGATAAGGGGGGAAGGGGGACATTACGATTAGCACACATAATGTAGTGGGGTGTGGGGACACAGGAAAGGCAGTATTTACAGAGAAGACAAGTAATGATTCTATAGCATCTTACTATGCTGATGGACAGTGACTATATTGGGGTATGTGGGGGAGGACTTGATAATAGGGGGGTTAGTAACCATAATGTTGTTCAAGTGATTGTACATTAACAATAGCAAAATAAAAGAAAAAAGAAGAAAGAAAGATTGCCTCAGCCTTGATAAAGGCTGAATTTAAAAAAAAGTGAAGTTAGAGGCAAGCTGAGAGATTATGATGGTCCAAACAAAAATAATGAAACCTCACTGAAAGTGATGACGATGGATATGGAAAGAGAAAGTCCACTATCCTCATTTTAGGGTTTGCCATCTGTAACATTGTAATTCCTCTTCAATAAATATTTACCAAAGCCCTAAAAAAAAAAGTCTCCATAAACTTAAGAAGATAGCGATCATACAGAGTATGTTCCCTGACTGCAACAGAATTAAATTAAACTAGAAGTTAACAACAGACAGTTATCTGGAAAACCCCCCAGTATTTGGAAATTAAACACACTTCTCCTAAACCACCAGTGAGTCAAAAAAGAAATCATGAGGGAAATTAGAAAATATTTTTAACTGAATGAAAATGAATACAAGTCAAAATCTGTTGAAGACTAAGGGAATAGTATTCAGAGGAAATTTATACTACTCAATGCTTCTACCAGAAAAAAAAGAAAGGTCTCATCGATGATGTAAGCTTCCTTCTATAAAAGTAGAAAGAGTTAATTAAACCCAAAGTAATGAAAAAGAAAGTGAAAAGGAAGAGCAGAAGTGAAGAAACAGAAACAGAAAAACAATGGAAGAAATTAATGAAAGCAAAAGCTGACAATTTGAAAAGATCAATGACATTGATAAACCTCTAGCCAACTGACCAAGGAATAAAGAGACACAAACTGCCAATAACAGGAATGAAAAAGGGGCATTGCTACAGATTATACAAATATTAAAAGGATAAAAAGAGTATATACTAAACAACTTTATGCCAATAAATTTTACAATTTAGATGAAATGGACAAATACCTTGAACAATACAAACTATAAAATCTCACTGAAGAAAAATAAATTGATAACATGATAGACCAACTTCTATTAAGAACACTGATTGCTACTTAAACACCTTCCCACAAATAAATCTCCAGGCTCAGAAGCCTTCCCTGGTGAATTCTAACAAACACTTGAGGAAGAAATAATACCAATTCTACACAAATTCTTTCAGAGAATAAAAGAAGCAAACACTTCCTAATTCATTTTAGAAGACACTATTACCCTGATACCAACACTGGACAATGATATTACAAAGACAGACCAAATTCCTCATGAACCACAAGCAAAAAAGTCCTTAAGAATGTATTAGCAAATTCATCAAGTAATATATAAAATACAATATATCAGGACCAAGTAGGGCTACGAAGTTGGATTAGCACTTCAAAATCAATATAATTCATCATGTTAACTGAGAAAAAAGCTGTATAATGTAGAAAAGCCAAAAGATGCAGGAAAATTTCTGACAAAATTCAAGACCCACTTGTGATAAAAATTATTAGTAAACTTGAACTTCTTTAACCTGATAAATCTGATAAAGAGCTTCTATGTAAAACCTATGGCTAATATCATACTTAATAGGAAGACTGAATGTTTTTCCCCTAAGTCAGGAACAAGGCAAAAATGTCTGTTCTCACTACCTCTATTAAACATTGTACTGAAGGTTTTAGACAGTGTAGTAAAAACACAGAAATAAAAGGAATACAGATGGGAAGGCAAGAAGGCAGACAATCATTATTCACACATGACATGATTGTCTATGTAGAAAATCCTAAAGAATCTACAAAAAATTACTAGAGCTAAGTTTAGAATGTAGGTCAGTATCAAAAATCATTCGCACTTTCATATAGTAGCAATAAACAATGGGAATTTGAAATAATAGCATTTACAACAGTATAAAGAAAGAAATAACTAGCGATTAATATAACAAAACATTTGCAAGATTGGGGTACAACAAATATTACTGAAAAAATTTAAAGATCTAAATAAAAGGACATATATCATAATCATGAACTGGAAAACTACATTATTATTATTATTAATGATTACTAATCATGAATTTAAACTGTTAATGAGCATTTTAACATTTTCCTCTACCCTAATAGATTACCTTTATACATTCCTATAATGTGCTTTGCATCTGATGCTCTAAAAGGCATAAGGTAAGAGCTATTGTTTAATGTTATTGATATAGTGTTTCTGTTTGGGATGGTGAAAATGTTCTGGAAATAGAGAGTGGTTCTGGACATACAAAATTGTGAATGTACTTATGGCACTGAATTATAGAACGAAAAATGGTTGAAACAGTAAAATTTTATGTTATATATATTTTACCACACATACACAAACACAGAGTTAAACAGAAAAGCATAAGAAACACAAGATCCGAAAGTGAAGACTGGGGTGAGCATTTGGAGGATTAGAAAAGAAGCAAAGGTGTTAAATGGGAAGACAAATGACCATTATGACAGAGGCACCCAATAAAATCGAAGAGAGACATTTAACTCAAGTGAGCTGTATTAGCAGATGGGTAGGGGCTGGAGGCATAAGCAGACTGGAGAAAACAGAAACAAAAAAGAATAGGATGAGGAGAGATAATGAGGTAAAATTTGGGCATGTGCCTGAAGTACCTGTGGAACATGCAAGTGATGGTGATATCTACCTGGAGGCTGGCTATGGTTTTGACATTCAGAACACAGGTTTAAGATTAAACTTTTTGGGCATCATTAGAATACTGGTAGACTGAAAAGGAACAGGAGACTGTAAAGGGAAGAGAACACCAGTATTTAAGAGGTTCCAATATAAAGTAAATTTTCTGAAAGAACTAAGAGCAAATATTTTTGAAAGCAAGAGCAGAATATTTCAAGTTACACTCCTAATTCAGCATGGTGATCTAAGCATAAACATTTACTTTCCCTGCATTCAAATATAAAATTAGAAGAAATTTAAAAATAGGAATAAATCTATAATATCTTTAGCATACTGGAGGAGTGTTATCAGTAGGCTGAAATTTTTAGGAAATTAGCAAAACTGAAGGCCCAGACAGGAGAAATACAGGATTCTTAGTTCTTTGTACAATCTGCTAACCATAGCTGTATTTCCAAAGCCTCAAGACAGGACTTCTTGCCACGTACTAATAGCAATCTATCAATTCCTCCCTCTTGACTGCTTTTATCTATACAAGTTCATGCAGTACTATATTGTCATTTAATCTGAGGAAATGCATTCCTGTCCCAGCATTGCTTCTGGGAGAAGGCTGAGAAAAATGTTGAATGATATACCCACTTAATGTTGAACACTGGTTAAAATTAGAGCACATGTGGAAGGTAAAGGCTTATCTGACCAGTATGAGAAGAAATAAGGACCACTCACCTCCCTAAAGGGGAAGATAGGCAGAAGGATTTAGTACAAGAAGGCAAATGCTCAAATTGCCATTAGAAAAAAAAGGAAAGGCAACAAAAAGAAGACTATTTTAGAAAAGAAAGGTACCATCACCTTACCTGAGCCATGATTTTCAGATTGCAAGAAATGAACAGTCTTCCTCTGGCTTTCCTTTGGGAAGGGGCAGTTCCTAAAAAGGCAAAGCCAGAATGAAAAAAAAACAACACAGACACCACACATGCCTTACAGCTCTTTTATGACTTATGAGTCAGTGAAAATTGCATCCATTTCCCTTGCTTAGGCCTTTATCCACTCTGCCAATCCCACTTAAATTCAGTGGGGAGAATAGCTAGACAAACCTTATTTTATCTCAAAGCCAAAGATACAGGCTTTTGGGGCAACAGTTTCATCCTCAGCAAGCTCCCCTCCTCTCTAGCACATTTTCTCTCCTACCAGCCTATTGTTATTAGCTACTTCCATGCTGCTTTCCCTCATCTATGAGAAAACCTGTCGCCCCATACCCTGAATACTACTAGTATAAACTTCTTGGTGTTGGCCTATCTAATAGGTATAAATTGTGGTTTGAGTTTTTATTTTTATTACAAGACAAGCTTCTATTTATAAGTTTAAAAAATATCTTTAGTTTCATCTGTGAATGGTCTCATAATTCTTTCCTTTTTCTATTAGGTTAGTTCTGCTTTCTAGATTGATAGTAGATCTTTCCTAAAGGAAGGAAATTAATCCTGTATTAATTAAAATAATTTTTCATAGCTTCTCTTTTTTCCCCATGCAGAAGTAAGTTAAAAAGATTGTGGTCATCTGGTTTGGCACCATCAGGTATTCAACCTGTATATCTTCCACTCATCAAAACTGTCAATGTTATCATATACTTTATTTCCTTTATATATTTGAGTAGATCTGGATTTTATACTTGGTCCCACCAATCTGTTCATTTAATTGCCAGGATCACTCTGCAATTATTATAGTTTTGAAACATATTTTAGTATCACGTAGGGCTACTTCTCCCTTCATTATTTTTCTCTTTCAGAATTTCTGGCTTGTTCATTTTCTCCTAAGAACTTCAGAAAGTTCAAAAATTTTATTGAAATTTTAATGGAACCACACAAAATGTTAGGAATTTTTGGCCACTTTATTATTTGTGTTCCTGTCCTTAAGTACAAGTGTTAATTTTTAAGTCCCTTAAGAACATTTGTATTTTTTAAAACACATCATTCAATCCTTTGTATCTCATTTTTGATGGCCACTTGCCATTTTCCATAGTTTTCTAATACATATATATAACACATATGCACACACACATATATATGAAGCCTATTGATTTGTTAATGTTTTTTTCAGCAAACCTTTTGAGTTTTCTAATTGTTGTCATTGTTCGTTTTTAACAGGATGGTAACAGAAATACTTCTGTGTCAGTCTCAGCCAACATCCCCAAGAAACAAGCTTCTAAATATCCCTTATTCTGTAAGTCTTACAAAGCAGCTGATTGTAGAGTTTTGCTACTATTAATTCAATTCCCTCTTGAAGAGGATAAATTAGTTTTAGGACTTAGCTTTCCAGAGGGAGGAAAAGTGGTGCTGCTTCCTTCCTTATAATAAAGGGCACCTTGGACCCTGATGTCACTGGGAAGCAAATGGGTGAGTGAATTCTGGGGAAAAATTTACACTTCCAGGCTTTGGGAGGGCAAGTGTCTGAGGAGACTAATTCTCACCTGAGCTCTAGATGGGGAACCCATGGATGGAGCCTGCCTGGGTTGGCTTGGATCCTCCTGCTCCAGAGGACTGCCTGGAGAGACAAGACCCAACAGAGCACAGGGGCCACTGCATGCCCAGAGGAAGCACTGGGGAGGGAGCTGGAGAAGTGGCTGTGCCCAGGAGAAGGGAAGTGTATCTGTAAGTTCCCAGCAGTGGGTTCTATCAGAAGGTAAGAGATTACTTACACTAAATTATAATGGAATCAGTCATATAGCCTCTTCTTGTCCCTGACTCGACTCCTCTTCCCTTCTCCAGTTCCCAATCCATTCCAGCTGGAGACTACCCACCTAGAGGGAGTAAAGAGGAGACAAAATAGAGGTTGAGGAATTAGAAAAGAAGCTGATCATGTGTTCTTCCTGTGGCAGCCTTCCAGCAGAAGGGAGAGTTTTTGCTTTTAAAACAAGTCTGAAGTATTGATTTCTACAGTGAAAATTTTATTTAGCTAAATGGCTATTATAAGATGAAACTGATCTTGTGTTTAAACGTTCAACAGGTTTTATCATCTTTAGAATGACTGAGGAAATTATCGTCCATAGGGCAATTCATCCAGCAGCAGGAAAAAAACAAAAAAATCTCACCCAAATAGAAATATTGAGAATGGCAGTTCTGGGAGAAAGTTTTTTGTATGCTCCAAATGGTGGTCTACTCATTTCAATATATTGTCATTAGTCAACACGGGGAAAGGGTATTACCGTCTGAAAATTACTTTAATTTTACCTCCTTTTCTCCATTTGATAAATCTGTTTTGCTTGTCTAATTGCCAGAGTGAAATTCTACAGGCATGTAAAATGGCCAGTATCCAGATAACCTAAACAAGACATACTTAACTAGTTATGCATCCAATTTTTCAAGCATTCTGACTACAATGAGCTATATTCACTGTGGATTGTGCATATAAAATACTTCAGAAATTACATATGCACAGTTATATCACCCACGACGCAATCCCAATCCTATAGGTACACATGTCATAAATAATCTCACAGAGACCATAACATATTTCTACACAAAACCCCTTACTGTCGACTCTCCAAAGTCGCAAACGGTCTCAAACACAAACCGACTTGGACCTAATTTAAAAATTAGACCCACGCAGACACTCATCACTTTCACAAACAATCGATTTCACAACATCACATGGAGTAACGCATGCCCAAAACACACACGAGGACAGGAACAAAAAGCTACACAAACTGAATGTCCGTGTGTGCCAGGCTTTGCTCCGAGAGCCGGGGTCCCGTCACGGAAACTAAAAACAGACAAAATTCCTGCTCTCCCTGAGCTCACACCGGCCCCGGGCTTCCAGTCCCCTCCTTGGCCCTGTCCAGCCTGGCCTCCCGGTTTCCTGCTGGACGCTCCCGGGCCCGGGCTCCCTATTCCCTTCTCGGCGTGTCCGGCCCTGGCTCCGGGTTCCTTCTTCTGCCTAGGTTCTCGCTTCCCTCCTCGCGTTCTCCAGGACCCGGACTCTCGTTTTCCCCGCCGGCCTGCAGGGCCCAGGATCCCTCTTTCTTCCTCGCTTTCCCCAGCCCAGATTCCCGCTCCTTTCCTCGGCACTGCCCCGGGGTCCCGCACCACCGGCCGGCTTGCGCCCGCAGGGGCCGCCAGCCTCACCTTGGACCCCCGGCCAGCCGTCTGCGCCTGCGTACCCCGGGGCGGCAGTTCTTCCCAAGTGTCTCCGCGATTCTGTCTTCGCGGCGGCGGTCTCCGCGCCTCCTCGCCATCCGGGCTTTCCCAACCTTGAACTACATTTCCCACAGACCCCGGGCAGCTTTTGAAAACAACTTCGGTCTGTGGTTCATCTCTGGTTCCCGTCCTCAGTTCTCAAAGTCGTCGCGCCCCGAGAGGTAACCGGAGGCCGAGCGCAGCGTGCGCTCACGGTGAGGAAGCCCCGAGCCCCCACGGCGCCGACAAGGCGTGTGCAGCCCGGAGCTCAGGCCTGCGTGTGCGTGTTTAAGGGTGTGAGCGTTTCTGGCCGTGAGGAGGCGGGCTGTGTGTGGGGTGATGAGGCCGTGACGGGGGCGTGATTGTGTGTGTCACTGCTTCGATGCGGGACCTTTTGGGTGACCGTGGTCAGCCCAGATAGGGCGTAAGTGACACTGGGTTTTATGACCGCCCACCAAAGACAGTGCTGTTGTTTCCTAGAGTGATGGAAGAGGCTTGTAATTCTGTGACCGGGTGGGAGTTTGGCTGTTTTGCGGGGTAAAGCCTCATTTTTTCAGTTCTGGGTTTAACGTCAGGACTGAGGGGTTTGTTGAAGAAATCTCCCGGAGAGTTTATCTGTGCCCGAAAGACTACAATGCCCGTGTTAACCAGAGTCGCCCTGCCCTGAGGCGGGGCCTGAGCTGCCTTCCTCAGGCCACCCCCGCCTCCAGTGCCCAGCCTCAAGCTTAACCCACAGCGGGTATCAGTGGAGTGAGTGTTGCCCGCTTAGAGGCCAATATTAGGTTCTATTCTTTCTTAGGATCTGTATTTCTGGGTTCCCTGCTTCCTCTTTTCTCCTGCTTGATAGCCATGGACTTCAGCTGCAGAGAAATGGTCACCAGAAGGGGGGAGTCAGATATTTGAGTGGCAGGATAAAGGTTACATGCAAGCAAAAAAGCACAGGCCAGTTTTTGGAATGAATTTAAGAGTTGAAAGTGTCTTTAGGCAGAGTCCTACAAAGACAAGGTGAGAGCCTAGGAAAAGGATTCCTTCCTCAGAGGCTCTCCCTTAGAAAGTTGAGTTCCATGTTTCAGAACCACATCATTCCCAAAGCTGTCTCCCCAAGAAACTTGCTATGAATTGAAATTTTCAGCTCTGGATATCAGTGACCCTAGGCTTTCCCTTTGATACTAAGAAGGGTTAGCAGTACGCTGATCTCCCTTTACTTCCATCTGAGTGAGTGTGTGGTAGATGATGGGAGCTTGAGTGGTGGTGAAGAATTCTTCCAGTTTAGCAATCTATGCTCCAAGAAAGGTCTCCTGATCCTTTGCAGTGCAGTTCTCTAAGAGAAGAGCCCTGAGGAGAGGAAAGCATTACTGAGCATATCTGAAAATTAAGCTCAAGATCAAGGATTTTTTTTGTTGTTCTCTTTGGTTTTGTTTTTCAGAAAAGGGAGTAAGTATTTGCTATCCTTCTCCTGGAAATAGTTAGGTTACTATCAGGCAGAGCTTGTGTTGTATTTTGACTAACAGAATATGATGGAAGTGACACTGTGAGACTTCCAAGGCAGAGCCTTAGGTCTGCAGCTTTTGCTTTTCCCCTCACCCTACAGCGAGTCCACTGTGTATTGAAGGCTAAGATTGCTTGCTTGAAGACAAAAGATCACTTGGAGACAAAAGCCCAGCTGACAGCAACAACTGCCAGAGATTTCAGTGAGACCATCTTAGACCATCCAGCACCCACCAAACCACCCTGCTTTCTGCTATAACATGAGTGAGATCCGTAGAATTACTCTGGCAAGCCAAGCCCAAAATGCCAACACCCAGAGTAATGAGCTAATTGATGTTTTTTTATTTTGAGCCACAAACTTTTGGGGTGGTTACATAGTAACAGATAACTGAAAAAGCTGTTGAACTTTCTAGACTTTTTTCTATCACTCTATGTTGATATAACTGTATTGGTCAACCTGTTCTGTAAAGTGATTTCTCTACTATCTTGAAAATACTCCATATCCTGAATTATTTTCTACAACTTGGCATATGTCTATCTTAGTATTCTATTACATGGATATTTTGTAATTTATTTAACCAACAACTTTACTGAGCAGCTCCTTTTCCTTGTTGTCCAGCTCCCATGTCTTCACCAATTTTACATTCCCTTCCAGGATCTCTTTGGGACACGGGTTCCTATCGTTTCAGGGGTATGGAGACTCAGGAATGTGGCGTTGACTTCTAAGTGGAATATAGATGACTCACCACACTCAGGAATTTGTTCAAGGGCATGTTATAGGACCTATAGACTTTTATTTAACCAACTGGGTCTCCCTGATAACAATATCTCTATTTTCCATTTCAAAATCTGCATTCTGGAGCCATTTACTTTCTTCACTGTGACTCATTGGGGAATGTGATCCTTTAGGGTGCTTAGGTATTTTATCTGAAGGGTTGGTTTCAGATTCCTGGAAGTAGAAATGGGCCTCTCTGCTTTTCTGCCTGATGATCAAGGAAGCGGTTTGAATTTTTGTATTGCCACATAATACCTAAGATGCATTTTTTTTCTCCTATGTGCAAGGTTTATTATTAATTAACTGATTTCCAAGGCAGATATTATTTCCTTTTTGCAGCATTGGTTGTGGCAACAAGAGATCTGAACCTAGATAAGTGAGAGGGAACCAGTAAGAGGAATCCATTGTGTATAAAATATTAGGATTCAAGATTTAGGACCTTTAAGGTATTATCTGAGTTATTCATCTGAAAGTCTTCATGTCTATGAAGAAAGTTTGGTCCTTGTAAGCTAGAATTCAAGCCATTGCACTACACTCCATGTATCATACATATAACTCCTTATATTATTTATTCTGCTCCCAGAGGGAGAGATTTGCTCTATTATTTGTTTTTTTTTTCTGACTGCAGATTAGCACACTCTTAATTCAGAAATGTAAATACAAAAAGCGTAAAGTAAAGCTCATCTAGGAGTTTCTTTGGACACTTTATTCCAAATTTTTTCACCTGTTTCTCTGAAAATTAACACATAGATATAGGCATATAGGATTTTTTTTCATTCAAAATAGAATCATACTGCAATACTGTTTTGTAATCTACCTTCATCTAACAATATATAGTGAATAGCTTTTAATTTAATCAAATTACAAACTGCCATAATTTTTTGACTACCTTTTTTTGACTAATTAACCATTTCCCTATTATAGGATATTTAAGTTCTTTCCAGTTTTTCCCCATTATAATAGTGTTTTACTGCCTACTCCTTTTTGTGCATATGTATAATTATATTGTTTTGGACAGAATCTTATATATTTGGACAAATATTTTAAATAGGCTTTCATAGTTAAAATCTTCTATATCTTTATCAGTTGTTCTGCTTAATTTTACAGTGTACTTTGAGAGCATCTATTCTACTAATATAGGCTATCATCAGTCTTGTAAATCTACCAATCTAAAAGAAGTTGTGTGTGTTTTTAAATGAATTGCCCATGCTCAGGTAATCCAAACCTACCAGACAAGGTTCCACTCAATGTAATAAAATCTGGGCTTCTGATGCAAAAACCAGAATTGAAAGAGAAGTGGTTTTACAGTTAAGAGAAATGTGGATTCAAAACATAGATCTGCCATTTATTGAACATGTGTGATTTCTTTTCTTTCATTTTATAATGAGACTTTTGTACAATGTAGAACACAGATCTTAAAATCATAGTTCTGTGATTTATTATACATTTGATAAGAATACAACCTCCATTTGATAAAGAAACTCTTCAACATCCCAAAAGGCACCCTCATATCTCTTTCCAATTAGTATATTTCAAAGTTAACCTTTTAAAAAAAAATTATCTGAATCACAATAGATTAGTTTTGTCTGTTTGAACTTTTATATAAATAGAATCATACAGTATGTTAACTTTGTGTCTGGCCTCTTACTCAACATTGTATTATCAGAGTCATCCATGTTGTTGCGTGTAGCAGTAGTTTGTAATTTAACATTGTGGTATGTATTATATTGCCCATAATTTATCCATTCTCCCATTGATGGGATATTTGGCTTATTTCCAGTTATTGGTTGTTATGAGTAAACTCTCTATGAACATTCTTGTACCAGTCTTGTAGTGTACATATGAAATAAGTTCTGTTTGTGTTATGTACCCAAACAGAATTGCTAGGTTAGAAAGCACACATATATTTAGCTTTAATAAATATTACAAATAGCATTTGAAAATGGTTGTTTCATTTTACACTCCCACCTACCATGTATGAGAATTCTAGTTGCTCCACATCACTGGCATGTGGTCAAGTCTGGGAACTGATTGAGGGGCTCTAGCTTTTTATTCAAGTTAGGCTTTTGTTCGCTTGACTCAGAACTTTTCTGCTTAAACAGTTAGAGTAGAATTTAATAGACTTTCCTCTATTTCACTTCCACCGAAGAATACCAACCATACTCCTGTTATCCTAAAACAGAGATTAAAAATAATTTTTTTGTGTGTGGTCATTTTGCATTCTTCATCACAATAAATTTTCATTTTTTAAAGGTCATGTTTTATATTCTTAGATTTAAATTTTTTCCCTTAAAAATTTAATTTTCAAGTAAAACATGCTTCAGGAAGCTTAACCATTATTATTTTTTAGAGGTAAGTAAGGTAAGGTTTAGAGTAGATAATCGCATCATATTCAGTCTTACATACCTCATAATATTGCAGTGTCTCATGCAGTTACTACATTCAGATCACAAGCACACACACTGTCTTCCATCCAGATTTTAACTTGTATGTTACATGAAGACACAAAAACAAATTTACCAAATCTCCCACATATCATACTCCCAATTATACACTCAATCATGCTCAGTCAAAACTCACACACATCAATCTCAAAGTCACATTACAATCACCCGCCCTTTCACTGTTATATAAGTCATCCAGAGACGTGGATACAGTCACAAACCACTTTCACATAATTCTTATGTTTCAGTTAGTCCCGTCTCCCAGTGACAGTCTCAAGTGAAATCCATCTTACACTTGAGACCAAGAATCAGAAACACAACCACTTGTTCTCACAGATGTACTTCCTCACGTCAAACTTAAGATATGGAGTTTCTGGCCCTTCAGCAAGGTTAAAATCTTAACCGTAGATTTGTCCCTTCCGGCAGACAATCTGTACTAGCTTCCACTCTTCTTAGTCAATGCCGGTGTCTCACGCACCTTCATAAACATAATGTCACCTCACACCTCTCCCGCGCACACATGTAAGGACCAGGAGCAGCTCGCCCCGCCGCAGGGATCTGTGATTCATCCACCTGGACCTAGGTCCCTCCTGGTCCCAACAACCAGCTCCCTGCCCTCTGGGGGAACTCACCTGCGGACTCCGCCACAGCTAAACCCTCGCGCCAACAGCCGCTGATTGGGAGGTACAGGCTCACTGACGGCACAGCGGCGCCGCCCGCAAGCGCGCATCATCGATCACAGGGTCTCCGACGCCCCTCATGCGCCCACCGCATTGCACTGTGCCTCCAAACCACCATGGCGCGTGGCCGAGCTCACCCCGTGAATACGGTATACGGCACATCGACTCACGCGTGGTGTTACATACACCCTCTCCCTCTCGATCAGACTCATTCTCGAACAAGCGCACGTTCGGACTCAGAAAATACACCTCGTACCGCAACCTCACAGGTTGGATCCTTCTGCACCCGACAACAGTTCTCTTAAGACACGTGCCGGGCGCATCCACGTTGAGAGGGTAAGGACAGCCACTGTGCCAGGCCTGAACTCCGTCTTCGGAGGAATCAGAGGTCCCGAATTCAGACCCCAAACCCGGGTCTGAACCTTGGAAATCGGAGGTTATGGCCGTCACGCTAAGCCCGAGTGAAAGTGTGCAGATGCATCCCGTAGCCTGGCGGCCGATTTATCTGGTTCGCATCCCCGGCTCTTCCCTGTCGGACTACGTTTCCCAGAGGACACAGCAGCCCAAAGCCACTTCCGGTAGGGACGCCGGCGAAGCGGTTTGCAGCAGGAGCTGGTGAGGGCTTCAAGGGGACGGATCGAGTAGGCAGGACTAGGCGTGCGGCCTGGTCTGGAATCCGAATCAGAACGTGGACCAGAGCCCTTCCTGAAGATGCTGAAGGTAAGATTTCCTGGACCCCCAGCCGGAAGAGGAGTGTCTGGAGTGTTAGGCCTCTGAGAGGCGGGAGCAGCCCTAGGGAGGGTCAACGGGGTTGTTTCGGAAACTAGTTTGTCTCCAGACTAAGTGAATTTGGCTGTTTGCTGTGACAGCGACTGGGTACGTGGTCGTGCTTTTGTGACAGGGTAATTGTGTGCATGACTATGTAAATGGAGTTTGTGTGTGATTGTGACCATGATTGCGGGTGGCTGTGTAAGCCCCATACACTTACATAAAAGAAAGGCGCCTTCACGCAAACCTTTACACCCCGGCTCAGGCAATCGGGCAGTCAGGGAGACATTCTAGTACTCACCTGTAGATTCAACCCGAAGTCAAAATCACATAATCCGCCTCACGTTTATCATTACAACCTCAGACAAAGCCACATAGTAAAGTAAAAAAAAAAACCGACAGAAGACAGAACCACCCAATGCCCACTTATTCCTCATCCTCAGCAGTTATGAAGAGTTCACACACATCACCAAGAATCATAGAAACATAGTCACGTGGTCACAGACAACGTCTACTCCACAACCACACTCAGAGGGGCGCACAAAGTATGAGCTACAAGAGAGGCTGGTGTCTCATTATTCTCTACCTCAATACTTGTGCCATTCCCCTTAGAGAAATCCAGACTAGGAGGAAAGAAGGGCGCTGCTGCACATGCAGAAAGAGTGTCTAAGTTGATTAGGTGCTGCTTCTACCTGAGATGTTCATATTAACTTTAAAAATTCTTTGTTATATTACATCATTTAAAGTGAAATTATCTGTAATCCTTCAATCACTTGCTTATGTACATATGTATTTTTTTTAAAGATTGAGTTGCAATACACATGGTTTTGTAATCATTATTAAAACATATTTAGGTCTTTGTATTCAGGGATAAATTTCATAAGATTTTCCAGGATGCTGCCAGGTGTAATACTTTAATTTTCTATAGTACTTCAAACTAAATACTCAAGTATTGATTTTCCTCTGGAAATTTTTGTTCTATTTCTTTCTTTTTTTTCTTTCTTCAATCTGCATTGTTTTAGTCTCTAGTTTTGAAATTCCTGTTACACGTATATTAGGTCTTTTTGGTCATTTTCTGTTTCCTTGATTTTTTTCCATAATGTCCATTTCTTTTCATTTTCCTCTTAATTCAGTGAGAGACTGGTCAGGGTAAGTCTAAGTAGGTGGGTTGGGTCCATTTTGTCATAGTGTTGGGACACTGGTCTGCCTCTAAATCCCTCCTGCTAAGGAGCCTGGGCCCAGTTTTTCTTGAATCCATCCTGCTCTTACTGGATTCACTCTTTGTTTTGAGGAAGTTTGGAATTTGTCCAGCTTCCATCTGGGGGAATCGGAGTAGGAGACATGGGAGTAAATTTAGTGGCTAAATTCCACTAAAAAGGGAAAGTGAGAGTAGACATGAAGAGGGAAGAAAAATGCTATCCTCAATTAGCACTTTGGGAACACTGAGGCAGGAACATCTCATGTCTTTTATTTTTTAAACCCCTGTCACCTAGCAACACTGTCTTTGGACTGTGAGTTTCCTGTAAAGTGGAACCAAGAAGAGGAATAATAAATACATTGAATTCTGAAAAAAGCCATGGCCCATGTAAGTTGGTATTTTCTTGTTCCTAATTGAAGTAGTCCTTTTTTTCTATAGGTCATATGAATATTTGTATACTTTAACTTGATGTTGTTACCTAACTGAATATCATGCAGAAACTTACTATTGAGTAAGTGAAGATGTTAGAAATTCAAGACCGTTTTTTTTTGCTGCTCTCCTCTCTAACCAGGGTCCATGTACTCATTCGGTAAAACATTCCTTATTTCCTATATGATCATACTGCCACGAACAAGGAGAGAACAGAAGTAGTGTTCTGAGGGAAATATTGATGTTTCCCTTCTCAGAACTTTGGTTTGATGAGGGGATTTAACAAATAGTTACTGAATACCTGCTATGTGACAGGCATTCTTCTAGGTAACTAGGAATAAATCAGTAGGGGAAAAAAATCAAACACTAAAAATCATCCCTTGTGGAACTTAACTTGTACTGAGAGACAGAAAATAAATAATTTGTATGGTACAAGGCTTATGACTTAAAATACAGATATATATACATATATATGTGTGTGTGCGCATATGTGTGTATATATATATATATAATGAACAAAATAATTACATGATGAAACTAAGACCAAAGAGCAAATATGTCTTAACAGTAAGTATATACGAGCTTTAACTCACCTATTAAAAGAAAAAGGCTTTCAGATTTAAAAAAACTCACCTCTGCATCAGACACTTAAGTATTTCAGTGATTCAGAAAGGTTAATAAATGGATGAGCAAATTAACCAGGCAAATGGAAACTAAAAGAAAACAGATTAAATTCAGGCTACATCACATCATTAAGAATGGCAAAGAAGGGCACTATATAATCTAAGATGTAAACTTAAAAATGAACATACAATGGTTATGAATATACACATGTGTCAAATATTACAGCAGCAAGTTTTCTAAAGCAAATAGGAAGCAGGTAGAAGAAGAAAGACACTTGCCAGCAGAAGAAGACATTAATTAACCCTCTCAGCCAAAGTTAGTCCAAGTGGACAAATTCAGTAAGGATACTGAAGTAGTAAGTCACATACCCCATCAAATCTACCATATTGAAATCTATTAAATTTAGAATTCTGTATCCTAGTAATAGGGACTATGCATTATTTTCAAGTGTCCATAGAGCATTCAGAAAAAAAATGACAAAATATTAGGCCACAGTGAAGTAGAAAAATTAGAAATGATAGTGTTTTCTATTTTCCTGCTTTCTCATAGACTAATCTTGTATTTTTTGGTATTCTATTTATTTCCATTATTTTTAGTATTCTATTTATTTCCATTATAAGATTATTAGCTGTACTTTTTTTTTTACTGGTTTACTGTTTTAGGGGATGCTCTAAGGTTTCTGACTTCCTTTAAAAAATAATCAAACAATAAGTTATTACAGTCTTCCAGTACTTTTATACTTTACATATAATGCAGAAATCTTACAAATGGATACTTCCATTTCTCCTTTCCATCTTTTTTGCTATTGTTGTCATATATTTTATTTCAGAATACATTTAAACCACATGTGCTTTTCTTTAAATGGTCCATTATCTTGTAAAGAAATTATGAAGTGAAAACAATATCTTTTTTTTATTTACCTCTAAATTACTATTTCTGGAATTTCTTCTCTGTGAATAGAAGGTTTTACCTAGTATTAATTTTTTTCCAACTGAAGAGTAATTTCCTTTAATATTTTTTGTAGCACAGGTTTGCTGGTAAGGAATCCTTTCAACTTTTCTCTCAGAAAATAAACTTAAAAATACCTCAAGCTTTATTTCACCTTTATTTGGAAGGATATTAGTTGGACATAGAATTATGGGTTGACAGCTTTCAGCGTAAAGATATTGTTTTGTTCTCTTCTTCATTGTTATTAATGGGAATTAATCTTTGATTCTTATTCTTCCCTTTGGTATCATGTGTCCTTTTGGTGGTGGTGGTGGGGGGTCTCGCTGCTTTTAAGATATTTTCCCTTATCCTTGGTGTTCCGTAGTTAGATTATAATAAGCATAGGTGTAATTTTCTTTGTATTTATGTTACCGGGGGTTCATTGAGTTTCTTGAATCTATAGTTGCTATTTATTTCTTTATCAAATTTTGAAAACATTTTGGCTAATGTTTCTAAAAAAACTTTTTCCCTATTGTTACTCTCTTCTGAATCTCCAATTACATGTATATTGGATTTACTGTGTGTCATAAATAACTATGGCTCTATTCCCTTTTTTTTCCCCAGTCTTTTTTTCTCTCTGGGCTTCAGTGGGTGATTCCTACTGACCTACGCTAAAGTTCATGGATCTTTTCTTCTATTGTGTTTAATCTGCTACAGATCCTATCCAGTGAACTTTTTATTTCACCAACCCATTTCTCAATTTCAGGATTTGTTTTTGGCTCTTTTTAAAAGTATGAAAATTTCAAGTCTTTGTCTGCTAATTTCAACATCGAAGTCATTTGTGCATGTGTTTTCTTTTCTTTTGCTATTATTAATGTACAATTATATGAGCAATATTGTGGTTACTAGACTCCCCCTATTATCAAGTCCCCACCACATACCCCATTACAGTCACTGTCCATCAGCGTAGTAAGATGTTATAGAATCACTACTTGTCTTCTCTGTGTTATACTGCCTTTCCCGTATAGCCCCACCCCAGCCCCACCCCTGCTACATTATGTGTGCTAATCGTAATACCGCTATTTCCCCCTTATCCCTCCCTTCCCACCCATCTTCCCCAGTCCCTTTCCCTTTGGTAACTGTTAGTCCATTCTTGGGTTCTGTGAGTCTGCTGCTGTTTTGTTCCTTCAGTTATTTCTTTGTTCTTATGCTTCACAGATGAGTGAAATCATTTGGTACTTGTCTTTCTCCACCTGCCTTATTTCACTGAACATAATACCCTCTAGCTCTATCCATGTTGTTGCAAATGGTAGAATTTGTTTTCTCTTATGGCTGAATAATATTCCATTGTGTATATGTACCACATCTTCTTTATCCATTTATCTACTGGTGGACACTTAGGTTGCTTCCATTTCTTGGCTATTGTAAATAGTGCTGCGATAAACAGGGGTGCATATGTTTTTTCAAACTGGGCTGCTGCATTCTTAGGGTAAATTCCTAGGAGTGGAATTCCTGGGTCAAATGGTATTTCTATTTGGAGTTTTTTGAGGAAACTCCATACTGCTTTCCACAATGTTTGACCTAATTTACATTCCCACCAGCAGTGTAGGAGAGTTCCTCTTTCTCCACAGGCTCGCCGTTTGTTGTTGTTTGTCTTTTGGATGGTGGCCATCCTAACTGGTGTGAGGTGATATCTCATTGTGGCTTTAATTTTCATTTCCCTGATGATTAGCGATGTGGAGCATCTTTTCATGTGCCTGTTGGCCATCTGAATTTCTTCTTTGGAGAAGTGTCTGTTCCACCCCTCGGCCCATTTTTTAATTGGCTCATTTGCTTTTTGTTTGTTGAGGTGCATCAGCTCTTTATATAATTTGGATGTCAACCCCATATCGGATATGTCATTTATGAATATATTCTCCCATACTGTAGGATGTCTTTTTGTTCTATTGGTGGTGTTCTTTGCTGTACAGAAGCTTTTTAGTTTGATATAGTCCCACTTGTTCATTTTTGCTTTTGTTTCCCTTGCCTGGGGAGATATGTTCATGAAGAAGTTGCTCATATTTATCTCCAAGATATTTTTGCCTATGGTTTTTCTAAGAGTTTTATGGTTTTATGACTTACATTCAGGTGTTTGATCCATTTTGAGTTTACTTTTGTGTATGGGGTTAGACAGTAATCCAGTTTCATTCTCTTACATGTAGCTGTCTAGTTTTGCCAACACCAGCTGTTGTAGAGGCTGTCATTTCCCCACTGTATATCCATGGCTCCTTTATCATATACTAAATGACTATGTATGCTTGGGTTTATATCTGGGCTCTTGAGTCTGTTCTATTGGTCTATGGGTCTGTTCTTGTGCCATTACTGTGGCTTTGTAGTAGAGCTTGAAATCAGGGAGCACAATTCCCCCCACTTTCTTCTTCCTTCTCAAGATTGCTTTGGCTATTAGGGGTCTTTTGTAGTTCCATATGAATTTTAGAACTATATGCTTAGTTCATTGAAGAATGCTGTTGGTATTTTGATAGGAATTGCATTGAATCTGTAGATTGCTGTAGGCAGGATGGCCGTTTTGACAGTATTAATTCTTCCTATCTGTGAGCATGGGATGTGTTTCCATTTCTTGGTATCTTCTTTAATTTCTCTGATGAGTGTCTTGTAGTTTTCAGAGTATAAGTCTTTCACGTCCTTGGTTAGGTTTATTCCTAGGTTTTTATTCTTTTTGATGCAATTGTGAATGAAATTGTTTTCCTGATTTCTCTTTCTGTTAGTTCACCATTAGTGTATAAGAATGCAACAAATTTTTGTGTATTAATTTTGTAACCCGCAACTTTACCAAATTCAGATATTAGATCTAGTAGTTTTGGAGTGGATTCTTTAGGGGGTTTTATGTACAGTATCATGTCATCTGCAAACAGGGACAGTTTAGCTTTTTTCTTGCCCATCTGGATGCCTTTTATTTCTTTGTGTTGTCTGATTGCTGTGGCTAGGACCTCTAGAACTATGTTGAATAAAAGTGGGGAGAGTGGACATTTCTTGTCTTGTTCCCGATCATAAAGGAAAAGCTTTCAGCTTCTCGCTGTTAAGTATAATGTTGGCTATGGTTTGTCATATATGGCCTTTATTATGTTGAGGTGTGGGTGTGGTTTTATTAAATGATTTTTCTCTTGAGTATGTGTCACTTTTTTTTTCATTTCTGGTAATTTTTTATTGTGTATTCAAGATTGCATTTCCTTGTCTTTGACTTTGGATTTTGTTAATCCGTTCTGAAGGAAGAAATTAGCTGTACCAGATAATTACACATAATTATACAAAACATAAAGCATGTACTGGAAACATGGTACTGTTGCATAAATAGATCAAGGGAACAGAATAGAAAAATCTAGAAATATACCTACAAATGGTAATTTAACCTATGATAAAAGTGACATCTCACATCACTCTTGAGTAGGTTAAAGATAAACTTTTTTTATTGGGATATAATTGACATGGGAAATTATGTTAGTTTCAGGTGTACACCATAATGGTTCACTATACATATATGTTAGAAAATGATCATAATAAGTCTAGCTAACATCCTTCACCACAGAGTTACAATTTTTTTTTCTTGTGATAAGAACCTGAGATATACTCTCTTAGGAACTTTCAAATACACAATACAGTATTAACAACTATAGCCACTATGCTGTACATTACATCCCAGAGCTTGCTACTCTTTTTTGTTTTGTTTTTTTATTTAGGTTTCATTGATATATAGTCTTATGAAGGTTTCACATGAGCAACATTGTGGCTACTACATTCACCCATTTTATCAAGTCCCCCCTACACACACCCCATTGCAGTCACTGTCCATCAGTGTAGTAAGATGCTATAGAGTCACTACTTGTCTTCTCCATCAGAGCTTGCTACTTTTATAACTGGAAGTTTATATTCTTTTGACCACCTCATCCATTTCACCCACCCACCTCTCCCCACCTCTGACAACCACAGGTCTGTTCTCTATAACTCTGAGTTTGATTTTTTGTTTTTTGATTCCACATGTGAGATTATACAGTATTTGTCTTATTTCACTTAGCAACAAGTTCCATCAATGTTGCAAATGGCAGGGTTTCCTTTTTTATGTCAGACTAATATTCCATTGTGTATATATAAAACATTTGCTTTATACATTCATCCATTGGTGGATTCTTAGGCTGTTTTCACATCTTGGCTATAACAAGTAATGCTGAATGAACATGAGGGTACTGATACCTTCTCAAATTAGTGTTTTCATTTCCTTTGGATAAATTCCCAAAAGTGGAACTGTGAGGTATTTATTTTGTGAGGACTCTCCATACTGTTTTCCATAGTGGCTGCACCAATTTATATTCTCACCAATAGTGCACAGGGTTCCCTTTTCTCCATATCCTCATCAACATTTGGTATATCTTGTCTTTTTTGATAATAGCCATTCTGACAGGTGTGAGGTGATATCTTGTTGTGGGTTTGATTTGCATTTCCCTGGTGGTCAGTGATGTTGAGCACTTTTTCATGTACCTGTTGGCCATCTGTATGTCTTCTTTGGAAAAATATTTGTTCAGATCCTTGGCTCATTTTTTTTTATTAAGGTATCATTGATAATACACTCTTATGAAGGTTTCACAAGAAAAACTATGTGGTTACTACATTCACCCATATTATCGAGTCCCCTCAGCCCCCCTTACTCCATTGCACTCACTCTCCATCCCTTGGCCCATTTTTTAATTGGATTGTTTGTTATTTTGCTCTTGAGTTGTATGAGTTCTTTATATATTTTGGATATTAAACCCTTATCACATAGTTTACAAATATTTTCTCCCATTCTGTAGATTGCCTTTTAATTTTTCTGATGATTTCCTTTGCTGTGCAAGTCTTATGTTCAAGTCTTTAATCCATTTTGAGTTGATTTTTTTGTGTATGGTATAAGACAGTGGTCCAGTTTTATTCTTTTGCATGTGGCTGTCCAGTTTTCCAACACTTTTCATTGAGGAGACTGTCCTTCCTCTATTGTATATTCTTGGTTTCTTTGTTGTAAACGAATTGACTATGTATGCATAGGTTGATTTCTTGGCTCTGTTCTCTTCTATTGATCTATATGTCTATTTTTATCCTAATATACTGTTTTGATTATTATAACTTTGTGATATAGTTTGAAATCAGGAAGTGTGATGTCTCCAGCTTTGTTCTTTCTCAAGATTGCTTTGGTTTTTTGTTTTTTTGTTGTTGTTGTTTCATACAGATTTTAGGATTGTTTGTTCTAGTTCTATGAAAAATAATACTGGAATTTTGAGATTGCTTTGAATCTGTAGATTGCTTTGGGTAGTATGGACATTTTAACACTATTAATCATTCCAATCCATAAGCATTGAATATCTTCCCATTTATTTTTGTCTTCATCAGTTTCTTTCATCACTATCTTATAGTTTTCAGTGTGTAAGTCTTTCACCTTCTTGGTTACAGATGGACCTTTGAACAAATGCTATATGATTTCACTTATATGTGGAATCTAAAAACAAAACAAAACAGAAATAGACTCATAAATACAGAGAATGGACTGCTGATTACCATAGGGGAGAGGGATGGGAGGATGGGTGAAATAGGTGAAGGGAATAAAGAGGTATGAACTTCAAATTATAAAATAAATTAGTCATGGGGAAGGAAATACAGCATAGGGAATATAGCCAATAATGTAATTTCTTTGCATGTTGACAGATGGTAACTACACTTATTTTGATGAGCATTTGCTGTTGTATATAATTGCCTAATCGCTATGTTGTACATCTGAAACCAATATAATATTGTGTATCAACTATATTTCAATTTAAAAAAATGAACCTTTGATCAACAGTGCTCAATAGCTAGGTAGCCATTTTGGAAAAAAGATAATGCCCAGAAGATAAAGTGCAGTCTTTATCTTATCTACCATACAGGATAAACTTCAGATAAGTTGAATGATATAATTACTGAAAATGCAAACTTAATATTACTGGACTAAAATATGAGAGAATTTCTTCATAATTTTGATGTTAAGAAGGTCTTTCTAACTAGTACTCAAAATACAGAAACTAAAAGAGAAAAGATTAACAAATTTGACTGCATAAAAATACAAACTACATGGCAAGATTAGGTTTTGAAACTAGTAAGCAAAGCCAAAAGAAAAATTACAAAAGGAGGTAAGTATTTACAACTCATGTACAGTCAAGGAACATATTATCTAATTTATAAAGAATTCTTAGGAAAAAAACAAACAGCCCAGTAGGAAAAGGGTCAAAGGACACGAACAGAAAATTAACAGAAAAATAAATAAATAAAAGACCCTTATAAAAATAAAAATACTCAACTCATAATTCATGACATACCAATTAAAACTTGTTATACAGTTTTCCCCTTCTTAAACTGGCAAAAATGTTTTGGCAAAACACTGCGGGTTGGGCTATAAGGAAATGATACTATCATATATTGCTGGTGGCCGGCAAAATGATCCAGTTGCTGCGGAGGGACATTTGACAGTATCTACCAAAATTGCAAATGGATATTCTGTTTCGACTCAGCAGTCTGACTTCTGAGACTTTCTGTTACAAATGTACCTGTATGTATATAAAATGATGTATTAACAGGAGTGGTTATTGCACCATTGTTTGTTACAGCAAAAGATTAGAAACAACCAAGTATCTATCTATAGATATCTGGTAAATAAACTATAATAAATAGTAAAAAATGGACGAATTATACCTATAGAAAAATAAGGAGGCTGTTAGCCTTAGAATTTAATAAGTAAAAAAAGCAAGCACACCCATGTGTATGTTATAGTATTTACCTTTTATGTACAATTGTGGAAAATAATATAAACATATATACATGTATTTGCTTAAAAACACTGGAAAGACGTATAAGAAACTTAGAGAATTGCTCATTTATAAGGGCTAAAAGGTGGGAGACAAAATGGACAGGATGGGGTGGGGGTAAGACATCTGAATATGTATCTTTTTTGTTCTGAACCATTTAAGAAAGGAAAATAAAACACAAAAGTAAAAACCTGTCATTAAGTTTGATAATTTTCACTAGTTATAATCAACTACATAGATGCAGTGACAGAGTAGGTAGAGAGTTGTATTTATCTAGGATTCAGGCTGTGCTAAGTAAATATGAAATGAGAGGGTCAAGGGAGTTCATTCTGGGAATGGTAATGAAGGTGGGTGATTAGTTGAACATAGAATTTAAGTTGGGTAAGAAGGTATGAGTGTGGTGAGTGACAATGTAAAGGTGACCAGAGAGGATACTTGATATTTTGAAGATGTTGTGGTTACTGCTAATGATAAGGTCTAGGGTAGTGACATTAGGAGTGAGTGAACTAGTTTAGAAGAAAAGACCATTGAAGTAGAGAAGGGGTTAGGGACATGGGAGGCCAGGATAACAGAAGGAATAAGTCTGTGGATATTTGAAATCACTGAGAATTAAGGTAGGAATAATATTGAAGGTAGGGACTCTGAGCCAGGAACTAAAAATTCCTGAGGGGCAGAAATCTGGATGTCAAACCTCTGCAGTAGAGATCAGTGCATGGGATAGTCTGATGAAATAATGACATTAGATTTTGGAGAAGGAGGGACTGTTGTCTGATACCAGGAATAAGGAGTGGGAACTACAGCGGTATGAAGATTGTAGGACAGAAAACAGCCACCTACTTGAGATATTAAGTATCTCAGGGAAATGGTATTTTCAGGGGAAAATGATTACTCAGATTACACTTGGGAAATCTTTATAAACTCCTCCACAATTTGACTTTTCCAAGTGGTCATTATGGGAATTTGTGTAGGGTGATCTCACCAGGTGGAAAGACCTTTTGCTCTTTGAAGCATTAGGATTTGGTGGGGTTATGATTGGTGCTTGCATATAGAAAGATCAAAGGTCTTACCAGGAAGAGATGAGCACCAGTTCAAAATCAAATTTTAGATTAAACTGGGTATGCTAGACTTAGGTCACATCTCTGTGAGTCTGGCTTATTCTACATCAGTACTCCCTAATTTAGGAACTGGAACACAAAAGGGGAAGAGTGTTGGATGGTAACAGGTAAGATGTCCCAGGTGCAAGTGCAAAAACTGGAATGCTGTATCCCTTAGAAAAGACCTTCATAGATTTTGTCCACCTCTAGAAGTCCATGTTTATGAGAATGAGTAAATCTTTTGTTTGTAAGACCAAATGTTATGCCACCGATTAGGAAAAATGATGTTTCATTACTGTTGCTGCATAACAAACCACCCCAACACTTAATAGATTAAACAACAATCATTGTTTGACTCTCAAATCTTCAATTTGCAGTGAAATAAGCCAAGCTGAAAAAGACAAGTATCAAATGATTTCACTCATATGTGGAGTATAAGAACAAAGGAAAAAACTGAAGGAACAAAACAGCAGCAGACTCACAGAACCCAAGAACAGACTAATAGTTACCAAAGGGAAAGGGACTAGGGAGGATGGGTGGGAAGGGAGGGATAAGGAGGAAAAAGGGGCATTACGATTAGCAGACGTAAGGTAGCAGGGGCACGGGGAGGGCTGTACAACTCAGAGAAGACAAGTAGTGATTTTATAGCATCTCACTACTCTGATGGACAGTGACTGTAATGGGGTAGGTAGGGGGACCTGATGAAGGGGGTAGTTTAATAACCATAATATTGCACATGTAATTGTAGATTAATGATACCAAAATAAATTATCTTAAAAAAACAACAAAAAAAGAGAGAGACCTTGAGCAGATGGCCTCCATGAGCTACTTCTGAATTCCTGCCCCATAAGCCCTGTGAGAGATAATAAATGCTTGTTGTTTCCAACCACTAAAAAAAAATCTGCAATTTGAACAGGACTCAGTAGAGAGAGTTCACTCCTGTTCTACACGGTATCAGTTCTGATGGCTTGAGTAGAAGCCGAATGACCCATTTTCAAGTTGGCTCCCTTGCGTGGCTTGCAAGTTGTTGCTGGATATTGGCTATTTGCTCAGCTAGGGCTGTGCTCTGGGAGCCTTGGTTCCTTTTCACATTATCTGTTCCATGGGCTACTTGGGCTTCTTAGGTACATGGTGACTAGTTTTCAAGAAGTATCCCAAGATAGACAGAGTGACAGAAGATAGACATTTTTATAATCTAGCTGCAGAAGTCACATATTTCTGTCCTGATCTATAAGTTGAGTAAATCACAAATGTTCTCTCAGGTCCAGGTTCAAGGGGAGAGGACATAGACCCCATATCAATGGTATGGGGCATGTCAAGGTTACATTGAAGAAGAATGTATGGGAAGGGAGATGTTGTTCTGTCCATCTTCGGAAAATAAAATTTTACTAGATGTTACCAAAGAATTTGCATGAAAATTAAAAATGCTTATGATGTAATAGTTACAAAGAAAAATCTTCAAGTCCTTTTTCTCAAGATGGAGATTTTTGTAAGACATAACAGAAGATTTCCACCCTATGCAAAAGGATGTATGTGCATAAATTGAGTTTTTTACAAGCATGTAGGCACTCTGCCACAGCCTCACTGAGTTCCTTTTTGACCCATGTAATAAGCTTCCAACCTTAGCTTATATATTCACTATACCTTCTCTTTCTTGTATGTCTTCTTTTAGCACCTATTCTTCCTTTTGAAAAGTGTTTTCCTAAAATTTCAAAAACAGTACCGTGATTTGTCATTTTAGGGGTTGGTGATGTTCAAAGATGTGGCTATAGATGTCTCTCAGGAGGAATGGGACTGCCTGAACCCTGCACAGAGGAATTTGTACAAAGATGTGATGTTAGAAAACTATAGCAACTTGGTTTCGCTGGGTAAGTTTATCTGCTTCCAATATTTCAGAATCTGTTTTTTGGAATTTCTGCCTTCTCTAGTATGAATTTTAGGGCTACTTTTCAAATAAGTAGACAGATTTTCTCTTTGTATAGAATTGAACACAGCTAGATAGAGGTACTTTCATTTTCCCCATCCTCACACCTTCCTCTGGTCCTTCTTATAATTGACTTTCTTCCTTGATGATAAAGGAGCAGAACTGGAGTTCTGTACCATTAAAGCATAACATGGTCAAAGAAACTAGGCTTTATCTTTTGTTCCACTTGCACTGTACTAAACCTGCAGGTGCACTAGAATAGGTTAAAACTAACCACATGGATCCTGACTGTGAAGCTCTTTAAGCCTTCCCAATTAATGTGATGGGCTAGGTCAAGAAATGTCATTTACTGTTTACAACTCCAATGAACACTGTTCTGTTTCCTACAACAAATATATTCTCTTTTAAAGAATATGCGTTTGGAAGTACATTCTAAGAACTTTGCATTTCCAACATAATATTGGAAAATACCTGAGAATAAGTCTCAAAAAGCTTTTTTTCTCATAACAGAGTAAGCAGAGAAAGCTTACATAATTTAAATAGCATTTTATCACCTATTTGTTTGCTTTGTTTCTTATGATCCTGAGTTAACCTATTGAATATGAATTTTTAGTCCTTTTGTAGACCTTATCAAGTACCATTTTGTCCTGTAGTTTGTTTTTTTTTAATCAATTCTGAGTCACAGTCTTTGGATACTTTCATTTCTATCTCATCTCCATTTTCTTTTCTTACATCCAGGACTTTCTATTTCTAAGCCGGCTGTGATCTCCTCATTAGAACAAGGGAAGGAGCCCTGGATGGTCATGAGGGAAGTAAAAAGAGGACAGTGCTCAGGTGAGTGGGCAGTGATCAGGAAGAAGGAACCTGCTGCAAGGAGAAGGCCAGCTCGTCAGACTGTAGGGCTGGTAAGGTTATTTTAGACAGGGTAGTTAGGGAAAACCTGATTTCAGAACACACTGCAACATTACATAATCAACAGTGTTGTACTGGCATAAAGACACGTACATGTGAATTGAATAGATTAGAAAGGCTGGAAACAAACCCTCAGAAATAAGACCAAATGGTTTTAGGCAAGAATGCCAAGACCATTCAGTGGGGGAAAAGACTGTATCCTTAATAAATGCTGTTGGGAATACTAGATATCCACATGCAAAGGAATAAAGTGGGATGTTTACCTTATGCCATATACAAAATTAATACAAAATGGATTAAAGAACTAAATGTAAGACCCAAAACTGTAAAACACCTAGAATAAAACATAAGGGAAAAGCTTTGTCATTGGATTTGGCAGTGATTTCTAGGATATGACACCAAGGTACAGGTGATCAAAACAAAAAAAGACAAATGGGAATATATCAAACTTACACATTTCTGTTCATCAAAGGACCAACCAACAGAGCATTAATTTAAAAAAAATTCTCAAATATTGCTTTGTTAGGTGATGGGAATACTTTTTTTTAAGTATTATAAAAACATTTTTAATCTCATGGATCAAGAACATATGAATAGATGTTCTAACAGAGTAGTTAGGAAAAATTAAGATTAATTAGAAACTGAAAGAGTTAAAGAAAATGACTACATTGAAGAGGTAGAGATGGCTGAGGGATGTTTGGGAAGGAAGGAGGTCGTCTAGGAAAGTGTAGGGTTCTGGAGTCCAAGAGCAGGTTCTTCCATGGGTTAGAGGGCTTTGATGATGCCTCTGACTCCTTAGTGTCCAGAACTGTGAGAAAGTATATTTCTGTTGTTTTAAGCCACTCAGTTTGTGGTACTTAGTCATGTCAGCTCTAAGGAATAAATACAGAGGAGAATCATGGAAAAATTATACATGCTCTTCTAAGTGTTATGTTTTCATTTAAAGATTTCATTCTTTGTCAATGTTTGATGTCTAGCCATACCTTCCCTTTTACATACATGTGGTGATTTCTTTTTTAAAACATTTTATTTTGAAATAGTTATGGATTCACGGGAAGTTACAAAGAAATATATAGAGAAGTCCCGTGTACCCTTCCTCCAGCCTCTCCCATGTTAATGTGGTACACAACTATAGTACAATATCACACTGAAAAGTTGATATTGGTACAACCCATAGAATTTATTCAGATTTCACTTGTGTGTATGTGTACGTATAGCTCTATGCAGTTTTATCACATACAGCTTTGTATCATCACTGCAACAGTTAAAATGCTTGATAGTACCATCATCACAAGACTCTGCTGTTACCTCTTTATATCTACACCCATCTCTCTCTCCCCTTTTCCTATCCTTTGGTAACCACTAATCTGTTCTACATATATATAATTATACTATTTCATGAATGTTACATAAATGGAATCCTGCAGTATGTGACCTTTGAGATCGGCTTTTTTCTTCTATTCCATATACGTACATATAGTACATGAATGGAAAGAATATATATATTTTGTATATATGTATATATGTGTTCATATGTATTTATATATATAAACATATATGTTCTTCAAATTCATGTAAAAATTTTTACATGAATATATTATACATGAATATATTTTATATATTCATGTTTTATATGTTTGTTTTTATACATATATTTGTTTATATGTATATATTTCACATATATATATATAAAACATATGTTATTTACATTCTGTAAAAGTTTGTAATGAATATAAGTCTGAGATAAAGCTCAAGCATATAATTGCTATGTGGTTTGGTAAGCCCATTTTTAGTTTTGTAAGAAACTACCAAACTATTTTACACAGTGGTTGTACCATTTTACATTCTCACAGAGCAATGTATGAGTGATTGAGTTTCACTGAATCTTAGCCAGCATTTGGTGTCAGATCTGTTATTAATTTAGCCATCTGATAGGTGGGTAGATACCTCATTAAGTTTCTATTTTTATTTATTTAATATTACTATTATTTTTCATTTTGATATTATTAATGTACAATTACATGAGCAACATTATGGTTACTAGACTCCCCCTATTATCAAGTCCCCACCACATACCCCATTACAGTCACTGTCCATCAGCGTAGTAAGATGCTATAGAATCACTACCTGTCTTCTCTGTGTTATACTGCCTTCCCCTGTTGCCTCCACCCCCCACCCTGCTACATTATGTGTACTAATTGTAGTACCCTTTGTCCCCCTTATCCCTCCCTTCCCAACCATCTTCCCCAGTCCCTTTCCCTTTGGTAACTGTTAGTCCATTCTTGGGTTCTGTGAGTCTGCTGCTGTTTTGTTCCTTCAGTTATTTCTTTGTTCTTATACTCCACAGATGAGTGAAATCATTTGATACTTGTCTTTCTCCGCCTGGCTTATTTCACTGAGCATAATACCCTCTAGCTCCATCCATGTTGTTGCCAATGGTAGGATTTGTTTTCCTCTTATGGCTGAATAATATTCCATTGTGTATATGTACCACATCTTCTTTATCCATTCATCTACTGGTGGACACTTAGGTTGCTTCCATTTCTTGGCTATTGTAAACAGTGCTGCGATAAACAGAGGGGTGCATATGTCTTTTTCAAACTGGGCTGCTGCATTCTTAGGGTAAATTCCTAGGAGTGGAATTCCTGGGTCAGATGGTATTTCTATCATGAGATTTTGAGGAAACTCCATACTGCTTTCCACAGTGTTTTACCTAATTCACATTCCCACCAGCAGTGTAGGAGGGTTCCTCTTTCTCCACATGCTCACCGACATTTGTTGTTGTTTGTCTTTTGGATGTTGGCCATCCTCACTGGTGTGAGGTGATATCTCATTGTGGCTTTAATTTTCATTTCCCTGATGATTAGCGATGTGGAGCATCTTTTCATGTGCCTGTTGGCCATCTGAATTTCTTCTTTGGAGAAGTGTCTGTTCCACCCCTCGGCCCATTTTTTAATTGGCTCATTTGCTTTTTGTTTGTTGAGGTGCATCAGCTCTTTATATAATTTGGATGTCAACCTCTTATCGGATATGTCATTTATGAATATATTCTCCCATACTGTGGGATGTCTTTTTGTTCTATCGATGATGTCCTTTGCTGTACAGAAGCTTTTTAGTTTGATATAGTCCCACTTGTTCATTTTTACTTTTGTTTCCCTTGCCTGGGGAGATATGTTCATGAAGAAGTTGCTCATGTTTATGTCCAAGACATTTTTGCCTATGTCTTTTTCTAAGAGTTTTATGGTTTTATGACTTATATTCAGGTGTTTGATCCATTTTGAGTTTACTTTTGTGTATGGGTTTAGACAGTAATCCAGTTTCATTCTCTTACATGTAGCTGTCCAGTTTTGCCAACACCAGCTGTTGGAGAGGCTGTCATTTCCCCACTGTATATCCATGGCTCCTTTATTGTATATTAATGGACCATATACGGTTGGGTTTATATCTGGGCTCTCGAGTCTGTTCCACTGGCCTATGGGGCTGTTCTTGTGCCAGTACCAAATTGTCTTGATTACTGTGGCTTTGTAGTAGAGCTTGAAGTCAGGCAGCGTAATTCCCCCCACTTTCTTCTTCCTTCTCAGCATTGCTTTAGCTATTCGGGGTCTTTTGTGGTTCCATATGAATTTTAGAACTATTTGCTCTAGTTCATTGAAGAATGCTATTGGTATTTTGATAGGAATTGCATTGAATCTGTAGATTGCTTTAGGCAGGATGGCCATTTTGACAATATTAATTCTTCCTATCCATGAGCATGGGATGTGTTTCCATTTATTGGTATCTTCTTTAATTTCTCTCATGAGTGTCTTGTAGTTTTCAGACTATAAGTCTTTCACATCCTTGGTTAGGTTTATTCCTAGGTATTTTATTCCTTTCAATGCAATTGTAAATGGAATCGTTTTCCTGATTTCTCTTTCTGCTAGTTCACCATTAGTGTATAGAAATGCAACAGATTTCTGTGTATTAACTTTATATCCCACAACTTTACTGAATTCAGATATTAGATTTAGTAGTTCTGGAGTGGATTCTTTACGGTTTGTTATGTACAATATCATGTCATCTGCAAAGAGGGACAGTTTGACTTCTTCCTTACCAATCTGGATGCCTTTTATTTCTTTGTGTTGTCTGATTGCCATGGCTAGGACCTCTAGAACTATGTTGAATAACAGTGGGGAGAGTGGGTATCCTTGTCTTGTTCCCGATCTTAAAGGAAAACCTTTCAGCTTCTTGCTGTTAAGTATAATGTTGGTTCTGGATTTGTCATATATGGCCTTTATTATGTTGAGGTACCTAACCTCTATACCCATTTTATTGAGAATTTTTATCATGAATGAATGTTGAATTTTGTCGAATGCTTTTTCAGCATCTATGGAGATGATCATTTGGTTTTTGTCCTTCTTTTTGTTGATGTAGTGGTTGATTTTGATGGATTTTAGAATGTTGTACCATCCTTGCATCCCTGGGATGAATCCCACTTGATCATGATGGATGATTTTTTTGATGTATTTTTGAATTCGGTTTGCTAATATTTTGTTGAGTATTTTTGCATCTATGTTCATCAAGATTATTGGTCTCTAATTTTCTTTTTTTGTGGTGTCTTTGCCTGGTTTTGATATTAGAGTGATGTTGGCTGCGTAGAATGAGTTTGGGAGTATTCTCTCCTCTTCTTCTTTTTGGGAGGATGGGTATTAGGTCTTCACTAAATGTTTGATAAAATTCAGCAGTGAAACCATCTGGTCAAGGAGTTTGTTCTTTGTTACATTTTTTATTACCTATTCAATTTCTTTGCTGGTAATTGGTCTATTCAGATTTTCTGTTTCTTCATGGGTCAGCCTTGGAAGATTGTATTTCTCTAGAAACCTGTGTATTTCTTCTAGGTATCCAGTTTGTTACCATATAATTTTTCATAATATTCTCCCATAATTCTTTGTATTTCTGTGGTCTCCGTAGTGGTTTTTCCTCTCATTTCTGATTCTGTTTATGTGTGTAGACTCTCTTTTTTTCTTGATAAGTCTGGCTAGGGGTTTATCTATTTGTTTATTTTCTCAAAGAGTCAGCTTTTGCTGTCATTGATTCTTTCTATTGTTTTATACTTCTCAATTTTATTTATTTCTGCTTTAATCTTTATTGTGTCCCTCCTTCTACTGAACTTGGGCCTCATTTGTTCTTCCTTTCCTAGTATCATTAATTGTGAGTTTAGACTGTTCATTTGGGATTGTTCTTCTTTCCTGAGGTACGCCTATATTGAGCATATTTCTCTCTTAGCACAGCCTTTGCTGCATCCCACAGATTTTGTGGTGTTGAATTATTGTTGTCATTTGTCTCCATATATTGCTTGATCTCTGTTTTTATTTGGTCATTGATCCATTGATTATTTAGGAGCATGTTATTAAGCCTCCATGTGTTTGTGGGCTTTTTCATTTTCTTTGTGTAATTTATTTCTAGTTTCATACCTTTGTGATCTGAAAAGGTGGTTGGTACAATTTCAGTCTTTTTGAATTTACTGAGGCTCTTTTTGTAGCCTAGTATATGATCTATTCTTGAAAATGTTCCATGTGCACTTGAGAAGAATGTGTATCCTGTTGCTTTTGTATGGAGTGTCCTGTAGATGTTCGTTAGGTCCATCTGTTCTAATATGTTGTTGAGTGCCTATGTCTCTTTATTTATTTTCTGTCTGGTTGATCTGTCCTTTGGAGTGAGTGGTGTGTTGAAGTCTCCCAAAATGAATGCATTACATTCTATTTCCCCCTTTAGTTCTGTTAGTATTTGTTTCACATATGTAGGTGATCCTGTGTTGGGTGCATAGATATTTATAATAGTTATAACCTCTTGTTGGACTGATCCATTTATCATTATGCAATGTCCTTCTTTGTCTCTTGTGACTTTCTTTGTTTTGAAGTCTATTTTGTCTGAAAAAAGTACTGCAACTCCTGCTTTTTTCTACCTATTAGTTGCATGAAATATCTTTTTCCATCCCTTTACTTTCAGTCTGTGTATGTCTTTAGGTTTGAAGTGAGTCTCCTTTAGGCAGCTTATAGATGGGTCTTGTTTTTTTATCCATTCAGTGACTCTACATCTTTTGATTGGTGCATTCAGACCATTTACATTTAGAATGATTATCGATAGGTATGTACTTATTGCCATTGCAGGCTTTACATTTGTGGTTACCAAAGGATTAAGGGTAATTCCCTTATGATCTTACAGTCTAATTTAACTCACTTCGTGTGCTATTACAAACACAACCTAAAGATTCTTTTTTCCCCCTCCTTTTTCTTCCTCCTCCATTCTTTGTATGTTATGAATCATATTCTGTACTCTTTGTCTATACCTTGGGTGACATCTATTTGGTGTTAAGAATACTTCCATCTATAGGAGTCTCTCCAAAATGCACTGTAGAGGTGTTTTGTGGGAGGTAAATTCTCTCAGCTTTTGCTTATCTCTAAATTGTTTAATCCCTCCCTCAAATTTAAATGATAACCTTGCTGGGTAGAGTATTCTTGGTTCAAGGCCCTTCTGCTTCATTGCATTAAATATATCATGCCACTCCCTTTTGGCCTGTAAGGTTTCTGTTGAGAAGTCTGATGATAGCCTGATGGGTTTTCCTTTGTATGTGATCTTTTTTCTCTCTCTAGCTGCCTTTAAAAGTCTGTCTTTATCCTTGATCTTTGCCATTTTAATTGTTATATGTCTTGATGTTGTCTTCCCTGGGTCTCTTGTGTTGGGAGATCTGTGCATCTCCATGGCTTGAGAGACTATCTCCTTCCCCCAACTGGGGAAGTTTTCAGCAATTATCTCCTCAATGACACTTTCTATCCCTTTTTCTCTCTCTTCTTCTTCTGGTACCCCTATTATGCGAATATTGTTCCATTTGCATTGGTCACACAGTTCTCTCAATATTCTTTTATTCTTAGAGATTCTTTTTTCTCTCTGTGCCTCGGCTTCTTTGTATTCCTCTTCTCTAATTTCTATCCCATTTACCGTCTCTTCTACTACATCTAATCTGCTTTTAAGTCCCTCCATTGTATGTTTCATTTCAGAAATGGAATTTCTTAATGATTGAATCTTCATCTTAAATTTGTTCCTGAGTTCTTGAATATTTTTCTGTACCTCCATAAGCATGTTTATGATTTTTATTTTGACCTCTCTTTCATGAAGATTGGTGAGTTCAGTTTCATTTTTCTCTTTTTCTGGGGTTTGTGAGATTTTGGTGTGTACCATGTTCTTTTGACATTTCATATTTCTGTGTGGTTCCATCTATTCCCCAGACGCTCCAGCCTCTGGAGCTGCTCAGCCCCTAGAGTGAGGTTGGGTTGTTGTAGGGGAGTGGAGCTGTTGTTGGGGGAGGAAAGATCTGTTTCCTGACTCCTGTCTGCCCTGCCTGTCTCCTGTATCACAGGCAGTGGGCCAAGCACACAGGTGTAAGCCTCTGTGCTTGGCATCTGTAGCTGTTGTAGGTGACACCTCTCTCTGGCTGACCTGATGCCAGAGCAGTGACTGCCAGTTTGCAAACCAGTGCTATCAGGCCAGTAGGAAGGCTCAGCAGGCTGTGTATCACAGTGGGGGGCCTCGGAGCTGAATAGCCAGCCAGGGTGATGGAGCATCTGAGGCTCCCCAAAGTTCCCAATCTGCTGAGCATAGCACGCCCACACAACCTTGTCCCCCTATCCCTTGTTCCATGGAGCAAGCTCCATGCAAACCCCGCACCTTCAGCAGACCTCTCGCTGCTAGTAAACCTCTCAGACGGCCTGCCTTTCCCTTGTCTCAGAGCGGCCGGGTGTGGATCCTGTCCCCCACAAACGGCCAGATCTGTCTCTCAAGCAGTCTGCCTGTCTCAGCTCCCCATCCTCCACAGCACCATACAATGTAGATTTCTGCTTGCAAAGCAGATCTCCAGGGCTAGGTGTTCAACAGCCCCTGACTTCCAACCTGTCCCCCACTCTGTTTCTCCTCCTCCTGCTGGTGAACTGGTGTGGGGGAAGGGCTTTGGTCCCGCTGGATCAAGGCTTCTGTACGTTACCCTGTTTTGTGAAGTCTGCTCTGTTTTGTGAGGTCTGTATGCAGTCTGGTGCAGCCTTCTTTCCTGTTGCTGTTTTAGGGTTAGTTGTATTAACTATATTTTCACACTATCTATGGTTTTGGGAGGAGTTCTCTGTCTCACCTCTCATGCCACCATCTTGAATCTGACCTCATTAAGTTTTTAACTTTAATTTCCTTAATAGAAAATTATATTAAACATCTTTTCTTGTGTTTATTTGCTATCTGTGTGTCCTCTTCAGGAAAATGTCTGTTTGTGTCTTTTGCCCACTTTCTAATTTGATTGGTTTTTTACTGTTAAGTTTTAAGTGTTTCATGTATCTGCACAGGCCTTTATTAGATATGTGACTTAAATATTTTCTCCAAGTCTGTATTTTGTCTTTTAATTCTTTTAACAGGGTTTTTTTCAGAGCAAAAGTTTTTAATTTTGTTAAAGTCTTAACTTACCCATTTTATATCTTATAAATTGTCAGCAGTTTTTTAGTTTTTGGGTTTGTTTTTGATTTTTGTGTGGTTTTGGCTGTCAAGTCTGAGAACTCTCTCCTTGTCCTAGGTCCTGAAAATTTTTTCCTACATTCTTTTCTAAAACTTTATGGTGTTACATTTTTCGTTTATGTCTGTGATCCATTTTGAGTTCATCATTGTAGAAAATGTGAGACTTGAAGGCAAGGTTCATTTTTTGGCCTATGGATGTCCAATTCCTCCATCACCATTTATTTAAAAAATATCCCTCCTCCATTGAATTGCTTTTTCAACCTTGTTAGATATTAGTTGGGCTTACTTGTGTGGCTCCATTTCTGAATTCTGTGTCTTGTCCCACTGATCGCCGGTACCATACCTTCTTGATTATTGCAGTTATGTAGTAAGCCTTAATTTTGGAAAGAGTGATTCTTCCCTTCCACATTATTTTTCAAAATTGTTTTTACTATCGTTTTGCCCTTTTCCTGTGCATATAAATTTTAGGATAAAGTTGCCTGTGTATACGAAAAAACTTGCTTACATTTTAATGGGAATTATGTTAAACCTATTCATGAAGTTAGAGAATTAATATCATTGCTCTATTGAGGCTTCCAATCTGTGAGCATAGCATCTTTCTCCAAGTATTTTCTTCTTTGGTTTTTTTATTAGCATTTTATACTTTTCATCATACATAATCTGTACATGTTTTATTAATTTTTTACTTAAGTATTTCATTTTTGGAGACAGCATTTTTAATGGTACTGCATTTTTATTTAGTTTCTACTTGTTCATTGTCAATGTATAGAAATTCAGTTGCTTTTGTATGTTGATCTTGTATTTGATGTTACTCAACTAAGTTATTAGTATTAGGTTTTTCCTTGTAGATTCATTTTTATAGAGACATTATCTGCAAATAGATAGTTTTCTTTCTTTTTTTTCCAATCTATGTCCTTTATTTCTTTTTCTTTCCTTATTAGACTGGCTAGAACTTCCAGGGCTATGTCAAATGAGAGTGGTAAAAATGGACATCCTTGCCTTTTTCCCAGTTTTAGAGGGAAAGGTAAAAATGGTCTTTTACCATTAAGTATGATGTTAGCTGCAGGTTTTTTTTGTAGATACTCTTTATGAGGTTGAGGAAGTTCCCCTGTCTTCCTAATGCAATGAGAGTTTTAAAATCATGAATGTGTGTTAATATGATCGTGTGGTTTTCCTCCTTTAGTTATTTATATGATGGACTATGTTGATATATTACATTGATTTTTGAATATTGAATTAGCCTTTCATACCTGGAATAAATCTCACTTAGTCATGTTATTTTATTCTTTTTATTTATTACTGGATTTGATAGGTAAAATTTAATTGGTGTTTTTTTCCATCTAAGTTCATGGGAGCAACTGGTCTTTAGTTTTCTTTTTTGTGCTGCTTTCACTTGGTTTTGGTATCAGAGTAATAATATTGGCCTCATAATGTAAGTTGGGAAGTGTTCCCTTTTCTTCTGTTTTCTGGAAGAAACTGTGTATGACACTTGAGGATATTTGGTAAAATTTGCCAGTGAAACCACTGGAAATGGAGATATCTTTTTTTTGATCTTTTAAAATATAAATTCAATTTCTGTAATAGTATAGAAGGATTGTTTATATTACCTATACATCTTGGCTGAGTTTTGGTAGTTTGTGATCTTCAAGGAATTAGTTCTTTTCTCCTAAGTTGTCCAAGTTATGAGTGTAAAGTTTTATGTGGATTACCTGCATATTATTCAATATATATATATTCAAGTATATAAAGAATATATATATGTACTTACAATCCTTTACATTTTTTTTTCTTTGAGACTTTCACCCAAAGATTATTTAGAGTGTTATTTGGAGATTTTCTTATTGTCTTTCTTTATTGATTTATAGTTGCATTACATTATTATCTCATATGAAATTTCTAGGGAGCAGTCTACAAGAGTCTTCCTTCCTTCTGACACCAGTTGCGATTTCAGGGGTTCCCAAGACCACCCTTAGGTTTGATAATTCACTAAAAGGGCTCATAAAACTCACTGAAAGCTGTCATCTTCAGAGTTACAGTTTATTACAGCAAAGGATACAGAGTTAAATCAGCCCAGGGAAGAAGTACGTAGGGCAGAGCCCAGGAGGGTTCCCAACATGGAGCTTCTAGTTGTCTATGACTGCACTGGGAGAGGAGAAAAATGCTAACTTTTCCCATCAACTTTCCTCTTTTAACAGTATTCATGGAGTAATGCCAAATAGGGACGCTCACCCGAGCCTTGATATCCAGAATTTTTATTGAGGCTCCTGGTTGGCTGCCCACAGGTTGACCTTTAGTTTCCAACCTCTCATGGAGGTAGAGCTGATACCTTTAGTCTCCAGTCTCTCCAGAGGAAAATTGATGCCATATGGCTCAAAGCTTCTATCTTAAATCCCATTGTTAGGTTGTCTGTTAGCCATGGCCCCCAGGTAAACAAGGACACTCTTTGTAGAGATCACCTTCCTGGAGATGAAGACAAAAGCCAGACCTCTTTTTTGTGTAAGGGTAAATTATTTACTATATATCACAGAACATATTCTCTATGACTTTCATTCTTTTAAATTTAAGATTTACTTCATGAACCAGAATATAGGACTATCGGGGAAATGTTCAATATGTGCTTGAGTGCACTGTATATTCTGCTTTTGTTGGGTGGCATGTTCCATAAATGTTGATTACATCCTATTAGTTGATAGGCTTGTTCAGTTCTTCTGTATACCCGCTGATTTTCTGTTAATAGTTCTGTCAATTGATGAGAGTAGGATATTTGAGTCTGATAGTAGTATAGTTACTTCTACTTTATTTTGATTAACATTTACATGGTCTATATTTTCCCATCATTTTGCTTTCAACCTACTTATATGATTATATTTAAAATGAATTTCTTGTAGTCACCATGTAATTGGGTCATGTTATTTGTTCATTGTGGCAATCTCTGTCTTTTAATTGGTGATTTAGAATATGTATATTTAAAGTAATTATTGGTATGTTTTGTTGTTTTTTGCTGGTTTCCTGTTTCTTGTTCTTCTGGGGATTTTTGTTTTGTTTTTTGGCTTACCTGTGAGTTACTAAGACATTAAATTTTAGAGTTCCATTTTGACTTATTGATGTTATTTAATATATTGATTTAGGTTTTTTTTTTTGTTTGTCTTAGTGTTTGCTCTAGGTATTTACACATACATATACTTAACACAGCCTGCTAGTGTTGACATTTTACCACTTTAAGTAAAGTGTAGAAACCTTACATCCATTTAAGGTCCATTTATCTTTCCCTCTTTTTTAGTATGATTAGGGATTTATTTTACATACATTGATCACCACATGAGATAGTGTTATAATTGCTTCAACCATAAAATAGGATTAAGGAAACTCATGAGGATAGTCTATTACATTTATTTCTATTTTTGCCATTTTATTATTCTTTCCTTTTGGAAGGTCTTAGTCTTCCATTATTTTCTCTGTGTTGAGAGAGCTTCCTTTAGCCACTCTTTAAGAGAATGTAGCTCTCAAATGGGTTGCCTGCTTGTTTTCTTGTTTTGCTAAGCACATCATATCTAAACAACATCATATATTTGCTCTCAAGTCCCTCTAATAGTTTCCCATCACATTTAGGAAAAAAGATTCTTATAATGGTCTGTAAGACCCTATATTCTGTAATCAAAACTTGTAGCTAAAGCCATATTTATAGGAAAATTTATGGTCTTGAGTGCACACAGAAAAAAAGAAATTCTTAAATTGATTCATCTAAACATCTACATCAAAAAGTTAGAGGAAGATAGCAAGCTAAAACCCAAGAAAGTTAGAATAAAGTAAAAAATAAGGATTGGCCAGAATAAGTGAAGAAGCAAATATATATAATAGGGAGGATTCCTGGCAAGACTGAGAAAAACAGACTCTTCCCTACATATTAAATGCTAATTACAAAGAAAAAAATTACAGTGGAGAAAGTTGGCAAACATCCCCCTAAACCAAGTGGTCAAAGGTAACACCACCAATAGTGGAACAGGATGACATATGTGCATCCTTAAGTGCTACTCTGAGAAGGATACCTCATTAATGCAATAATCCTGCTAAAAATGTATAACCTGAATTTAATCAGGAGGAACTATCAGCCATTCCAGTTGAAAGAGGATTGGCCGGTATTCTTCAAAAATACCATTGTGGTGAAATCCAACAAAAGGCTGAGGAACTTTTTAGATTAAAGAGAAATGTAATGTGATGAGATCATGAGTCAGGTGAAAAGGACAATATTGGGATAATTAGTGAAATATTAATACAGAAATATGTGAGATAATAGTTTTTGGGTCAAATGTAAAAGAATATCCTCATTCTTTGGAAAGGTAAACTTAGCTATTTGTGGTAAAGGAACTTAACATAAATGGAATAATGAGGAAAATATGGCAAAATATTGACAACTGGTGAACTTAGGTAAATGGCATATGGAAATTCTTTTGCTATTCTTGCATTTCTTCTGTGACTTTAAAATTAATTCAAGATATATTTTTATTTAATAAAAGAGAAGGCACAGATAACCAATATTAAAAATGAAGATGGGTACATCATTGCTGATAAAAACCCATCCCCTCATAGAGTTATATTCTAGTGGAATAACATCTAATAAATAATTAGTGAATAAATTAGTATATCAGATGGCAAAAAATGCTAAGGAAAAATACAGTATGAGGGAAAGAGATGTGAAGTTCCAAAGAATGGAGAGAGTGCTATAATTTTAAGTAAGGTAGTCAGAAAATCCTCACTTTTATGACATTTGAGAGGGAAAAAAAAACTATAGTAGATAAGAGAGTCATGGCTATCTGGGAAAAAGCAATCCTGGCAGAAAATATAGCAAGTCCCTAAAACAAAAGCTTCATTGGCTCATTAGAGGAACACAAGGAGACTAAGATGGCTGAAATAGTGAGAAGGTAGATAGAGATCAGAGAGATTCAATAGAAACAAAATCAGATCCCTACAAGGCTGTTTGTGGAAATAGAAAAACTGATTGAAAAAAATATATATGGAAGAACAGATATTCAAGAACAGTCAAAACACTCCTAAAGAAGAGCAAAATCAGAGAACTTCCCTTACGTATTATAAATACTTACCATAAAGACTTGGAAATTAAGACAGTGTGGTATTCATTTAGGGATTGACCTATGGGAAGACCAGAAACAGACCCACATAGGAGCATCAGAGAGAAAAGAATAAATTATTTAATGAATGATATCAGAACTAGCCATAGATATGAAAAACAATTACCTTGGATTTCTACCATACACCATAAAAGCATAAGTAAAAGCATAAAACCATAAGGTAAAGCTTAATAAAAAATATGGATATATGTATAAAGAATACTTAAAGATATAATGGATTTCTTAAGACACAAACAGGCTAACTAGAAAAAAAGATAAACAACCTAAAAGAAAAATGGGCAAAAGATCTGAAGAGACATTTCACAGAATAGGAAACACCAGTGTTAAATAATCATAAGCAAAATGCTCAAAATCATCAGAAATCAAGGAAATACAAATTAAGATATAATGAGATACCATTTCCTCATTAGATTGGTAAAAATTTAAATGTCTTAAGAATTTCATTCATTGTTAAGATGTTGAACAACCAGAATTATTACATACTGCCAGTGGTAATGTAAATTAGTTCCAAGACTTCAGAAAACAATTTGGTGTAATACAAAATTGAGGACATTCATATTCTATGACATAGCTATTCCTAGTCTAGTAAATAGACTGGAGAAAATCTCATATGCTTCAAGAGACATGTAAGAATATTCATAGCATCATTGTGTATACTAGCAAAAATTACAAACAACCCAAATTATAACCAGAAAATAATGCAATAGAATATTATACAGTTGTGAAAATGAACTCAAGCAGCAAACAGTATGGGGAAATTTTTATTAACCATGTAGTATGAAATAAACAAATCATAGAAGACATGGGAAAATATTTTTAAAAACAGAATAATCATAACATAATTCAAGATAATGGTTGCCTCTGGAAATGTAACAGGAGATGGGATCAGAGGAAGGCATACGGGTAGCTTCCATGGCATTGGTAATCTGTCAGTTCTTAACTAATTCACCAGACTCCTAGATTAAATGAAACCTTCCACTCTCTCTGGAAAGCCTGACAGGATCAAACAAGCTCCGTGGTACTAGCTACAGATCCACACATTTCTGAGCTGATCTAACAGCCACACTGTATGCCTGCTGGAAGTTGTAATTTTTTTCTCCTCCTATACGGTAAATAAAATAAGTGAGAAAACCAGTTGTTTCACTAAGCTAACTGCTTTTGAAAGACCAGATAATGGCAGTTACTGAAGAAAAAACAAAAATGAAAACTGCTACAAGAAAAAGATGGTGGTGGAGGGAACATACAAATGAAGTACTCTGTGCTCACATTGTCTTTATGATCTTCCTCTTTAAATAAATCAAAAAATCACGAAAATGCATATTCTAAGGGTCATTAAAAAGTGATTTAAAAATCTCAATCACAATGATTATGGAGAATCACTTTTCCTGTGTCTTCTCCTATATACAATTAAAAATCCTGGAAATTACCTATCAGACAATAATAAAATAACTTTGAAAGATGGAAGGAAGAGGGTAGACTGGTTAGTATTCTCTGGATTTAAGGAATTACCACATGATGAGTCCCCTGTTTTGTTTTGTTTTGTTTTCTAAATCCCCTATGTCCCCATAATGTGTACTGGAGAGGCCTGCAACCTGGATTGACTAACAGGCATACAAATATACTCACACACTCAAACACAAAGCAGTATAAGTCTGCTCTCTCCAGCCAAAGGACTAGGAACAGGAAAGCCCAATAGATTAGTGGATTCTCCGGCACATGCTCCACAGCTTAGGCCCCAGCAGCAGTCTCATCAGTTAGCTGCAGTAGCAGCAAGAAGTCCCAGTAATTGATCCACCAGTAGCAGCTGTAAGAGGAAGTCTCTTGCTGTCCCACCCCCACTTCACAATGAGGGCCTTAGCTGACAGATCGATTCACCCAGAAGAACAGCATTAGCAGGGTCCTGTGCCTCTCTGCCCTCTGCCCAGTGGCATAAGGAAATCTATGCCCAGTGGCTTCTGTATTCACCTCTTTCATTCGGCAGAAGGTGGACTAGCCACATCAGGGGTCCACAGAAGTTTTCTGTCTTTGTGGACAACACCAGAGATTGAACAAGAACCCTAATGGTACCAGAGGTCTGAAGCAGATCAGAATTGCATTGCAAAGGCTCTGAAAACTAAGCTGCCATTAAAACTAAACCCTACAAAAGTAGGCCAGATCTATATACTAAACTTAGTAGTTGTGACTGCTAAAGTAGAAGACTTAAAATCATCAGGAATCATCTAGATGAATCAGGTCTTGGAATTATCTGACAAGGATTTTAAAGCAGTCTTGATAAAAAGGCATTGATAATCATAAAATCTCTTAAAACAAATGAAAAAAATAGAATATCTCAGAAAAAAAGTAGTTATAATAACTATTATAAAAGACACCAAATGGTTTCAAGAGTAGAGGGGAGACTATATCAAGTATATTTCAATTAAAAATTTTTTAAATTAAAGTGAGGATGGCAGAGGCTAGATTCAGTGACATGAAGACAAAATTTGCTTAAGCTAAATTCATGATAAACAGACTTAAGAAAAAATAGAGCCTTAATTTGTGTGGGACAGTAGTAAAATACCCAGCATTCATAGCATCCAAGTCCAGAGGGAGAGGAGAAAGACTGTGGGGCTGAAATGTATTCAAAGAAATAATGGTTGAAACCTTCCCAAATTTTTTACAAGATACAAATCTATGGATTCAAGAAACTGAGAAAATTCTAATAAGATAAATCCAAAGAAATTAAACCAAGACCCATATTTCTGAAAACTAAACAAAGAAAAAATTAGCCAATGAGATGCAAACATTCTATATTAATGCTAAAGAAACACCAATTTGAAAGACTGGATTTCTCATCTGAAACATGGAGACCAAAAGGAAATGGCACAATACTTCCCAAGTGCTGGAAGAGCTGTCAACCTGAAATTCTTTGCCCACTGAAACTATCCTTAAGGAATGAAGAAGAAATAAAGACATTCTCAGAGGAAAATTAAGAGAGTTTATTGCAGTACAATGGTAGTAGTTTCAACTGTTCTAGAAATGGTGATAAATTATCAGATGTCATTATACATATTAAGGAACAAGTTGATAATGCTTGTTAATGTTAATGGACTGTAAGTTCAGTAAGAAGAAAAAAACGACTTTTGGCTTACCCTATTGGTTAAAGATGGTTGGATTTACTGGCATGAGTTAAGCTGGATTGTGGACCAGTGTAAAAAGGAGGAATTTAGGTTCTCTTTGGACATGTTATAGTTGAGATAATTATTACATATTTACATGAAGATTTCAACTAAGCAATTAGATGATTAATGTTGAGCTAAGGAGTAAGATAAAAGCTGCAAGTATGCACATCACTCAATCAGTAATGTGAAAAGAAAACCTATGGAATAGGAGAAAATATTTGTAAACCATATATCTGATAAGGGGATAATAGCTAGAATATATAAAAACTCCTATAACTCAACATCAGAAAACCCAAACAACACAATTAAAAAAATGGGGAAAGGATTTGTGTAGACATTTCTCCAAAGTAGATATACAGGTAGCCAGCAAACACATGAAAAGGTGCTCAACATTACTAGCCATTAGGGAAATGCAAAGCAAAACCACAATGAAATATCCCTTCACTCCCATTAGGATAGTTACTATCCAAAAAAGCAGAAAATAGTGTGTTGATGAGGATGTGGAAAAATTGGAACTCCTGGGCTGCTAGGAGTGTAAAATGGTGAAGCCACTGTGGGAAACGGTATGGTGGTTCCTCAAAAAATTAAAAATAGAATTACTGTATGATCTTGCAATTCTACTTGTGGATATATACCCAAAACAAATGAAAGCAACTCTTTCTTAGCAGCATTATACACAATAACCTAAAGTAACATAGGTGTCCATCAGCAGGTAAATGGATAAACAAAAGGTGATATATACCTATGACAGAATATTATGCAACCTCAAAAAGGAATACCTTATAATACATGCTACAAAATGGGTGAACCTTGAGGATATTATGCCAAGGGCAATAAGCCAGTCACACAAAAATGCTGTGACTTTGACAAAAAAAAGAGACTGATATGAAGTATCTAGAGTAGTCAAATCCATAGAAACAGAAAGCAAAATGGTGGTTGCCAGGAACTGGGGGAGGGAAGAATGAGGAGTTAATGGGTACACAGTTTCAGAAAATGTTCTGGATATTGGTTGTATGATCTGATGAACATACTTAACACTACTGAACTATACACTTAAAAATGGGTAAGATGGTAAGCTTTATATTGTATGTATTTTGCCACAGTTAAAAAAGCTAGAGGTATAAATTTAAGACTTAGCAGCATATGACTGTATAAGTTAGACTGGTATTTAGAGAAAAAGAGTATAGAGTGAATGCTGGCCTGTACCTGAGTTTTGGATTTTCCAACATTTAAAGATTAGGAAGTAAATACAAATAGGTAGGAGGGTAACCTCCTACAAGAAGCAAAAGGATTAATCACTTCTGCCAAATGTTACTAACAAGTCAATTACAGTGATAATTGGCACTTGAGCAGTGATTTTGGCAAAGTGATTTTGTTAATGTCTTTAGCTAAAAATGTTTCAACAGAGTTATGGTAGTGGAAATATTTATTGCAGTGGATTACAGAGAAAATAGCTAACATACATAGTCACTTGATATAAAACAAAGGCAGGGAAAGGATGATCTTTTCAATAAATGCTGACTCAGTTGGGTATCTGTATTGAAAAACAGGAATCTTGATTTCTATCTCACACTATAAAATGTAATGTAGGCAGATTATAGACCTAAAATATGAAAGGTAAAATAGTAAAACCTTCTGGAAGAAAATATGAGTAGATTTTCATGACCTTGGGATTAGATTGCTTTAAAATTAAGAGCCTCTATTCATCAAAACATACTGTTCTGAGAGTGAACGGGGCAGCTCCAGAGTGGGAGAAGATATTTGCAATATGTATATTGGTTATATTGAGAATATATTAAGAATTCTTACAAGTCAAAAAGAAAAATACAACCCAGAAATTACCCAAATGTCTCTTAACTGGTAAAGGGATAAACAAAAGAAGGTCTATCTTTACAGTGGAATATTCCTCAGCCATAAATAAAAATGAAGCACTGATGCTACAATAAGGTTGAACCTTGAAAACAGACACAAAAGGTCACATACTGTGTAATTCCATTTGAATGAAATGTCAAGAACAGGCAAATTCTTAGAGACAGAAAGCAGATTAGTGGTTGCCAGAGGCTAAGGCAATTAGGGATTAGGAAGTGACTGTGAGTATGGGATTTATTTTTGTCGTGATGAGAATGTTCTATAATTCGTGATCTGGATTGCCCAACATTGAGAATGTACTAAAAGTTATAGAATGGATAACATGGCAGATTTTATGATACATGAATTTTACCACAAAAAAAATAAAAATAAAAATGGATAGAAGATGGAGCTAGAGGGTATTATGCTCAGTGAAATAAGCCAGGCAGAGAAAGACAAGTATCAAATGATCCACTCATCTGTGGAGTATAAGAACAAAGAAAAAACTGAAGGAACAAAACAGCAGCAGACTCACAGAACCCAAGAACGGACTAACAGTTACCAAAGGGATAGGGACTGGGGAAGATGGTTGGGAAGGGAGGGATAAGGGGGAAAGGGCTATTACAATTAGCACACATAATGTAGTGGGGGTGGGGGTGAGGTGAGGGGATACGGGGAAGGCAGTACAACACAGAGAAGACAAGTAGTGATTCTATAACATCTTACTATGCTGATGGACAGTGACTGCAATGGGGTATGTGGTGGAGACTTGATGATAGGGGGAGTCTAGTAACCATAATGTTGCTCATGTAATTATATATTAATAATAGCAAAATAAATTTTTAAAAAAGGGAAAAAATGGATAGAAGACCTGGATAGGCAGTATATTAAAAGAAGATAACCAGTTGGCCAATAAACCTGAAGAAGCAGTCAACCTCAATTACCATCAGGGAAATTGCAAATTAAACCACAATGCAGTATCATAACACACCCGCTAGGATACCTGAATATAAGATGGATAATAACAAGTTTTGGTGAGGATCTGAGAAACTGGAACTCTTTAAAAAAAAAGTTTGATTGAATTGTAAATTAGAAAACTGTTGGATAGCATCAGCTAAATCCAAACAAATGCATATCCTGTGATGTAGCAATTTCACTCCTAGGTTTGTACCTCTAGCAGAAAGGTGTCCTATTTCTACCGAGAGAAATATACAAGAATGTTCATAGCAGTACTAATTCTAATAGCCAACAATCAGAAACAACCCAAATGTCCATCATTAAGAAAATTGGAAAAACAAATTGTGTTATAATAGAATGCTTTATATAGTTGTCAGTCTCAAACTTTTTCTTCTGAAACAACCTCTGAAATCTCTAAGAAAAGGCTTTGGAATGTCCTCATTGAAAAGAGGTTAGTGTTGTTGTAGCACACGAATAAAAGGGAAAATGGACTCAAAATGAGGTGTTACAGGTAAGCAGAGGCCCTGTATAAAGAGCTGGACTTTTAAATTTCAGTTCAATAGGAAGCTATATTAGTTTGGATATAGGTTTGGCTGCATGTGACAGAGACCCCAAAATTGCAGTGGTTCATACTGTATAGGAGGCTAGCTTTTTCTTGCATTAAAAGTCCAGGCTGGAATGGCAGCTCTGCTCTGTAAAACCCTCATGTGACAGATAAGACACCAAATCCACATTGCAGCTGTCTTTGCTGAGGATTTGGGAGAGTAGGATATAGTGAGTGAGCCAGCTGGCTTTAAGGAAAGTTCTCAGAAGCTATTACATAATATTTCTGCATTTCTTTACACAGAATTCAGTTACATGGCATATTCTGCTGCAAAGGAGCCTGGGAAATGCAATGTTTATGTAGGGCAGCCTTAGGGTTCAATCACTAACCAAAAGGGGAATAATAGACAACTTGGGGACAACTAGCAGTCTCCATCACACAATTCTTTGGCCTAGTGGGGAATATTAAGCATACAGCCACTTACAGGTTCTGATACAGTTGATTTCATTCTAAAATAGATTGGTAGATTCTGATTCAGTTGATCTAGAATGTTTCCTAAACATCCATAATTGTAACAAACTCACAAGGTAATTCTGAGGTAGGTCAGAATTTCAGAACCATTCATTTTGGTTTGTTAATTAATTCCGTCACTTGTTCTCATGATTTCCCATTTCTCTGTTTTCCTTACCTTTTTTTTTTCATTCTGTGTGAAATGAAATTTAAGGTATTTAAAAGCTCTCTAAGCTTTTCATTTCTTATTGAATTTTTGAATTCAGTTTGATTTCTTTCATCTTAACTTTTTAAAGTTCAATTCTTATTTTCAGTTATCTGTCTTTTCTATCATAGATACTTTATTTCTCTTCTAACACAAAACCAGCAATTAAAACATGTTTCTTATCTTTCAGACTTGTTGTCCAGGTGTGAGCCCAAGAAGTTATCTCCAAAAAGAGACATTTATGAGACAGAATCATCCCAGTGGGCTATTATAGAACAATTTAAAAGCCATAATCCTGAGAAATCCATTTTCAGAGATATTTGGGAATGCAAAAGTCAGTTTGAGGGACAACAGGAGAGCTATTTCAGGCAGTTTATTATCCACCACGAACACATGCCCATTTTCAGCCAACATACTTTCCTTACCCAGGAATTTTATAATACAGAGAAAATATTTGAATGTAAAGATTGTAGAAAAAACTTCAGTTACAATTTATTCTTTAGTCATCATAAGAGAACTCATTCTAAAGAAAAACTTTCTGAATGTCAGAAATGTACAGAAAGTGTTAATACATCAAACCTTAAACAACAGAGAATTCAAAGTAACAGCAAGTGCAGTGAATGTCAGGAATGTTGGAAAGCCTTTATTCATTGCTTACAACTTAATCATCTGAGAATTCATAATGGTGAAAAGCGCCATGAGTGTGAGGAATGTGGAAAGACCTTTAATTATGGCTCAGAACTTACTCTACATCAAAGAATTCACACTGGTGAGAAACCCTATGAATGTAAGGAATGTGGGAAGGCTTTTAGGCAGCGATCACAGCTTACTCAACATCAGAGACTTCATACTGGTGAAAAACCCTATGAATGTAAGCAATGTGGGAAGGCTTTTATTCGTGGCTTTCAACTTACTGAACATCTACGACTCCATACTGGTGAGAAACCCTATGAATGTAGAGAATGTGGGAAGACTTTTAGGCATCGCTCACACCTTACCATACATCAGAGAATTCATACTGGTGAGAAACCCTATGAATGTAGAGAATGTGGGAAGGCATTTAGCTACCACTCAAGCTTCTCTCACCATCAGAAAATTCATTCTGGCAAAAAACCTTATGAATGTAGTGAATGTGGGAAGGCCTTTTGTGATGGCTTACAGCTTACCCTACATCGGAGGATTCATACTGGTGAAAAACCCTATGAATGTAAGGAATGTGGGAAGACTTTTAGACAATGTTCACACCTCAAAAGACATCAGAGAATTCATACTGGTGAGAAACCTCATGAATGTATGATATGTGGTAAGACCTTTAGACTTCATTCACACCTTGTTCAACATCAGAGGATTCATACTGGTGAGAAGCCATATGAATGTAAGGAATGTGGGAAGGCCTTTAGCTATCATTCAAGCTTCTCACACCATCAGAGAATCCACTCTGGGAAGAAACCTTATGAATGTGGAAAGGCTTTTAATCATAGTTTATGATTTAATCTACATGAAACAGTTCATATTGAAACACCAGTAGGGTTTTCTCTGTTCCCACCCTAGTCTTACATCATTAAATTGTTTTTGGAGATACACATTTTTTTCTTTCAAGGAAAAGGTAGGTGAAAATGAATTTAATTACTATTGATTAATTATTGAAAATCCAATTTTTCACAAGAAAAAATGTAAAAATTACTAAATGTTTAAAATTGCTCTGGTTTTAGTGCTGTTACTGAGTTATTAGAATAACCAGTATTGGAAATAAATTTTATAAAACCATATGTTTTCACTAAAACCAATAAAGTATGACAATTAAAGTGAAAACAATTTTTCCCACAAGTCTCTCAGAACAAATATGTGTGTGTTTCTCCTTTCTTCATGCTCAAACATACCTGCATGTATGAAGGATTTATTGGAAGAGATTTTACTGTGTGTAAAGGAAGAGTTTCATGTGTATGGAAGAGGTCTTACCCCCTATAGTGACATATTTCATGGCAATTTTCCTTTTTCATTTAAATAATCATGGACATTTTTCTGATGAATATGTATAGATCAAATTCATTTTTAAAGCTTCAGATTATTTATAGTATGGGATATGTCAGTATTCTGAGCCATTCCTGTAGACATTCAAACTGTCTCTACTTTTTTGCCAAAAATGATAATGCAATAAACATTCCTACATGTCACTCTCTTGTTTCTGTTGGGTAGATTCCCAGTTGTAAGAGTGTGTGTATGTGTATGTTTTGATACATTAATTTTTAATTAAAATTTTTAGGATACAAAAGTACATGCTATAAAATGTAAAAAATACGAAAAAAGTAAAGTGAAAATTAAGTCTCCCCTAATATCTAGTCCTGTTACCACCTGCTTTCCCTACACAGGGGGCACCCACAGCTGTCACTTATTTTGTATTCTTCCAGGAATTAAATTTTTTAAATTCTTTGGACAAAAGTGGATTTATCATAATCCTTGATTCATGATAGTCTCATCATTGGTCCACATTTAGCCTACTATTATTTCTTTTTAATATATTCCAGGGATTTACACACATTGTGCCAACATCAATTTACTGCCTTTCTGTGACCAAATCCTTCAATGCCTTTTCTGCAATATTGGAACTCTGTTTTTGTTTATGATGTTTGAGTTTCTCTCTCTCTCTCTCTCTTTTTTTTTTTTTTGTTAGAGTAGCTAAAAAGATTACCTGCTTTACTGATCTTCTCTATTGTCTTTCTCCATTTGTATCTGCTCTGATGATTTCCTTCCTTATACAAACTGGACTTGTTCTTTTTCTAGTTCCTTGAGATGTAAAGCTAGGTAGTTTACTTAAGATCTTAATGTAGGCTTTTAACTTCCTTTTAAATTAATTGCTCTAACTTCCCTCTTAGAACTATATTTGCTTTATCCTTTTTTTTTTTTTTAGGTTTTGTTTCCAGTTTCATTTTTCTCAAGACACTTTGATTTCCTTTTTTATTTATTTTTGACCCATTGGTTGTTTAGGAGTGTGTACTCCTGAAAATATATAATTTTCATATATTTGTGAATTTTCCAATTTTTCTCCTGTTAATTTCTAGTTGCATACGATGTAGTTAAAAAAAGATACTTGATATTTCAATCTTAAATGTATTAAGACTTGTTTTCTGACTTAACATATGATCTGTCCTGGAGGATGTCCTGTGTGTGCTTGAGAAAAATGTGTACTCTACTTTTGTTTGATGGAAAGTTCTGTGTATGTCTGTTAGTTCCATTTGGTCTAAAGTGTTATTCAAGTTCACTGTTTTCTTACTGATTTCCTTCTGGATGAGCCATCTATTGTTGAAAGTGAGATGTTGAAGGTCCCACTGTAATTATTATTTATTGCTGTCTATTATTATATTATTGCATTGCTGTCTGTTTTTCCCTTCATATCTGTCAATATTTGCTTTATATATTTAGGTGCTCTGATATTGGGTGCATATATATTTAGAATAGTTATATCCTGTTTATAAGTTGACCACTTATCATTCTATAGTCACCCTTTTGTGACAGATTTTGACTAAATGTCTGTTTTTTCAAAGTGTAGTCTTTTTGCTTTCTTTTGCTTACCATTTGCATGGAATATCTTCTTCCATCATTTCCACTTTAGCCTATGTGTGTCTTAAAAGCTAAAGTGATTCACTTGTAAGCAGCCTGTTTTTGGATCTTGTTATTTTAATCCATTTAGCCACTCTGTATCCTTGACTGGCAAATTTAATCCTCTGTAGTTAAATCAGTTGTTGATAGGTAAGTCATTATTGCCATTTCATTATTTCTGATTGTATTTGTAGTTAGTTCCATTGTCCCTTCCTCTGTTGCTATCTTGCTTTGATTCTTTTATCTTTTGTATATCTACTGTAGGTATTTTTGTGGTTTCAATGAGACTTACATAAACTATAATTAGTCTATTTTATGTTAATAACTGCAATTGCAAAAAAAAACTCTATGCTGTTACTTCTGCCCTCCTCCCTCATTTTAAGATATATTCTGAGCCATTTTTTATATTATGCATCAAGAAATTATTGTAGCTATATTTATTTTTAATATTTTGACTTAAATTTTAAGGAATTAAAAGTGATTTATGCACCACCAGTACAATATTAGAGTATTCTGAATTTGACTAGTTACCAATGTTTTCATATCGTTACTTAGTGTCCTTTCATATCAACTTGAACTCCTTTTAGCATTTCTTTAAAGGCAGGTCTAGTGGTGATGAACTCCGTTTTTGTTTGAGACTGTGTTAATCTTTCCTATGTAGTTTTCCATATACATTTAAGTTACCAAAATCTACTCCATCTGTATACTAATTTAATTCCAGTGAGATACAGAAATATTACCACTATATAGCTCCATCTCCTCTTTCTCCATGTTGTGTTATTATACATATTACATCTATTTATGTTACAAGCCCAAAATAGTTTTGTGCCTAAGATGCTGAGTAAAGAAAGGCAAAATATATATTATTGGCTTTGTTATAGTGACCTTTTTATTTGACATTTCCATTTCTTTGTTTCCTGTGGACTCAAGTTAATATATGGTGTTTTCCTACTTCAATATAACTTTGTTGTCACCCACCTTCTTTGTGCTGTTATTGTTTAATGTACATTTCTGTATGGTCTAGGCTTAACAATATAATTACATTGTATATGGTTGTGTAAATATTGTGTAGCATAAGCCTGTTTTTCTCTTTTTATGAATCAGTTTGACTTAGGCATTGATTGCTGAGGCAGCCACTTCAAAGATGGCTCTCTTGAATAAACACGTCGCCGGCCACATGACTAGATAAAGAGCATGACCTTTCCACTGCCACGTTTCCTTTGTTTTAGAGACCTTGATTGATTTCAATAAGTGACTATTTGGGCCACCTGTTTTTTTTTTTTCCCCAGCACTTTAAATTCCTGCTCTTGTTTTTAGTTCACCGATAAAGAATGGGTCTCTGAAGCCCTGAAGGTTGTTCTGCTTCTCTACGTACATGTTCTCGCCTCTTTTCATTGTATGTGGTGAAGTGCAGGAATAGAAATGGTGTTCTATGTTTCTGTGAGGCTCTGTTCATTTTTCTTCATTCTTTATTTCTCTGTTCTTTTAAAAAACACAGTCCCATAATCTTCACATTCATTGAATCTTTGTTTTGCTAGCTCAAGTCTGTTGAGCCCCTCAAGTCATTTCTTCATTTTGGTTATTTTAGTTTTAAACTCCAGAATTTCTGTTTGCTTCTTTTTATGATTTCAATCTCTTTATTAATGTTTGATCTTTGACAAAGCATTGTAATCATATTTTCCTTCTTTAACATGGTTTCCTTTAGTTCTTGAACATAAATTTTAATGGATTTGACGTCCTTGTCAAATTTGACATTTAGGTACTCTGACAGTTCCTATTGCCTACTTTTTTCCTTTGTATGGATCATATCTTCCTTTTTTTTTTTTGGTATGTCTCCTATTTTTTTTATTTAGAATGGACACTTTAGGTAATATATTGTAATATGCTTTAGCAACCCTGGATACTGATTTTCCTATTCTCCTTCCTGGATGTTGACAATCTGTGGCTCTCAAACCCAGAGTCTTTCTTATTTTGTTTTACAATTGTCTAATAGGACAATAATGTCTTACAGCCCTATAAAGAGGGTGGAGAAAAGGCATTTGTGGCCACTTTTCATAAGGCTACTTTTCATAGGGTTCCATGGGTGTTTTTTCCGTGTAACTCTAAGGATCAGAATCTATTGGCTTACCCAGGCAAAGGCAGCGGCACCAGCCAAGGTGTTCGGTAGGATCTCAGCCATCTGGCTTTAGGAGTGTAGACTTTAGCTTGCTGCACGGCGACTGCTCTTCCTTCACAGGAAATCATCCAGTGGGCCTGAATATTGCACAGAACATCAGTCTTTCTTCTGAGTGCACTTGAGTGGGGGCCAGTGCCTGGTTGAAATACACAACCTGAAGGCACAACTGTAGAAAGATCACTTCCAATCTCACATGATTATCTGCAGGATTTAGTTCCTTACAGCTACTAGACTGAGGACCTCAGTTTCATGCTGGTTATTGGCCAAGGGGGCTACCCTCAGTTCATTGCCATGTGGGCTTCTCCAATATGGCATCTTCATCAAAGCCAACAAGAGAGTCAGTCAATAAACAGTCTTCTAGCAAGAAGTAAGTTACAATCTTTTGTAACAATAATGGAAGTGACTTCCTATGATCTTTGCCATATTCTGTTAACTAGAAGTATATTGCTAAGTCAGCCTACACTCAAGGGAAAGGGATTACACGAGAGCATGAATACCGGGAATCAGAGATCATTGAGGGACATCTTTTTCTTGCCACAGGGACCTGTGACCATTTACTTGAGCAGTGGCATAATGGAAAAAGGAGAATATCCAGATGTCCTGAAGACTATCATACAAAAGAGCTGAGTGAACAGTGATACCCAGAGACCTAAAGCATTATCACGATTGTTAAGTTAGAATAGGCGTGTGTGAGGGTCAGGTAGTAAATGGATTCCTGGCCAAAGTCTGTGGTTTACAGTAGGTCTTTTGGGCCTACAGACCATCTGGTGGCCATCTTGTGGATCCCTAAATTTATAATTATTGACATATTTGGTTTTGGAGTCACTCCACATACTGGATCCTCGGCCTGTAGTATAAGAAGTACAAGTGGAAAAGGCCACGTGGAAGTCTGAGATTATCCCCTTTCCCCTCAAACTACAATGGTAAATAAAAAACTGCATCACATCCCAGAGAGATAGTAGGGATTAGATCAAAAGGATGTAAGGTTGGTGGTCACCATTACATCTCACTATCATATGTCTATTTATACACCAGTCTGTGAATGTAACTGAAAGATATAGTAGACTTCTGCAAACTCTACCAATTAGTAGCCTCTGGAAGTAGTACTTTGGCTATTCCAGATTAATATGGGTTCGGTCATAGATTTGAACAACCGTATTCTTTCCTATCCCAATCACAAAAGAAAAACAACTTACAAAGGAGAGACAAAATAAGTATTTGTGATTTCATCACCTCTCAAAATATAGCACAAGGAGATCTGGACCATCTAAAAACTCGGCAGACCATCACAGTTATTAATTACTTCAATGACATCAATCTGAAGAGAGCATGGGAAAAGGATGTCATGCACATTAGAAGCTTTGTTAAGACACATTTCCCCAGAGGGTGAGAGGAAAATCTACAAAGATTCAGAGAACTGTCACTTAAGCAAAGTAAAAGACAAAGTACTGTATCATGTACCCACTGCTATTAAGAAGAAAGTACACTTCCTGTAGACTTTCTGATCTGAAAGCAACACATCCAACACCAGAGAACACTCACATGCAGAGTGACAGAGTGCTGCCGGCCTTGAGTGGTGTCTAGAGCACAAAAGGACTCTAGCAGGTCCTGCCTGAGGGGCAAATAGCCCTCCCATTTGAGCCGTATGATCTGAAATGCTGTTTACTGTTGGAGAAATGATTGCTGGAAAATGGTGGAGTGTGGAGTTCCTGCCAAACCCCAGTCAGAGAAACATGATGCAGAATGACCAAGGACTTGTCATCTATAGCAGATAATTACACACCTAAAAAAAAACTATGTTTCTGGCATGCCACAGGGCCCTTTGGAGACAGAATACTACTTGGTCATGTGAAAACAAGTCACCGTGCATTCTGAGTTGCCCATTGTGAGCTAGGTCCTGTCAGAACCAAAGCGATAAATTTGGATGAGCCCAATGCAGTCTTCGAAAAATGGAAGTGGTACACTGAGAATTGAGCACAAGAACTGCTAGGGAGCATACACAATCTACGTGAATGCCCACCCTCGTCACATTTGCACCAGTGTCCCTCTCAGATCACTCAGTATGGTTGTATGGAGTCCCAGATAACCCGCTAAAGGAGACAGAGAAAGGGTGAGCTTGGCGGCTCCATATATGGGTGCAAACTGAAATGGAAAGCAGCGGCACTGCATAGCATCTTCACCTGGTGGGGGGGGGCTTTGAGAGGCACTGGCCAGGGAAGTTTCTCTTAATGGGTGAAACTTGAGGTATTGCATTTGGTCATCTATTTCATGGAGAAGTGGCACTCGAGAAGAATAATCATACAACTGGGGTAAATGGCCTAGTCAGAGGCCTGAAAGAAAGGTTGGAATATTGTTATATCAGCCAATGTTTAACCAAACAGATACAGTAATAGACATAAGATTTATTGCAATGAATATGTTTCCATAATTGTGTGACATGTCTAGACAAGTCGGAAATCAGGAAGGGCGTGAGCTGAAATTGCTATCTATATATAGGCAGAGTTTTTTTCTTCTGAGAAGCCTCAGTTTTGCTTTTAAAGCCTTTCAGCTGATTAAATCAGGTCCAGTAGATTATCTAGGACAATCTCCCTTACTTAAATTTGACAGATTATGGACTATAGTCACATCTACAAAATACCTTCACAGTAACACCTAGATTAGTGTTTGATTGAATAACTAGTCTAGTCAAGTTGACACAGAAAAGTGACCATAGCAGTCCACTCCTTATCAACTCCGGCAGGAGGAGAGGATTCAGAGCCAGGAGGGAGTGGAAGTCTGCGCCGGGAGCACTGATACACAGAGCGCGCGGTGTAGCGGAGATTGGAGTGACAGAGGGCAGAGGGTCTCACCTGGGAACATGCCAGTTGCCTGCGGCAGGCTCTGGGAAGGAAAAAGAAAGGAAAAAAAAGGGAGGAAAAGCGCACGCTCTTTCTCAGTGGTCTAAAAGAGACAGGAGCCCAGCGGAGGGACCGAATCACCCTGGCACACTGAGACCAGCAGACTGGGAGTCCTGGGGAGCTTTGGACCCCTTAGCTGGCGACTGGGAAAGGGTGGCTTCACTTAAGACCCCCACAGGGATCAACAGCCTCCCATTCGTTCCCAACCCGGCCAGAGCTATAAAGGGCCTTGCAGAGCGGTGCGGCCACAGCTCTGGAATAGTGGAGCAACAGCGCCACCTACAGCATTCACACAGAACCCACTCTCAGTGGCCGTTTTTTTTTTTTTAGTTGTTCTTTTTTCTTCCCTTTTTCTTTTTTCTTTCGGTTTTTTTCTATTCTTTTTTTCTTTTCTTTTCTTTTCTTTTTTTTTCCTTTTTAAAGTCATAAACAGCCCAGCTTACATACGTGGCAACTACCAGCAACCAATTCTATACCATGAAAAGACAGAGGAATATGGTACAGACAAAGCTTCAGACCCAGACAACCCCAGAGAGGGAACCTGAAGGGATGGACATACACAGTCTTCCTGAAAAAGAATTCAGAATAAAAGTCATAGCCATGGTGACGGAGCTACAGAAAAATGTGCAAGAGATGAGGGAGTAACTGAGAGAAGTGAGGAAAGACAATGCAAAAATGAGACAAGCCATCGACGGGCTTAACAGCAGACTGGATGAGGTCTCAGAGACTGTTAATGGATTAGAAAATAGAGAACAGGAATACAGAGAAGCTGAGGCAGAGAGAGATAAAAGGATCTCTAGGAATGAAAGAATATTAAGAGAACTGTGTGACCAATCCAAACGAAACAATATTCGCATTATAGGAGTACCAGAGGAAGAAAAGAGAGAAAAAGGATAGAAAGTGTCTTTGAAGAAATAATTGCGGAAAACTTTCCCACGCTGGGGAACGAAATAGTCTCGCAGTCCAGGAAGCCCACAGATCTCCCAACACAAGGGACCCAAGGAAGACAACACCAAGACACATAATAATTAATATGGCAAAGATCAAAGATAAAGACAGAGTATTAAAGGCAGCTAGAGAGAGAAAAAAGATCACCTACAAAGGAAAACCCATCAGACAATGATCAGACTTCTCAACAGAAACCTTACAGGCCAGAAGAGAACGGCATGATATATTAACGTAATCAAACAGAAGGGCCTCAAACGAAGAATACTGTATCCAGCACGATTATCATTTAAATATGACAGAGGGATTAAACAATTTCCAGACAAACGAAAGTTGAAAGAGTTTGCCTGTCATAAACCACCACTACAGGATATCTTAAACAGACTGCTCTAGAGGGAAACACCCCTAAGGCTAAAAAGATGTCACCAGAGAAAACAAAATCATAGCAAAGAAAGCAGACCATCCAAACACTAACTAAAGGCAAAGAATAAAACACTCAGTATATAAAAAATGGAGGAGGAAGAATATGAAGGGAGAAATAAACATCAGACGGCGTTCACAATAACAACAAGAAAGTTAAGTTAGATTCTTAGATAGGAAAGAAGCAACCCTTGAACCTTTGGTAACCACGAATCTAAAGCCAACAATGGCAATAAGTACATATCTATCAATAATCACCCTAAATGTAAATGGACTGAACGCACCAATCAAAAGACACAGAGTAACAGAGTGGATAAAAAAGCAAGACCCATCTATATGCTGCTTACAAGAGACTCACCTCAAACCCAAAGATATACACAGACTAAACGTGAAGGGATGGAAAAAGATATTTCATGCAAACAACAAAGAGAAAAAAGCAGGTGTTGCAGTACTTGTATCAGACAAAATAGACTTCAAAACTAAGAAAGTAGCAAGAGAGAAAGAAGGACATTACATAATGATAAAGGGGCCAGTCCAACAAGAAGATATAACCATTATAAACATATGTGCACCCAACACAGGAGCACCAGCATACGTGAAACAAATACTAACAGAATTAAAGGATGAAATAGACAGCAATGCATTCATTTTAGGAGACGTCAACACACCACTCACTCCAAAGGATAGATCGACCAGACAGAGAATAAGTAAAGAGACAGAGGCACTGAACAACACACTAGAACAGATGGACCTAACAGATATCTACAGAACTCTACACCCAAAAGCAACAGGATACACATTCTTCTCAAGTGCACATGGAACATTTTCCAGAATAGACCACATACTAGGCCACAAAAAGAACCTCAGTAATTTCAAAAATATTGAAATCCTACCAACCAACTTCTCAAATCACAAAGGTATAAAACTAGAAATAAATTTTAGAAAGAAATAAAAAAGGCTCACAAATACATGGAGACTTAACAACATTCTCCGAATTAATCAAGGGGTTAACGACCAAATCAAAACAGAAATCAAAGAATATATAGAGACTAATGACAACAACACAAAGCCACAACTTCTGTGGGACGCAGCAAAGGCAGTTCTAAGAGGAAAGTATATTGCAATCCGGGCCTATTTAAAGAAGGAAGAACATTCCCAAATGAACAGTCTAAAGACACAATTATTGAAATTGGAAAAAGAAGAACAAAGGAGGCCCAAAGTCACCAGAAGGAGAGACATAATAAAGATCAGAGAAGAAATAAATAAAATTGAGAAGAATAAAACAAAAAAAAATCAATCAAACCAAGAGATGGTTCTTTGAAAAAATAAACAAAATAGATAAACCCCTAGCCAGACTCATTAAGAGAAAAAGAGAATCTACACACATAAACAGAATCAGAAATGAGAAAGGAGAAATAACGACGGACCCCACAGAAATACAAAGAATTATAAGAGAATATTATGAGAATCTGTATGCTAACAAGCTGCAAAACCTAGAAGAAATGGACTTCTTAGAAAACTACAGCCTTCCAAGACTGACCAAGCAAGAAACAGAAAAACTAAACAGACCAATCACCAGCAATGAAATTGAATCGGTAATCAAAAAACTACCCAAGAACAAAACCCCCGCACCTGATGGATTCACCTCTGAATTCTACCAGACATATAGAGAAGAAATAACACCCATTCTCCTTAAAGTTTTCCAAAAAATAGAAGAGGAGGGAATACTTCCAAACTCTTTCTATGAAGCCAGCATCACTCTAATACCAAAACCGGGCAAAGACCTCACCAAAAAGAAAATTACAGACCTATATCCCTGGTGAACATAGATGCAAAAATACTCAACAAAATATTAGCAAACCAAATTCAAAAATACATCAAGAGGATCATACACCATGATTAAGTGGGATTCATCCCAGGGATGCAAGGACGGTACAACATTCGAAAATCCATCAACATCATCCACCACATCAACAAAAGGAAGAACAAAAACCACATGATCATCTCCATAGATGCTGAAAAAGCATTTGACAAAATTCAGCATCCATTCATGATTAAAACTCTCAACAAAATGGATATAGATGGCAAGTACCTCAACATCATAAAGGCTATATATGACAAACCCATAGCTAACATCACACTTAACAGGGAGAAGCAGAAAGCTTTTCATGTAAGATCGTGAATAAGACAGGGAAGCCCACTCTCTCCACTGTTATTCAACATAGTACTGGAGGTCCTAGCCATGGCAATCAGACAAAACAAAGACATACAAGGCATCCAGATTGGTAAAGAAGAAGTCAAATTGTCACTATTTGCAGATGACATGATACTGTACATAAAATACCCTAAAGACTCCACTCCGAAACTACTAGAACTAATATCTGAATTCAGCAAAGTTGCAGGATATAAAATTAACACACAGAAATCTGTTGCTTTCCTATACACTAATGATGAACTAACAGAAAAAGAAATCAGAAAAACAATTCCATTCACAATTGCATCAAAAGAATAATATACCTAGGTATAAACCTAACCAAAGAAGTGAAAGACCTGTACTCTGAAAACTACAAGACACTCCTAGGAGAAATTAAAGAGGACACTAACAAATGGAAATGCATCCCATGCTCTTGGCTAGGAAGAATAAATATTGTCAAGATGGCTATACTACCTAAAGCAATCTACACATTCAATGCAATCCCTATCAAACTACCAACAGCTTTCTTCAATGAACTGGAACAAATAACTCAAAAATTCATATGGAACCACAAAAGACCCGGAATAGCCAAAGCAATCCTGAGAAGGAGGAATCAAACAGGGGAAATTATGCTCCCTGACTTCAAACTCTACTACAAAGCCACAGTAATCAAGACAATTTGGTACTGGCACAAAAACAGACCCACAGACCAGTGGAATAGAATAGGAAATCCAAACATTAACCCAAACATTTACAGTCAATTAATATTTGATAAAGGAGCCTTGGACATACAATGGGGGACAGCCTCTTCAGCAGCTGGTGTTGGAAGAACTGGACAGCTACATGTAAGAGAATGAAACTGGACTACTGTCTAGCCCCATACACAAAGGTAAACTCAAGGTGGATCAAAGACCTGAATATAAGTCATGAAGCCATAAAACTCTTAGAGAAAAACATAGCCCAATATCTCTTGGACATAAACATGAGTGACTTATTCATGAACATATCCCCCCGGGCAAGGGAAACAAAAGCAAAAATGAACAAGTGGGACTATATCAAGCTGAAAAGCTTCTGTACAGCAAAAGACACCATCAGTAGAACAAAAAGACATCCTACAGTATGGGAAAATATATTCATAAATGATGCATCTGATAAGGGGTTGACATCCAAAATATATAAAGAACTCAAGCACCTTAACAAAGAAAAAGCAAATAATCAAATTAAGAAATGGGCAGAGGACATGAATAGACACTTCTCTAAAGAAGAAATTCAGATGGCCAACAGGCACATGAAAAGATGTTCCACATCGCTGGTCATCAGAGAAATGCACATTAAAACCACAATGAGATATCACCTCACACCAGTGAGGATGGCCAACATCCAAAACACAAACGACAAATGTTAGCGAGGATGTGGAGGAAAGGGAACCCTCCTACACTGCTGGTGGGAATGTAAATTAGTTCAACCATTGTGGAAAGCAGTATGGAGGTTTCTCAAAAAACTCAAAATAGAAATACCATTTGACCCAGGAATTCCACTCCTAGGAATTTACCCTAAGAATGCAGCAGTCCAATTTGAAAAAGACAGATGCACCCCTATGTTTATCAGAGCACTATTTACAATAGCCAAGAAATGGAAACAACCTAAGTGTCCATCAGTAGATGAATGGATTAAGAAGATGTGGTACATATACACAATGGAATATTATTCGGCCATAAGAAGAAAACAAATCCTACCATTTGCAACAACATGGATGGGGTTAGAGGGTATTATGCTCAGTGAAATAAGACAAGTATCAAATGATTTCACTCATATGTGGAGTATAAGAACAAAGAAAAAAAAACTGAAGGAACAAAACAGCAGCAGACTCACAGAACCCAAGAACGGACTAATAGTTACCAAAGGGAAAGGGACTGGGGAAGATCGGTGGAAAGGGAGGGATAAGAGGGTAAAAGGGGTATTACAATTAGCAGACGTAAGGTGGGGGGGCCGAGGAGGGCTGTCCAACTCAAAAAAGACAAGTACTGATTCTATAGCATCTCACTACACTGATGGACAGTGACTGTAATGGGGTTGGTGGGGTGGACCTGATGAAGGGGGTAGTTTAATCACCATAATATTGCACATGTAATTGTAGGTTAATGATACCAAAATAAATTGTAAAAAAAAAAAAATAATAATAATGTGATACTGACGAAGGATAGGCATATAGACCAATGGAATAAAACTCAGAGTCCAGAAAGAAACTCAAAAAAAAAAAAAAAGAAATGCAATAGATTTCTGTGTATTAATTTTGTACCCGGCAACTTTACTGAATTCAAATATTAGATCTGGTAGTTTTGGAGTGCATTATTTATGGTTTTTTAGGTACAATATCATGTCATCTGCAAAGAGGGCCAGTTTGACTTCTTCCTTACCAATCTGGATGCGTTTGATTTCTTTGTGTTGTCTGATTGCTGTAGCTAGGACCTCTAGAACTATGTTGAACAAAAGTGGGGAGAGTGGGCATCCTTGTGTTGTTCCCGATTTAAAGGAAAGCTTTCGGCTTTTCACTGTTAAGTATAATGTTGGCTGTGGGTCTGTCATATATGGCCTTTATTATGTAGGGGTTCTTGCCATCTATACCCATTTTATAGAGAGCTTTTATCATGAATGGATGTTGAATTTTGTCAAATGCTTTTTCAGCATCTATGGAGATGATCATGTGGTTTTTGTTCTTTTTGTTGATGTGGTGGATGGTGTTGATGGATTTTCAAATGTTGTACCATCCTTGCATCCCTGGGATGAGACCCACTTGATCATGAAGGGTGATCTTTTTGATGTATTTTTGAATTCAGTTTGCTAATATTTTGTTGAGTATTTTTGGATCTACGTTCATCAGGATTATTGGTCTCTAATTTTCTTTTTTTGTCGTGTCTTTGCCTGGTTTTGGTATTAGAGTGATGTTGGCCTCGTAGAATGAGTTTGGGAATATTTTCCCCTCTTCTTCTTTTTGGAAAACTTTAAGGAGGTTGGGTATTAGGTCTTCACTAAATGTTTGATAAAATTCAGCAGTGAATCCATCTGGTCAAGGAGTTTTGTTCTTATGTCGTTTTTTGATTACCAATTCAATTTCTTTGCTGGTAATTGGTCTATTCAGATTTTCTGTTTCTTCGTGGGTCAGCCCTTGGAAGGTTGTATTTTTCTAGAAAGTTGTCCAATTCTTCTAGGTTATCCAGTCTGTTACCATATAATTTTTTATAGTATTATCTCATAATTCTTTGTATTTCTCTGGTGTCCATAGTGTTTTTTCCTTTCTCATTTCTGATTCTGTTTATGTGTGTAGACTCTTTTTTTCTTGATATGTCTGGCTAGGTGTTTATCTATTTTGTTTATTTTCTCCAACAACCAGCTTCTGCTTTCATTGATACTTTCTAGTGTTTTATTCTTCTCAATTTTATTTATTTCTGCTTTAATCTTTATTATGTCCCTCCTTCTACTGACTTTAGGCCTCATTTCTTCTTCCTTTTTCTAGTTTCATTAATTTTGAGTTTAGACTGTTCATTTGGGCTTGTTCTTCTTTCCTGAGGTAGGCCTGTACTGCAATATATTTTCCTCTTAGCACAGCCTTCGCTGTGTCCCACAGATTTTGCAGTATTGAATTATTGTTGTCATTTGTCTCTATATATTGCTTGATCTCTGTTTTTATTTGGGCATTGATCCATTGATTATTTAGGAGCATGTTATTAAGCCTCCATGTATTTGTGGGTTTTTTCATTTTCTTTGTGTAATTTATTTCTAGTTTCATACCTTTGTGATCTGAAAAGCTGGTTGATACAATTTCAATCTTTTTGAATTTACTGAGGCTCTTTTTGTAGCTTAGTATACGATCTATTCTTGAAAATGTTCCATGTGCACTTGAGAAGAATGTGTATCCTGTTGCTTTTGTATGGAGTGTCCTGTAGATGTCCGTTAGGTCCATCTGTTCTAATACGTTGTTGAGTGCCTATGTCTCTTTATTTATTTTCTGTCTGGTTGATCATCTGTCCTTTGGAGTGAATGGTGTGTTGAAGTCTCCCAAAATGCATGCATTGCATTCTGTTTCCCCTTTTAATTCTGTTGGTGTTTGTTTCACATATGTAGGTGATCCTATGTTGGGTGCATAGATGTTAATAATAGTTATATCCTCTTGTTGGACTGACTGCTATCATTATGTAATGTCCTTCTTTGTCTCTTGTGCCTTTCTTTGTTTTGAAGTCTATTTTGTCGGATACAAGTACTGCAACTCCTGCTTTTTTCTACCTATTAGTTGCATGAAATATCTTTTTCCATCCCTTTACTTTCAGTCTGTGTATGTCTTTGGGTTTGAAGTGAGTCTCCTGTAGGCAGCATATAGATGGGTCTTGTTTTTTTATCTATTCAGTGACTCTACATCTTTTGATTGGTGCATTCAGACCATTTACATTTAGAGTGATTATCGATAGGTATGTACTTATTGCCATTGCAGGCTTTACATTTGTGGTTACCAAAGGATCAAGGGTAATTCCCTTACAATCTTACAGTCTAATTTAACTCACTTCGTATGCTATTACAAACACAACCTAAAGATTCTTTTTTCCCCCTCCTTTTTCTTCCTCCTCCATTCTTTGTATTTTATGAATCATATTCTGTATTCTTTGTCTATACCTTGGGTGACTTCTATTTAGTCTTAGGAATACTTCCATCTATACGAGTCCCTCCAAAATGCACTGTAGAGGTGGTTTGTGGGAGGTAAATTTTCTCAGCTTGCCCTTATCTGAAAATTGTTTAATCCCTCCTTCAAATTTAAATGATAACCTTGCCTGGTAGAGTATTCTTGGTTCAAGGCCCTTCTGCTTCATTGCATTGAATACATCATGCCACTCCTTTCTGGCCTGTAAGGTTTCTGTTGAGAAGTCTGATGATAGCCTGATGGGTTTTCCTTTGTATGTGATCTTTTTTCTCTCTCTAGCTGCTTTTAAAAGTCTGTCTTTATCCTTGATCTTTGCCATTTTAATTATTATATATCTTGATGTTTTCTTCCTTGGGTCTCTTGTGTTGGAAGACCTGTGCATCTCCATGGTGTGAGAGACTATCTCCTTCCCCAGATTGGGGAAGTTTTCAGCAATTACCTCCTCAATGACACTTTCTATCCCTTTTTCTCTCTCTTCTTCTGGTACCCTTATTATGCGAGTATTGCTTTGTTTGTATTGGTCACACAGTTCTCTTAATATTCTTTCATTCTTAGAGATTCTTTCTTCTCTCTGTGCCTCATCTTCTTTGTATTCCTCTTCTCTAATTTCTATTCCATTTACCGTCTCTTCTACTGCATCTAATCTGCTTTTAAATCCTTCCATTGTATGTTTCATTTCAGATATGGAATTTCCTAATGATTGAATCTCCATCTTAAATTCATTCCTGAGTTCTTGAATATTTTTCTGTACCTCCATAAGCATGTTTATGATTTTTATTTTGACCTCTCTTTCATGAAGATTGGTGAGTTCAGTTTCATTTGGCCCTTTTTCTGGGGTTTGTGAGATTTTGGTCTGTACCATGTTCTTTTGATGTTTCATATTTCTGTGTGGTTCCGTCTATTGCCCAGAAACTCCAGTCTCTGGAGCTACTCAGCCCCTAGAGTGAGGTTGGGTGTTGTAGGGGAGCAGAGCTCTTGCCTGGGGTGAGGAAAGATCTGTTTCCTGACTCCCGTCTGCCCTGCCTGTCTCCTGTATTACAGCCAGTGGGCTGAGCACACAGGTGTAAGCCTCTGTGCTTGGCATCTCCAGCTGTTTTAGGTGAGGCCTCGCTCTGTCTGGTCTGACGCCAGAGCAGTGATGGCCAGTTTGCAAGCTGGTGCTGTCAGGCCAGGAGGAAGGCTCGGCAGGCTTCGTACCACAGTGGGGGCCTCAGAGATGAGTAACCAGCCAGGGGGATGGAGTGCCTGAAGCTCCCCAAATTTCCCAATCTGCTGAGCAGAGCTCACCCAGACAACCTTGTCCCCCATCCCTTCTCCTGCACAGTAAGCTCAGTGTGAACCCCGGGCCCTCAAGAGCCCTCTCACTGCTAGGAAGCCTCTCAGACTGCCTGCCTTTCCCTTGTCCCAGAGCAGCCGGATGTGGATCCCGTCCTCCACAAATGGCCAGAATGTGTCTCTCAAGTACTCTGCCTGTCCCAGCTCCCCTTCCTCCAGAGCACCACACAATGTAGGTTTCTGCTCGCAAAGCAGATCTCCAGGGCTCGGTGTTCAGCAGTCCCAGGCTTCCACCCCCTCCCCCACTCCGTTTCCTTCCTCCCACCGGTGAGCCGGGGTGGGGGAGGGGCTCGCCTCCGGCCGGATCAAGGCTTCCGTACATTACCCTGTTTTGCGAGGTCTGCTCTGTTCGTGGGGTCTGTATGCAGTCTGGTGTAGCCTTCTTTCCTGTTGCTGTTTTAGGGTTAGTTGTATTAATTACATTTTCACAATATCTGTGGAGTTCTCTGTCTCACCTCTCATGCCGCCATCTTGAATCCTCCCAATTCTTTTAAGTCAATTTTTCTTTCCTTCTCTCTCCCTGACTTTTTACATATATATAGCTGTATGTGTATGTGTGTGCATATATCTGCTAGTAAATATATACATGCATATGTGTGTATATGTATACATAGTCATGTCCATGTGTGCGTATATAAACACTAGTGGTTTTGTTTCTCTGGAGAACCCAGACTAATACAGCCCCTGAGGTAAAACATTGAAGTTATATTGTTGACTTGAAAGCACACTACTTCTAGTTGTCTTTACTAATAGATATCAAGAAAAAAAAGCATTTTACAGGTCAGTTTCTGTATACCAGATACCAGAGGATATGTTAGTTTGCTCAAGCTACAATACCACATCTGGAACAAAAACTGCAGTTAGGGTCACCACCTGATTAAACTTATGATAATCTGTTGTCATTCTCCAAGATCTACCTGTTTCCTGGACAAGCCAAACAGGTGAATTGAATGGTTGAAAATCACCACCACCCCTGCATATTTGAAGTCTTTGTTGGTGACACGAATCTCTGCAATCCCTCTAGGATTTGCTTTTGTTTTACTGTTTTCATGGATAGAGGCAGTTATATCTAAAAGCCTTCCAATTGGTCTTCCTTGCAATAATAGTCCTCATCTTACAGGTCAGAAAATATAGGAGTTCTGCCATTTGCCAAGTATGTCTATTCCAATTATGCATTTGGCATTGGAAAATAACCATAGGCTGGGTTTGGGAACCAAGGGACTCACTTTGAGACATACACGGACCAAAACTGCATCAATCACATGATCTTCGTAAACCCCTATTTGTAACTGGTGGGCCGCAGTAACATTTTGGGTTTCCAGGAATTAGTTCAGTCCAACGTCCAGTAATTCTTGAAAAGTCTGGCTATTTCTCCTTCCTGGTTCAGTTACCTTGGTAAATGGCCACTGTTTCCTTTGAGGAAGGATGAGAGAGGGATTAACAATATAAACTTGGCAGTGTAGCAGTGTCCCTTCTCAAGGGGGCTTGGGGCTCCCTCTTTAGTCAAGGGGCTCTGGGTCTGTAAACTATCTCAAGTCTGGGAATTGATGGAGGGGTTTGACTCACTGCTTTGGTAATTCAAATTAGACTTCCATTCACTCAACATAGAACTCTTTTTCATGTATAGATCAAATAAGAGTTTAGCAGTCTGACCAACTGTGTCTTTTCTAGGTATACTATGATCAATTAGCCAACACCATGTCTCTATGACTCAAACTATTTTGTTTACTGCTTTGGGTCTGTCTGTTATGTAACCACCCATCTTGTCTTTTGTGCCACCACCCAGCCCCTGCTCTCCAGGATCCCATTATCTCCATTGCATTTTGAGATTCTGGTTCAGTGGTAACGGTTCCCACTGCAATTTGTGATCTACAGAGAAACCACAGAGTTCTTTAATTACGCTGATCCTCTGCCTCATAGTTGTAGTGAAAGGTTTGTCCTCTGGACTACCCCAGGGTAGATTAACAGGTCTTACTTACATGATAAATCTAGTTCAACATTCCAATCTCCCTAAGCCTTTGGCTATCTTCTTACATTATGGTATGCCAAGGCAGTCTAGCATTTTAACTTCATTAGTGTAGGCCACCTTTGGGTTCACGTGTGAGCCAGTGAACCTAACATTTAGAACCTTTTCTAACTCCTTGAGCAAAACACTGAAACCAGAAGCTCTGCTTTGTGGGCCCATATCAGTAAAGTCTGCCTGATCCAATTTCATATTCCTTTCACCAGGATCCAACCCTTTAAGATCCATTTCTAAACATAATCCACAGTTTTGTTTGTATAATTAGAAAAATCCTCCAGTCCTTTTGGTGTACAGCACAACTCCTTTTGGGTCATACTTTGTATCTAACCTTTTGGGGCTGCTGGGATTAAATCTAGTTATAGGTCTAGGAGCAAAGAGGTATGGAAGGCGTACGTTTTGAGGAGAATCCAGCACCTTGCAAGACAACCTCTGGGGAGGCCCTTACAGGTTCTTCAGGTAAAGTAGCACTTACCTCAGGCAGGGGTGACAAAGCTGCTTCTTTGGGAAAAGATAACTTAGAAGAATTTAAGGGTTCGTTGTTCCCAGATTTGTTGGAATTTGACCATGTATTCATACTCCGATTTTCAGGATCCTATTCCTTTCCAATCAGTACTCTAACGTTAAGAGAAGACATCCTGCAGGTTTAGGAATTCAGTTTGCAAAGTAATTCAGCCACTGACTGGGTGAGGATCTATGCTGGTTTTTTTAGAGACCTTGACCCTGAGAGTATAAGAGATAAAATTAGGTTTTCTTTCCAATTAATACATCAGGTTTTTTTCCAGGGAAAATAGAGAAGCTTTTAAGGTCATTTGTGCAGAACTTGAGCTGGAAATTTGAAGTCCTGAGCTCATCTTTTTCTTTCCCCATCTTTTCCAGCAGTTATGAGCAACAGCTATATTAGTTTCCTATGGCTGCTCTAACAAATTACTACAAATTTGATGGCCTAAAACAACACAGATTTATTCTAGATTTCTGGATGCCAGAGGTCCAAAACCTGTTTCACTGAGCTAAAACCAGGATTTGTAGGGTCTCTCTCCTTGCTCCCTCCAGAGACTTGAGATGGCAATCTATTTTCTTGCCTTTTCCAACTTTCGAGAGTTGCACGATTTGCATTTCTTGACTCATTGCCTCTCCCTCCATTTTAAAAGCTGACGGCATAGCATTCTCTAATCTCTCTCTCTGGTTGAAGTTGTTACATCACCTTCTCTCTTCTGGAATAGAATCTCCCTCTATTATGATTTTATAATTATGTAATAATTATAACTATAGTATCCCTATTATAAGGACACTTACTGCATTTATTTCCCATGGAAATAATCCAGGATAATATTATCTCAAGATCCTTAATTGAATCATATCAACAACGTCCACCTTGCCATACAGGCAAGTTAAATCACAGGTTCCAGGAATTAGGAAACAGATGTCTTTGGGAGCCATTATTTCAGTTTATCACAAAAGCCAATCCCACCACACTCCTCAGTTTCACTAAAATGTTCTAAGGTAGCAAATACATTGGCACCTAGACCTTGCCTTCTGAATGTATTTGGTTTGGAGTATCCAGTGGCAATATTTTGCCTATCTTTATAGCTACATAATTCTGTGGATTACCATGGAAATAGAATATATACCACTAGGAATAGAATCATTAATGTGTTTCAATCTAATCAGATTTAGAAAATCAATTCCAGAAAACCCAGAACCAATTAAGAAAACTCATCCCTAAGCTCATGTTTTTTAGAACACTTCTGGTACCAAAATTTTTATCAGTCAGGGTTCAACCAAAGAAACAGAGCCAGTAGGCGATATATATTAAAAGATTTATTGTAATTAATTGACTTAAATGATTGTGGGGGCTGGCTAGAAGTCTAACATTTGTAAGGCAGATCATCAGGAGGGCAAGGTGGAACTCCAGGGCACGAGCTGAAGCTTCTAGCCATGGGTGGGGTGTCTTCTTCATGGAAGCCTCAGCTCTGTTCTTAAGGACTTTCAACTGAATGAATCAGGCCCACCTAGATTATCAAGGGTGATCTCTTACTTTCATAAAGTTTCTCACACAGGAATTAGATGAACTTGTCATACAACACACTGTACCATCTAGAAGTTCCCCTGATAAAGCATTTGAATGGCCTTCTGAAAGTGCAGCCAATCTGAAGGCTTAAAGGACATATTCTGCAGGGATGGAGCACCATCCTCCCCTATGCAGTATACACATACAGAAAATATTCTGTGGTACTGTGTTCAAGGTAAGAAAACCACTGTGAATCAAGGGATAGGAGCAGGACTGGCTCCACTGATGTGTGTGCACTGATGTGTGTGCATTGGCTGGCTGACCATCCGTTGTTGGCTCCATTGGAGAAAGCCCCATAGAACATATAGCCTGTATTATATATACCATAGGTGTGCTCTCCAACCTCCTTTCCCAATCCCAGACATGAAGCCTGCCACTCCAGTGGGGAGCTGATCATCTGAGCGGGGTTTACACACCTAGGCCAACTACAGTGTGTCATTCGTGTTGTGGGTGCTTTAACTTGGGGGACAAGTAATTATGAAACCAGGTGAGCAAGACCAGTGTATGTTTATCTGCAGACCATTCAGAAGTCAGTCTAAATGCTTTTTTTTTCCCCACTAACCAGAAGGTCCTGCTGATGGTGGAGCTGGAGAACAGATCTAGAGTTTTTATTTATTATTTTTAATTTATAACAATACACTACTTTTTCTAACTTTATTGAGGTATAATTGACAAAAACTGTATATATTTAAGTTATACAATGTGATGTTTTGATATATAGATACATTGTGAAATAATTATTGCAGTTAAGCCAATTAACATAGCCTAACCTCAGTTACTTGTTTTTTTAATGATGAGAACTTTAAGGTCTACTCTCTTAGAATATTTCAAGTATACAGTATAGTATTATTAACTATAGTCACCATGCTTTACATATCTCCAAAACTTAATTCATCCTACATTACTGGAATTTTATAATCTATCAGCAATAACTCACCATTTCTCCCACTCCAAACCCCTGGCAATCACCATTTTATTCTCTGCTTCTGTGAGTTTGACTTTTTTAGATTCCACATATATGTGAGATCATACGGTATTTGTCTTTTTGTGCCTGGCTTATTTCACTTAGCATAATGTCCTCTAGGTTCATCTAGTGCAAATGACAGGATTTTTTCCATTTTTTTAAGACTGCATAATATTCTACTGTGTATTTATATACCACATTTTTAAATCCATTATCCATCAAGGTACACTTACATTGGTGCCATATCTTGACTATTATGAATAATGCTATAATGAATATGGGAGTGCATATATTATATATCTTCAATATGTGGATTTCATTTCCTTTGAATATACACCCAGAACTGGCATTGGTGGATCATCTGGCAGTTCTACTTTAACTTTTTGAGGAACATCCATGTTGTTTCCATGATGGCCGTAGCAGCTATATTCCTTCCAACAGGAAGGGTTCCCTCTTCTACATACACTCACCAACGTGTATCTGTTATCTTCTTGATTACAGCCATCCTAACAGGTGTGAGGTGATATCTCATGTGGTTTTGATTTGCATTTTCCTGATGATTACTGATGTTGAGCATATTTTCATATACCTGTTGGCCATTTGTATATCTTTTTTTGGAAATGTCTATTTAGTTCCTTTGCCCATTGTCTGATTAGGTTCTTTTCTTATATTGTGTTGTATAGTTCTTTATATATTTTGGATATTAAACCCTTATCAGTTGTATCTTTGCAAATAGTTTCTCCTGCTCTGTACGCTGTGTCTTTACTCTGTTTATTGTTTCCTTTGCTGTGCAGAAGTTTTTTTGTTGGTGCAGTCCCATTTATTTTTGTTGCTTGTGGTTTGGGTGTTATATCCATAAAATCATTGTCTAGACCAATTTTAAGAAGCTTTTCCCCTGTTTTCTTCTAGTAGTTTTACAGTATTAGGTCTTACATTTAACCTTTTAATTCATTCTCAGTTGATTTTATATATGGTGTGAAATAAAGGTTAGATTTAATTCATCTGCATGTGGATATCCAAGATTTCCAACACCATTTATTGAAGAAATTATTTCCCCATTGTGTACTCTTGGTGCACTTTTCAAAGGTTAGACGAGTGTATATGTGTGGGTTTATTTCTGGGCTTTCTGTTCTGTTCTATTGGTTTATGTGTCTATTTTAATGCCAGTACTATACTGTTTTGATTACTATAGCTTTGTAGTATATTTTGAAAAAGTCTTCAGCTTTGTTCTTCTTTCTCAAGAGTCCTTTGGCTAGTTGGGAACTTTTGTGATTTCATAAGAATTTTAGGGTTTTTTCCTATTGTTATGAAATGTATCACTGAAATTTTGATTGAATTGAATCTATAGATCATTTTGGGTAGTATGGTAATATTAATACTTACAGTCCATGAACATGGGATATCTTTCTACTTGTGGCCTCTTCAATTTCTTTCACTGGTGTCTTACAGTTATCAGTATTAAAATCTTTCACTTCCTTGGTTAAATTCATTCCTAAGTATTTTACTCTTTTTGATTGCAAATGGGAATGCTTTCTTAATTTCTTAAAAAGTTTTTAATTGAAGTAGAGTTGATAGACAGTATTATATTAGTTTCAGGTGTACAATGTAGTGACTTGACAGTTATCTACATTATTCAATGCTCACTGCACTAAGTGTACTTACTATCTGTCAGCATACAAAGATATTACAATATTATTGACTATATCCCCTATGTTGTACTTTCATCCCCATGACTAATTTATATTATAATTGAGATTTTGTGCCTCTTTATCCACTTCACCTATTTCAACCTTCACCCTGTCCTCTCCCCCATGGCAACCACCAGTCTCTTCATGTCTATGAGTCTATTTCTTTTTTGTTAAGTTTGTTTTGTGAAATCACATGGCATTTGTCTTCCTCTGCCTGGCTTATTTCACTTAGAAAAATACCCTCTGGGCTCATTGATGTTGTTGCAAATGCTAAGATTTCGTTCTTTTTCATGGCTGAGTAATATTCCATTGTAGATATGTACCACACATTTATCCATTTATTATTGATGGACACTTGAGTTGCTTTCATATCTTGGCTACTGTAAATAATGTGGCAGGAAATATAAGAATGCATATATCTTTTCAAATGAATGATTTTGTTTTCATCAGGTAAATTCCCAGAAGTGGAATTGCTAGTTTATATGGTATTTCTATTTTTAGTTTTGAGGAACCTCCATACTGCTTTCCACAGTGGCTGGACCAACTTACATTCCCACCAAGTGTAGGAGAGCTCCTTTTTCTCTACATTCCACCATCTGTTCCTGATCTTAGAGGAAAAGCTTTAAGCTTTTTACCATTGTGTATGATGTTAGCTGTCAGCTTGTCATATATAGCCATTATATTGTAGTACATGCATTGTATACCCAATGTATTGAGAGTCTTTATCATGAAAGGATGTTGAATTTTTCCAAATTTTTTTACATCTTCTAAGATGATATGATTTTTGTCTTTCTATTAATGTGGCATATCACATTTATTGATTTACATGTTTTGAACCATCCTTGCATGTCAAGGATAAATCCCATGTAATCATGGTGTGTGATCCTTTTAGTGAGCTGTTGAATGAATTTACTAGTATTTTGCTGAAGGTTTTTGTATCTGTGGTCATCAGGGGTATTGGCTTGTAAATTTTTCTTGTAGTTCTTGTCTGATTTTGGTGTGAGGGTAATTCTGACCTTGTAAAATGTTTCAAAATATTTCCTTCTCTTCAGTTCACTAGAAAAGCTTGAGAAGGATTTGTATTAATTCTTTGAATGCTTGGTAGAATTCACTTGTCCTGGAGTTTTCTTTGTTGGTAGATTTTTTATTACTGATTGAATATTCTTATTTAGTATAGGTCTGTATTAATGTTCTATGTCTTCATGATTCAATTTAGTAGGTTGTATGTTTCTAGAAATGTATCCACTTATTCTAGGCTATCCAATTAGTTGGTGTATAATTATTCATAATCTCTTGTGATCCTTGGTATATCTGTGGTATCATTTGTAATGTTTCCTTTTTCATTGATAATTTTATTTCATTCTTGTTTTTTAAATTTAGCTGAAAGTTTTTCGGTTTTGTTTATCTTTTCAAAAGACCAACTCTTAGTTTTATTGATCTTTTCTGTTGTCTTTCTAGACTCTGTCCATTTATCTTTGCTCTAATGTTTATCATTTCCTTCCTCCTGTTAACACTGGGCTTCATTTGTTCTCTTTTATCTTTTATCCAAAACATTTTATTTAGAAAAATTTTGAACATAAGGAAAATTGAAAGAATTGTACATGGGCATTCATATAATTGAAAGAATTGTACGTGGGCATTCATCTATTTACCAACTAGATTTTACAGTTAATGTTTTATTCTACTTGCTTAATCTGTATATCCCTCCTTCCATGCAGCCACCCACCCACTCATCCATCTATACTTCCATATTTTTATTTCTTTAGAATTATTTCAAAGAAAGTTGCAGGCATCAGTGTATCTTACCTCTAAACACTTGAGGATCTATGTAATTAACTAGAGTTCAATATTTATCATTTTTAGGTAAAATTTACATACAAGAAATGCACAGACCTTTATTATACCTGTATCTTAATTGTAAGTGAATTTTGATAAATGTTTATACATGTGTAACTCAAACACCTATCAAGATACAATAACTTACCATCACCCCAGAAAGTCCCCCATGGTCCTTCCCAGTTGCCCCTCTTTCCCCCCATCCAGGTAGCCACTATTCTGATTTTTTCACCATAGATTGGTTTTGCCTAAGTTCTAGGGCTTCATATAAATCAAATCATATTACATGTACTCTTTTGTGCTTTTGTTCTTTTTCTAGTTCCTTGAGTAGTAAAGTTAGGTTGTTTGTAAGGTCTTTTTTCCCCCATTAATGTAGTTATTTACTGCTATAAATTTCCCTCATAGAACTGCTTTTGCTGCATACCACAAGGATTGGTAGGTTGCCATTTCCATTTTCATTTGTCTCAAGATACTTTATCTTTTGTTCCTTGATCCATCGGTAGTTCAGGAGCATGTTGTTTAATCTCCGTGTATTTATGCATTACCAGTTTTCTTCCTGTTTTTGATTTATAGTTTCATACCACTGTGGTTGGAAAAAAATACTGGATACAATTTCAGTCTTCTTAAATGTGTTAAGACTTGTTTTGTAGCCTAATATGTAATCTGCCCTGGAGAATAGTCTGTGTGTGCTTGAGAATAATGTGTTTTCCTCTGCTGTTGGATGGAATGTTCTGTATATGTCTGCTAGGTCCATTTGGTCTGTAGTGTTGTTCAATCCATTCTTCCCTATTGACTTTCTGTCTGGATGAGTTATCCATTGTTGATAGTGGGGCATTTAAGATCCGTACTATTATTGTATTGCTGCCTATTTCTTCCCTCAGGTCTGCTAATATTTGCCTTTTATATTCAGTTGCTCTGACATTAGGTGCATATACATTTATAATAATTATAGCCTCTTTATGAATTAACCACTTTATCATTATGTAGTGACCTTGTCTCCTGTGACAGATTTTCACTGGAAGTCTATTTTTGTCTAAGTATAACCACCTAAGCTGTCTTTTGGTTACTATTTGCTTGGAATATCTTTTTCCATCCTTCCACCTTCAGACTTGTGTGTACTGTACTTAACATTAAAGTCAGTCTCTTGTAGGTAGCATATACTTGGATCTTGTTTTTCAGTCCCTTCAGCTACTCTTTTGATTGAAAAACTTACTCCATTTATATGTAAAGTAATTAGTGAGAGATAAGGTCTTTCTATTGTTCACTTTGTTAACTGTTTTCTGTTTGTGGTTTGTTTTTCCCTTTCTTCCTCTCTTGCTGTCTCCCTTTGTGATTTGATGCTTTTTTATAGTGACATGTATTGATCCCTTTTTCTCCACTGCAGATTTTTTTCTTTGTGGTTTCCATGAGGCTTACATCAAACATCTTATAACTGTATTTTAAGCTGGTAAGAACCTAACTTCTATACAAAAATTCTACACTTTAACTTTATGTCATTCATATTAGAACTTACATCTCTTCATACTGTGTATCAGCAAATTTCTTTAGTTATAGTTATTTTTAATAGTTTTATCTTTTAACTTTTATACTGGAGTTAAAAGCAATTTACCACCATTACAGTGTATGAATATCTGACTGTTCCTTTACCAGTCAGTTAATAAGTGGTATAATCTGATTCATTCCTCTTTATCTTTTGTGTATGTACTGTTGGTTTTTGCTTTGTGGTTACCATGAGGCTTTCATAAAATAAGTTTACTTTAAGCTGATAACAACTTAAGTTTGGTCACATACAAAATTTCTACACTTCAACTTCTCCACCTACATTTTTGTTACTGATGTCACAATTTACATATTTTATATATGGTATATCAACTAAGACATTACTGTAGTTATCTTTTAATACTTTTGTCCTTTAACCTGTATACTAGTTATATTATTAACACACCACCATTATGGGATTATAGTAATCTGAATTTGACTACTCACTTTGAGTTTTATACTTCTCTAAGTTTCCATGTTGTTACTTAGTGTCCTTTCATTAAAGGACATTTCAATTTAAATAACTGCCTTTAGCATTTCTTATAAAGCAGTCCAGTAATTATGATCTCCTTCAGCCTATGTTTCTATGGGAGTGAAGGACAGCTTTGGTTGGCAGTTTCTTTCAGCACTGTGAATATATATATCATTCCACTTTCCTGGTCTGCAAGGTTTCTGCTGAGAAATCTGCTGATTGTGTTGTAGGGGTTCCCTTGTATGTGGCAAATCACTTTTCTATTGCTGCTTTCAAAATTCTTTGATTTTTGGTAATTTTATTATAATGTGCTTTTTTGAAGATCTCTTTATGTCTAATATGTTTGGAGCTATTTGGGCTGCATGGATGTAGATGCTCATTTCCCTCTCCAGATTAGGGATATTTCTGTCATTTTCTTCTTTAAATAATCTTTCTTCCCCTGCCTCTTCTGGGACCTCAGAATGAATATATTGATACCCACAATGGTGCCCCATAATTCCCGTAGGCTTTACTCTCTTTAGTTTAGTCCTCTGACTAGATCATTTCAAATGAACAGCAAATCCTAGAACTTGCTGATTCTTTCTTCTGCTTGATCAAGTCTCCTACTGAAGCTCTCTGTGGAATTTTTCAATTTAGTCATTGTATTTTTCAGCTCCAGAATGTGTTTGGTTCTTATAGCTTCTAGTTCTTTGGTCAATCTTACTTTGTTCATGTATATTTTCCTGATTTTTAGTTTTGTTTTCTTATAGCTCACCAAATTTCTTTAAAAATGATTATTTTGAGTTCTTTCTCAGGCTGTTTTTGGATCTCTATTTCTTTTGGCTGGTTGGCCCATTTTCCTATGGTGGTGTCATATTTCTCTGATTATTTGTGATCCTTTTGGCCCTACATTGGTGTCTTTTTAAGAAACTGGAACTTCTTCCAGTCTTTGCATGCTGCCCTCAGGAGTGAAATTCCTTCACAAGTTAGCCTGTCCAGAGATTCTGGGAAGGTCAGGTGGTAGGAACCATTGGTGGGCTTGATTCTGATGCCTGGGTCTAGCAGATGGGTGGGCCTGTGTCTGGGGACGCAGGGGCAGACTTGGAGCTTGGATCCATGATGGCTGATATGGTGCCGGGGTCCACTGGGCTGGGCTTCTGTTTGGGTTTGTGTTGCCAACCTGGAGCCTGGGTCTGTGGGGGATGACCTGGAGCTGGAGTTAACTGGGCTTGGCCAGGCGTCTGGGTCCATAGGATCTAGCCTGCTGCTGTGGCAGGCCTTGAGCCTGAGACTGTGGGGGCTGGCCTTCGTGCTAGAGTTGCCTGAATCCATGGGGATAGGCCTGATCATGAGTCTGTGGGCGCCAGTCTGGTGCTATGGCCCATTTGGACAAGCCTGATGGTAGGTCTATGGACGTGGGCCTTATGCTTGGGACTGTGGGGGTGGGTCTGAAGCCTATTTCTCCAGGGGTGGGCCTGGAGCCTGGGTCCATGGGTGCCAGGCTGGTACCTGTGTTTGTGGGGGCCAATATGGTGAGAGGGTGTGTCTGAAGCCTGTCTTGGTGGCTAGCCTAGAGCCTGGTGTCTGGGTCCATAGGGGCAGACTAAATATCACTGAATCTTGAGTAATAGTGGTGGACTTGGAGCCTGGGTTCCAGGGGCTGTCCTGGCACTGAGACAGGCCTGGAGCCTGGGTTCACTGGGGGAGTCTGGTACTAGGATGTCTCAAAAAGCTGGGTGCTCACTCTACTACTCTTCCCCCATACAGAAGATATTCTCTCTCCATGCATCACTGTGTGAGCTTGGGGAAGGAGTGATGCAGGTGATGTGAAGTCATTCTTTTTTATCCTCTTCAAAATGTTTTATTTCTGTCCTCCATCCAAATGCTGTAATCTCCTACCTTAATTTATTAGTTCTTTTATTTGTGTGGATAATCATTCAAACTGATGTTTCTATGAGAGGATGAGTGCTGGAAATTCTTATTCCAACCTCTTGCTGATGTCACTACTCTAATTCATTAGTTTTTATTGTGCATACAGTTCTGTTTTTTACACTTGCATAGATTTTTATACTTATGACCCCAAAGAGTATACAAAACAATTCCAGCACCTCAAATAATTCCCTCAAGTACCCTTTCTATTCAGGCCCTCCCCTACCCCTAGCCCCTGGATATCACTGGTATGTTCTCTGTCCTTATATTTTTACCTTTTCCAAAATGTCATAGAAATCAAATCATACAATATATAAATTTTGGTGACTGGTTTCTTTCCTTTAGCATAATGTGTGTGAGGTTCATCTATATTGTTGCATGTATCAATAGTTCATTGTTTTTATTGTTTAGTATTCAATTGTGTGGGTATACCATGGTGTATACATTTAGCCACTGAAGAACATTTGGGTTGTTTCTAGTTTTAGTGATATAAATAATGATACTATAGACACTGACATTGAGATTTTTGTGTGATTAACTTCCCATTTCTCTAGGATAACTATCTTTAAGTGGGATTGTTGGGTCACCGGGGAAGTATGTTTAACTTTTTAAGAAACTGTGAAATTGTTTTCCAGAGTGGCTTTACCATTTTACATTCCCATTAGCAATGCATGAGAGTGCCAGTTGTCCTACATCCTTATCCGTGCTTTGAATCATCACACATCTAGTGTTTTGAAAAGCCGCAGATTATAAACTGATGGATATCTCAAATGATAGACCATCCCAGATTTATTTTATTTTATTTATTATTTTTTTTGCCATGTTCAACTTTAAGGAGTATTTATTGATTCCTTGCTATGAAAGATGAAATGAGTACATTTATATTTCCTTCTATGCCCCTCCCCCACCTGATTTGCTTTAGCTATTTTATAATATCAAGGTTTATACATTTACAACCAGATTAATTTTAGATTCTAGTGTTGACGTCTGTATATTTTGCTGTTGCATATTACTTATGTGGCAGAGCATGGCAAGCCTGATTCTATTGCTGGACCACAAATTAAGTGGAATGATTCAAGCATTACCTGGTGAGAAAGTTTCAGATTTGAGATACCCTGTGTACAGTCTGATACTGGGGAGACAGGAAGTGAGGCAACATTCTTGCTTATATACATACATTATAAGAAAATACATAGAAGATGTAGGAACCATGTTTATTAGATGGAGTTGACTTACAGTTGGACTGGAAAAGCTCTGACATTATCTTCATGATGCTTGGATGTCTGTCCTTGGCTCTTGATAGGGCAGAGAGATATATGAGGCGATGTTTAAAGCCCAAAACTCCCCTGGAGACTCCCAGAGCCAATATGTTTAATCACATAAATGATTAGATAGCCCAGCTTGACTATGTAACCAGTGAACAGAGGGCCATAAAAGCCCGTGCTGGGAACTTCTGCCTTGAGCTCTCCCAAAGAAAAGATCACACAGGTCTTAGCGGTTTAGCCTGGAGACAGAATGCAGACTGTGCGTGAATGAAGACACTAGGGAGCTTGCACAAGGGTGATGCTCAGACACACACCCACCAATGCTTACCTACCCTTTCTTCTTCTTGCTGAAGAACATCTTTGCTTTAAATGAAAGCATTGCATGGATATGCTTTGTGGAGTCTTGTTGGTCCTTTTGAACTGATGAAATCTTTACGTGTGTTAATTGTTTTTCATGTAATGACACTGCATTTCAGTTAGGTGTATAAAATATGAATTTGCAAATTAGTTCCTAGTCAGTTGCATATTTAGGAGTAAGCAGACTTCGATTCCAAAACCATGTTAACTCCCCAGAGCTGCCCAAATTTCACTGACCATTAGATCATTTAGATGCAAAGTCTTCATTTCATATATTCATTTATAAAATAAAGATCCATAAAAATTAATTTAAAAGAACATCCCCAACTTCTTTAAAAGAAATCTTCCTACAGGAGTCTGGAATATAGCCCAATCCTGTTTCTTACCAAAATATAAATTATCAGAACTAATTTTCCTGAGAAGCAGTTTCTTATCAACAGCTGTTAGAAAGCAAAAATTCATTTAGACTTCTTCAAAGCATTTAAAAGTACCTCCTACAAGAACATGGCTGTACTTATCTGCATTAGATTCCATTTTTTATTTATTTCTGCATCTTAGTTCAGGAATCTCATGGAAATGACTGCGGAGACTCTACTGAAGATAAACTGGCTCCCCTCTGCATTATCCACAGCAGGTCTTTTGGAACTATTTTCATTTTTTTTGCAAAATTGAGAAGTGTGCATTTGCATAGATAAACCAACCAAGTTGATAAGTATACTTTACTGCCAGAAAATGAGAACTATATATGAATCGTTTTTACTTAGGTATGTAATTGTAAACAAGACATAAAACCAAATCTTCAACTGTATTTCAGGGCGTTTTTCTTTATGCCAAAATCACCTAGTTGTCACCATACTTCTGCTCATTGAATCAGGAATCCAAATATCTATATTTTATTTTTATAAGATAAATAGATACTAATATTTTCCCTTTCTTTTAATCAGATTTAATTTGGAAAAATGTAAGCGTTTTTTGGGTCAGGAGTTTGAGAGGGCCTTAGCAGAGCAGTTTGTTTGGGGTCTCATTTGGTTCCAGTTCAATGTCAGCAGGGGCTACAGTCATCTGAAGATTTGGCTAGATGTCCCAGATGCCTCATTCATACAGTTGGCAGATGATACTGGATGATGGCTAGGAGCTTAGCTGTGGCTATTGACCAGGGTGCCCACACACAGACTCTGTAGCATTATGATCTCATTATGATTGGATGTCTTCCATGGAAACAGCTTTCCCTATATTTAGAGTTCCAAGCCTCATCTGTTCCCATTTTAATCTTCCTTTAGTATGTATTGATGCCATATAAGGAATGAGCCATGGTTACAGTCATTCTTATTTCATTTAAAGAGTTCCCATCTAATGTTAATTCCCTGGTGGTATGTAGGAATTCAGCTATGGCAGAAAGCTTTCCCATATTCATCATTTTTATATGACCAGAAAGATATAGGCCAGGGTAAAAGTTATCCTCTGCTCCCCTTCATTATACTCATAGGGTTTTTCTCCGGTTAGAATTCTCTAACGTTGAGCAAGGAAGATGCTAGGTACCTCGCTTTCTCTAATATGAGTTTATTTCAAATAAGTCATTATTGGGCTAAAGACAATCTCATATTTATTACATTTGTCTGGTATTAAATTAAGACTTGGGCTGTGGCTAAAAGCCTTTGTACACACATTATATTTGGATTCCCAGTTTTCACAACATACATAGAGTTTTCCTCAGGCATGAATTCTCTGGTTTGAACCATCACCATATTGAAAACATTCTCCTTCTGAGTGAATTGTCTCATGCTCTGTAAGTTTTGAGTTTGGCAGTTTCTACCAAAGCTGACTGAACATAAAGGAACCGTCAATTCCACTCTTAAGTATATACATTTCTCCTAAGAGAACTGAACGTATGTACACTGAAAGATAAGTATGTTCACAGAAACACTATTTATTATGACCTAAGCCACATACAATGAAAAAGTTCATTAACAGTAGATTGAGTAAATGGTAATATAATTATATAATGGAATTCTATACAGAATGAAAATAAACTTCTGCCACATGCACGTATGATGAGGTTTAGAAACACAATGATGAATGAAACAAGCCATATAATACATGATGTACAATCCAATTTATATACTTATAATATTAGAAGTCAGAACTGTGGTTAACTTTGCAGAGGTGACAACTAATTTTTATTCCATATTTTCAATGAGAAATTCAGTTCACACCTCCTTTCTTTTAAAGCAGTTCTGCTCATTGTGGCCAGTTGGCCAACTGTTCAAAACAAAGGTATGTATTAAAATAAGCAATTTTAAATGTTTATAGCAACTTTAACAGATAATGCTATGTCTGCTGAATCTACTAATGAAAAACTCAGGTTTATATTTTCAATGACTTTTGTCATTTAGTTTGCCTACTAATTCTTTTTGTGTGTGTTTTATAGGCTAGGAAACAGATAAATATGTGATATAGTATCTTAAGCTCTTGAATATTACCATTGCAAGCAACATAATGTACAGGGTTTACTATGACTTAAAATTTTTACAAAAAAGTCACATTTTTTACTTAAATCCCATGGTTTCTACCTTGTGAATTTTCTGATGGACAATGAGGTTTGACTTACAACTGAAGAACTTCCCACATTCCATACATTCATATGGTTTCTCCCCTGTATGAGTTTTCTGATGACGAATGAGGTTTGATTTCCTACTAAAGGCTTTTCCACACTGAGAACAACCATTGGATTTCTCTCCTGTGTGTATTCTCTGATGAACAGTGAGGATTGCCTTCTGGCGGAAGGACTTCCCACATTCATTACAAATATAGGGTTTTTCCCCTGTATGAATTCTTTGATGGAGAGTGAGGGTTGTCTTTTGGCAAAAGGACTTTCCACATTCATTGCAAATATAGGGTTTCTCTCCTGTATGAGTTCTCTGATGTACAGTGAGGGTTGTCTTCTGGATAAATGCCTTCCCACATTCATTACATTGATATGGTTTTTCTCCTGTGTGAGTTCTCTGATGATCAATGAGGTATGACTTTTTTCTAAAAGCACTTCCACACTGAGTACATTCATAGGCTTTCTCCCCAGTATGTGTTTTGTGATGTCTAGTAAGGGTTGCCTTCTGGCGGAAGGACTTCCCACAATCCATACAAATGTAAGGTTTCCCCTCTATATGTGTTTTCTCATGAAGAGTGAGGGCTGTCTTTTGGCGGAAGGCTTTTCCACATTGATTGCAAACGTAAGGTTTCTCACCTGTGTGAATTCGCTGATGTTCAATGAGATATGACTTCCTTCTAAAGCTATTCCCACAGTAAGGACACTGAAAGGGTTTGTCTTCTGTTTGTGATCTCTGATGCATGATAAAAATAGGCTTCCTGCAGAGGAATTTCCCAAATTTGCTGTACGCATGGGGCTTTTTCTCCATTAGAGTTTGTGGATGGACATTGAGATTTGACTTTTCAATGAAGGTTATTCTGTCTTTATTGTACTGAAAGGGTCTTTCTCCTCTGTGACCTCTAGTATGTGTAAATAACATTCCTTTCATAGGGAATGATTTTTCACATTCATTATGTTCAAATGATTGCTCTGGAGGCTGAACCTTCTGCTGTTGAATAAGCTCTTGTTTACCACTCAGACTCCTTTCTGTTTGTTTATAGAAATTCACTGCAGTATGAATTTTCTCATGCTTAGTATTGAGGAGTGATTTCTCCCATCCATTACTCTCACCAAACTTCTCTCTTACAGAGCTTATATTTCTACTGACTAATTCTGAAATATTTTTAAAAACCTTACCATCAGGTTTATATTCACATGGTATTGTTTTTGAAATAATACGGTTCTTTCCTACCATAATTGTTTTCCCAAAAGTATTACTTCTCTCCTTAATTAGTTTTTTGTGGTTGATGAATATGACTGATCTAGAATGTCTGTCTTGGTATTCTTTGAACTTCACTAAAACATCTTCAGCTTTCCCATCTTCTTCTAGAAAAGAATATAATTAATACTGTAAGTCTTCAAGTAAACATTATAGATTGGATGTATATAGAAACAACCCATGGTGGGACTGTCTCACTACTGTGGCCTACAGAAAGGCCCAAATAAATTAATGCTTGGTAGGGAAAATGCATAGAACATAAACAAAAATCCAGCTACACTGTTAATATGAGGAAAAATTGGCATAAGCAAAGGAACACTCATATCTTTGGCATGTTATAAATACAAGCTACACTGAGCAGGTGTGATAAACACAAGGACAAGCAAACGGAAGACAAAGGATGGTAAAAGTTGGGGTTGTTCTTAGAAAGCACACTTTCAGAGATAATGTAGTGAGCCTATCAAGGGTACTAAACAGTAAGCAAGGAAAATGTTCAGGTGCTGATGAAAAGCCTATATCTTTCCTCAAGCCTAAATGGGTGATAGAATGCTCCCACTTGTTTCATCCTCACTTGTATTTAGCCCATCAATGGCAAATGAACTTTCTTAAGCATTCATTTCCTAGTGTTGACAGAAACACAAGTCTATAGTAGAGGCCCTAACTCTCCACATAACTGTGATTTATTTTCCCTTGAAAGGTAAGAATTAGGAAAACATATTTCCATTAGGAATTGTACAGTAAACAAGAGGACAGAGTATACTTGCAACATGAATATAATTGTTGTATTTTGCTTGCTGCTATCATCAATTTATTTTTCCATTTAGATGATCAATAACTAAATTCTCCTGATCACCAACTCTAACATTTTCTTTCAATTTGCTGAACTACTCTTTCAGTTTTAGGGAAGGATGGTTTCAAGTTTTCCTCCCAATGCATTAACATACCTTAATTCTGCTATCAGGGCTGTGAAGGACTGGATTCTTCAATGTATGTGTATGGCTATATTTTACTATTGTTACCTTACCACCACCCATATCTGTGGCACAATTATAAAGATGGATTCATCTTTCTGATGACTTGCATTTTATAATAGCCCTAAACAAAACTGCCCAATTATCCATCAAAAGGTGAACAAGTGATGTGTCATGTATTTATACAATGGGATACTACTCAGCAATAAAAAGGAAAAAACCTGCTCATATACAATGAGAAAAGGGATGACTCTCAAACACTTTTATAGAATGAAAGCAAAAGAGTACATATTGCACAATTTCATTTATGTACCGTTCTAGAACACACAAAACGAATCAATATTGGTAATTGAAGTTACATTGCTTTCCTGAGAGCCACCTTCAGGGACATGCTATCCAATTTATCCAAAAGTCTTCACATATTCTCTCTAACCTTCAACGTCTAATTTTTCTGAAAGGAGAATATAACTATAGTCAGGGTCATCCATTTGAAGAAATCTTTCAATAACATGTTATTTTAATATAGGTATTATATGTAAAATGTTCAAATTTGATAATACTGCCTTCCCAGATAAAACTTATGCTCCTGGAAGTCAATATTTTATTGATTATCTTCTTTGAAACCTTCTGAGTATACATTAACATACTGCTATCTGAGGTGAAGGATGTGACCTTGGCATGTATATCTAAAAACAATTTCCATTAAATGACTTCTGAATGGATGAGAAAGATGTTTTCCTTGCATGGTACCACAGACAATCAGGTAACTATTGACTGTCTAGACTTTCTCATAAGCTACAATAAGAAGTAAAAGAGAGGACCTTATTTGGGGGAATTGTTAATGATATGGGGAAAAAAGACTCAGATAAAACAATGTTGAATCAGGTAGCAAATTATTAGATCATATCAGAAGATATGTTCACATGTTATACATACTAAGTAGAATGTGAATACAGAAAAAAAAGTTTGTCATGGTTTGGAGTTGTCAAGGAACGTATCATGGAGGAAGTGAAACTTGATCTTCTAACTAAAGGATATGTAGTACTGTGTTAAAGAGTACAATATTGCCCAAAGAAAGGTCTGACATTTGTCTTAGACTTTCAGAGGTAATATCTAAGCCCTGAAATATCATACTTATTTTATTTGTGTATTTCCCTGGGAGCCTTTGACCAGCCAGAAAATAACAATATGATTTAGGGTGAGGTCTTTGAGTCACATCAATTATGTGATTTAGGATAGGGGCTTTGTGTTACACAGTATCAGCTCGACCTCTTAAGGGACTGGAAACTGCAGTCAGTCATGTGGGCAGTCCGTCATGCCTACGTGATGGAGCCCCAACATAAACTGGACACAAGACTCGTGTGAAGCTTCCCTCATTGGCAATATTCTGTATGTACTGCCACACCAGAAAAGTAATACTGTCCATGACTCCACAGAGAGAAGGCTACTACTAAAAGCTCCATGTTTGGTACTTTCCTGGACTCTGTCCTGTGTGCTCCTTCCTTGGCTAATTTTAATGTATATTATTCATCTGCAACAAACCATAACTTTGAATATTGCAACTTTCAGTCAGTTCTATGAGTCTTATATAGCAAATTGATCCTAGAGGTAATATTGGGTCCCCTAAACTTATTTAGTGTCAGAAGTAATTAAGGGTGGTCTTGTGTGGACTACTATACTTATAATTAGGGTTCATTTCACAATGGGCATATAGCAGCTGTATATATAATGAAATATCCAGTTGTGAGGAATAAAATCAACTGGATGGAGTACATTTGGGAAACTAGAACAAATAGAGATTAGCAATTGTTCTCAGCCACAGAGAGAAATACATTTGGAGTCATCAGATGGGATAGTATTCTGTCAGCCCTTGAAAAAGAAGGAATTTAAATTTCATATAAGTAGTATCTTTTTAGCATATTGATATGCTAAAGAACTAAACTAAACTAGCTAAAGAACTGGGAAAAAATCACGGCAGATCCAAATATTGATTATAGCAGTCTACACCTGAAATAATATATAGCTCTTATTTTGGAAGATGACAGTGTCAACTGAGAATATGAGAGAATGTACAGATATTTCACAAAGTGAAATAAAGTAATACAAATTGTGGAGAGATCATTAAGAAAGTACAGCAGATATGATGGAATCAACCTGATACTATAAGGGACTGATGAGGGAACAAAAAGATATAGAAACAAATAAAGATAAAGTCAAGATAATGACAATATGTTTGACATATCAATAACCAAAAGGATGAGACAACTGACTATTATATTGCTGTTGGCAGATTAAAATATGCCACTAGAGTTCAACTGGGAGAAATAGGCTGAAAACATCTATTTTCTTAATTGAAGTATAGTCGATACACAATATTATATTGGTTTCAGGTGTATAACAGTCATTTGCCGTGGTAAGTATGGTTACCATCTGTCACCAAACACAATTGTTACAATATTATTGACTATATTCCCTATGCTGTACTTTTCATCTCTGTGATTTATTTATTTTATAATTGGAAGTTTGTCCCTCTTTATCCCCTTCACCTATTTTGCCCATCTCCCTACTCCCCTCCCCTATGGCAATCACCACTTTATTCTCTGTATTTATGAGCCTATTTCTTTTCTGTTTGTACTATTTTTAGATTTCACATATAAGTGAAATCATACAGTATTAATCTTTCTCTGACTTATTTCACTTAATGTAATACCTTCTAGGTCCATCCATGTTGTTGCAAATGGAAAGATTTCATTTCATTCTTTCTTATGGCTGAGTAATATTCCATTGTATATGTACATCTTTAACCATTCATCTATAGACAGAAACTTAGGTTGCTTCCATATCTTGGTTATTATAAATAATGCTGCAAGAAACACAGGGATGCATATGTCTTGAAAATGTCTATTTGAAAGACACATAAAACAAGCAAATCACAACTTGAGAATAGATCAGATTATCTTTTTTTTTTTTTGTATCGTTAATCTACAATTACATGTGCAACATTATGGTTACTAAACTCCCCACTTCATCAAGTCCCCCCCCCCGGATTATTATATCTTAAAGAACTTTTATAAAGACAAGAATTGAGGATGAAAAAAGATCCTTTAAGCATACCAATGACAGCCTACTGAAATAAAATCCATTTATTCAACAAATATTTATTTTCCCAGGCAAAGTAGATACAGGGAAGAAAAGCAACCAGGATATGAAAATGCACTCAGAGAAACAGGAGAAGAATTAATTAGTGTTTTTCACCTAAATTAAGGTGGGTAGATATCAGGAATCTGAGCACTACGATATGAAACGTGGAAATTTATTGGAAAATAAGTGATACTGAAATTCACTTTGGTTCAGGGCATATGGATTTTGAAATCTGATGATTCATCGTGAGAATGGCATATGAGACTGAGCACAGAAAATAAATTTAAGGCATTGCGTAGAAAAGGAAGGAAAGAGAATGAAAACTAAGAGAAAGATAACTATTAGACAATTATTTCCTTTTTATATTTTGGTTAGATTTAAGAATGCCTATACAGAGGAGGCTATAACAAAAGAAGATAGAGGATTAAAATGTTAAAGAAAGAGATGAAAAACAAGAAGAAGGGCCTAAACTAGCAGTTTCCAAAGTGTGATTCATGGACTTTGTGTACTGGAGATGCTTATGGGGTGGTCCATAAAGTCAAAACTATTTTTTGTTAATAACAACACTTCACTGGTCTTTTTAACTGTGTTCACTTTGCACGAATGGGGCAAGATGGGTAGATATTTCATTTGTACTCATGGATTTTTAATTTATGGAGGTGACTGAGTAATGACATTCCTCAGAGGGCATGTCATGCCACACAGGGCCACCTGAGGAAGCAACAGCTTTGGTCAGAAGGCAGAAAGAAGTGTGGGGAAAGCCTCGGCCAGAACCTTTAATAAGGCTTGCTTCTGTTGGAAAGCAAGGCAGGGCAGGGGAGCCGCTTAGGATTAGCTACTTTGAACAGCGCTGGCAGGCTGTGGGTTACAGAGGGGATCTCTAGCTGTCTTGTACCAGGCCTTAGGTGGTTTAGGGCAGGGGAAATATTGGCTTGGTGGGTGAGAATTAGATAAAAGAGGTGGTTGAGGGTATGGACTTGAGATTGGTTGGTTTGTATATGAAAGGTGGACTTACGAACAAGTTGTTTACTATCTCTAGGAGTTAACTAGCTCCAGGAAGGGCAATCTCTCCCTACCAGCAAGGCCCTGAAAGACGTCAGAACATCATAAAATACAGAAAATAAAAAATATGCATAATACAGTGGGTAAATGCTGGCACATTAGCACAAATCAAAGCACTGGCACCAAGTTTTCGATTCTTATAATGCCTTTGTTTGTTGATAATGCCCACCTTATAAAATGAGTTGGGAAATATTTTCTCCTACTTTATTTATTGGCATAAAGTTGTTTGTATATTCCCCAAGTGGCCTTTTGATGTGTGTAGGATCTGTAGTGATGTAGCCTCTTTAATTTTTGAAATTGATTATTTGTGTCTTCTATTTTTCCTGATTCATATATATAGCTGTGGTTTATTAATTTTATTATTTTAATGAACTAGCTTTTGGCTTCACTCATTTTCTCTATTATTCTTCCAATATATATTTAATTGTCTTTTACTTTAGTCTTTATTTTTTCCTTGTATTGACTTCTGAGTTTACTTTACTTTTCTAGCTACTTAGGGTGACAGCTTAGATCCCTTATTTAAGACCCTAATTTTTTAAAGGGATAATTTTTTTAAAAGTCTGCTTAAATTGTATTCCACAGATGTTGATTATGTTGTTTTAATTACCATTCAGTTCAAAATATCTTCCAACTTACTTTAGGATTTCTTCTTTGATTCATGGGCTATTTGGAAATGTGGTGATTAATTTCATAATATTTGGGGAATTTAGAGATATGTTTTTGATTTCTAAATTAATTCTGTTGTGGTCAGAGACCACATTTCTGTGTGATTTCAGTTCTTTTCAATTTGCTGATACTTGTTTTATGGTCAGCATATAGGGTTTATCTTGATAAATGTTCCATATAAAATTTCTATGAGGATTAACTAGATAACATTGATTGATAGTGTTTTCAAGCCTTTAGTAGTCTTATTGATTTTTTTCTCTTTATTCTCTCAGTTACTGAAGGAGGGGTGTTTATATATCAAGCTATAATTACCTTGCTTTTTTCAGGTCTATCAGTTTTGCTTCATGTATTTCATGCATTCTCAATGGGGGTGACATTGTTCCCAAAGGAGCAAAATTGTTTCTGAGGAAAATGAAAGAAAACTTAGATATTACAATGGTTTTTGGCCTTCCAAAAGGAAAAGAACACAAATAGATTATGGAATTAAAATTTCATGGGGGAGCAATTAGAAAAAAAAATCTCTAGAAAGACTCCATAGGGAATAATAATTATAAAAAGCTGAGAAACACTGATTCATAATTAAAACTGTCAGAAAACTAGGGAAACAGAACTTCAAGAATCTAATAAAGAGCATTTATGAAAAGCCCAGAATTAATATGTCTTCCTGCTAAGTTTAGTGAACTGCTAAGAATGTTCACTCTCACCACTTCCATTCAACATTGTACTGTGGGCCCTAATCAGTACAACAGGATAAAGAAAAGAAATGAAAGAAGCAATGACGTATGCAAATACAGAAGTAAAACATCTTATTTCAAGAAGGCCTGACAATCTAAAGGACTATACAGACACAAAAATAGCAACAATAGTAACACAATACACCCAGTAGAAGTATGCAGTCATTATATAAAAATCAATTATGGTTACATATATTAACAACAAGCAGGAAAAAGAAATTTGACAAATCCCACTATTTACAAGTATTAAAAGCTTACAGGATAAATTTAATGAAAATAATAAAACATTGCTTATAGGCGTTAGAGAAGCCAAATAAATGGAAAGATACTGTATTGTCATAGACTGGAAGACATACTACTGCTAAGATGTTAGTTCTCACTATAAAATTCCCAACACATTTATTTAAAGAAATCAAGAAGTTGATTCTAAAATATATTTGCAAAGAAAATAGCCTAGAATAGTCAAAACAATTTTTAAAAATAAAAAAGAGGACTTATTCTGACTTCAAGACTTATTACAAAGTACAATAATCAAAGACTAGGCAGTATTGGCAATAGGACTTAAAACATATCAAAGGAAAGAACAGTCTAAAAATAGACTGACACCAATACCATCAAACAATTTTTGATAAGATCACCAGAGCAATGTAATTCAATTAACAAATGATGGGACAAATTGATATCTATGTGAAAAAATAGATCCTCAACCATTACCTTACATAAACAAAATTTAACATGGGATGGGCCACAGAACTAATTAAAAGAAAAGCAAAATATCCATAACATTTTTAGAAGAAAATACAGGGAACTACCTTTACAATCTAGGAGAAAGCAAATATTTCAGAAGTCAAAGAAATAATTCAGGTGTACCTCATTTTATTGCACTTCATAGATATTGGATTTTTCAAAAATTGAATGTTTATGGCAACCCTGGGCCAAGCAACTCTAACCGTGCCATTTTTCCAACACCATTTGCTCACTTAGTATCTCTGTGTCACATTTTGGTAATTCTCCCAATATTTCAAACTTTTTCATTATTATTTTTTTAATGTGATTTGTGGTCATTGATGTTACTGTCATTGCTTTGGGATGCCATGAACTGCACCCATACATGATAGTGAACTTAATTGATAAATTTTCTGTGTGTTCAGATGGCTCTACCAATCAAGTAGCTGTTCCCTGTCTCTCCCCTCTCCTCAGGTCTCCTTATTTCCTGAGACAAAATGGTATTGAAATTAGGCCAACTAATAACCCTACAATGGCCTCTAAGTGTTCAAGTGAAAGGAAAAGTCTCAAATCTCTTACTTTAAATCAAAAGCTATACTTAATTAAGCTCAGTGAGGAAGGCATGTCAAAAGCTGAGACAGGCCAAAAGCTAGTCCTCTTGCACCAAACAGTTAACCAAGTGTGAATGCAAAGAAAAAATTACTGAAGGAAATTTGAAGTGCTACTTCAGTGAACACATGGATGATAATAAAGCAAAACAACCTCATTGCTGATATGGAGAAGGTCTTGGTAGTCTGGGTAGAAAATTTAACCAGCCATGACATTCCAAAGCTTAATCCAGATCAAGACCCTAACTCTTTTCAATTCTGTGAAAGCTGAGAGAGGTGAGGAAGCTGCAGAAGATAAGTCTGACACTAGCAAAAGCAGGTTCATGAGGCTTAAGGAAAGAAGCTATCTCCAGAGCATAAGAGTGCAAGGTGAAGCAGCGAGTGCTGACATAGAAGCTGTACCAAGTTATCTAGAAGATCTAGCTAAGATAATTAATGAAGGTGCCTACACTAGACAACAGACTTTCGATATAGATGAAACAGCCTTCTCTTGGAAGATGATGCCATCTAGGACTTTCATAGCTAGAAAGGAGAAGTCAGTGCCTGGCCACAAAGCTTCAAAGGGTAGGCTGACTCTCCTGTTAGGGGCAATGCAGGTGATGATTGTACATTGAGGCCAGTGCTCATTGACCATTCTGAAAATCTGAGGACCCTTCAGGATTATGTTATATCTACTCTGCCTGTGCTCTACAAATGAAGCTACAAAGCTTGGATGACTGCACATTTGTTTACAACATGATTTACTGAATATTTTAAGCCCACTGTTGTGACCACTGCTCAGAAAAAAATACCTTTCAAAATATTACTACTCATTGACAGTGCACTAGGTCATCCCAAAAGCTCTAATGGGGATGTACAACAAGATGAATGTTGTTCTCATACCTGCTAACACAACTTCCCTTCTGCAGCCCACGGATGAAGAGTGATTTTGACTTTCAAGTCTTATTACTTATAAGAGATACATTTCTCTTAGGGCTATAGCTGCCATAGAGAGTGATTCCTCTGATGGGTCTGGGCAAAGTAAATTGACAACCTTCTGGAAAGGATTCACATTCTAGATGCCATTAAGAACATTTGTGATTATGGGAAGAGGTCAAAATATCCACATTAACAGGAATTTGGAAGAAGTTGATTCCAACCCTCTTGGATAACTTTGAGGGGTTCAAGACTTTAGTGAAAAAAGTCACTGCAGCAAGAGAGCTAGAATTAGAAGTGAAGCCTGGAGATGTGACTGAATTGCTGTAATCTCATGATTAAACTTTAATGCATGATAGATGCTTCTTCAGATGAGCAAAGAAAGTGGTTTCAAAGTGGTTTCTTGAGATGGAATCTACTCATGGTGAAGATGCCATGAAGATGGTTGAAATGACAGCAAAGGATTTAAATGTTAGATAAACTTAGTTGATAAAGTGGCAGCAGGAGTTGAGGGTATTGACTCTAATTTTGAAAGAGATTCTGTGGGTAAAATTCTATCAAACATCATCACATGGAATAGAGAAATCATTCATGAGAGGAAGTGAATCAATGTGGCAAACCTTATTGTTGTCTTATGTTAAAAAATTGCCACAGCAGTCCCAGCATTTAGCAACCACCACACTGATCAGTCAATAGCCATAAACATGGAAGCAAGACCCTCTACAAGCAAAAAAACTATGACTTGCTGAAAGCTCAGATGATGGTTAGCAATTTTTAGCAATAAAGTATTGTTTAATTAAAGTATTTATATATTTTTAAGACATAATGCTATTGCATACTTAATGGGCTACAGTATAGTGCAAACATAACTTTCACATGCACTATTAACCAAAAAATTCATTTGACTTGTTTTATTGCGGTGGTCTGGAACCAAACTCGCAATATCTCCAAGGTATGCCTGTATAAAGGAAAAAATGATTAACTGGACTTCATCAAAGTTAAAAACTTGTGCTTTAAGACACCATTAAAATAATTAGGCAAGCCATTAACTAGAGAAAATATTTGAAATACTTACATAAAACAGAAGACTTATATCCAGAATATGTAAATTCATACTACACAAGGATAAAAAAAATACCACCCAATAAAAAATAAGTAAAACATTTGAACAAACACCTCTGAAGAAGACATAAAAAGCACTTGAAAAAGTTCCCATATCATTAGTCATAAGAGTAATCTATATTAAAACTGCAAAGATATACTCTCATACCCTTGAGAACAACCAAAATTAAAATATGTATGATACCAAATAGAGAAGAAAATGAGGGGCAATCAAAATTCTCATGTTGCTGTTAAAAGTTTAAAATGGTACAGGTGCTTTTGAAAATTGGAATTTTCCACAAAAGTGAAATATGCACCTGCTTTATGAATGAGCAATACTACCTGCTAGTTGTTTACTGAGGAGAAATAAAAAGATGTGTCCCCAAAAAGATTTTTATAATAATGCTCACAGAAAGAAGGTGGTGTGAGAGGTGAGACAGCAACCTCCTCCCAAAACCATATATAATATGAAAATATAACAAATACATCAAATGCTGAAAGAGCAACAGGAAAGAGGGCTGCAGCAGACTGTTTATACCTGGGGAAACCAGCAGACCTCAATGAAAAGGGCAACATACCAAAGCCAGGATCTGGAGGAACCCAAGCCCTTTCCCCACCCAAGCTCCTGGAGGGAGGAAGAGCAACAGAGCAGGGAAGGGGTGGAGGCCTTGGACTCCTGAACACACAGCTCTGGAGATCTGCTCTGGGAGCATGAACCTACATTACATGGAGCTCTGGAGATTAGTTGGGTTGGAAACATAAGACAGGCAGAATATTTGGAGAGACTGAGATTCCAACTGCTTGTGGAAAACAGGGATCCACATCTGGCCACTCTGGGACAAAAGAAAGGCAGGCAGTCTGAGCGACTTCCTAACAGTGAAAGGGCTGCTCAAGGGGCAAGGAGCACAAAGCTTACTGCTCAGGACAGGTGGACAAAATTTTCAGGGTGCACTCTGCCCAGCAGGTTGGGAACTTTTAGAAGCTTCAGGTGCTCCATCCCCCGCAACTCCGAGGCTCCCCACTGTGATACGCATCCTGCTGTGCCTTCCTCCTGGCCTGCACGGGCTCACAAACTGGAAGCCCCCACCATTGCACCAGGCCAGCCAAAGGGCAACCCTGCCTACACAGGTACAAGTGCAAAGCATAGAGGCTTCTCCCTGCATGCTCAGCCCACTGGCTCTAGGAGTGGAGACAGGCACTGCAGTGGGAAGCAGGAAAGACATCTTTCTTCCTGACAGGCAACAGTACCACTCCCCTGTGACCCCTGCCATTGCTCCAGGGACTGGGCAGCTCCAGAGAGCAGAGCTTTTGGTCACTAAAGGGCACCACCTACAAATATGAAACGTCAACACAACTTGGTTCAAACCAAAACCAGCAAGAGGACCAAATGAAACTGAACTCATCGATCTTCCTGAAAGAGATTTCAAAATAAAAACCATAAACATGCTCATGGAGCCACAGAAAAATATTCAAGAACTCAGGGAGGAATTCAGGAAAGAGATACAAATGTTCAAGAATACAGTATCTGAAATGAAACGTACAATGGAAGTATTTAAAAGCAGATTATATGAAGTAGAAGAGATGGTAAATGAAATAGAATTAGAGAACAGGAACAGAAAGAAGCTGAGGCACAGAGAGAAAAAAGGATCTCTAGGAATGAAAGAATATTGAGAGAACTGTGTGACCAATCCAAATGAAACAATATTTGCATTTTTGGGATACCAGAAGAAGAAGAGAGAGAAAAAGGGATAGAAAGTGTCTTTGAGGAGGTAATTGCTGAAAAATTCCACAATCTCGGGAAGGAGATAGTCTCTCAGACCATGGAGGTACACAGATCTCCCAACAAAAGAGACCCAAAGAACACAATACCACGACATATAATAATTAAAATGGCAAAGATCAAGGATAAAGATAGAGGATTAAAAGCAGCCAGAGAGACAAAAAAGATCACCTACAAAGGAAAGCTCATCAGGCTATCATCAGACTTCTCAGCAGAAACCTTACAGGCCAGAAGGGAGTGGCATGATATATTTAATGCAATGAAGCAAAAGGGCCTCAAAGCAAGAATACTCTACACATCAAGATTATCACTTAAATTTGCAGGAGGGATTAAACCATATCCAGATAAGCAAAAGGTGAGAGAATTTACCTCACACAAACCATCTCTGTAGTGTATTTTAGAGGGACTGCTATAGATGGAAGTGTTCCTAAGGATAAATAGCTATCACCAGAAGAAATAAAACCACAGTAAAGAATGTAGACCAATTAATTACAAAGAAATGCAAAATCAAATCAACTACCCCCAAAGTCAGTCAAGGGATAGACAAAGAGTACAAAATATAATACCTAATATATAAAGAAAGGAAGGAAAAGGAGGGGAAAAAAAGAACATTTAGATTGTGTTTGTAATAGTATACTAAGTGAGTTAAATTAGACTTTTAGTAAGGAAGTTACCCTTGAACCTTTGGCAATCACAGTCTAAAGCCTGCAATGGCAATAAGTACATACCTATTGATTATCACTCTAAATATAAATGGTCTAAATGCTCCAATCAAAAGACATAGAGTCACTGAGTGGATAAAAAACAAGACCCGTCTATATGCTGCTACAAGAGACTCACTTCAAACCCAAAGACATACACAAACTAAAAGTGAAGGGATGGAAAAAGATATCTCATGCAACTAATAGGGAGTTGCAGTACTTGTATCAGACAAAATAGACTTCAAAACAAAGAAAGTAACAAGAGAAAATGAAGGGCATTACAAAATGATAAAGGGGTCAGTCCAACAAGAGGATATAACTATTGTAAATATCTAATATCTATGCACCCAACACAGGAGCTCCTACATATGTGAAACAAATACTAACAGAATTAAAGGGGGAAATAGAAAGCAATGCATTCATTTTAGGAGACTTCAACACACTCATCACTTCAAAGGACAGATCAACCAGAGAATAAGGAAGGAGACGGGCACAGAACAATACATTAGAACAGATGGACCTGAAAGACATCCACAGAACACTCCAACCAAAAGCAGCAGTATACACATTCTTCTCATGTGCACATGGAATATTTTCAAGAATAGATCATATGCTAGGCCACAAAAAGAGCCTCAGTAAATTTAAAAAGACTGAAATTCTACCAACCAGGTTTTCAGACAACAACGGCATGAAACTAGAAATGAATTACGCAAAGAAAACAAAAAAGCCCACAAATACTTGGAGGCTTAACAACATGCTCCTAAATAATCAATGGATCAATGACCCAATAAAAACAAAGATCGAGCAATATATGGAGACAAATGACAACAATAACTCAACACTGCAAAAATCTGTAGGATGCACTGAAGGCCATGCTAAGAGGGAAATATATTGCAATACAGGCCTACGTCAGGAAAGAACAACAATCCCATATGAACAGTCTAAACTCACAATTAATGAAACTACAAAAAGAAGAACAAATGAGGCCCAAAGTCAGTAGAAGGAGGGATATAATAAAGATTAAAGCATAAATAAATAAAATTGAGAAGAATAAAACAACAGAAAGCATCAAATTACCAACAGCATTCTTCAATGAACTAGAGCAAATAGTTCTAAAATTCATATGGAACCACAAAAGACCCCCAAAAGCCAAAGCAATCCTGACAAGGAAGAATAAAGCAGGGGGAATTATGCTCCCTGACTTCAAGCTCTACTACAAAGCCATAGTAATCAAGACAATTTGGTACTGGCACAAGAACAGACCCATAGACCAATGGAACAGGCTTGAGAGCCCAGATTTAAACCCAAGCATATATGGTCAATTAATATACGATACAGGAGCCATGCATATACAATGGGGAAATAACAGCCTCTTCAACAACTGGTGTTGGCAAAACTGGACAGCTACATGATAGAGAATGAAACTGGATTATTGTCTAACCCCATACACAAAAGTAAATTCAAAATGGATCAGAGATCTGAATGTAAGTCATGAAACCATAAAACTCTTAGAAGAAAACATAGGTAAAAATCTCTTGAATATAAACATGAGCAACTTTTTCCTTAATGCATCTCCTTGGGCAAGGGACACAAAAGCAAAAATGAACAAATGGGACTACATCAAGGTAAAAAGCTTCTGTAGAGCAAAGGATGCCATCGGTATAACAAAAAGATATCCTACAGTATGGGAGAATCTATTTCTAAATGACATATCTGACAAGGGGTTAACATCCAAAATATATAAAGAATTCACATGCCTCAACACCCAAAAACAAATAACCCAGTTAAGAAATGGGTGTAGGATATGAAGAGACAATTCTCCAAAGAAGAAATTCAGATGGCCAACAGACACATGAAACGATGCTCTACCTCACTAATCATCCAGGAAATGCAAATTGAAACCACAATGAGATACTACCTCATACCAGTTAGAATGGCCATCATCAAAAAGACTAGGAACTGCAAATGGTGGTGAGAATGCAGAGAAACGGGACCCTCCTACACTGTTGGTGGGAATGTAAACTAGTTCAACCATTGTGAAAAGCCATATGGAGGTTCCTCAAAAAGCTAAAAACAGTAATACCATTTGACCCAGGAATTCCACTCCTAGGAATTTACCCAAAGAAAACAAGTTCTCAGATTTTAGAAGACATATGCACCCTTATGTTTATCATAACACTATTTACAATAGCCAAGATATGGAAGCAACCTAAGTGTCCATCAGTAGATGAATGGATAAAGAAGAGGTAGTACATATACACAATGGAATGCTATTCAGCCATAAGAAGAAAACAAATCTTACCATTTGCCACAACATGGATGGAGCCAGAGGGTATTATGCTCAGTGAAATAAGCCACGTAGAGAAAAACAAGTACCAAATGATTTCCCTTATTTGTGGAGTGTAACAATGAAGCAAAACTGAAGGAACAAAAGAGCAGCAGACTCACAGACTCCAAGAAGGGACTAGCAGTTACCAAAGGGGAGGGGCGAGGGAATGCGGGTGTAGAGGGAGGGAGAAGGGGATTGAGGGGTATTATGATTAGTACACATGGTGCAGGGGGATCATGGGAAGACAGTGTAGCACAGAGAAGACAAGCAGTGACTCTGTGGCATTTTACTACACTGATGGATAGTGACTGCAGTGGGGTATGGGGAAAACTTGATAATATGGGTGAATGTAGTAACCATAATGTTTTTCATGTGAAATCTTCATAAGAGTGTACATCAATAATACCTTAATAAAGAAAAAGAAAAATAATGCTCACAGTAGATTTATACATAAGATCCCAAACTGGAACATTTCAAATGTCTATCAACAGGAGATGCATTAACACATTTGTATATTCAAATAATTGATACTATTTTGCAATTGAAGCAAACTACTTATTTATGCAAAAACATGTATAAATCTCTCACATATTAAGGTGAGTTAAGGAAGTAGACATGACAAAGGTCAAGGGTAGACAAACCTAATCTAAGGAGGTAGAAATCTGCAGGTCAAAATAATGATATTGACAACTTTGTCCTAGTGGAAGGAGGGACTGTCTTGGTAGAGGCCTAATGGAACTGAATGGGTCAATGGAAGGGTCCATTATGTTGAGGTGTGAGATACATGGGTTTATACTTCTGTCAGAACTGAAAGAACTTCATACTCAAAATTTCTATGTACATTGTATCTACAAAACATGGAGTGGATTCTTGGTAAGGTTATAGCAGCCAATATTGCTATAAACATATGGCAAACACAGAAAGGGCTTACATTTGGAGTGTTATTCAAAACTAAACTTTAGATTTTAGAGCATGGTAGTCCGTCATGTATAGGCATTTCAAAGATCACCAGCTTTTAAATATCTCCACAATAAGATGGCTACAAAAAAAAAATCAGAAAATAACAGGTGTTGGTGAGTATGAGAAAAACTGTAACCCTTGAACACTGTCAATGGAAATGTAAAATGATAGGCTACTATGGAAAATAGTATGGCCGTTCCTCAAAACAGAATTACTATACAATCCGGCAGTTCGATTTCTGGGTACATACTAAAAGGAACTGAAAGCAAAGACTCAAATAGATATTTGTACACTCATATTCACAGCAGAATTATTCACAGTGGCCAAAAGGTGGAAGTAACCAAGACTTATTGATGGATGAATGGATAAACAAAATGTGGTATATATGCAGTGGAATATTATTCAATGGAATATTATTCAAAGGAAGGAAATTCTTATATATCCGGTAACATGGGTGAGCCTTAAGGACATGACTTTATGTGAAATAAGCCAGTCACAAAGAGGACAATACCATATAATTCTATTTATATGAAGTACCTATGAGTAGTCAAATTAATAAAGACAAAGTAGAACGATAGTTGCCAGGGTTAAGTGATGTAAATGTACTTAATGTCACTGCACTATATGCTTAAAAATGGTTAAGATAGTACATTTTATGTTATGTGTATTTACCAAATTAAAAAAATAAATCCCTAAAAACAGTCAAAGGTGTAAACAACCGGAGTCCACTGGACTTGATCTGTACAGACTTACCTAGGTAGTTCTTACTTGGAAAAATTCTCTCTGTTGTCCATAGTTCTTCTCCTTGTTCCAACTTGCGGATCATATCAGGCTTAGTCATATGAAGCCCTGATAACAAAGAATGAGACTGGGTCTAAGCTGCCTGGGCATCAAGACTCTTGAAGCAAGAGAAAAATACAGCTTCAAGGTGGTAGAGGAAGTACACATTAACATCTTACCAAAATTATTACCTTGCACTAGGCAAATGGGAACATAATCATACTTTATACTAACAAAAAGGGATTTATCACCACTGATCTCTGAAATTCAAAGTTCCATAGGTTCCAGAAATTGTTGAAAGGAGAGAGATGACCTTGGAAGATTCAAGGCATTTGTCCTTACCCACAGAGATGAGGTGGCAATAGTTTTCCAACATGACATCCCTGTAAAGGGCCTTCTGAGCAGGTTCCAGGTGCTGCCACTCCTCCCGAGTGAAGTCCACAGTCACATCCTTGAATGACACTGATCCCTGCAAGGGCATACTCTAATTCATCTAAAGTGATCGGAACTAGTGAGAACTAGATATTGGAGACTATGTTCAGTGGCCAGACTAGTTTTCTTATTTTGTAGAAAATTTTTTCTGAAAATACATTCATCTGTATTTACTTGTTATCTTATGTTAAAAAAATATGAGATCATACTGTTTTCCCTGAATGCAGTTGGTTGGTTGGTGAACCTAATTAATAAAACCCTGACCTTACCTGTAACTTATGAGATGTACATGTCAGTAAATACATTCGATAGATATTACAGATGCAATGACCGAAATAATGTACAAGGGAAAGTGATATAAAGTGAAAAAAATTTTATTTTGTATTCCACAACTTCATAGAGGACAAAAATTTTGTACTCACAATGATTTGTTTTGTAGAAATACAGGGCATCGGCTTTTAAAGTTCATGGGGAGAGGGAGCCAGTTAGTAAATTCAAGAAGTAGGAAAAAGCACAGTATGTTAGGAAAAAGTCTTTGAGCTTTAAGAACAAAAAGGTATATGGAGGTAAGCAATAGGCATATTTATGGAATAATACTGGATTTTTTTCCTATAGGGTAGTGCTATTAAATATGTACTTAGCATACTCCCAACATATTAGTATTAATTTATAAAGCATCAGTTGGTATTAATTGCAGTCCACATTAATGATTACTCCTGTTGAATTGTAAACTGTTTGTATTTTCCTCTTTTTCAATATATTGTCTTGTACATTTCACTGTAATGCATACTCTGTTTTCAGTCTGCTGCTTTATGGAGTATAAAGAACATGAAGACATGTTAAGTCAGCACATATATTATGTGATAAAATTTGTACTTAGAGGAAATACTCTTGAAGACTAGAGAAGGCTTGAGCTCTGGTAGGTGGGAAAGACAATTAAGTAACCAATGTTAGAGATGCCTCCTACATTAAGGTGGTATTAGTGATCTAGATGGGGACAACTGGTGCTACATAAGTTGCAAAAGAATTTATCATAAATTGGTTTGTAGATTGGCATAAAGGCCTAGCTCTAGGGTTATCTGCATAGGCAAGTGGGTAGGTGCTGGGACTAGAACTGGGAATGGAAAAAATAAGATGTACCAAGTGAGGTAATAAGGTAAACCTTGGAAATGAACTTGAAGTGTCTATGGAACATATAGATGGTGATAGCTGTTGCAGGTTGTATATATGGTTCTGACACTCTGGATAGAGGTCTTGGATGGAGAGAGGAATTTAAGAGTCACTAGAATCAGATCAGTATAACCTTTAGAGTGAATCTACTGTACATAGAGAAAAAGATGGTGACAAGAACCAAGTAGCATAGGGGAAACCCAGTATTTTCAAGATAGGTAATGAAGTAGAATTTTCTGAAAGACAGATATGAAAACAGGATAAAGTACCACCTTTGATTCAAGAGTAGACTATTTCAAAAGTAGACTGTCATATGAATTTCCTTCTCCTGCATCCACATATTAAAAAGTGACTAAATCTGTAACAGTGTTGAAATACTAGAACAGGTTTGTAGGAAATGCTGGCAGATACAGACAAAATACACAGGAAGATCAGGGAGGAGAAATACAAAATGTCAGTTTTCTGTATAAGCTTGCAAGCAAACCTCTATCCTGAAAACCTCAAAAACAGGACGTCTTACCACAAACTACATAATGTGAGTTATCAGTTCTACCTTCCATCATACCATTGCAAAACCTAGGTTGGTGGAGATGATTTAAGGCTTGTCCATGTCTGCTCCTCAACTACTCAAAACTCAGATCTCAAATCAGTGTCTAGACAAGATAGATTCATTCAAGTAATATGTTCCCATTTAAAATGAAGACAATACATTTCTATTCTAGCAATACTTTTGTGAGAAGACTGAGAAAGGAGATGATGATACACCTAATCAATATGCAAATATTGGCTACATCTATAAAGTGCACTTGGGGAAGGCTTAAGTTTATCTTGGAGTAAGATAAACAGGGAACAAGGCTGCAACTAGGGTGAGGCAACCAGGGTGTAAAATTTAGGACACAAAGCTCTGAGAGTACTCTTATTAAAGTTTGCACCTCGGTCATTTGCTTGCCCTATTGAAGACCAGTTTCATGGAATATCCAGGAAATTGAAGGACAGGGAAGCAAATGTTCATGTGACCTGAAAAGTTATTTCATAAAGAGAGGAAACATCATCTCACCTGAGGCATGGCTTTGAGATTTGCAAAAGATGAACCTTCTCTTTTGAGCTCCTCTTTGGAATAGGGAAGAGTCCTGAGAAGGCAGAGATGGGAGGATACAAATAGCCATGTGAAACCATATTTATTTTGATCCCTCAGAATAAGCCTGCATTTAGAAGTCTGCATTAAATTTTCACTGTTTCAGCACTTGCCCATTCTTTGTGCCCCACACAAATCCAGAATGGAGATTAATGGGAAATCAGACAAACCTTGCTCCCTCACCAATACCAGAAACCTAGTGTCTTGGTGAGGTAGAATGGATTCTGGGGAATCTGCTGTAGCTTGGAGAGAAGGAAGATTTTGCTTTTCTCTCTGCAGCTTTACCTTCCATCTCCCATGGAAGACAGGTTTATCATATATTTCCAAATTGTCCTTCATAGACTTTCCACTGTCACCAGCAGTGCATGAGAATACGTCCCCACACGCTGGTGAATGCAGTTGACAGTAACTTTTTAATGTCTGTTTATTTGTCTGTTATATCATAATATCTGTTTAATCTATCTGTTATATTTTGTAGTTCTAATTTACACATCTTATTACATGTGAGAATAAGCTCCTTTTCTGTAATGGCATCTTCTTATAGTGTCTCTATTTTCATGTTGTAATTTCCTAATTGGTTGCCATTATCTTTTTTTAATTTAGTAAATTAACTCTTTAAGTTGCAAATAACTTTTCTTAGTTGCTTATATGACTAGGAAAGTGTTTTGCCTTGTGAATTTTTTTTCCCTGTATGTTTTGTTATTTAGCAATACTATGCATTATATAACACTGTGAATTGATGTGAAATGCCATCTGTATCACATATTACGTATCCATATATACTTGAGAATGTCTGGACTTTCTATTTAATTTCTCTACATAATATCTTTATTGATTCACCTGTGTCACACTATTTAATAAGCATAGTTGATTATTGAAAATTAACTATTATTTATTTACTGATAGCTAATTTAACTATTAACTATTGAATAACATATTTTCATAGTACAGATATGGAAATAGAAAAGAAATTATCTTTCCCCTCTGTAGACTTCCAGACAGAAAGGATAATATTTACTAAATGAAGTCTAAAGTACTGACTTCTACAGTGAATAATTAGCAAAATAATTTTTAAGTATTAAAACGAGACAGGCCTTGTGATTAAAGTACACCAAATACTGTTTTATTATCTTGGGTGCCTGAAGAAGCTATTGACTCTGCCATAGATTTCTTCCAGAAGCAGGAAACCTCACTCATATGTCAGTGTTGAAAGTGATAGCTATGGGTAAAAATTGTTTTTTTCCTGTATACTGCTCATGGAACACTGGTCATTTCAACACATTGGTTTTAGTTCCTATAGCGTTTCCCTATGATAAATCTTACCATCTGGGAATTATGAAATGTTACCTCTTTCTTTCCAATATTTATACCTCTATTTTATTTGTTAATCGCTGTTGAGTCACAATTTTGGAGGCAAGTTTAGTGACCACTATTTAGATAAATCAAATCTTACATACCCAACTAGATAGTGATCATACGGAGTTGCTCAATCACAAAACCATTACAAATAATAGCAGTAGGTTACAAACACATGAACATTCAATCAAACTTCAGAAAACCACCAGCCTATAGCACCCGTACATCCACAACCTGAGACAACACATTACATAATTAATTCCAGGCAAAGTCACAGAATCACATCACAAATCACTTTAGATTCTCCAGAGTCACCTACAGTCTCAAACACGACTCACACCTAATCTAAAAACAAACACGTACAGAGGAAACCTCACGCAGCAACACGACTCCGTCCACCTTTCACGCACAATCGGCCGCAACATCCCTGGATCGCACGCACCCAAACAGCAGGAGGCCGCCTCCATACGGTGCACACATACGCGCGCGCGCGCGCACAGACACACACACACACACACACACACACACACACACAGCGCCCGCTGTATGACGTCCCTGCGATGGAGCTTCCTCGGTGTCAGAACAGACAAAATCCCCCCTCGCGGAGCTCGCTCCAGGTCACGCCCGATTGTCACCCTCAGGGTCACGCCCACGGACCACGCCCGAGGCCCCGCTCGCACGGACCTAAGCGTCTGGTTACCGCGGGCTCGGTTCCGCTCCTTCCTCAGAATGGCCAGGCCCAGCGTGGGCTCCCAGTTTCCTCCCTGGCCTCCTCACCGCGTCCCGCTCCCTAGTCTGCCCGCCCAGGCCCGAGCTCCGGGCTCCCGCCCGCTCCTCAGAAGCCCCTAGGACCCGCCAACCTCACCCCCGGCCAAGGCTCAGTCGTCTGCGCCTGCGCACTCCGCGTGGGCTGGAGCTCCCAGGAGTCTACGGGGCGACCCGCTAGCAGCGGCGCGGTCCCGGCACCCGGCGCGCGAGTCTTTTTGTGGCAGAGTCGGCGCTTTTCTGGTATACATTACGTTTCTCGCAGACCCAGAGGGACCTAACTACGGCCTCTGTTCGTTTTCCGGCAGCCTTGCGATCATGGTTTTGCGTGCGGTGAGTTGAGGTGACCAAGGTCTGGGTGCGGGAAGGAACTCACTGCCGGGTGCCCAGAGCTTCCCAGGCGTAGGTGGGGCAGGTGGAGGCCGGAGCCTCAGCCCTGTGGAGCCACCTGCTGAGGATAGTGAGTGCGTGCGATTGTGTAGACTGCGTCAGTGTGGGATGTGATTAGAGAGTGTGTGCGTGGTGGGGAGGCCCTAAGTGGCCTCGATTAGTCTCCTGAAACTGTGAGTGGGGGCGGGGCCTTTTTATGACCTCAGCTGTGACTGTGAGGTGTGTTATATTGTGACCAACTGATCCTGTGACAGCGCTGTTGTGACCTAGTGGAGACTGATTAAAATTGGCCTACTGTAGGATGGTAAAGCTTAATTTTTGCATTTCTGGAGCTGAGGAATCTGTGGACAAGATCCCTGTGTGAATCAATCTGTGCCTGTCAAAGACTGATGCCCTAGTTAACCGCAGAGGCCTGTTGCCTCTGTTGCCTTCATCAGGGCACCCTTATCCATTTTCCATCCTAGTGCTAAATACACAGTAGGCGTGCAGTACATTAAGTGTACCCTACTCTGGAGCCAATTGTAAGTTGCATAGTTTCTTGAAATTCATTATGTTGGGTTTTCTTATACTGTCTCTGTCATTTCACCTTATACTCCACAAAAATATTAGCTACACAAATATGGCTGTCAAAGGGAAGTTGAATATTTGAAACCTAGAATGAAGGTTCCAATTGAAGGAGCATAGCCCCATGTTTGTTTTGGCGAATTTAGAGCTGGAATTGCCCCCAAGGCAGGGTCCAAGGAAGACATGATATTGAGGCATCAAAAATACGACTCCTTTCTCCAGAGATTCTCTTGGAAGTTCTGTGGCAGCAAGATGCCTACTACAAATCCACGGCTCTGTTGACAGGAAATTGCTGTGAACATAGAAACAGATTCCAATATCAGGCTTCAGTGAACCTGACTTTTCCTTGTGATACAGGGAAGGGTCATCAGTATCCCATTTTTCCTGATACTTCCATCTGGGTATGTTTAATATGGATGATGGAGACTTGCTAATGATGAAGAATGTGCTCTTATATAGCCTGTCTGGGCCCCAAGAAAGGCCTTGAGGTATGTCGTGAGTCCCTTTTCTTTCCAAGTTTTGCTGTATTCCAAAAGAAGAACCATGAGAGGGAAAGAAAAGACAAGCTGGAGGGCATTTTGAGTTTTTTCCTTATGAAATGCATTTTTTTGTGTTTCAGGATATAGAATAACTTAATAAGAAAGCATCAGAAACGTCTTGCCAAATAGTGACTTATCCACTTACTTGGTGTCTAGGACTTCTCCTCTCAGTTAATGATGGAACCATGAGGATAGATCTCTTTCTTTCCCAGTTCCTCATCAAATGCCCTTCCTACAATTAATTTTCATATAACCACTTTGAAACACCTCCACTATAGGCTTTTTCTGTATAACTATTTTCTTTTTTTAAAACATGTTCTTTTCTTTTTATTAAGGTATCATTAATACACACTCTTATGAAGGTTGCACATGAAAAACATTGTGGTTACTACATTCACACATATTATCAAGTCCCCCACACACCCCATTACAGTCACTGTCCATCAGCATAGTAACATGCAATAGAATCACTACTTGTCTTCTCTGTGCTACACTGTCTTCCTTGTGACCCCCTACACACACCATCTGTGCCAATCATAATGCCGCTCGATCCCCTTCTCCCTCCCTTCCCACCCACTGTCTCCCACGCCTCCCCTTTGGTAACTGCTAGTCTGTTCTTGGAGTCTGTGAGTCTGCTACTGTTTTGTTCCTTCAGTTTTTCTTCACTGTTACACTACACAAATGAGGAAAATCATTTTGTACTTGTCTTTCTCCACCTGGCTTATTTCACTGAGCATAATACCCTCTAGCTCCATCCATGTTGTTGCAAATGGTAGGATTTGTTTTATTCTTAAGGCTGAATAATTTTCCATTGTGTACCACATTTTCTTTATCCATTCATCTACTGATGGACACTTAGGTTGCTTCCATATCTCCACTATTGTAAATAGTGCTGTGGTAAACCTAGTGGTACATATGTCTTTTTGAACCTGGGATCTTGTTTTCTTTGGGTAAATCCCTAGGAGTGGAATTCCTGGGTCAAATGGTATTTCTATTTTGTTTTTCAGGAACCTCCATATTGCTTTCTACCGTGGTTAAACTAGTTTACATTCCCACCAGCAGTGTAGGAGGATTTCCCTTTCTCTGCATCCTCGGCAGCATTTGTTGTTGCTTGTCTTTTGGATGTTGGCCATCCTAACTGGTGTGAGGTGATATCTCATTGTGGTTTCAATTTGCATTTCTCTGATGATTAGCGATGTGGAGCATCTTTTCATGTGTCTGTTGGCCATCTGAATTTCTTCTTTGGAGAAGTGTCTGTTCATATCCTCTGCCCTTATTTTAATCACGTTATTTGCTTTTGGATGTTGAGGTGTGTGAGTTCCTTATATATTTTGGGTGTTAACCCCCCTTGTCAGATATGTCATTTACAGACAGGTTCTCCCATACTGTAGGATGCCTTTTTGACTACTGATGGTGTCCTTTGCTGTACAGAAGCTTTTTAGTTTGATGTAGTCACATTTGTTCATTTTTGCTTTTGTTTCCCTTGCCCAAGGAGATGTGTTCAGGAAAAAGTTGCCTATGATTCAAGAGATTTTTGCTTATGTTTTCTTCTAAGAGTTTTATAGCTCCATAACTTACATTCAGGTCTTTGATCCATTGTGAGTTTATTTTTGTGTATGGAGTTAGACAGTAATCCAGTTTCGTTCTCTTACATGTAGCTGTCCAATTTTTCCAACACCAGTTGTTGAAAAGGCTGTCATTTCCCCATTGTATGTCCATGGCTCCTTTATCGTATATTAATTGACCATATATGCTTGGGTTTATATCTGGTCTCTCTATTCTGTTCCATTAATCAATGGGTCTGTTATTGTACCAGTACCAAATTGTCTTGATTAACTGTGGCTTTGTAGTAGAGCTTGAATTTGGGAAGGATAATCCCCCAGCTTTATTCTTCCTTCTCAGGACTGCTTTGGCTATTTGGGGTCTTTTGTGGTTCCATATGAATTTTAGAACTATTTGTTCTGGTTCACTGAAGAATGCCTTTGGTAGTTTGATAGGGATTGCATTGAATCTGTAGATTTCTTTAGGCAATATGGCCATTTTGACAATATCAACTCTTCCTATCCATGAGCATGGGATGTATTTCCATTTATTGGTGACTTCTT
>JAQQAC010019400.1:4698968-4804081 GCA_029783875.1 Phataginus tricuspis
CCCCCCCCCCAACATTACGTCGGCTAATCGTAATGCCCCTTTTTCCCCCTTATCCTTCCCTTCCCACCCATTCTCCTCAGTCCCTTTCCCTTTGGTAACTGTTAGTCCATTCTTGGGTTCTGTGAGTCTGCGGCTGTTTTTTTCTTTGCTCTTATGCTCCTCATATGAGTGGAATCATTTGATATTTGTCTTTTTCCGCTTGGCTTATTTCACTGAGCATAATACCCTCCAGCTCCATCTATTTTGTTGTAAATAGTAGCATTTGTTTTCTTCTTATGGCTGAATAATATTCCATTGTGTATATGTACCACCTCTTCTTTATCCATTCATCTACTGATGGACACTTAGGTTGCTTCCATTTCTTGGCTATTGTAAATAGTGCAGCGATAAACAGGGGTGCATCTGTGTTTTTTTTTTTTACAATTTATTTTGGTATCATTAACCTACAATTACATGTGCAATATTATGGTGATTAAAGTACCCCCTTCATCAGGTCCCCCCCACCAACCCCATTACAGTCACTGTCCATCAGTGTAGTGAGATGAGAATCACTACTTGTCTTCTCTGAGCTGTACAGTCCCCCCAAGCCCCCCACCCTATGTCTGCCAATCGTAATGCCCCTTTTACCCTCTTATCCCTCCCTTCCCGCCCTTCTTCCCCAGTCCCTTTCCCTTTGGTAACTGTTAGTCCATTCTTGGGTTCTGTGAGTCTGCTGCTGTTTTGTTCCTTCAGCTTTTTTTGTTGTTGTTGTTATTGTTATTGTTGTTCTTTGTTCTTATATTCCACATATGAGTGAGATCATTTGGTACTTGTCTTTTTCGGCCTGGCTTATTTCACTGAGCATTATACCCACCAGCTCCATCCATGTTGTTGCAAATGGTACGATTTGTTTTTTTCTTACGGCTGAATAATATTCCATTGTGTATATGTACCACATCTTCTTAATCCATTCATCTACTGATGGGCACTTAGGTTGCTTCCATTTCTTGGCTATTGTAAATAGTGCTGCAATGAACATAGGGGTGCATCTGTCCTTTCGAAACTGGGCTGCTGCATTCTTAGGGTAAATTCCTAGGAGTGGGATTCCTGGGTCAAATGGTATTTCTATTTTGAGTTTTTTGAGGAACCTCCATACTGCTTTCCACAATGGTTGAACTAATTTGCATTCCCACCAGCAATGTAGGAGGGTTCCCCTCTCTCCACATCCTCACCAACATTTGTTGTTGTTTGTGTTTTGGATGTTGGCCATCCTCACTGGTGTGAGGTGATATCTCATTGTGGTTTTAATCTGCATTTCTCTGATGATTAGCGATGTGGAGCATCTTTTCATGTGCCTGTTGGCCATCTGAATTTCTTCTTTAGAGAAGTGTCTATTCATGTCCTGTGCCCATTTCTTAATTGGATTATTTGCTTTTTGTTTGTTAAGGTGCGTGAGTTCTTTGTATATTTTGGATGTCAACCCCTTATCAGATACATCATTTATGAATATATTTTCCCATATTGTAGGATGTCTTTTTGTTCTACTGATAGTGTCCTTTGCTGTACAGAAGCTTTTCAGCTTGATATAGTCCCAATTGTTCATTTTTGCTTTTGTTTCCCTTGCCCGGGGGATATGTTCATGAAGAAGTCGCTCATGTTTATGTCCGAGAGATTTTTGCCTATGTTTTTTTCTAAGAGTTTTATGGTTTCATGACTTACATTCAGGTCTTTGATCCACCTTGAGTTTACCTTTGTGTATGGGGCTAGACAGTAGTCCAGTTTCATTCTCTTACATGTAGCTGTCCAGTTTTGCCAACACCAGCTGCTGAAGAGGCTGTCCTCTCCCCATTGTATATCCAGGGCTCCTTTATCAAATATTAATTGACTGTAGGTGTTTGGGCTAATGTTTGGATTTTCTATTCTGTTCCACTGGTCTGTGGGTCTGTTTTTGTGCCAGTACCAAATTGTCTTGATTACTGTGGCATTGTAGTAGAGCTTGAAGTCAGGGAGGGTAATTCCCCCTGTTTGATTCCTCCTTCTCAGGATTGCTTTGGCTATTTGGGGTCTTTTGTGGTTCCATATGAATTTTAGAATTATTTGTTCCAGTTCATTGAAGATAGCTGTTGGTAGTTTGATAGGGATTGCGTTGAATCTGTAGATTGCTTTAGGTAGTATAGCCATTTTGACAATATTTATTCTTCCTAGCCAAGAGCATGGGATGCATTTCCATTTGTTAGTGTCTTCCTTAATTTCTCCTAGGAGTGTCTTGTAGTTTTCAGTATTAGTTTTGGAGTGGATTCTTTAGTTTTTTATGTACAGTATCATGTCATCTGCAAACAGGGACAGTTTGACTTCTTCCTCGCCTGTCTCGATGCCTTTTATTTCTTTGTGTTGTCTCATTGCCGTGGCTAGGACCTCCAAGACTATGTTGAATAAAGGTGGGGAGAGTGGGCATCCTTGTGTTGTTCCCGACCTTAAAGGAAAAGCTTTCAGGTTCTTGCTGTTAAGTATAAGGTTGGCTGTGGGTTTCTCATATATGGCCTTTATGATGTTGAGGTACTGGCCATCTATACCCATTTTCTTGAGAGTTTTAATCATGAATGGATGCTGAATTTTGTCAAATGCATTTTCATCTATGGAGATGATCATGTGCTTTTTGTCCTTCTTTTTGTTGATGTGGTAGATGATGTTGATGGATTTTCAAATGTTGTACCATCCTTGCATCCCTGGAATAAATCCCACTTGATCATGATGGATGGTCCTTTTGATGTATTTTTGAATTCTGTTTGCTAATATTTTGAGTATTTTTGCATCTATGTTCATCAGGGATATTGGTCTGTAATATTCTTTTTTTGTGGTATCTTTCCTGGTTTTGGTATTTGAGTGATGCTGGCCTCATAGAATGAGTTTGGAAGTATTCCCTCTTCTTCTACTCCTTGGAAAACTTTAAGTAAGATGGGTATTCGGTCTTCACTAAATGTTTGATAAAATTCAGCGGTGAAGCCATCTGGTCCAGGTGTTTTGTTCTTAGGTAGGTTTTTAATTACCAGTTCAATTTCGTTGCTGGTAATTGGTCTGTTGAGATTTTCTGTTTCTTTCTGGGTCAGCTTTGGAAGGTTGTATTTTTCTAGAAAGTTGTCCATTTCTTCTAGGTTATCCAGTTTGTTACCATATAATTTTTCATGGTATTCTCTCATAATTCTTTTGTATTTCTGTGGGGTTCGTCGTGATTTTTCCTTCCTCATTTCTGATTCTGTTTATTTGAGTAGACTCTCTTTTTTTCTTGATAAGTCTGGCTAGGGGTTTATCTATTTTGTTTATTTTCTCGAAGAACCAGCTCTTGCTTTCATTGATCCTTTCTATTGTTTTATTCTTCTCGATTTTATATATCACTGCTCTAATCTTTATTATGTCCCTCCTTCTCCTGGCTTTGTGTCTCATTTGTTCTTCTTTTTCTAGTTTCATTAATTGTGAATTTAGACTTCTCATATGGGATTGTTCTTCTTTCCTGAGGTAGGTCTGTATTGCAATATACTTTCGTCTTTAGTACGGCCTTTACTGCGTTCCACAGATTTTGTGGTGTTGAATTATTGTTGTCATTTGTCTCCATATATTGTTTGATCTCTGTTTTTATTTGGTCATTGGTTATTTAGGAGCATGTTGTGAAGCCTCCATGTGTTTGTGGCATTTTTCATTTTCTTTGCGTAATTTATTTCTAGTTTCATACCTTTGTGGTCTGAGAAACTGGTTGGTACAATTTCAATCTTTTTTAATTTACCGAGGCTCTTTTTGTGTCTTAGTATATGATCTATTTTTGAAAATGTTCCATGTGCACTTGAGAAGAATGTGTGTTCTGCTGCTTTTGGGTATAGAGTTCTGTAGATGTCTATTAGGTCTATCTGTTCTAATGTGTTCTTCAGTGCCTCTGTCTCCTTACTTATTTTCTGTCTGGTTGATCTGTCCTTCAGAGTGAGTGGTGTGTTGAAGTGTCCTAGAATGAATGCATTGCATTTTATTTCCCCTTTTAATTCTGTTAGTATTTGTTTCACATATGTAGGTGCTCCTGTGTTGGGCACATAGATATTTATAATGGTTATATCTTCCTGTTGGATTGACTCTTTTATCATTATGTTATGTCCTTCTTTATCTCTTGCTACTTTCTTTGTTTTGAAGTCTATTTTGTCTGATATAAGTACTGCAACTCCTGCTTTTTTCTCCCTATTAGTTGCATGAAATTTCTTTTTCTATCCCTTCACTTTTAGTCTGTGTATGTCTTTGGGTTTGAGGTGAGTCTCTTGTAGGCAGCATATAGATGGGTCTTGTTTTTTTTTGTCCATTCAGTGACTCTATGTCTTTTGATTGTTGCATTCAGTGCATTTACATTGAGGGTGATTATGGATAGGTATGTACTTTTTGGCATTGCAGTCTTTAGATTGGTGGTTACCAAAGGTTCAAGGTTAACTTCCTTACTATCTAAGAGTGTAACTTAACTCACTTAATATGCTATTACAAACACAATCTAAAGGTTCTTTTTTTTTTCTTCCTCCTCCATTCTTTATATATTATGTGTCATATTCTGTCCTCTTTGTCTATCCCTTGACTTTGGGGATGATTAATTTAGTTTTGCATTTTCTTAGTAATTAGCTGTTCTACTTTCTTTACTGTGGTTTTATTACCTCTGGTAACAGCTATTAAACTGTACGAACACTTCCATCTATAGCAGTCCCTCCAAAATACACTGTAGAGATGGGTTCTGGAAGTAAATTATCTCAGCTTTTGCTTATCTGGGAATTGTTTAATCCCACCTTCAAATTTAAATGATAATCTTGCTGGATAAAGTAATCTTGGTTCAAGGCCCTTCTGTTTCATTGCATTAAATACATCATGCCACTCCCTTCTGGCCTATAAGGTTTCTGTTGAGAAATCTGATGATAGCCTGATGATCTTTCCTTTGTATGTGATCTTATTTCTCTCTCTCTGGCTGCTTTTAATAGTCTGTTCTTATCCTTGATCTTTGGCATTTTAATTAGTATATGTCTTGGTGTTGTCCTCCTTGGGTCCCTTGTGTTGGGAGATCTGTGCAACTGCATGGCCTGAGAGACTATCTCCTCCCCCAGATTGGGGAAGTTTTCAGCAATTACGTCCTCAAAGACACTTTCTATCCCTTTTTCTCTCCTTTTTCTTGTTCCCCTATAATGGTAATATTGCTCCGTTTGGATTGGTCACACAGTTCTCTCAATATTCTTTCATTCTTAGAGATTCTTTTTTCTCTCTGTGCCTCAGCTTCTTTGTATTTTTCTTTTCTAGTTTCAATTTCATTTATCGTCTCCTCCCCCATATCCAATGTGCTTTTAATACCCTCCATTGTGCTCTTCAATGATTGGATCTCCGACCACAGTTCATTCCTGAGTTCTAGGATATCTTTCTGTACCTCCCTAAGCATGTTAATGATTTTTATTTTGAACTCCCTTTTAGGGAGAATCATGAGGTCTATATCATTTAAATCTTTTCTCAGTAGTTGTGTTAATAATTGTAAAACCAGATTCCTTTGGCGTTTCATATTTGTATATGCTGCCCTCTAGTGCCCAGAAGCTCTACTCTCTGGAGCTGCTCAGCTCCTGAAGCAATGTAGGGGATCACAGGGGAGTGGTATTGGTGCCTGAGGGGAGGAAAGAGCTGTTTCCTTCTTCCTGGCTGCTATGCCTGTCTCCACTGCCTGAACCAGTGGGCCGACCACACAGGTGTAAGCCTCTATGCTTTGCATTTGTAGTTGCTGTAGACAGATTGTCCCTCTGGCTGCCGAACGCCAGGGTAGGGTTTGCCGGTTTACGAGCCAGTTGGGGCTGGCCAGGAGAAAGGCGCAGTAGGCTGCCTATCACGGAAAGGGTTCTTGGAGCTGTGTAGGCAGCCAGGGAGCTGGAGTACCTGACAATCGTGAGAGCTCCCAACCTGCTGGGCAGAGTGCACCAAGACAGTTTTGTCTACCAGTCCTTTCTCCTGAGCAGTAAACTCTGTACAATCCTTGCCCCTTTAGAAGCCCTCTTGCTTGGAAGTCTCCCAGACTGCCCACCTTTCTTTTGTCCCTGAGGAGCCAGGTATGGATCCCAGCTTTCCACAAGCAGCTGGAATCTCAGTGTCTCCAGGAATTCTGCCTGTCTTGACTTTCCAACCCCCTAATTACGAGAGTATCATGCAAGTGCCATGAAACGTAGGTTTGTGCTCCCAGAGCAGATCTCCGGAGTTAGGTATTGAGCAGGTCTTCACTCCCTCCCTACTCTGTTTCTCTTCCTTCCACTGGTGAGCTGGGGTGGGGGAAGGGCTTGGGTCCTGCCGGGCCACAGCTTTAGTACGTTACCCTGTTCTGTGAATCTGCTCTTGTCTCCAGGTGTATTCAGTTTGGTGCAGTCCTCTTTCACTGTTGCTCTTTCAGGAGTAGTTGTATCAGTTATATTTTTGTATTATATGTGGTTTTAGGAGAAAGCCTCTGTCTCACCTCTCATGCCACCATCTTTCTTCCTTGTGTTTTTGATGATGACCATTCTAACAGGTGTGAGATGATATATTAATTGTGGTTTTGATTTGTGTTTCTGATGATTAATATTAAGCACCTTATCATGTATCTGTTGGTCATATATGTCTTTTTTTTTTTTTTTACAAAATATCTCTTTAGATCCTCTGCCTATTTTTATTAGGGTTTTTCTATATTGAGTTGTATGAGTTCTTCATATATTTTGGGTATTAATCTTGTCAGATACATGATTTGCAAATATTGTAGTGGATGATACTGGGCTTAACTTATATATATAGTATTCCTGGAACAAAATGGATGTGTTAGGTGCATGGACCCTTCCTGTGCAATCAAAAATCTGCATGTAACTTTTGGCTTCCCAGAAACTTTACTAATAGCCTACTGTATTATGGTAGTAAATGATAGACTAGTACCTGCATGTATTTTATTGATTCTGGGCATACCTTTTCTTAAAATTTTAAAAAATAGTTCTAGACTATGTGGTTTGTGAGTTTTTTAAAATTGTTGCAAATCTCCCAAAATTTTCCAATATATTTTTGTGAAAAATATCCATGTATAAGTGGACCTACACACTTCAAATCCATGTCGTTCAAGGGTCAGCTGTTTAAAAAAAAATCTGAAAAAAAAAGCTTCACACTCTATGTCTTATCGGAACCAGCTTCCAATTTATACTGAATTCCAATGAGGTACAGAAATGTTATTCCTGTTTCACCCTCTTTTTTTTTTTCATCTCCTTTTGTGGTGACACATTATCTCTATAATAATGTTTCAAACCAAACCATTTTTTTTTTTACATTATACAAATCTTTTAAGCAGCTATGAAACAAGGAAAACTTGTATACCTCTATAGCTTTTGGTATGTTCCTGTTATCTATCAATTTTTACTCTTGCAATTTGATCCTATGGATTTGAATCACCATCTGGATTCATTTCCTGAGCCCAATCAATACATTGCTTCTACCCTTTGTGCTATTAGTGGCAAATATTACATTTCTCTATGATATGGGCCCAATAATGTTATATAAATATTACTTCATAGTTGATTTTCAAATCAGTTAAGTGGAGAAGAAATGTGAATATATACTGTCTTTGAAAATTACATAATTTTCTTTACCAGTGCTCTTTGTTTTTTGTGTGCGGATATGTATTACTGCCTGGGATCACTTGCTTTCAGCCTGTAGAATTCTTCAGAGTATTTCTTTAAGGTTGCTCTGATAGCAGTGATCTCAGTTTATATGTGAGAATGTCTGTATTTCATCTTTATTTTTTAAAAATAGCTTTGATCATACAGAATTCTTAAATGTTTTTTGAGTACTTTGTATATATCATCCCACTGCCTTCTGGTCTCCATTGTTTCTGATGAGACGTCATCAGTCTTATTGGGGTTCATTTGTGACAACTAATTTTTCTCTTGTTGCTTTCAAGGTTCTCTCCTTTCTTTCGGATTTCACCATTTTTACCATGATGTGTCTATTTAGAAATCTCTTTGCATTTATCCTACGTGGTGTCCACTGAGCTTTCTGGATGTATAGATGTTTATTTTTCAATAAATTTGGGAACTTTTCAGCCTTTATGTATTTGAATATGTTAAAATGATCCTTTTCCTTTCTTTCATTGTATCTGTTATGTATATGGTTGTGTGCTTAATTAATGGTGTCCAATATTTCTCAGAGGGATTGCCCACTTTTCTTTTTTTTTCTTTGTTCTTCAGATTGCATGATCTCCATCAATCTGTCTTTAAGTTTGATAGTACTTTCTTCTGCCAGTTCATATCTACTGTTGAGTTACTCTATTAAATTTTCATTTCAGTTATGCTTTCCAACTCCAGAATTTCCATCTGGTTATATTAAATAGCATATCTCTTTTTTCTTAGTTATTTAATGCAACATTGTGACTATATGTTCATTTCCTTTAAGCATGGCATCCTTTGTTTATTTGAATATATTTATAATAGCTACTTTGAGGTCTGTTAAATCCAGTTACTCTCACATGTAGTTTCTGTTGTCTGCCCTTTTGTTTTGATATATGGGTCATATTTTCCTATTCCTTTACCTTTTAGTTGTGAGAACTAGATATTGTGTTATATTTTTAATTAACTTTTAAATGTTTTATGTAGAGGTACATATAATAAAATGCACAGATCTTAGTGTATAGCTTGATGCATTTCGACATGTATATATACTCATGTAACCATTACCTAGATTAAGACATCAAACATTCTAATTTTACCTCCAACTATTTCACCCATCCCCTCTTCCTGTGGCAACCACTAGTCTGTTCTCTATGACTATGAATTGATTCTGCTTTATTTGTTCATTTGTTTTGTGTTTTATATTCTACATATAAGTGAAATCAGATGGGATTTGTCTATCTCTTATTTCACTTATTGTAATAATCTCTAGGCCCATCCGTGCTGTCACAAATAGCAAGATTTCATTCTTTTTTGTGGCTGGGTATATTCCATTGCATATGTTAACCACTTTTTTATCCATTCATCTGTTTATGGACATTTAAGCTTCCATACTTTGGCTGTTGTAAATAATACTTTGATAAATATAGGAGTGCATCTATCTCTTTGGATTAGTGATTTTGTGAAAAGTAGACATTTTAGATAATTGTTGCAAGTCTGGTACTTTGCTCTGCTCCTTCCCACTCCATGCTTGTTATTGTTATTTGCTTGCTTTCTTACTTACTGGCTAGATTAGTTAAGTGCAGTCTACCTTCCCCCATAGTGTAAATATATGATGTTGGTCCTTGTAGGGTACAGCCTTGACTGTTATCACAATCATCCTTGGATGACAGTGGTTTTGACAGGACTGTCTTCTGAGTGTCTCTTTACCTGACTATACCCACCTGTTAATAAGCTCCACTAATTGTGACTGACGTCCTTGTTTTCAACAATGCTCTGAAGTGTATTGTACACTGCTTCACAGGCTAGTGCAATCAAATCAGTGTTTGGAATTTGTTCTGACAACAGAAAGAGCCCCCAAAGTATCTTTCTCTGATTCTTTGTGGAAAGTTAACCAGTCTACAATTTAACATTTCCCTCCAATGAACCTTTCCATTTTCTTCAATAACCTTTTACTAAAACTTCCACTGTTTTTGAGAGTGTCCTTAGGTTTGAACTTCTCCATACTCTTGCATATAAAATCAGTTCATTTGGAGAGGGATATGGAGCTCTCCCCTCTATAGCCTGCTTCTCCCCCAACATAAAACCTCTGAGCCTACTGCTCAGGGTAGGGACAGTGGTATGCTTTTCTCTGAGTGACAGCTCTGCATTAGGAGCTGAGTGCTTGGTAGATGGTACAGCAGCCCTGGTCTCAGCCTACCTCTTCTAGCTTGCACCTCCTGTCCGATGAACCAAGGCACAATCAGAACCTCAGTATTAATACCACACCCGAGGTACAACCTAACTTTCTTATGTGGCTGCTAGACAGAAGAAAATTCCTAACCCTTGGCTGCATATGTCTGAGTAACATGTAGCTGGGGGCAGGAGGAGAAATGCTGATGTCTTTCTCCTCCCAGGAAGATAGCCATCTGACTTGGAAAGGGTTTAAGGAGTGGTGAGGAAGCCTGTCTCCTTGGCTGTGCCTTTGGAATGGATCTCGTTCTTACTAAGATGAGATGGACAAGGAAGGGTAGAGGTTTGGTTCAGGTACTGCAGACTCTCACAGTTCTTAGTTTGAATAAGATTTTCTTAAATACTTGTTCATTTTCTTTATGTTCTTGTATGTAATTTTCACCAGTTTCAATGGGGAACATGTCTGTGGAGCTTCTCACACTGTCATATCAGACATGGGATTACCTGACCAGTTCTTTACAGTTCTAACCATGGACCATGTAAGTCCCTATTTCTGTCTATAATATCTACCTATCTGTTCTCCAAATAATGTTCTCCAAATAACAGAAGTGTTCATTCTTTTGTCAAGAGTATCTATAGAGTAGAAATGGAATCCCTAAATGGAGACATCTACATCCTTCACATATTTTTAGAGAAAAAGAACAGATGGATCCATTTGATAATATATGGGCAAACACTGTGCTTCTGAAAAGACCTGAGTTTTCAGGTAGATTGGATTTGATGTTGCCTGGTCTCAGTCATACATAAATGGTAGGTGAATGTAGACTTCCAGAATTGGAGAAGACCTTACCCAACTCACATGTTTACTAAGTATAATTAAGGCTGATATATGTTCATTAGGTAGACCACTCTGTACCCACTAAAAAACATTTACAAAATAATTTGTAATTAGAATAATTTCTATCTTATAATGTGAAATAATGATCCTAGCATACTGATGAACATAGGGCTGTAATAAATTTTAAAATATTGTTCATATCTCGTTTTCTAAGATAGGTATTTTTCCTGTTCAAAGCAACCAAGATGTAGAAACTCACCTTTATTGGTAATTCATGAGGTAGCAAAGAGCATGCAATGTGCATGTGTACACTGTTTCTTTTAATTTGTAAACTGTTTATTTCCAGACATGCTTACCTAATTAAGAAATCCCATAGAATGCAGGGCAATGTCTCTGAATCAAATGGATTCTTTAAAGATACATAGATAGTCTGATTTGGAAGCACTCTTTGCCTTGCTTCCCATTCCATAGACTTCTACTCCTAGCCTACTTGTTTACTATTTAGTCTTCTTCCTGTAATGCAACACTTTATTTCTTGTCTTTTCCTAGAAAATATCCCCTTCAATTTAACTATAATACGTGGCTTGTTGTTTCAGGAGTTGGTGACATTCAGGGATGTGGTCATCAACTTCTCTCAGGAGGAGTGGGAATATCTGGATTCTGCTCAGAAGGACTTGTACTGGGATGTGATGATGGAGAACTACAGCAACTTAGTCTCACTGGGTAAATTTACCTGCTTTTAAAATTTAGAATATGAGTTGATATTCAGTGAGCCCAAGGCTGTCTTTTAAGAAACTAGGTAAATTTCTTCTTTTTCCAAGGCTTGGGTTGAGCATAGTATTAGAGATGATGCTTCCATTAAACATCCTCATCATTCTTTATGATGTTTATTCCTCCTCAGTGCCTTCATATAATTTCTACCTTCCTTGATACCCAAAGAGCTAGATTTGACTTGTAGGACACATACCAGCATATCCTTTGAAATGTCTATTGTGTTTGAGCTCAGAATTTCTATAAATGTTTTATGTTATTTTCTTACCCACCTCGGTGAGACCAGCTAAAATGCCGTGTTCTGATTTGTTATGATTATTAAAATAATCTATAATTTAGATTGATAAACATTAGAATTCACATTTATTGCCTACCATAATTATGTTGCATACATTTCTGGTTAAAGAACTTTGCATTTAACATTAAGTTAGTATTCTATTAAAAGTAAATAACAAATATTCCAAAAAGCTACTCGTTTTTTCCTCTCAGCTACATAATTATTATATTGTACCTGACCCTGTTGTAAGCACTTTTAATATATTGAATAACTTAATTCTTCAGTAACCCTATAACATAAATACTACTTGTATTATTGTTTTTAAAAGAGAGTGCTAAAACAGATTATTTAGGCAACTTCTCCAAAGTTACACAGCTAATTAGTGTCAGAAACAGTTTTCTACCCAAGCAGACTGGCACCAAAGCTGCTGTTCTTAACTGTTAAAATATACTGCCTCTCACGATAATGAATTGGCATGGGATTAAATTAAATAAGACATTTCTTTACATGTCTGCTCTCTTAATACTTTGTAATTCTGTGATCACTCTAAGTTGAACGTTCTGCCACTTTCTTCTTGGAAGTCTGTTAATATCATTTCAACTCCATTTATTACAAACTTAACCACTTCTCAAAAGTGTTTTTTAGAATTGGTTGTAATTCATAAATAAACACACACACACACACACACACATTTATATGTATGTATTTTTTTACACATTGTTACATTTCTTTGTTGTGAGCAAGGTGTTCCATTTCTAAGCCAGCTATGATGACCTTATTGGAGGAAGGGAAGTTGTTCTGGAGGGTTGCAAGGGATGTGACAAGAACACAGGGCCAGGTGAGTGAGGGCTGATGAGGCAGGGAAAGGCATCACCAGAGTGAAAAGGTCAGCTGGTCCAGGAGAAGGTGGGCCCCTGTGATGTTCTGGGGAAAGTCTCTTCAAAGCCATGAAGAAAAAAATCTGACACTTGGGAAAGCAAATTAAGATCTTCCCCAGTGCAACCAACAATTTTATCATTTCCTCTTGTATTTAGACTTACATAAATATCTCTATTGATAAAAACCCTTGGTCAACTCTTTACTCAACATTTAATCAGTGACTAGACCAAGGTAGATATTGTGCTAGCTCAGTCAGTAAATAGTGAGGAAGACCAATACAGATCCTGCTGTCATGGAATTGACATACACGTAACATGTATAATAAACAGGTAAAGAGATAATTAGAAAATATATATACTGAAATTTGCTATGAAGAAAAGTAAGGAAAATACAGGGGTAAAGATTGATGAAGAAAGATCAGACAAATAGCATAGTCAGAAAGGGATCTCTGTAGTCTTAGTTTGGCATTTTATGGATATACCGTTCCTTATCAACAATTTACCTAATGATTTTTACACTTGAAAATCTTCATTTGAATCAGTGTTTTCCTAAGTCCATCATTCCTTCCACATTTATTAGTTGCCCTCATGTTCTTCAGTAAACTTGAAATGTAATTCTAATGGGAAAGACAGCAAAAGTGATTGATCTTTATATAACTACTAATTAGCTACCTCAGATGGTACAGTTGAAATTTTCTGACTTTATCTTATTTATGTCTCATTGTGGATTTATTGATTTTCATTGTTTTAGTATATTTTAGCCCACCACAGTCTTTGACTTTTGATGCCTAATTGTATGAATATTGAATAATTCCTTATGGTGATTTCTGTGTATCTTTAATTTGATCTTTAAATCTTTAAATTTATTCTTGCTTTCAGAAGCTTTCCCGGCTCACCCTACAGCTTCCCTATCCAAGACCAGAAACCTGCATCAGTTAAAAGAGAGTCCTGGTCCTCTATGTTTTTCTTCTTTTTCCTTAAAATCAGTCCTAGGTATTAGTTTTATTGAGTTAGTTACCATCATTATACACAAAGTTTATCCTCCACTTTTTATTTTTAATTTATTTTGGTATCATTAATCTACAATTACATGTGCAATATTATGATAATTAAACTACCCCCTTAATCTGGTCCCCCCCATCAACCCCATTACAGTCATTGTCCATCAGCGTAGTGAGATGCTATAGAATCACTACTTGTCTTCTCTGAGTTGTACAGCCCTCCCCATGCCCTCCCCAACATTACGTCTGCTAATTGTAATGCCCCTTTTTCCCCCTTATCCCTCCCTTCCCACCCATCCTCCCCAGTCCCTTTCCCTTTGGTAACTATTAGTCCATTCTTGGGTTCTGTGAGTCTGCTGCTGTTTTGTTCCTTCAGTTTTTTTCTTTGTTCTTATACTCCACATATGAGTGAAATCATTTGATACTTGTCTTTTTCAGCTTGGCTTATTTCACTGAGCACAATACCCTCTAGCTCCATCCATGTTGTTGCAAATGGTAGGATTTGTTTTCTTCTTATGGCTGAATAATATTCCACTGTGTATATGTACCACATCTTCTTAATCCATTCATCTACTGATGGACACTTAGGTTGCTTCCATTTCTTGGCTATTGTAAATAGTGCTGCGATAAACATAGGGGTGCATATGTCTTTTTGAAACTGGTCTGCTGCATTCTTAGGGTAAATTCCTAGGAGTGGGATTCCTGGGTCAAATGGTATTTCTATTTTGAGTTTTTTGAGGAACCTCCATACTGCTTTCCACAATGGTTGAACTAATTTGCATTCTCACCAGCAGTGTAGGAGGGTTCCCTTTTCTCCACATCCTGGCCAACATTTGTTGTTGTTTGTGTTTTGGATGTTGGTCATCCTCACTGGTGTGAAGTGATATCTCATTGTGGTTTTAATTTGCATTTCTCTAATGATTAGTGATGTGGAGCATCTTTTCATGTGCCTGTTGGCCATCTGAATTTCTTCTTTGGAGAAGTGTCTATTCATGTCCTCTGTCCATTTCTTAATAGGTTTATTTGCTTTTTGTTTTTTGAGGTGCGTGAGTTCTTTATATATTTTGGATGTCAACCCCTTATAGGATATGTCATTTATGAATATATTCTCCCATACTGTAGGATGTCTTTTTTGTTCTACTGATGGTGTCCTTTGCTGTACAGAAGCTTTTCAGCTTCATCTAGTTCCACTTGTTCATTTTTGCTTTTGTTTCTCTTGCCCAGGAAGATATGTTCATGAAGAAGTTGCTCATGTTTATCTCCAAGAGATTTTTGCCTATGTTTTTTCTAAGAGTTTTATGGTTTCATGCCTTATATTCAGGTCTTTGATCCATTTTGAGTTTACTTTTGTGTAAGGGGTTAGACAGTAGTCCAGTTTCATTCTCTTACGTGTAGCTGTCCAGTTTTTCCAACACCAGCTGCTGAAGAGGCTGTCATCTCCCCATTGTATATCCAAGGCTCCTTTATCAAATATTAATTGACTGTAGATGTTTGGGTTAATGTTTGGATTTTCTATTCCGTTCCACTGGTCTGTGGGTCTGTTTTTGTGCCAGTACCAAATTGTCTTGATTAATGTGGCTTTGTAGTAGAGCTTGAAGTCAGGGAGCATAATTCCCCCTGTTTGATTCCTCCTTCTTAGGATTGCTTTGGCTATTCGGGGTCTTTTGTGGTTCCATATGAATTTTAGAATTATTTGTTCCAGTTCATTGAAGAAAGCTGTTGGTAGTTCGATAGGGATTGCATTGAATCTGTAGATTGCTTTAGGTAGTATAGCCATTTTGACAATATTTATTCTTCCTAGCCAAGAGCATGGGATGCATTTCCATTTGTTAGTGTCCTCTTTAATTTCTCTTAGGAGTGTTTCTGCCTCAGCTTCTCTGTATTCCTGTTCTCTGAATTCTATACCATTAACAGTCTTTTGCATCTCGTCCAGTCTGCTGCTAATCCCGTTGATCGCTTATCTCATCTCTGCATTGTCTTTCCTTACTTCCCTCACTTCCTCCCTCAGCTCTTGCATATTTCTCTGTAGATCCCTCAATATGGTTATGACTTTTATTCTGAATTCTTTTTCAGGAAGATTGTGCATGTTCATCCCATCAGGCTCCCTCTTTGGGGTTGTCTGGGTAAGCTTTGTTTGTACCATAGTCCTCTGTCTTTTCATGGAGATAGAAGTGGTCACTGCTAGGTGCCACGTATGTCAGCTGGGCTCTTTAAGACTTTTAAAAAGAAAAAAAAGAGAGGAAAAAAAAGAGAAAGAAATGATAGAAAAAAAAAGGAAAAAGGGGGAAAAGGAAGAAAAAAAAGAGAGGCGGGAAAAAAACCCCAAAAAATTAACAACAACAAAAAAAAACACCCTCTGGGAGTAGATTCTGTGTGGATGCTGTAGGTGGCGCTGCTGCTCCAGTATGCTGCGGCCGCTCCCGGGAGGGAACGAATAGGAGGCTGCTGATCTCTGTGGGAAGTCTCTGTGCGGCTGCTTTTCCCAGCCATCAGCAAAGGTGTCCGAAATTCCCCAGAACTCCCAGCCTGCTTGGCTGAGTGCGCTGGGACAATCCTGCACCTCCGTTGGGCCCCTGTCTCTTTAAGACTCCTAAAACAGTGCGCCCTTTTCATTTTTCCTAGGGAGCCATCTGAGGGGACCTGCTGTCTTGGACCTGCACCTGTGTCTCTCCAATCTCTGATACACCGCGCGGTGTGTGTCAGTGCTCCCAGCGCAGATCACCAGGGCTGGTTATTTGGCGGGCCTGTGCTTCCACTCCCTCCCCACTCCTAATCTTTTCCTCCCGCCGGTGCGCTGGGGTGGGGGAGTGCTCGGGTCCCATCAGGTCGCAGCTCCGTATCTTAGCCGCTTCGCTAGGTGCCGAGTCCTCTCAGGTGTAGCTGCAGGCTGGGTGCTGTCCTGTATCTTCTGGTCTCTCTTTTAGGAATAGTTGTATTTGTTGTATTTTCATAAATATATATGGTTCTGGGAGGAGATTTCTGCCACCCTGCTCGTGCCGCCATCTTCCCGGTCTATCCCCCACTTTTGATTCTTGTCAAAATTGTGGTCTCCCTTAGCTCCTACAAGTGATTTGTGTCCTTTTGACATGACCCACCAATAGTATCCAGAAGTTATGTAACTATAAGAGTAATGCAGAAGTTATAGTATGTCTCCATACCTTCCCACTTTCACACTATTCTATGGTGATGTATATTTATAATATATAGTAACATATGTTCACATTTTTTGCTTTCTGTTATAAAAATTGAAGGCATATCTTCTGCCTTTCCTACTCCAAATCATGACTTAGGTCTTTGTTTTAGGAGCCCTGGTTCATTAATTGGTTTATTGCCACAATCTCGGCAGTAATCATTCTTACAATTTTTGTTTCATGGGAGATGAATCTTTGTCATTTTTATCTCTTTCTAGCAAACTGGTCTTTTCAGCTTTTATGACTGCTGGGGTTTTCAGTGTTTACCCGGAAGATAATTCATAAATTAACATTTTTAAATTGATTAGGAGTCTTATATTTTAAAAATGCTCTCTCTGATGGTTCCTTCTCTTTGTCATTTTATCTTTTATATTTGTTAATTATTTTCTTTATATGTTTTCTAACTCATTACATTCTGATTCCATATTTACTGAACTCTCCCCTCACTGTTTCTTTAGGGTCACTTTGTTCTTTTCTATCTTAATTGAATGGAGTATATACATTGGTTAGTTTCATTCTTTCATTTTTATTAGCATCAACCTTTATGTAAATCTTTTGTGAGTAATACTGAGTTCCATAGATTTTAATATGTAATACTTCAATGCCATTGTTCTCTGAAGAGTTTATCATTTCATTTACATTTTCATACTGACTAAACAGTTATTTAGTAGAGATACTTATTCCTAAACGGAAGTGATTTTGATTTACTGATACTGGCATTCATTTATGATTTCATTATTTCAGTCAAATAACGATGTTTGGATTATTACTTCACCTTTGTTATTCATAATTCAGTCTGAGGAAATTATTTTTTCCCTGTATTATACAGTGCTTATCGGTCACTTTGGGTTTTTCTCAGGTTGTTCCCTCATCTGACTGGCAGTCTCTAACAAATGTTGAATAGTTTCTTTGTCACTAAATCCTTACACTCTTGCCCATGTCCACCATCTTTTCCATATCATTTAGTAGCATAGTCTCCAGTTCAGCCACAGCTTTGTTCAGAATTCCGTAAGCCTTGTAAATGGTATATTATAGCATATTATATAATGCAATTATAATATCTAAAATATTCTGACACATTTTTTTGGAAGTTTAATGATGATGGCTGGCTCTGAGTATAGAAAAATGAAAAGGAATATCTGGGAAAAAGCATGAATAAAAACATTTAAATATAGATGGATTTCAGTGGGATAGGTGAGTAATAGTGAAAATTCTACTGAGGAGAGGTAAATAAATTATACTGAAGAGAGATTACTTTATTGACGTGGGATAAAGAAAATTGTGGTTATGCATAGGAGGGAATGAACAGCAGTGATGGAGACAATATGAGTAAGTGGAGAGACAACTGTAGAACAATCACATAAACACTTCACATATATACAATATATCTTACTGTATTATAAACACATATGTAATCACTATAGCATAGTGGGAGGGTTGGAAGACATGGAGGGCATAACGGTTGGACTATTATAGTTATATCATTATTTTGATAATCAGTTGTGTTCCCTACTTATCTTTGTAATATTTGCTTTTATTCTTATTTAGATTCCTTTCATCCAGTGATTTTACTTTTACTATAATGAACAACTACTCTATCTTTGGGACTTGTTATTCAGTGGCACATAAAAGAATGATTGCATTTGTCCTTTTGGAATTCAAGGCATAAGGAAATACACCAACACAGAAAATTATCAAATGTGCAATTAAAAAAATAGATATGTGGGCAAGGAACTGGATATTGGAATGGAGGCAGAAATATTAACTTAGAGTCAGTCAGTACATCCTTTCTGAGGGTAGTGACTTTTAGACCTGGACAGTGAAAAGAAGGTGGTATATAAAGAACCCATTTCTGAGAAATGAAACATCCTGTGGGCAGCTCTAAAGGATGAGAAATGTAGTTTTGATGTAGGAGGTGAAAAAAGATTTGGTGAAAAGTGATAATGGTTTAAAATGGAGTCTTACAAGCAGCACCTTGGTATCTACGGTTAAGTGATTGGATTCTATTGTTAAAAAGAAAAAAAAAGTCACAAAATTGTTAGCATGAATAGATGATCACATTTTAATCTGCATTATCAATATCTCTAAAAGATATTGATGATTATTTCTACATCCATAGATGTTTATTCAGTTCATCTGGATTGGTTCCTGGACACAGTACTTTATGACAGGCTTCCGAAGTGATGACCAATACCTAAATTTCAGACCAACTGACTTAATCTGCTTCCCTTCACAGACCTCACAAACTTACATTATGCTCTTATCATTCTCTGAGCTCCTTACCTTTCTTCAAACTTCATTACAGTATTTTAATCATTCACTTATGTTGTGAAATCAGTTTGTTTCCTCTGCATTCTATAGCTGTTTTAATTTTGTGACTCATGACAGTTTTTTGTTTTGTTTTGTTATTTTACCTTTCAGATTTGGAGTCCAAGCATGACAAAAAGAGTTTATCTATAGGGATGAACATTATTGAAAACAATGGTTCTCAGTGGGAAGTAATAGAAAGTAATAAGTTCCTTGACCTTGATAAATCAATTTTCAGAAGTGGCTGGCAAAGGAAAAGCAAAATTGAAGTGCAGACACCTAAAGTGAGATATTTCAGTCAAACAAAAATCATCTTAGAACAAGTGCCCAATTACAAAAATCATAAATTTCTAACATCATATCAGAGAATTCATGATAGGAAGAAGCCCTATGAATAAAAGGAATATGGGAAGGTCTTCAGCTGTGACATAACTTTGGATGAATATGAGACAATACATACTGGTGAGAAAACCTATGAATGTAATGGATATTGCAGAACCTTTGGAGTAGATGACCCAAATATCCGACAACTAAATATTCATACTGATATGAAACCTTGTAAATATATGGAATATGGAAATACATTCAGTTTTTATAAAGACCTTAATATACAATAAATTCATGATCAGAAGTGCTATAAATGTAAGGAATATGGAAGGACATTGACAAGAGTGAAAGAAATTACTCCACTTCAAAGAATACATGATGGTGAGAAACCCTACCAATGCACTTTCTGTGGGAAATCCTTTACAGTACATGCACAACTTAATCGACATCAGAAAATCTATGCTGATGAGAAACCTTACAAATGTATGGAATTGACAAGGACTTCAGATTTCATTCACAGCTAATAAGGCATGAGAGGATCCATCTGAAGAGAAACCATACAAATGTATACAATGTGAGAAGGTGTTTTAGAATTCGTTCACACCTTATTGAACATCGGAGAATTCATACTGGTGAGAAACCTTACACATGTAAAGAATGTGGAAAAACTTTTGGATTTTGCAGTCACCTTGCTCGACATCAGAGAGTTCATAGTGGTGAGAAACCCTATGAATGCAAGGCATGTGGAAAGGTATTTAGAAATAGTTCATCTGTGACTAGACATCAGAGAATCCATACTGGTGAGAAACCCTATAAATGTAAGGAATGTGGGAAAGCTTTTGGAGTAGGTAGTGAACTTACTCGACATCACAGAATTCACAGTGGTCAGAAACCTTATGAGTGTAAAGAGTGTGGGAAGTTCTTTACACGTACTTCGTTCCTTATTCGACATCAAAGAATTCATAGTGGTGAGAAACCTTATGAATGTAAAGTATGTGGGAAGGCCTTTACACGCAACTCACTTACTGAACATCAGAGGATCCATACTGGAGAGAAGCCTTATGAATGCCAGGCATGTGGGAAGGCCTTTATACAGAGGTCATCCTTTAAAAAACATACAAAAACCCATATTGGTAAGAAACCCAATGAATGTAAGGAATGTGTGAATGTCTTCAGTGTGGGCAGGCATCTTACTTGATATCAAAAAAGTTATATTGATGAGAAGTCTTGAAAGGCACATACAAAGGCCTTTTGTTTGAGTTTCACTGGAAGAACTACGTTTAATAAAAATTAATCAAGGGAATTTACTGTCTCTTATTAAATCTTTTTTCCAGGTGTTATGGCCACTCTAGAATTGCTCAGTCATAGGTAATACTTTCAGCTTTGTTAGATATTGCCAAATGTTTTTTTGTATCAGTTCACATTCTGAATATCCATTTATGCAGGATGGTCCCTATTAATCCATCTTAAATGTGTGGAAAATGTATTTCCCTAATTATAAATTATTTGAGTTATTTTCATATGAGTTTCTTGTCCAGACATGTTTTTTGTTTTTGTGTTTTTGTTCTTTTGTTCATTCATGGCTTTTGGCTTACTGATTTGTAATATTACTCAAATACATCTTTTGTATTCTAATGTTTTGCTTGTTATATAATAGGCATACTTATCTTTCTCCAGAGTTAAAACTCCCAGATACTTTGTGGTTTTAAATCTTGTGGCCCTGCATGGAGTTTGGCAGGTTTTTTTGTTTTGTTTTCTATTGTTTTTATTTTACGGTATATGTGTATTTCCTTTCCATTGCCATCAAATGATTGACTTATTTTTTAATTTGTTTTGTTTTGATACAACATATATTCCATAATACAATTCCTTTAAGGAGCCTTTTCTTCTCTGGCCAATATCACTCAGGATAAAAATTAAAGGAGCACTTTGAAATATTTCATAATACTTACTAATCCAATCTTATCAGCCTGTTAAACTTGTCAAGCACCTTTAGAAGGAGGGGAAGATCTACAACTATTGCAATTATTTTAAACTGGTCACTAAACTTACATTAAGAGGGTTCACAACTCTATTTAATTACCATAGATTTTTAATTTGGCTTCTTATCAATACCATTATTTTCCTTGTTATTCCTCTCAGTGTTGCCTTACTGGGTTTTGGCAGCTCAACAATCAGTAGACCTTTGATTTTAAGAATGTCAGCTGACCCCCCCCCCAAAAAAAAAAAGAATAAGAAATTAGACAGTCAGAAAGATAAAGTTGCACATCATTTTTTGCCTGTCATCTCTTCTTCAGGACAGCTGACCCAGTTATACAGTTAATGTGATTACAAGCTACTGGTTATTAGATTTTTATAAGAAAATTTACCTATTACATTAGATACACTTATGTTGCCATCATTCATTACACTTTAGTTTTTGTAATTGGTGTCTTTCCCAGAATCTATGGAATCTGAAAGAGTCTTTAAATGATCAGCAGTAGTAATTAAGCCATTTTTTTGTTGGCTACATTGAGCAGTGTTTTCTTTAAATATTCCTTGTTAGTATTTTACTGAAACTGGAAGTTTTAAAAAACACATAATTGGTAGATATTTCATGTCCTACACAATAAGAGAATGAGTATCTGTTAACATTTTTATATTTGCTATATTTCACATTTTTTAAATCATTCAACTTTATTATAATTTTTAATATTAGTAATAGTTCACTATTTACTGAGCTATTGGTAACCACACTGTTGATTTGCCCTTTGATGTCACTCTGGTTATTCTGAGTTGGAATCGTGATGATTAGCTTCCCTCTTGGTGTAATACTCCAGAACCACTTGCCCTACACCTCTTTGCTTGAGCAAATTTAAACAATGGGCTATCTAAACCTTATATGGACTTCAAATTAGTAATGTAACAAAATAACCATTTGTCTTGGCATTTATTTCTTAAAATCATAAATGAATAAGTGAAAAATTAATGAATACGACATATCCTTATTATGTCTCCCTTATTTATAATTATAGCTACATTTTGGCATACACTACAATTAACATTTTTCTTTGAACTGTCATTTCACTGTTACTGCAATAAAAATAATGCAGTTACTGTTAACTTATTTTTGTTGTTACTTCTTTTTGGTGCTCATATTGAAAAAACCTCATTCCTTTCCATTTTCATTTGCCCTTTTATCTTTTCCACATTTTTCTTAGTGTACATTATTTTTTCCAGCCAAACAGAGGATGTTGCAGACCTATCGTGTTTATTGCTGCCCTAATCCTTGAAATTAACTACCCCAAGAAAGGAATCCTAGTTCAATTTAATAGTGAATTCTAATTAACAAATGTAAAGGGAATGAGGAAAATAAGAAATGACTGTAAAAAAGTAATACTTATATACAAATCAACTGATGGATGCTAAAATTTGAAAGTGAAGGTTTGAAGAAAAATAGGATATTGGAACTTTCTCAAATTGTATCTCTAATTACAAGAAGAAAACATTACATACACCACCTTAACCAAATGATCACCAGTAGAAAGACATTAATATCATATACCACCCAATGTGATGCACTAAGAAGGGCTTCATCACTTGGGTCCTATTTCACCAAAAATGTGCATAACTGTGATCTAATAATGAAACTGCAGACAAACCCAAAATGAAGGACTTTCTCTAAGATAATTCACCCAATACTCCTAAAGCCCACAATCTTTCAAGACCATGAAAGACAAGAGAAAGCTGAAAAACTCTCAAAGATTGGAGGAGACTGAGGAAACTTGAAAACTGAATACAACACAGGATTCTGGATTTTCTCTTTGGAACATCAGTGAAGAAAATTTGGTGAAATCCAAGTAAAGCCTGTAGTTTAAGTGATAATATTATACCATCGATAATGTCCTGGTATTGATCATTATAATTTGGTAATATAAAATGTTACTCTTAGGCAAACTAGGAAAAGGGCATATGGAAACTCTGTACTCTTCTTGCAGTTCTTATGTATATCTAGATTTTTTTTAAATACTATTTCCAGCCAAAACAGTAATAGAGACTGGATTTATCTTGCCTAAAACAAAAAAACACTAGTGATTTTCAGATATTGGACATTAGTTTAAAATAATAGCAAACAGTGTAAACAGATAAGATCCATACACTTGACCCAGCTTAACACTGAAAGATCATTTCCACATCTCAGCACAGGGAAGGGGGATGCAGGGGGAGCCTTGTGCTTTCCCTAATTACTATTACTAACTATCACTACTATTAAAAGTTGACAAGATGGAGCTGAGAATCCAGGGAGACTGTGATGGCTAGAGTTTGCAAGACAGTGTTGAGCCAATTCTGATCAGGTCATGGGGGTGGGCAGACCACTTGAGCCCAGCAAAAGAAATGCTTAAGAAAGATCATAGGTGGTCAATCCTCGGTGCTCACACAGGATCAGGAATAGTTTGTTCCTATTGGCCAAAGCGGGAACCTCATAATTTATACTTCACTGGTTGGGTTACCCAAAGTTACTACCTCAGTAGAGAGAAAGTTAGCACTAGACTAAGGTATCCCTAGTCCCCACCTAGCAAAACATGAAGTAGATCTTGAAAGGAACAAACTGTTTCCAGGTAATATAAGTATATTCCAGAGTAAAGTTCTGTGAAGGTATTTATAGAAATGCAACAGTACCAAATACATAGAAGATATCTTTCCCAATGGCTGATGGTAAATACAACTTTTGAACTTTTGAGGCATGTAAAGCAGGAATACATGACTATAATAAGGAGAAAAGTGAATAGAAACATCCAGAAATGACAAAAACAGATTTTTATATTTGACTTACTAGATTTTGAGTTTGGTAATAGATACTGAGAGTACAACTGTTATAACTATATTCCACATATCCAAGAAGGAAGACAAGAGATTGATCGTGTTAAATATGGATGTAGAAAATACTCCAAAGACCCAGTAAGCTTATAGAGATTAAAAATTATAATATGTGAGATTTAAAAATACAGTCGATAAGATCAACAGATTAGGCACTACAAAAGAAAACACTAGTAAACTTGAAGACATAACAATAAAAACTATAGTAATTGAAACAGAAAAACAGACTACAAAAATAAGAGTATCAGAGAGTTGTGGGACCACTTAAACTAGGCCAATTATGTGTAATTGGGCTCCCTGGAAGAGAAGAAGGATGAGTGGGGGACAAAAAAATTTTGAAGAAATGATTGCCAAGAAAATTCCAAATTTATTGAAAAGTATAAACCCACAGATCCAGGAAGCTCAACTTATCCCAAGCACAAGAAACATTAAAAAAAAAATACAATCAACCAAATTGATTAAAATCAATGATAAAGAATCTTAAAAGCAACAAGAAAGGAAGATATTGTACACACAGAAGGACAAAGATTTAAAAAGCAAGCTGGATTAAAATATTTTACCCTATTCCTCCCCAGTTATTACACTTAAAACCCATAGGGGGAAACATATAAAACAAACTTTAAAATTGGAAAAGTCAGGAAAAATTAAGGCAATTGAAAGTTGGAGAAATGGGACTCAAGGAAAAACAGCCCAGTGATGAGTTCCCTGGAGGACAGTTGGTTTGGTTTGGCTTGGTTTTGGCTTCCTGTATATTCCAACCTGAGCACCAGAAAACCTTGCAAATAGGAAATGTCAACAGGTGCAAGAAACTACCAAAAAAAATCCACACAATAACAATAACAAAAAACGCCCAAGATACACCTGCTTTCCCTAGGCAAAGGACTGAGAATGTTACGGCCCTGCAGAACAAAAACCTTTTGACGATGCCAAATCTACATTAGCTGAACTCTGCAAACAAGAAAATGCCAGGTGGATGGTGGGAGTCAAGATGGCTTTGAGATGTATGTTGAATTCCAATGTGCCTCATTAAAAACAGCACTGGAGCACTAATACGGAAGATAACTCATTTATGACAGAGTTGGCCAAGATACTGTCTCTCCTCTGCTCTTGCTGAAGAAGTTGAGAGACATGGGAATCACTCTGCATCTACTTTTGCACTCCAATCAAGATACTATTCCAGATGTTCCTGCAGTGTACTTTGTAATGCCAACTGAAGAAAATATTGACAGATTGTGTCAGGATCGTCAAAATCAACTTTATGAATCAATATTATTTAAACTTTATTTATTCTATTTCAAGAAGTAAACTGGGAGGTAACAAATGCAACATTAGCAGCTAGTGCAGTAACACAAGTAGCCAAGGTTTTTTTTAATCAATATCTCACTTATTACTTTGGAAGATGATACGTTTGTGTTACATAATCAAAATAAGGAGCTTGTTTCATATCGTGCTATTAACAGGCCAAATATCATGGATACAGAAATGGAAACTATTATGGACAGTACTGTTGACAGCCTTTCCTGCTTTTTTACACTGGGTGCTGTTTTGTAATCAAATGTTCAAGGGGAACAACAGCAGAAATGGTAGCAGTAAAACTAGACAAGAAACTCTGGGAAAATCTAAGAGATGCAAGAAACAGTCCTTTTACAGATGACACACTTGGAACTGGTCCTTGACAGAAACATAGATTTGGCAACTCCTTTACATCATACTTGGACATATCAAGCATTGGTGCATAATGTACTGGATTTTCACTTAAACAGAGTTAGGAGTGGAAAGTTCTCCAGCTGGTGCTAGACCAAAGAGAGAAAACAAGAAGTCTTATGATTTAACTCCAATTGATAAATTTTGGCAGAAACATAAAGGCAGCCCATTCCCAGAAGTTGCAGAATCACTTCAGAAAGAACTAGAATTATACAGAGCACAGGAAGATGGAATTAAAACGACCTAAAAGCATTATGGGACTGGAAGGGGACGATGAAGGAGCCATAAATATGCTTTCTGACAATACTGCCAAGCTATCAGTATTAGTTCAGCTGTCAGTTCCTTACCAAAACTTGAAAAAAAAAACTGATCTCCATACAGATGTTGCCACCACTGGTTTAGAACTTATAAAGGCAGGAAAACTTAGATGTATATTTTGAATATGAAGAAAAAAATAATGAGCAACTACTCTGGATAAATCTCTTCTAGATATAATATCAGGCTCTATGCAGGAACTCCATAAGATAAAATGAGGCTGTGTATAAGTGCACAGCAAGCACCTTCTGAGGCTGATTTGGAGCAATACAAAAAAAGATTTAACTGATAAAGTATGCAATCTTAAGCCCTTATAATATATCAAACAGTGGAAGGCTTTTCCCACAATGGCCTCAGCTCCTGCCAGTTACGGCAACACTACCACCAAACCAGCAGGTCACATCACAAGTTATGAATACAGGATCACACTCTGTGATGGAAGGAGTGAAGAATCTGGTGTTGAAACAGCAAAATCTACCAGTTACTCAGATTTTAGACAATCTCATGAAGTCAAACCCTAAAACTGATGATTAGAGATATTTTGATCCCAAAGGGCTGCGGGGCAGTGACAGCTCAGTTTTAAGGAACAAAAATCTATTCCAAGAGGTAACTTTTTGTGGCAGGAGGAGGTAACTACTGAGTTTCAAAATCTTGTTGACTACATAAAGGGGAAACAAGGTAAACACATTTTATATGCCTGCACTGAACTTTTTAATGCTACACAGTTCATAAAACAGGTGTCACAACTTGGAAAAAATAAGTCAGAAGAACCTTAATATAAAAATCTGCTTGGAACTTGGATAAACATAAGAAGTCAAAAGAGCCAGGTATTTCCTTCATATCAATTTCCTCATGGTGACAGTTAATTTTTTTTTTTTTGGTATTCTTAATCTACAATTACATGTGCAATATTATGGTTATTAAACTACTCCCTTCATCAGGTCCCCCCACCAACCCCATTACAGTCACTGTCCATTGGTGTAGTGAGATGCTATAGAATCACTACTTGTCTTCTCTGAGTTGTACAGCCCTCCCCGTGTCCCCCCCAACATTATTCTGCTAATCGTAATGCCCCTTTTCCCCTCTTATCCCTCCCTTCCCACCCATCCTCCCCAGTCCCTTTCCCTTTGGTAACTTAGTCCGTTCTTGGGTTCTGTGAGTCTGCTGCTGTTTTGTTCCTTTAGTTTTTTTCTTTGTTCTTATACTCCACATATGAGTGAAATCATTTGATACTTGTCTTTTTCAGCTTGGCTTATTTCACTGAGCATAATACCCTCTAGCTCCATCCATGTTGTTGCAAATGGTAGGATTTGTTTTCTTCTTATGGCTGAATAATATTCCATTGTGTATATGTACCACATCTTCTTTATCCATTCATCTACTGATGGACACTTGGGTTGCTTCCATTTCTTGGCTATTGTAAATAGTGCTGCGATAAACATAGGGGTGCATCTGTCTTTTTGAAACTGGTCTGCTGCATTCTTAGGGTAAATTCCTAGGAGTGGGATTCCTGGGTCAAATGGTATTTCTATTTTGAGTTTTTTGAGGAACCTCCATACTGCTTTCCACAATGGTTGAACTAATTTGCATTCCCACCAGCAGTGTAGGAGGGTTCCCCTTTCTCCACATCCTCGCCAACATTTGTTGTTGCTTGTCTTTTGGATGGTAGCCATCCTCACTGGTGTGAGGTGATATCTCATCGTGGTTTTAATTTGCATTTCTCTGGTGATTAGCAATGTGGAGCATCTTTTCATGTGCCTGTTGGCCATCTGAATTTCTTCTTTGGAGAAGTGTCTGTTCAGATCCTCCACCCACTTTAAAAATCCTCTATTTTCATTGAATGCAGTAATGTAAATTCTCATACCCATCCTTTCCTAATTGACATATGATTATAAAATGACTGCTCTGCATGCAGCACCATATCCACATTCCAGGCAGGCAGGAAGAGGGCCAAAAGAATACATGCCCACTGAGGCTGCTCTACTACCATCCCTACACGTTTAATGAATTGTCTGAGAAGCCCAATCTAAAACTTGTTTACATCTGTAAGGTAAGCTAGAACACAGTTTTAATTTTTTCCATGATTTAAGCTGGGCACAATGTCCCTTTAAACAAAATCAGGATTTTTTTTAGCAACAGAAAAGGTGTGAGGACAAGCACTGCCTGCCTGTAATCTCTGTCCCAGAATAACTGGGTGCCCACATGGCCCCCTCCTTCGGATGGTATGCAAAGTATATGGTATGTTGATGGCCTAGGGTGGCCAAAACCAGGCCCACCTTATCTATGGAATATCTTATTGGAATGCAGATCCCTCTGACCAAGGTTTCATTCCTTGGAATGCTGGTCCTACAAGAATGATTACCTCTAGCATAACACATAGTATAATCATAAATCACATATCCTCTTTGGCATGCATGTAGTCTCTGTCCCCTCACCTCTGGCATGCATGTAGTTTATGTCTCCTCACCCCATATAATCAGTTCTCTCCCTCTCCACAAAGGTGGTATACAACCTCATCCAACCAACCACTACTGGACTCCTTGGACGTTAAGTCCCAGTAAATCCTTATGTCTCAAATGGCATCTGTGCATCTTTCCTTTAGTTTTTCAAGCATTTTCTCATCACAACTCATCCAGTTGGGGATGTGATTGGGTTTGTGATAACACAGGAAGAGAGTATGGACACTGGGTTAGTCATATATGTGACAAAACAACAGTATCTAATATTAAAAATATTCTCAAAGAACTTCCAGTTTGTAGGGAGTTACAGTAACACTTAAATGAAAATATAACTGTTTACATTTATGCATATATGTAAAACTGTTATAGTAGCGTAGAGAAAATGGAAATTATGGCCAAGATTCCTGCCTCGCCTATCCTATTATCACCCATTGTAGACCTGAAAGCCTGTTTGTCTATCTATGGGATGTTTACTGGGTAACAGAGTGGCTGGTCAGTCATGGGAGTACCAGCCTAGGGGAGGGGTGAAAAGGAAACACCCATTTTCTCCTATCCTCAGTTCCTGGTGTATAATTGGTTGGTTTGGGTAAAATTGTAATATTTCTAGATTATCTCACCTGGCCTTAGTTCATCTGCATATCAATAGGCATTCCTCAGGAGTGGAGAAAGGTTCATCTCCATATTAATGGGTAATTAACTGCCAAGGAGGACTTAATCTGAACCTGAGAGGTGAAGAGAGGAGGGCTGGTTTTGCTTCTGCTGGAGCAGGAGAGACATCCCCCGACTGCAGTTTGTAAGCAATAAACGGATTTTAAACTTTATTTCTCCCTTTGACCGATTTTGGTTTTAGAGGTATTTTGTCCTGGGATTTCCTTTCCCCGGAGTTACGGTTGGCATCTGCCAGTCACCGGAGAGGCCCATCCACACCCCCAGGCGCCAGGGGTGGAGAAGCCAGGAGAATGGGAGGAGCAGTGGCTGAGTAGGAGCACGGAAGGGAAGCCTAGAGGGAGAACCAGGAGAGACTGACATCTACTGCTGTGAGAATAAACATGGTTTGAACCCCTTTTGACCCCACAAGTTGCCCTTTATTCAGTCTCGGTGGAGCAGGGAGCCCCCTCCTCCCAGAAAAACAACTAGTTAGATAGCAAGAAATGAGCATGGAGGGAGGTGGGGACTTGGGCATGTGTCTACACGTGGCTGGACACTTACTTACATCCCACCCATTACGGGTAAGCTGTTTTTGTGGGATGTGAAGTGAGACTATAGATAAAAGACTGGCCTAAATCAGGTAGTTCCAAAAGGGAGGATAAATTAACCCAAACTTCACCCCCAAATACATTATATTCTCATTAACATAGTAAAAAATCACACCTCCCCACCCATGACAGTTCCGATCAGAACCAAACACAGCCCAAAATCCCTCTGCCTGATGTGTGTGAGGGTGGAACAAGCCTGAACTCTGAAAGAGACTATGCCTGTGCCCTTTGGAATGTACTCCACTTAGTGAATATTCATCTACCTTTACATACAAAAGCCTCCCTATTGTTTTCTCAGGTGCAGCACCCCCTGGGCCTGCCCACACTGCACTCTGAGGCAGGTACTACTGCCATTCTCTATACTTGTTCTCCAAATAAACTCTTAATGCTCAACCTCTTTTTGCATCCATTTGAATTCCTTCAGGCAATGAGACCAAGGACCTGTCTCTGGTAACAAAACCAATATACTCGGTAGAGAAGATAAATCGAACCATTTGCCATATTAATAAGAAAAAAATAAGGGAGCGCAAAGAAGGCATTTCCAAAGAGAAACATAGGCATACCTCAGAGATATCATGGGTTGTTTCAAACCACTACAATAAAGCAAATATGGGAGTAAAGTGAGTCAAATCAATTTTTTGATTTCCCACTGCATGTAAAAGTAACATTTACATTATAATCTATTAAGTGTGCAATAGCAATATGTCTAAAAAAAATGTAATGTTACCCTTAAAAATGAAAGTTATTTTACCAGCAAAGAAGTTTTATTCCGGGATAGAGAACTGCAATGCAGGACATGCAAACTACAGCAAAGCCATAGGCATGTCCAATGAACAGAAAGGTTTGCTCATTTATAGAGGAAAGGGCAGAGTTGGGAGGGCTGTTCTAAGCAAAAAGTCCACAGCAGTAAAGTTGGAGGCCCCCATGTTGTGGCTTCTCATTGGCTTGGTTGTGACAGTCTCTTACTGGCTGGGCTGTTGCAGGGAGTAAAAGGCAGAAACCTTCCTGCTGAAACAGTATGACATCTGTCTCTTCCCTGGGGTCTGAGATTTATGAGTGGTGGGTGTGAAAGCTTCCCCTGCAAGCCTCCCAGTGCCATGTCAGCGAGGTTTTCCTATATTAATTTTCACACTCCCCCCTTTGGATCATGATATTTCTTGGAAAGCATCACTGATCAAGGGTCAGGTTTTCCCTGCTTAGTGGTTTTATCCCTTAGTTCCAGAAAGGACCTTTCCTGGTGTCATGTCCTCTGTCAGAAGGAAAGTGCACAGCAGTTGGAAACCACTTATGGCCACATTTGAGTAACAAGGAAGGTTAGGTTTCTTTAGGTGTGTCCCGTGAATCTAAAGAGTTTGTTCTGTGGAGTTTGGGAGGACAAGGGCAGGTTAGCAGTTCCTGATGAGTACTTTCCCAGTGAAGTTGAGGAATCTTTCCAGAGGTGTCTTTTCCAGATGAAAACTCCAGGTTAGCTGTGATGCTTAAGGTTGTCATCTCCTGGGAGCACACTGTGAAAGATTGCTCTACAAAAGCATAGTTATCTTTCTTTCAGTTTCTTTTTTATATATATACTGGTTTCAAATATACAACACAGTGGTTCAACAGCTACCCATATTATTAAATCTTTACACCCTCTAGTGCAGTTACTGTCTACATAGAAAGATGTTAAAGAATCGACTATGTTCTCCATGCTACACTACTGTCCCCATGACCAACTTATCGTTGAGAATTGCTCCTTTATCCCTCCCTATTCACTCACCCCAACCCCTCCCCCATGGTAACCATTAGTCACTTCTCAGTGTCTATGATTCTATTGCTGCTTTATTCCTTCTGTTTTGCTTTCTTTTTATATTCGGCAAATAAGTGCAATCATATGGTATTTCTCTTTCTCTGCCTGGCTTATTTCATCGAGCATAATACCTCTAGATCCACCCATGTTGTTGCAAATGGCAGGATTTTTTTTTAAAGGCTGAACAGTATTCTATTGTGTATATGTACCCCGTCTTCTTTATCCACTCATCTATTGATGGACACAGGTTGCTTCCATATCTTGGCTATTATAAATAATGCAGCAATAAACACAGGGTTGCATATATCTTTTCAAATCAGGGATTTTGTTTCCTTTGGGTAAATTCCTAGAAGTGGAATTACTGGATCGAATGGTATTTCTCTTTTTAGTTTTTTTTCTTGAGGAACAGCCATACTGCTTTCCACAGTGATTGTACCAATTTACATTCCCACTAATAGTGTAGGAGCATTCCCATTTCTCTACATCCTCTCCAACACTTGCTATTTTTTGTCTTTTGGATAGTGGTCATTCTAACAGGTATGAGGTAATATCTCATTGTGGCTTTGATTTGCATTTCCCTGATGACCAGTGAAAAAGCATGGTTATTTTTAATAGAAGCCATCGGACCTTTACAGTATTGAAATATCTCCTTTTATCAGCTGTGAGTTAAAGGAGATGGGCCAAGTACACTGGACTATCTCAAAAGGTGACAGTCTACTATTCAGAAGGATTAATGACAATGTTTTTGGCCAAGCAGTTTGGTCCTTATAGATTTTGCCAATTTAGTTTTAGTAGTGCCAATAGTGCATTCCACTAACCATGAGGACTTAGGACAGTAAGCATAATGAAAGTGTGGCAAAACTGACCAGACAGCACATAGCTAAAATACACGACCAAGAAATGGGTTCCCTGACCACCATGAAGTTAGAGAGGGGTTCCCCAGGGAGCGTTAATCTTTCTAACAGAAATTTTAGCCACAGAAGCAGCATAGGCTGTCTACAAGGGAAAGTTTTGGTCCAGTGAGAAAACAAACTATGACTAAGCCATTTTTATCCATGAGATGGGGATGCTGTGTGAAATTCCTTTCCCAAACCTTAAATGGTCTGTTGGGCACCTTAAATGTCTGGGGGCTGCATGGACAGGTGGGACAAGTGAGGTAGGCACTTTTTTGCAGCCTTATTATTTCACCAACAGTATTGGTTCATGAATGCTATCATTTTGTCAGCAGACCAATGGTTTAATGCACATACATTGGTTAAGTAGAGGTGTGGGGTAAATGGCAGAGTTTCCAGAATTTCCCACCTGGTCTTAGTCCATTTACATACCAATGGATGTTTCAAAGCCTCTGGTCATCCAGGGCAAGAGATGGAGAGAAAATGGCCACTCTCTCCTTCCCTCCATTCCGGGTACATAATTGGTCTAGCATCTCCCAGTCACCAAGACCCGCCCATGGAGTTCCTCCTGGAAGGGGTGGGCAGGGAAGAAGAGAGCATGCCACAGCCAGAAGGGATGGGCCAGAGCCTGGCTAGTGACTCTAAGAAATAAAACCCTTTCTCCCAACCTGCTCTTTCCCTTGACTTAAACTCACCGGCTTCACAAGGCACTCACCCCAGGGCAGGAACACTCTCCTCCCTGGAGCTACAAGAGGGGATTTAAGAACTGCTGGTCGGGCCAGGTTGTTATTTGGTCCAAACCAGAGTTCACTCTTTTTGTCAAACCAACAATTACTGCTTTTCCTTTTCTAAGGCCAACTGCTGGGCACTGCTGGGCAGTTTTTCCAAATTAACATTTGGGATAACATCCCTTTGAAGCATACCAGAGGTTTGGTTATTGGCTTCTTTAACAAAAGCACTTCCTTTGGCCTCCAGGGAGTCAAGTCTAGAATGCCCAGGAACAATAATACTTAATAGACAGACTCCTGAGCAAAAAAATATGGTACCTAATAAATTTTGGACATAGGAGCCATTTTTAATTTTATCCCCATCAGAAGTTAGTAAACCTCATTGTTTCCATAATATTCCTAAGTCATGAGCTACCCCAAAGGCCTACCAATTATCAGTAGAAGCATTTTCAGTTTTACTCTTGGCTTAAGGTACAAGCTTGAGCAAGGGCACAGAACACAGCTCACTGGGCCAAAGTAGCCAGAGGTAGAGGTACCACCTCAATGATTTCAAAAGTAGTTGCAAACACATACCCAGCACAATATTACAGTTTTCATCCTTTAAATAAATACTGTCAGTAAACCATGAAAAATCTGCATTGGTTAGAGGAGTTTCATGTGAACTGTCACAGGGTGTCAAAAGGTGATATGTCAGTCAGTCGTGAGAGGTTTCATCTAGATCCGAATGTAGTCCTATTCCAAGATCTGAAAACCTAAGTATCAAAATTGTGTTTGAGAAAATAGCAATTTTTCTTTGGATACCTTATGTCCCTTAAAGGACAAAAGTTTTAATAGGTACACAGGTATGGTGTTCCTATGAAGATTTTTGAGAAGAGAAGCAGAGAAGCAAATCATCTAGGTATTGTAACAAAGCAGAGCCTGTAGAAAAACTGTATCATCCAAATCAGCCTTCAAGATTTATGAAAGTAAGGACTGTGTGTGAAACCAGGGCATTACTGGGCAGGTGTCTTTCCATTCTTCCAAGTGAAAGCAAAAAGATACTGTCTATCTATCCTTATCAACTGGAATACTGAAAATGCATCACATAGATCAATCACAGTGAAGTTTGCTTTGCAGTGGGAATGGATGTCCAACAGCTTATGGGAATTAGGAGGGATAACATGTTATTAATGCTCAGAGGTCCTGGACAAACCTCCAACCTTAGCCATTCTTCACTTACATGGTATTAATTAATTCTGGGGAGAGGTTTTGAGGAATCTATTTGAAACTTGATGGGAGGTGCACTATGGATTCCACCAATATCAACTGAAGATCTTGCCCATAGAGAGGATGGTAGCTGTTCCAGGAGGAACAAATGATCAGTTCCCCAGACTCAGCTATAGTGGCTATCTTAGACAGAGCAAATAAAAGTTGTTCAAGGTTCACTTAATTACCCTAGTTGGCTACTTTGATTACTACTGTCAAATTCAAGAATTATTTTCCCCACTTTTGGGAGAAAGAAATTCCAGCATGATACATATATTTTTAAGAAATCCTGGCCCAACAGATGAATAGGGCAGAGAAATTATGAAGAAAAGGGTACCTTTGAAGGGACTCAACAAAAGAGAATTCATTCAGAGACAGGGACCTGCTGAGATTTCAGACCCCGCTATTTACACTGTTTCAGTGTCATGAGGCAGGAGGGATGGGCACACAGAGTGCAGCTGCACTGCCAAAAAAGACAGAGGTTCATTTCAACTCTGGAAATTCATGCCACTCCGAGCCAAGTAAGAAGGAGTGAAGTAGGGCAGAGACGCAGGACAAGCATTATGATTAATTTTTCCTGCCTATGATGAAAAATGCCAAGATATAAACAGTATAGTAGGAACATGAGGGACCCCATCTTAAGGCTAAGATTCCATTTTGAAAAGCAGAATGTTGAGAAGTAAAATTCCTAACATATTCTCTGGTAATCAGACAATAACCCAACAGCCTATCTTAAGGCAGGGCAGGCAGTCTTAACTGATATGTCCCCGCTACTTGAGGGTAACCACTATCTTGGAGAAGAACACGATAAATAAATCCCTTGTGTTGGGTTTATTTAGCAGAATTAGCTGGAGGACGGATAATAAAGGAAAGGCGACATGGTGTCTCTCACCAGAGATAAGCACCTTGAGACCACAAGTCAAGCCTACGCCCAACAACCCCCACTCTCCCTTTGCCCCATTCTTGAAAGCTTTTGAAGAGAATCCCCAAACTTTAGTGCCCCTCCTCTCTGAGGATGCCCACACTTTCCTTACGTGCATACTTCAAATAAAGCTTTCTCACTGTTCAAATCACTGCAGTTTGTCTCTTTGCTATTTCATTTTATTTCCAAGTCTTCACTCTATCTCCACTTTACTCCTAATAGTAGGAAGGGGGCTGCTAAGAGCTCAGATTTAGACCTGCCTGTTTCCGGCACCTGTGTGACCTGGACAAAACTGCTGCTCGTGCAATCTGCTTTTAGTAGCCTGTCTGAAAATCTCCTTTCTTTGGGAAGTTCTCAGAATATAATCTCACTCCATCCTGTGTTCCGTGGCTCCCCCAAGTCCTGGGGTGGTAGGGGCTAGTCCCCGTGCCATGCAGATTCAAGTGGACACAGGATGCCAGGTGACCCTGGCTTCAGGAGTTAACAAGGGAATCTGTCCTAGGCCAAGAATTTTTTTCTTCTGCACTTTCCTGTTCTCTTATGCCTGCAAGGCAGCCATTCCCTGCTGCTCTCACTCTAATGAATTCCTTCTTTACCTGCACTCTTCTGACCTGCTCAAGAATTCTCTCTCATTCGGAGTCAAGAACCCTCCCCCATCCAGGTTGAGGTTTCTCCTAGTGCTTCACCTAGTGCACAGGGAGAGACCTCCCCAGATGCAGCTGCCTGGCAACAAAAAGATAGGCCAGCACAGTTCCATCCAACAAGAACAGTCTGTTTCCAAACAGGAGTTGGATGGAAGGCTTAGCACAGTTTCATGGGAACAGTCTAAGCCCTGAAAGAACATGGACCAAAGAATAACACAGTTCCAAAAGGAATAGTCCACTTCCAAACAGGAGTCAGACTGAAGGCTGGTACGTTTCTACAAAAACAGTCTTAATTCGGAATTAGACAGAAGGCCAAATGACTTCTCTCAGAAGAGACAAGGCCTTTAAGCAGATCCCAAATAAAGCCTGAAGAGCTCAAAAATGCAAAGATGGTGGGGCTCAAAATCCAGGAGAAACTTACCCTCAGATTCTAGAGTCATCGAGAAAGCAGTGAGCTCAATGGACTCCATGGGTACTGGCACGTTTGTTCACCAGCCTTGAAGTTGTTGGGGGTCTTCTCTGGATTCCACACCTGACCACATGTAATGTTAACCTTGAGACTAAAACAGCTATTTTAGCAGTATAAGAAAAAAAAAGTTTTATTAGGGAATAGCAGAGAATTGCATCTGGTACATGGTGGCTACAATACGGCAAAACCATAGGCATGTCCACTGAACAAAGGAGAGGAACACTCTGACAGAGGAAAGGGCCAAATTGGGAGGGCTGTTACAAGCAAAAGTCCACAGCAGTAAATTTAGAGTCCCAGAAGTGGAAGGCAGAAACCTTTATCTTGCTGATTAGCAAAGTAGCTAAGACACTATGGCATCTCTCTCTTCCCTGGGGTCTGAGATTTCTGAGTGGTGGGTGTGAGAGCTCCCTTCCCCTGCTGGCTTCCCGATGCCATATTAGGTCTCCCTTTATTAATTTTCACAGCAAATACCTTAATTTTAAAATTTACTTCTAAAAGATGCTGCCATCATCTGAGATTTCAGTAAATCATCACTGATCACAGATCACCATCACAAATATAATAATGATGAAAAAGTTTGAAACACTGCAAGAATTACTAAAACGTGATAGAGATAAGTGAGTAAATGCCATTGGAAAAATGGCACAGATAAGACTTGCTTTAAACAGGGTTGCCCACAAACCTTCAAGGTGTAGAAAAGGAAATACTTGGGAAGGGTGTAAAAGAGGTACGCCTACAGTAGATTCCAGGTTATTTGATTGGCTTCTGTAAGGCATGTGCCAAAAAAGAAAGAAAAAATCACAACCTGTAAAACATAAAACATATCAGAAAAAGAAAAATACCAGAGCACATTGAACACAGCTTTTCAATGTCGCAACCATTATTTCCTTTTCTGCAGATCTCTCTTGAGAAAGGATGGAGATGGGGAAAGAGATAACAGACCTTTATTGGGGTCCAAAGGACAAAGTCATCATGTTCCCCTTTCCCCTCCCCTACCAGGGGGACACTATCAAAAGAGACTGAGGTTTCCAATTCAACCTCAGTGTCATGGAAGAGTCAGGGTCTTTACTCCTCAAGAGTTAGAGCAGTCCTATGCTCCCATGTGTGACTATGTGCGACACTCCCGCCCCCTATTCCACAGAGTGCTGCACACCCACCGCTTGACACAAAGTAACACCCTCAGTTACAAACACTCTCCATCCCCTCCCCATAGTGCTGCAGTCATAGAAGCAGTCACAACTTTCCCTATACCTGCACCCAAAGAGGAATACAAGGTCATACAACGCTGTCACATACCCACCACAAAGAGTTACAGGTAACCCACACCCACACGCACAGTCATACATTAACAAGCACACCACGGGGACTCAGTCACACAATATCACAACAGCCCCACCTCAGCCCATTCCGACAGTAAGTGCAACTCAGATCTCGCCGGGCGGAACAGTACGCAGGCCACTAACTGGGTCCAGTGACAGCTCTGCTCAGAGCCGACTCCCCGCTGTGGGGAGGACCAAGGGACGCAGCCCTCTCTGGGAAATGTAGTTCGTGGGTACTCGCGATGGGCAAGATGGCCCCCGGCTGGAGCTGCGCCCGAGATCCCACCCCCAGCCTCCAACAGCGCCCGGCAGTCTTCCGGTTTCCTGGGGTAGCCTCCGACCCCGGCTCCTACTTGGTCCTCCCGGCATGCTTGAACTGGGTTTATTATATCCCAAGGCACACCACTGCCTTCTTCCAGAAATAGAGTTAACATAAGATCTTAGGAGACCCAGCCTACTTACACTGCTCCCCGACCAGGGAGACAGTCTCACGAGCCCCGGCAGAAGGAAAAGAACGCGCCAAAAGCTGACTGTTAACCACTGGGACTTCTGGGAAATGTAGTCCACAGAAAGAAAGTGGAAGACTGGCCAAAACCGACTGATCCCGTCGGGTACTGAGCCCGGGCATGGCAGAGCCCAGCAGCCCTCTGGGAGTGCTAGCCAAGCCAACGGAGTGCGCAGGCGCAGTCCTTCTGTCTCGCCATCGTAGTCTTTGTCTGCTGGTGAGTGCGGTTTCGGCTCCGCGAAACGCAGGCCTGGTTTGGGTCCTGGGTTCTGGGCTCCGAATCCGGTCAGGGAGGCTGTAGCGGAGGATTCGCGGAGCCCGCGACAGGGCTGGAGAGGTTGAAGGAGAAGAATCGCCTCTTATGACGTACACTGTTCAAAGCTCATCTGAACCGGGACAGGGGCCCAGGAAACTGGCAGGTTTGCTGGCTGGTGGCCGAGGGTGTGAGAAGGTTGTAGAGTTACAACCTGTTTGAGAAGCTGTGTTGTTTCAGGTTTGTGAAGGTGGATGGCATTGTGAGCTCTGTGTCGTAGTAACCTCTAAATAATGGTAATAATTGTGCGTCTTTCTAGAGCATCCGTTTTTCCGAAAGACAAGGATAAAGGCTAAACACTTGGGCGATAAGTAGTTTTTAAAGCGATTTTAATGTAAAAGACTAATTGTGATTTAGAAAACAAAATCAGCATTAATTTTTTTGTACGATAAAATACTTCGAAAAACTTGTTATTTGGTGTCTAGACTAACCATAGGTATTGACTTTCCTTAATTCTTTGGAGAACTTTGGCGAAGTTGGCTTTGAGAAGCCCTGAACCCAGGAATAGATTTAAAAGATAATTAGCACTAGTGCAGACAGCACAGAATTGGGAAGCATGTTGTCCTTTCTTTGGTGCAGAGATCAAGTAACCGATTTAAGGTTCCTTAGTTTGTCAATGAACATGGCTATCTGACTTCTAATTTGACAGGTTTTCTCCAGACTAAATGGCCTTGGTAAATGTGAAACAAATTTTCTTCTATCTACAAAGACACTTTCTTCCAATATTCTATCACACAAAAACATATATTTGAATAGAATGGTACAGAAATTCATATGCAGAAATAACAGCTTTGATATATACAAAAAGTAATCATAGTTATAGAGAAGACAGCATTTTACTTAAAGCAGCGACACATCAAACAGGGATAAACATGAACTGTATAAAACCTAATGAATGTTATTTTTAAATGTTAATTAAGGACCCAAAAGACTTGAGCAAATGGAAATATATATATCATATCTTAGCTATTAAAAGTCAGCAAGATACTTAAATGAAGAGAACGCAAGGGGCACATTTGCTGTGTAATATACTACATTTTTGAATAAGTGGGTATGTGTATTTGTAGTCACATTAAGAAACTTTCAACATTAACACAAACTAAAAACTGCCCTGGGCAGGAGATGCAGCAGCTGGGGCAGAGGTAAGAATCACCTTTTATTTGTTTTGTACATTTCCATTTTTAACTGGGATGGAGGAATTAGATTTCTTTGTCACTCCATTCCTTTTCAGATGTTTCTCACTGCCTCATTTTGTTGAATGTTTCTTTCACTTCCATGATAATACTCTCATTTTTTTAATTCCTGTCAAAACCGTGGAACAACCTCCCACCCATCCACCCCCACAAAAAAAAAAAACACCACTAGTGATTTATGTTTCTGCTTAACTATGAGTGTTCCTAAGTTTCTGACTTTGATCATATTTTTCTTTTACCTCTAAGACCTCTATGAACAAAAAATACCACTGCTATGACTTTAGCTGACACAGATGACTAACAAATGTCCATTCCTACTTGAGGCTTGTCCTGAGCTCATCATTCCTATATCCAAATGGACAGCTCCACGGGGAGGTTGCACAGGAACTTCAAACTTTATATCCAAAATAGCATACTGATGTCTCCTTCCTCCTGCAGTCTGCCTGCATCCATTCCGCCTTTTGTATTACCTGTTTTATTAATTCACAGCACTGTTCAGCCAGATTCTAAGCCTCTTACATCTGTGTATGGGAAGAGCTGAGTAAGTTTGACCTTTTTATCTATCACACCCCTGCTAAAAGGAACCTGTAGAGGTTGTAATTCTTGAGAACTCTTAACAACTCAGTCTCACAGTTGCTCCCTGTATAACCTAAATGCTCAAAATAAGGTACCTTCTGTTTCCTGCTTCTGAAATGTGTGGAGCATTTAAATGGCATAATAGGTTTGGCCTGAGATGCAAAGTACAAATACTCTTTTGCCCATGTGCTGACATGTATTTGTGTACTTGAGCTTCTAAGCCTAAGGATGATCATTACTTTGTTCTTTTTCACAGGTAGCTTCCTTGTGCATCCCTAGGAGCTGCCCTTTCCTATCCTCAAAATCTCTGAGGGCCCTAAGGGCTCAGCCTGAATACCGGGATGCTGTTTTGACCCTCAACAGTATTGTACAAGTCCTGTGTCAGTATTTAGAAGTTTAAAGTCACCAGTTTAAACAAGAAGACCAATGGATGATTAAGGAAGAAATGTAGAGGTGCTCTCCAGGTGAGTAAGAAAGAACCTAGCAGGTATGAATGGCATAAAGGCTCATTACAGTTATTCATTGAATTTGCAATCTCTGAAATTTTTTTGAGATTTTATCAGCCCTTGGGTTTTGGAGTGACAGTCTTTAGATGCCTACATAACATTTCCAGATACTCTTCCTGGATCAGCACTCTTCTTTTCTCTAAACCTGAGGACACATTGCCATCTAACCTCATTTCTGGATGCCAGCTTCATCTGCACTCTCAATTGTATTGTTTTTACAGCCTAGATTTGGTGTTGTGTGGTGAGTAATCAAGATTTGCATGGTAGCTTTGGTCTTTTTGGTCCTTTAAAGATCCAGATTTCTTGCAGGTTGTCTCTTCATCATTTAGCTGTGGTTGAAGCTGGTTTAACATGGTCACCTGATTCCATCCAGTTGGAGGAGGAAGGAGTCAGTCAACCTCTCTAGGGCAGGGGCTTCAGTAAGCTTTTTCTGTAAAGGTCCAGAGAGTGAATATTTTAGACTTTGTAGGCCGTAGGATCTCTCTTGCAACTCAGGCATTCTAACACAAAAGTAGTTTGCTTAGCATTAGAGCATTTTGATTTATATTTTGAAAATGTTTTTAAGTGACGAAACAAATGGCTGTTAAAAGGATCATTTTGTCTGGTATTCAGATGATGTTCAGTTCACAACTGTCATTTTACAGTATAAAAAATTCAATTTTGATAAGTATGTGTATTGTTGTAATCTATAAAACTACAGGGGCTTTAACAAGGAGATGTAATTTTTGCATTTTTCTTTTGGTATACTAGGAATATGGTACCTTTAGTACTGATCATAATCTTGCAAATTTAATGAATTTAAGAATTAATTGGAAATTTAAAAATATATAGTATTACTGTAATTTGTTAAAAGTTTAGTAAAATATATGTTAAGCCATCTATACCTTGGGCTTTAGGGTGATCTTAAGAATTATCTCTTTTTTTTCTATATTTATTTCTCTGTTTAGGTTTTCTGTCTTTGCTAGTCTCCATTTTCCAGGTATATTTGCTAGGTATTTACAAACTTACTTGCTGTGTTTACAAATTTATTTGCATCAGATTGAGCAAAATGGTCTCTACAGTCCTTATTTGCCTATGCTTATTTCCAAATGATCGTTTTTTATTTTTATAATTTTGCTTTTATTCTGTTTAGTTTTTCCCTGAGTGGCAACTCATGAATTTATTGTTTGTTTTCTATTTGTAATAATTTCTTTTATCTTTACTAATTTTTGTTTTTATGTTTACTTTTCTTTATTATAAATCATTCGTTTGAATGTTTACTTTATTATTATTCTTGTCAAAATAATGTAAACATTTATGCTATCCAAGCATTTTTTCAGATGTGTTTTATAGGGTCTGATATACATTGCTTTCTGAATAATATTTCTGAATACTCTGCAGTTTATTTTAATTTTCTCTTGGACCAAAGAGTTTGTTCAAGCCAGTAGGTTTTGAAATTTACAAGTGAAGATTTTTGATTTTTTAATTTGTGTCTTTTTTATTTTTTAGGCACAGTATTCTGTGTCTTTTCTACTTTGTGGAATATTTGGGGTTTTTTTAGGCCTACTATATGGGTTGATTTTGAAAATGTTCTTTGAGCATTTAAAAAGGTGGCTTACTATTTATTTTCAAGATACAGAATAAACTGATAAGCTCTATGTTATACATGAATATATGTTTTTATTTTATGTTCCTATATTTTATATATTCTTGTGTTTTATGGATTTGATCTAACAGGTTGAGAGAGGTAGTCTTCTATCTAGGATTTCTGTAGTTTTAATGTTAATGGTTATCTGTATTTTTATTCTTTATTTTCAGCATTTCTGGTACATATTGTTTTTAAGTTTGTGTTATAGAGAGAGTTTTTAGGTGGATTTTTGCCATATCAGTTAAACTTTAGCATGCATCAGAATCACCTGGGGCACCTGTTAGATACAGGTGGTTGGGCCCCACCTGCAGGTTTTCTGATTCAGGAGGTCTGGGTTGGAGAATTTTCTGTATGAGCTTTTTTCGTAGTCCTTTCAACAGTTATTTTTATTCTAGGTGCATTTATTGATCTTTATAGTTGGTATTGGTTCTTTCATTTAATATTATGCCGTCTGTTTTAAATTCTTCCTCATCTTTTTTATCTTTTATGACAGGATCTTTTATTTGTTTTGAGTATATGTCTTTCATTCTGAAAATTTCTAAGTTTATATTTTTTCTTTTTCTTGGTTATCTTTATATTCATACCTTTCTTAGTCTTCATCTCTTATTTCTTTAGAAATACCTATTTACTCCACACTAGGGGTACTGTGTATGTCAGTATATTTTCAGTCTCCCTCTTCTCTTCACCACCCAGCTGATGATTGTGATTATTATTCTAGCTTTACATGGTTTCAGTTTCACCCTTCTTACCTTCCCCTTCATGTGTATGAAATTCTTTGCCTTTGATTGTGCAGTGCGCCATCTGTCAAAGTCCCATCGTTGTTTAACATTGAGCTTTATTTTGAATGTCTCTGTCACTTCCAGCCCAGTCTCTCTAATCTCTACTCCTAACCAAGGTTGTAGCTTCCAGGGCAACTTGGATCCTAAGTATATACTCCCTTATCTTTGTATTTTCCGCGTTGATGTGTAAGACATACATTGAAGCTCATTGAGAGAAGGCCAGTATTTTATTCTTCTTTTCTGTAACCTTGAATGCAAACAAGATGATTATTAAGTAATTCATGATTGTTGTAGAGCTTCAGTGTGGATTTACTTTTTCAATTTTATTGAGATATAATTTACTTTATATAATTTATTTTACAAAATAAAAGTCACCCATTTAAGTATATGTTACTTAATAAATTTGGTGATTGTATGTAGTCATACACCACCACCACAAATCAACATATAGAACAATTCCATCAGCAGTTCCTTGTGCCTTCTTGTAGTTGAACCACACAGCTTCCCCATTCCTGGTGACCACTCATCTGCTCTGTGTCATAATAGCTTTCCCCTTTCTGGAATCTCATTATGAATGTAGTTATACAGGGCCTAATCTTTTGCATTGAATTTCTTTGACCTAATTTTATGTTTTTGAGATTAATTCATGTTGTGGTTAATATTTCACTCCTTTTTATTGCTGATTAATTTTACATAGTATGGACATAATTTGTCTGTTAACAGTTGATGGCCATTTGGATTATTTCCATTTTGGGGCTAATATTAATAATGCTATTATGAATACTCACATACTAGTCTTTGTGTGAACATACATACTCATTTTTCTTGAATAAATGCCTAAGAGTAGGAGGGCTGGGGAGAATAATAAGTGTATATTTAACTTTATATAAATCTCTCAAATTTTCCAAACTACCTGTACTATTTATTCCATCTGAAAATGTATGTTAAAATTGCTTCACACTCTTACACTTGGATTGGCAGTCCTTTAACTTTAACCATTTTAATGGGTGTATAGTGTCTCTCAGTAGGTTTTGTTTTTTTGCCTTCTCTGTAGAATTTATTTTTACTTATTTTTTATTGAAATTTATAGTTGATGATAATACAATATTATATTGTTTTCAACTATACATAGTGATTCAAACAGTTATCTACATTATTTTTTTAAGGTATCATTGATATACACTCTTATGAAGGTTTCACATGAAAAACAATGTGGTTACTACATTCACCCATATTACTGAGTCCCCCACATACCCCATTGCAGTCACTGTCCATCAGTGTAGAAAGATGCCACAGAGTCACTACTTGTCTTCTCTGTGCTATAACAGTTATCTACATTATTAAATACTCACCCCAACTAGTGTAGTTACTGTACATTGAAAGATGTTACAGAATTATTGACTACATTCTCTATGGTGTGCTTTTAATCCTGTTACTAATTTATATTATGATTGAGATTTTGTGCCTCTTTACCCCTTCACCTATTTCACTCACCCCCAACCCCTCCTATGGTAACCACCAGTCACTTCTCAGTGTCCATGAGTCTATTTCTGTTTTGTTAGTTTTGTTTTTAGATTCTGAATATAAATGAAATCATATGGTATTTGCCTTTTTCCACCTGGCTTATTTCACTTATCATAATACCCTCTAGAGCCATCCATGTTGTTGCAAATGGCAAGATTTCTTTCTTTTTTATGGCTGAATAATACTCCATTATATATATGTACAACATCTTTATCTATTCATCTGTTGATGGACACTTGGGTTGCACTACCTCTTGGCTATTTTAAATGATATGGCAACATAGGTGTGCGTTTATCTTTTAGAATCAGTGATTTTGGGTTTTTTTGGGGTAAATTCCTAGAAGTGAAATTGCTGGGTCATATGATATTTCTAGTTTTTTGAGGAACTTCCATATTGCTTTCTGTAGTATGGAATTTACTGCTTTATATAGTATAGAACCAATTTACATTTCTACCAACACTGTAGGAGTGTTCCCTTTTCTCCACATCCTTGCCAGCCCTCATTATTTCTTGTCTTTTGGATAGTAGTCATTCTGACTACTGTGTGGTGATACCTCATTGTGGTTTTGATTTGCGTTTCCCTGATGATTAGTGATGTAAAGCCATCTTTTCATGTGTCTGTTGGCCATCTATATGTCTTCTGTGGGAAAATGTCTATTCAGGTCACCTGCCCATTTATTAATTGGGTTATTTATTTTTTTTGGTATTGAGTCATATGAATTCTTTATATATTTTGGATATTAGCTCCTTATCAGATATATCATTTGCAAATATATTCTCTCATGTGTTAGGTTGCCTTTTCATGTAGTTGTCATTTCCTTTGCTGTACAGAAGCTTAAAAAGCTAAAAAGTTTGATGTAGTTCCACTTACTTATTTTTGCTTTTGTGTCTCTTGCCCAGGGAGACATATCCAGAAAAAAATTAGTCATGCTGATGTTCAAGAGATTCCTGCCTGTGTTATTTTAAGAGTTTTATGATTTCATGTCTTATATTTAACTCTTTAATCCATTTTGAGTTTACTTTTTTTAAGGTGTTAGGCAGTGATCCAGTTTCGTTCTTTTGCCCGTACCTCTGCAGTTTTCCAAACCCCATTTATTGAAAAGACTGTGTTTTTCCTGTTGTATATTCTTGCCTCCTTTGTCATATATTAATTGACTGTATGTGTATGGGTTTATTTCTGGGCTCTCTATCCTGATCCATTGATCTATGGGTCTATTACTGGCCCAATACCATACTGTTTTAATGACTAGCTCCGTAGTATAGCTTGAAATCAGGGAGCCTGATACTCCCAGCTTTGTTCTTATTTCTCAAGATTTCTTTGGCTATTCAGGGTCTTTTGTGATTGTATATAAATTTTAGGATTATTTGTTCTAGTTCCAAGAAAAATGCCATTGGTATTTTGATGGGGATTGCATTGAATCTGTTAATTGCTTTGGGCAAGGTGGCCATTTTGACAGTATTAATCCTTCCTGTCCATAAGCATGGGATAACTTTCTATTTATTTGTGTCTTCTTCAGTTTCTTTCATTAGTGCCTTATACAGAGTACAGGTCTTTCACTTCCTTTTTTAGGTTGATTCCTAGGTTTTTATTCCTTTTGATGCATTTATAAATTGAACTGTTTTCCTCATTTCTCTTACTTACTGCTAGTTCTTTACTAGTATGTAGAATTGCAATAGATTTCTGTATATTGATTTTGTATCTTGCAACTTTACTGAATTCATTTATTGTTCTGATAGTTTTTTGATGGAGTCTTTGGGGGGGGGGTCTGTCTATATAGTATAATGTCATCTGCAAGTAGTGACATTTTATTTATTCCTTACCAGTTTGGATACCTTTTGTTTTTCTTGTCTGGCTGCTGGGGCTAGGACTTCCAGTACTATGTTGAATGATAGTAGAGAGCATGGGCATCCTTCTCTTGTTCCTGGTCTTAAAGGAAAAGTTTTCAGATTTTCACCATTGAGTATGATGTGGACTGTGGTTGTCTATGGCATTTATGTTGAGATATGTTCCTTCTACATCCATTTTGTTGAGAGTTTTTATCATGAATGGTGTTGAATTTTGTCAAATGCTTTTTTATCACCTATTGAGGTTCTTATCCTTCTGTTAATGTGGTGTATCACATTGCTTGATTTATAAATATTGTACCATCCTTGCATCCCTGGAATAAATCCCACTTGGTCATGATGAGTGATCCTTTTGATGTGTTTTTGAGTTTGGTTTGCTAATATTTTATTGAGGATTTTCTCATTGGGGCCTTAATATGCATTTTTTCTCAATACTAATTAAGAATTTTTTTAATGTGCATATTGGCCATTCATATATCTTATTTTGTGAAGTGTCTATTCTAGTTCTTTGCCCATTTTAAAATAGATTATCTTTTTATGACTGTGTTCAGGAGTTCTGTATATTTTGGATACAAGCCCTTTATTAGTTTCTCCCAATCTGTGTCTTTACTGTTTTGTTTTCTTAACTGTATTTTTCAAAAGGCATCTATGTTTAATTTTGATGAAGCCTACTTTACCATTTTTTCTTTATGTTAATAGTTTTAATGCCTATGTTGAGGTCTTTATTTTGAGTGAATTTTTGCTTATGACATGCAGTAAGAGTTGAGTTTTTTTTCTAATTATGAAAATCACAGCATTGATATGAGTGACCATATATTATTAGAGTCAGTTCTTACAATGATTTATAAGAAAATGAGGATAAAATTTTTGAGAGGGATAGATCAGGATAATGTTGAAGGTTTCCACCTAGTAGATGGAAAATAATTATAAAAGAAAGTATTCTGAGAGAGGCCAAGAAAAGGACTCTTAACGAGAGAAGAGCTTGGGTGCCAATATATCAGGCATAATGAAAGACGAAAAAAATAAATGAAAACTGAAATTGATGGCAATGACAGTTTCTGTATCCAGAAATGACAGTGTCAATAATCAAAACACTGCAGTAAATCAGATTTGGAAGTAAAAATGACTGCTTTCTATTTCTTTTTTTTTTCCATTAAATATATCTGTACTTTGCTGTTAGCCCATGTGAAACTCAATTGCAATTAGATAAAAAGAGCACTATCTGTAGTTATATAGTGATAGATTGGTTGAAGTTAAAAGGCCAAGTCTTCAAGGACATCTCTGTAGGTATAAGGAATAGGGACTTTTAAAAGTCAAACAGGATTACAATGAAGCTGTGCTTTCTCTGTCCTCCACATTCACAGTTCCTACTCCATAAGCAGCCATTTCTAACTCAACTGTGTCTATAGGTGTTTATTCCCACATGTTATATAGCTGTTTTACCTATTTTTGATTTAATTATTTTTAAACATCTGCATGCTACTATGAAAGATAGGGATCAGATAATTTCCTGTGTTCATTTTTTTCTTCATACTTTCTCTGGAACTCCTTTAGTGTATATATTGAACCTCCTGGGTTCCTCCACTAATCCACTCATTTTCCAATCATTACTCTCTTTATTCCTTTCTGTCTCCCATTCTTCCTCTTTTTATTCTAGGAGAATTCCTGGAATATCCCCCCCTCCCACCACCACCACCAATCTATGGAATTTTTAAGGTTGCATTGTATTATTTCCAAAAGCACTTCTTTATTGGAATGCTGTTAATATGTCATTGCTATATAATTTCTTAGCCTTCTGTGATGCTAGCTTTAGTAATGAATGAGTGTATTCTTCTGTTCTTTGTTTTTTCCTCTGTTTTCATTTATTTTTCATGTTAGGGCTTTCATCAGACTTGTGATCTTCAGCTCTTATATTAGTATTTAACATTGAAGTATCAGAAAGACTATTATAGTATCTGTGTACATGGGTGGGGCTTATAAAACTGGACTTCACTGTACAACGTTCAGTCATATATCTACATGTTTCTTTTATATGACTTCAAATGTCGGTATCTGTAGGTATTCTCATGATCTTCAAATTTTTTCAGAAAAAAACCCTTCCATTGTTTGACATTGGGCAACCACCAGCATTCCTGGAGTCCAGCAGTAAAAATGGGTTGGGGTCCTATTCTGTATATAAGGTTTTACTCCTCCCCTTCTTTTCAGTATGGTACTCTCATCCACTTTGCCTGTCATCACTTTGGATAGGAAATTCCTCTTTCCTTCCATTTAGAAGCATTGGGTGCATCAGTTGCTCCTTTTGTAATCATTCTATAACCCCCACCTTCCACTCTCAGGCAATCTCTCCAGTTATAGAACCTTTCTGTTGACAGCTGTGTCATAAATTACCTTGTTTCCTGGTGGCATCCTCAACTTTTTTATTTAAGCCACCAATTTCTGTAGCTAATTTACTGTCCTTGATTTGCTTTCAAGATTTCCTAATACTTTTCATCCTTTGGTGTCTCCCCAGCCTTTTAGTTTTTATGAGTATATGCTCATCTTCCCCTTACTGTCATTTTGATAGAGTCTCATATGTAAGCATCCTCAATAATCCCTGTTTTCATTTTTTATTTCTTCATCCTAGGATCTCCCATTTTATGCTTTGTCCTTTTATATTGTTTGTTACCTGTTCTTTGTTTTCCCTTATTTTACTGATTTATGAAGTATACAGGGTTATATTTAAATGCAATTTAAGCTACATGCACCCATGAATGTTATTTGTACTTGAACTTTCTTTGATACTGGTAGACTAGGTTTGAAATAGTCTGTTTTACAGTAGCACATTTCTGAACTTTTATTAAAAATAGTGGATAATTTTACAGGTGGTAGTAATTGAAATTAATGGTGAAAATAGTTACTTTATTGGATGTTCACTAAATGTCAGGCACCAGACATTTCACAGTTATTAACTCTTGTCATGATGACTTTTTTGTACTCCCTTTTATAGAAAAGGCCTGGAAAAATTTATAAATAGATATACAGCATGAAAGAGTTCTGAATTAAGTATCATCCTTCTCCATGAAAATACAGCTAAGGAAAACTCAGAAAAGCTGGGCAGTGGAAAAGTATTTTCTCTTAGCACAGACATTGATTCTTTAAGACTACACCCCAGTGTATGGAACTCAACTTAAAAGAGTTTGGAACATAATTTATACTTAAATATGAGAGAAGCTGTCTAGGAAAGAACCATTGTGAATACAATGGGAATGCTATAATTCATCCCAATTTGTAATCATCTAATCTCAGGATAACCAGTGTGAAAAATCTTTCACCATAAATTCAACTTCAGTAGATAACCTGAGAATTAATATTGGAGAGAAACCATATGAATTTAGTGAATGTGGAAAAGCTTTCGTCTGTGTCACATGTCAAAAGATACTAAAGATTTCTTGTTGGAGAAAATATCTGTGCATAAGAATGTTGGAAAGCCTTCAGCTTGAAACAGATCTCCTTCAGCATGATCAAATTCATACTAGAGAGAAACCTTATGAATGTAATGAATGTGGAAAAACCTTTAGTCTGAAAGAAAACCTCATAGAGCATAAGAAAATGCATACTGGAGAGAAATCACATAAATGTGCTGAATGTGGTAAAGTATTCTCTCGACTCTCATCCCTTACTCTACATTTGAGAAGTCATACAGGAAAGAAACCATATAAATGTAATAAATGTGGAAGAGCCTTCAGCCAGAAGGGAAACTTCCTTTCTCATCAGAAACATCATACTGGAGAGAAACCTTATGAATGTGGAAAAGTTTCTATTCAGATGCCAAGCCTCATTAAACACCAGAGAAACTGTACTGGGAACAAACCCTATGCATGTAAGGAATGTGGGAAAGCCTTCAATGGCAAATCATATCTCACTGAGCATGAGAAAATTCATAGAGAGAAACCATTTGAATGTAATCAATGTGGAAGAGCCTTTAGTCAAAAGCAGTACCTCATTAAACATCAGAACATCCATAGTGGGAAGAAACCCTTTAAATGTAATGAGTGTGGGAAAGCATTTAGCCAGAAGGAAAACCTCATTATCCATCAAAGAATACATACTGGAGAGAAACCTTATGAATGTAAAGGTTGTGGGAAAGCTTTCATTCAGAAGTCAAGCCTCATTAGACACCAGAGAAGTCATACAGGAGAGAAACCCTATATATGTAAGGAATGTGGGAAAGCCTTTAGTGGAAAATCGAATCTCACTGAGCATGAGAAAATTCATATTGGAGAGAAACCTTATAAATGTAATGAATGTGGAACAATCTTCAGGCAGAAGCAATACCTCATTAAACATCACAATATTCATACAGGGGAGAAGCCCTATGAATGTAATAAATGTGGAAAAGCCTTCTCTAGAATCACATCACTTATTGTACATGTGAGAATTCATACAGGTGATAAACCTTATGAGTGTAAAATATGTGGGAAAGCCTTCTGTCAAAGCTCATCTCTTACTGTTCATATGAGAAGTCATACAGGTGAGAAGCCCTATGGTTGTAATGAATGTGGAAAAGCCTTCTCTCAGTTCTCAACTCTTGCTTTACATATGAGAATCCACACTGGAGAAAAACCTTATCGGTGTAGCGAATGTGGGAAAGCTTTTAGCCAGAAGTCTCATCATATTAGACACCAGAGAATTCATACTCATTAAAGCTCTATGAATGTCTTGGAATCAAACCTCCAACAGAATTCATAGTTAATAATATATGAGAAAATTCATCTGAAAGTAAAGTGACATGAATGTGGGAAGTCCTTCGGCAACAACTCAAAACTTAAAATACCGAGAATTTTCATGTGTTATAGTATCATGAAAACCTGAACCTCCACAACAAACGTTGTTAATGCTGTACTTTGAGGAGCAATATCATTGAAGTAAGGATCCAGTCATGGACACTAATCAACGTGGTTCTGGAAGGCCTACCTGATGCTTTAAGAAAAAGATATGAGAAATATAAAGATTTGAAATTAAGAGACAAAATTGTCATTTTCTGTTACATATTTTCTTACATATATAATCATCAAAATTATTTGCTCTTGATGCAGCCATAGAAAAGAGATCATGACAGATATTGTATCCAGAAATGTGTGCATGCCTTTATGGGAATTGGTAAATTGATAGAGGTAGTATCACAAGTTGGAAGGGAAATGATGAGTGATTCAAAAAATGGTCTCAGGGTAATTGACTCTTCATATGGAAAAATACTAGATCTTTGCTAGCATCATACATTAAAGTATTATGAAATCCAAAAGTGCTGACTAGAATTTAAAAAGCAAAACTTAGTAATACAAAAATTTTGTAAGAGAATGTTGTTATAGGGAAGAATTTCTAAAATAGATTCCAGAGTACCCACTTCTGAGTATATATACATATACCCAAGAAACTGATACATGTACCTTTATTCATTACAGCATGCATATGTTAGCAAAATTTGGAGATGTCTGTTGCTTGTGAAGTGGATGAGTGAAAGCACATTTCCTAGCAGTTATTAAATTTTATTTGTATTAATGGAAAGATCTGAAAAATCATGTAAAAATGAAGTGATTAATATAATTATACCTGTGTGAATTGGAATTAATACTAACCAACACTAGTATTAAGTATTGGTTTTGGGTGAACATTGCCTCTAGAAAGACAGGTGGAAGAAGGGAAATGGGACCAAGCATGGTAGTTAAAGGATACTTCAGTTTTGTATAAATGCTATCTCTTATTAAAAATAAAGATTACAAGTAAATATAACAAAAAGTTAGTTAATTTTGGACTTTGTAATATGTATGTTTATTCTAAGTTTGTTCTATTTTTAAATTTCTGGAAATTGTAAAAGAGGAATAGGAAAGCTGTATATGGCGTATATTTTATAATATATTCATTCCCAGTTATATGCTAATATTTTATAGAAAATACTTCTGAAATAACGTCTTTAAAGTACGAAAACTTTAATTGGGATGTTAGCTTAAATCAATTATTTAAATTCTGTCATATCACTAATCTGTATAGTCAGAAGTTACAGCATGATTTTGCAACAGATGCGGTAGATCACATACATTTAAGGTTCATATCATTTGATAATACTTGCCAACTTGGTAGGATTGGGTTTCACTTGAAATATTTATCAGAAATTTTAATTGTCCACATAACCAGTGCTGGCATTAGAAATGTGACATTTTTAAAATGAGGAAACCATGTTACTCTTAAAATTTTTTATATGCCCCTGAGTAAAACATCAACTCTTGCATTTCAGCTTCAATTTTAACCTCAGACTAATTTTTTTCTCTATTCTGCCAGACACAATCAATCCAGCTAGCCTCCAAGCCCCCAAGCCCCCTTGTTTATTTTCTCAGAGAAAATAGTACTGAAACGGAAGCTTGGACCTAAACAGTATTTTTTTATTTGAAGCAATTTTTTTGAGGATTTTTGTTTACTTGATTCCTTTTCACAACAAATTGACATATAGAAAGTTGTTAGTGCTCTTTTTGAATAGTGATAAAAATGAGTATGCAACATTTAACACCTTAGGCTGATTTCAAATATATCAATTTCTTCCGAGCTCACAGTAATGAAATGCTAATATAACTATAGCACTACGCTGCTTGTTAGCATTTTTGAAGGTTAGTTTTAGGATTATATATGCCCTGGGTTGTTTTCCATGGGTACCCGAGGTAATGTATCAAATAACATACATGTCTATTTACATGAATTTAAATTATCCTATTTTCTATTATTCCTCATTAAGCATTCTCTCATATTCCTTAACTGTTCTGTATTTGTACTTGTGCAGCTTCCAAGTCACCAGAGCAACTAGGAGCTCTAATTCAGACCCAGCTAGGAGGATTACCTTTTGGTGCCCATAGCTGGCTATTGCCAAGGCCCAGGAACAGGAATTATGATGCTCAGAGAGACTAGGATGAGCAACTGCTGCACGTTATTCTGTGATACTGTGTACCTATTTAGCCATCTCTCTCGATTCATCTTGCCACCAAACAGCACCCTTGTAAGTGGCCCTTACATTTGAGACATTTTTATTTCTGGGGAATAGATTACAGGCAAGAGATTGCAGATCAAAGGATATATGCTATTTTTTATTTTTAATAGATGCTATCAGTCATTTTGTAAAAAACTCTATTCCTGAAATAGATGGCATTATACTACTTAAATTCATTCTTGTGTGATGACTATAAACCTCACCCATTCCTGGATTTGCTTTACTGTAGATTTTCATAATTAGCCCATTTGTCTATAGTATTATTTATCTCTGTCAATTTTGAAGACCTCTTCATATATTAGACATTAGGAAATTGTCTATATAATAAATGATTTTTCCATTAAGTTTTTAAAAAATATGTAATCAAACATTAATTTTTTCAAAGCTTATAAATTGTTATGGAGATACTTTAATTTCTAGGTTGTATGTTATTTCTTAGGATTTCTTGCAAGTTGTTTTTCCTTTCAATATGTAAATATATAATCCTTCTAAAATTTAATTTTGTCATGTGAAATGAAAGTTCATTGTTTTCTTCCAGATGGGTTTCTAGTTGTACAGCATAATTTGTTTAATCCATCTGTTCAGGAGCAAATCACACAGCCCTGACACCAATCTAAATGTCCACGAGCAGAAATCACAGATTTGAACTGGCAGTCAAAAAAACAACAGAGTAGGCTTTAACCCAGGATTAGGTTTCCTACTAGATTTGTCCTGTCAAGAAAGTGTCTTCACAGCATGTTCATCAGTCTTGCTACTGCCCAAGCAAGCACAGCTCCTGGGGTCTAAGCGCTGCAGAGGAGAAAAAGAATGTGTGTGGTTTACGTCAGCACCTGGGAATATCAGCATTCTCATCCAACATTTTTTCCAGTAATCCACTGCATCTGCATCCGCATGGTGTGCCACCATCCCATGGGGGCACACACAGTTGTAAAACATACCCACTTCAGCACAGGGAAGCTGCTCAAGGTTTCCCAAGACTTGATGCATTAGTCACATAGGCTGTCAGTGTCTACATGCCAATTCACAGTGCAGGTACCCATCTAGGTACAGACTGCAAATGAAGAATTTACAGTATATTCAAGAAAACTTGTAGAAAGACAAATCTAAGGTCAACTTTCCAGACATGGGTTAGTGAGAATGGCCTGTTCTTAATTCTTTACTGATGCTGTCCTTTTCCTATTCAAGTAAAACTTCTGTTGTGTGATCCTTTAAGCATATGATCTTTTCTTCACCTGAAACTGCCTTGTATTTTTTATTTATACCAAGATCTATTTCTGTATTCTCTTGTTTCACTAAACTATTATTCTATTCCTATACTAATAACATTAATTGATAACATTTCTTTAACATTAGCCCTCTTGTATTTTTTCTTTTGTTTTTTCTTTTTTTTCTGCCCTCTTGTATTTTGATACTGCATAATAGAGCGAGTTTTCCTTGCTGTTTTTCCATTTTATTTGCTCTTCTGTTAACATTCTTTTTATATAAACAAGGATAATTTCTCATTACAAAAACCCTTTAGTATTCTAATTGGAATTGCATTAAATATATACACTTATTTTGGAAGTAAAAACATTTATATTAGCTCTGCCCCAAGACATAGTATACCTTTGCATTTGCTGAGATTGTGATTTCATGTCCTTCATCATGAGCATTCTGAACAAGGTATTTAAAACCCATCCCTGCTTTATACTATTATATTCAAGGAAGGTTTGTTACTTGGGTGAATAAGAAAAGTCCCAGTGAAGGACTGAATGTATCCCCTCAAAATTTAGATGTTGAAGTCCTAAACCCCAGTGTGATGGTATTTGAAGGTGGGCCTTAGGGAGGTATTTAGTTTTAGACTGTGTCATGAGGATGGGACACCCACGATAGGAATAGTGCCCTATCCTATAAGAATAGAAGAGAACGCTCTCTCCAGGTGTATGCACTTAGGGAAGGCCATATGAGCACACAATGAAGGAAGCTGTCTGCAAGACAGGAATTGGACCTTCACCAGGATTTGACAGCAATCTGATCTTTGATTTCCCAGCTTCTTCGGATTTAAGAAATAAACGTCTGTTGAACTACTTGGTCTATGGTATTTTGTTAAAAGTAGCCCAAACTACAACCCTTTCCTCAATTCAACTCCATTCAATTATATATGGGGCATGTGCTCATATTAATATATAAATAAGACAAGGGGACTTTTCATTAGAGTAGTCAAACCTCATTACCAAGCTCTGTAATTTTGGGGAATTTATAAAACTTCCCTAAGCCCCAATTTCTTCACTTTAAGAATTGTTGGACAGGAAATATGTGAGAACTATATAGTTCCTGGGAATGATGTCACCAAAATGTTGAACTAGGAAGAGCTAAGCTGTTGCAAACAGAATATCCAAGCTTTCTGCACCAACTTTGTGGTGCCCCTGGAAAAGAGTGAAAAGTTTACAGGAACAAACAAATGACCAGTCAAGAAAAAAATGTCTTCAAAATGTTTTGTGGCATTTTTACTCTTGCCCCATTCCCCCAGCATGGAAGTGATTTTCGTCTGAGTAAGCAGCACCCCAGTTTTCCCTGTCAATCTGGAGGGAATAGAGCAGACCATGTCTGCAAATTATTATGTATATCTGTAATAACCTGTCTTGAGGATGCAAAAAGGACTAATGCAACTCATCTGTCTCTAATTACTCAGAATGCAGGTGGGAAAAGCAGCAGGCACTGCTTAAACTTCTAAGGTATACTATAAACCTACAGATACCTAAAGAAAGAGATTATGGCTGGAAACCAAATAGATAATCTATGGCCTAGAGGAGAAGCTGGGGTAAGACTTTGGGAAATTAGAACATTCAAAAGTAAATGTATGTATAGGATACTTTACGAAGACATGCTGTGGGGAAGTTGAGGTTCCTATGGCCAGGATCCTCACTGATCTTAAACCATCTGGTGATGTAACAGACTGTTGCTAGGCTACCGCTTCCACACCCTTAGGCAATAAGCTATTATTGTGCTATATAGAGAGCTGGCCTAGTGCTGTGGACGGAGGCAGAGACGCTGGTGCTCGACCTACGGCCGGGAGAATAAGCCGGGTAATAAACCCTTTCACCCCAAAGAACGTTTTGCTGTCAATTTCTTTGGTCACATTGAATACATAGCGAACTTCCCCGGGGCTGAAACCCATTGGCAAGACAATTGGCGAAAGTTGGCAGTGTTCATTGTTGACCAAGGAAAAGGACAGGCTGCCCTTATGGGAGGGGTACTTCAGCGGGTGCCCCTGTGAATGGGGAGACAGTGGATTATCCCCCAATGGGTATGTGGTCTGAAGTGGCACCTCCTAGAGGACTGGGCCCCACCCATGACTGGAGGCAAGTGGAGGTGACACCTGAGGCAGTAGGGGTGCCCCTTGGTATAGTAAGTAAATACTTTGAGAAACAGTGCCCATGAGGCTGCGGGAACTGTGGGTTGGCTGCTTCTCACAGTATTAAAAAGGTCTAAAGAAGAGAACCAAGAAATGGCAGCATGAGAAGAGAACATGAGCTGCAAACTTCTCTGGATTCCCTGAAGAGGGAAATGGCATTGATGCGAGAGGAGATAGCACGAGAATGCTGGCATCAAGGTGCCATTGGAGAGGTAAACAGTTCTTTACAGAACGAGACAGCAACACTGCCAGGTGTTCTCAGGGAGGAAGATGCCATCAAGGAAAAAGATGAACTCCTGAGGGAAGCACAGGCGGAGGTAGTAGAGAACGTCAGCTGCAAAGCATTGAGGTGAAGGTAAGAGAGCTTCTGAAGACTGAGCTAGCATTGCTGCGAGACACAGTAGAAAAGGTAAAGGTTGTAGCAGAGGAGGCACTTGGGGGAGGGAAGAGAAAGGTGCCATCAACCCCAGAAATGGAGGAGCTGGGGAAGGATGAAGGGGTGGTGCTGGAGGCACTGGTTCCTCCTGTATTGAAAGCACACCCAGTGGTTGTAAAGAAAATAAAGACCCAGCAGCTGAAAGTTCCCCAAGGAGAGGAGCAGCCCTCTTCCCCAGGTCGTGGAGCACTCTATGGTCCGCCCCTTTACTCAGGCTGAGCTGGTGGATTTGGGCTCCTGGTTTAGGCAGAAGCCCTTGGAGTCAATGACAGCTTGGCTCCTGCGTCTGTGGGACTTAGGGGTGGATGGAATTGTTCTGTTGGGATCAGAGATGGGAAAGCTGGCTTCCCTGACAGTGCAGCCTGCCTTGAGGCAGCGATTACAAAATGCACATCAGACCCCAGGGAGTCACTCCCTCCTCAATTGGGTTATGGCTGCACTTCATGCTGTGTGGCCCAATCTGGGTGATCTACCACCCTCTCCTGTTAGGTGGCAGACGTATGCTGAGCTCCAACAGGTGTTATGAGAGCTAGGCATGAGAAGTGCCATCTATAGTCCAGAGAATTATGGCCCAGATAAAAGAGATTTTCACTACTAGGATGAGAAATATTGTACTTCAAATGGTTCCTACATCCCTCCTTGGGATTCTAGTGGCCATTCTTTCCCCTCACTTAGGGCATCCCATAAGTGAGGTGACATATACAGTAGCAGACTTAGGAGAGGCTGAAGCAACGAGAACTCAGAAAGAAATAAGGAGAATTTACAGGGCCCTGTGAAGGTTACGAGGACCCAGATGTGGGTTGATTTAATATGGGCAGGAGTAGATGGGAGGAAATTAGATGGGAAGTCAAATAGGATCTTACTAGAGCTATGGCAACAGTTGAAACCAGAGCAGCAGTTCCAGCCATTAAGACCAAAGAGGCAGAGGTCGGAGGCAGAGCCACAAGTCCAGCCTGTGTGTTTGCAAGACTTCTTGCTGGAGAGCGAGCCAACCTCACTTGAGCCCACACAGGAAGGTGATTGGGGAACATGGTTTGACTGAGGGGAAGGTCAAGGTATCTGCCCTGAGAGACCAGGGGGGGACTGGTGGCCACATGTTGAAATAGCTATCCATTGGTCCCCAGTAAACATACAACGTGTCCTGGCTCTGGTGGACACTGGGGCTAAATGTTCACTGATTCATGGTAACCCTGAATGGTTTGCTGGGACCCCCACTATCATAGACGGATATGGGGGGAAGGCTATCAGAGTGAAAAAAGCTCAAATTCCTTTGGGACTAGGGCATCTACCCCCAAAAGAGTATACTGTGTATATATATCTCCTACCCCTGAGTATATTTTGGGGGTTGATATCCTGCAGGGTCTATGGTTGCAGACCACTGCAGGTGACTTCAGACTGAGAGTACTTTTGGTGAAGGCAGTTCTGAGGGGACATGCTAGGCACCCGCCCATAGCTTTGCCTGTGCCTTGACGGGTGACTAATACCAAACAATACAAACTGCCTGGAGGACATAAAGAGATTGGAGAAACTCTCCAGGAGCTGGAAAAGGGGAGTATTATAAAGCCCACCCATAGTCCTTTCACTTTACAAGTGTGGCCAGTAAAAAAGCCACATGGCTCCTGGCGTGTGACTGTGAATTACTGAAAACTGAATAAAGTCATACCCCCTATGCATGCTGCTGTCCCTCTATTGCAGCCTTGATGGATACCCTCAGCCATGAACTAGGAACATATAATTATGTGGTAGATCTTGCTAATGCCTTCTTTTCCATTGACATTGAGCAGGAAAGTCAGGAATCATTTGCCTTCACATGGGAAGGATGGCAATGGACTTTCACCATCCTCCCACTGGGGTACCTCCACAGCCATACCATCTGTCATGGACTTGTAGCCCAGGACTTGACGACATGGGAGAAACCACCAACAGTGTGGCTGTACCATTATATTGATGATGTCATTCTCATGTCCTATTCTCTTTCAGATTCAGAAGGTGCAGCACCTAGACTCCTGCAACATTTACAGGAGAAAGGACGGGCTGTGAACAGCACCAAGGTTCAGGGACCTGCTTTGTCTGTCAAATTCTTGGGGTTGTCTGGTCGGGTAAGACCAAAGTTATACCAGAAGCAGTTGTAGATAAAGTCCAGGCCATTCCTACCCCCACAACTGTAGCATTGCTACAGGAGTTCCTGGGTCTTCTAGGCTACTGGACAGTGTTTATCCCACAATTGGCACAAATTCTGAAGACCTTATACTGGTTGGTACGAAAGGGTGTCAGGTGGGACTGGGATGAGACATGTACATCTGCCTTTACTACAGCAAAATGGGCAGTCACGGCTGTGCAGGCCTCGAGTGTGATAGACCCATCAAGGCCCTGTGAGCTAGATGTTCCTGTGACTGAAGACCATTATGGCTGGGGTCTCTGGCAGCAGCTTGAATGAACACGCCAACCGTTGGATTCTGGACACAACTCTGGAAAGGGGCAGAGGTACGATACACTTTGATAGAAAAACAACTGGCTGCCGTGTATCACACCTTGCTGGCTACAAAACCCATCACTGGAATGGCCCCAATAAAGGTAATAACCACCTATCCCATTTTGGGGTGGGTACGAGTTTGGACCCAAAAGCCAAGGAGTGGTGTGGCACAAACACCCACACTAGCCAAGTGGGGTCCTTACCTACAGTAGCGTAGTGCCCTCTCTATCAACCCCTTGAGTTAAGAACTCCAATGTTTGTTGGGGCTGGTGACATATACTAGTGAAAAACAGGAAGAATTTGCTTTTGAACCATTAGAAGCAGAGAGTCCCTATCGGGAGGGAAGAGCCCCTATACCCGAAGATGCATGGTACACAGATGGCTCCAGCCATGGGCAGCCCCCAAAATGGAGGGCCATAGCTTTCTGTCCTAAGACTGAGACAATATGGATGGAAGATGGTGAGGGGAAGAACAGCCAGTGGGAAGAGTTGCGGGCTGTGTGGCTTGTGATCAGCCTGGAGCCCTCCCCTATAGTTGTCTGCACTGATAGCTGGGCTGTCTATCGGGGCTTGACCCTGTGGCTACCAACCTGGTACCATGCCAACTGGCTGGTTGGTCACCGACCCCTTTGGGGGCAATAAATGTGGCAAGATTTATGGGCCTGTAGTGAGACTAAAATAATTACAGTATACCATGTGACAGGTCATTTGTCACTGGCACCCCCAGGAAATGATGAATCAGATAAGTTGGCCCAGATACGTTGGTTAGAAGGAAAGCCTGCCTCTACATCAGTGTTTCTTGCCTATGGGGCAAAAAGACAATGTGGGCCATAGCCCGTTGGTGGGGCTTGCCTTTGACCTTCGACGAAGTTAGTATAGCCTGGCAGGAGTGTGTCGTGTGCTCCAAAAGGAACTTACACCGAGTTCCACAGCAACATGGAACAATAGCTAAGGGACCTATACCCCTCATCAGGTGGCAGATAGACTATATTGGGCCTCTACCTGTGACAGAAGGATATCGCTATGCTATGACTTATGTGGACACAGCTACTGGACTTCTGGTTGCTTTTCCTACCCATTCTACAGACCAGCAGATGACCAAAAGAGGCCTGGAGCATCTCTTTGCTGCCTATGGCCCACCACAGGTAATTGAGAGTGATCAGGACACTCATTTTACTGAACATACACTGCAAGAATGGGTGCAGCAGCTGGGAATCAAATGGAAGTTTCATGTGCCATACAATCCTACAACAGCAGGCATGATAGAGAGGCAAAATGGCTTGTTAAAATCCGGACTAAAGTCAGATAACAATAGTCTGCAGGGATGGTCAGTCTGCTTATAGACTGTGCTACAACTGCTTAGAGACCCCGAAAGGGAGCCCTGAGCCCTGTAGACATGTTAACACATATGGCTGCCTCCCCTAGACAACTGCAAGTACAAACCAAGGAAGAATCACTGAAGCCAACATTTGGCCACCAGATTAACATCTTGCTGCCAGCATCAACTGCACTGAACCCCAGAGACTCTATTGAGTGGACATGGCCTTGGACCTTTCTACACAGGGACCATAGATGGCTGGCTCTCCTGGCACCTGGGGGACAAGGCCTGGGAACTTTCGGGAGCTTCCTGTGTATTCCTGGAATAACAGCACAGTGGCCGCCAAAGGTCACAGTAGTATATCCTGAATGGTCAGAAGATAGGAGCATCTTACTGGGGAATTTTATCATTATGGCCAGTGCATGCACCTCCAGTAGCACTATATATAGACCCTTTAGTAACCCCCATGGGGAAAGGAGTAAAAGTATGGTATACTAGACCTGGAAGGGACCCCCTTCCTGCTACAGTCCTATCACAGGACCACTCTCTTGCATGTATCCTACCTGATGCACAAGATTTACCTCTGTTGGTGGCATTAAAACATGTGTCTTATTGCCCCTAAAGTCTTTGTGGATTGGGAACACACTCTAGTGTGAGGATTATTATAATTTTTTGTTATTAGGAACCTCCTCTGGCTTGAGGATCATTATAATTTTTCTTAGCTGTATCAAAATCTTGTTGAATCTTAATTTTTGTTATCTCTAAGTTGTTTTATCCTCTGTTGGTATTGTGGAAACTGGTTACAGTGCTCCAGCTTTCTTGCACAGGGACCATTGCGGAAGATTGAAAGCATGTAGATTGTAAGGCAAGAATCCTAGAGGTGTGGAGTGTTGGGAAGTTGGGGTTCCTATGGCCAGGATCCTCACTGAACTTAAACCACCTGATGATGTAACTGGCCTGTTGCTAGGCTACCGCCTCCACATCTTTAGGCAATAAGCTTTTATTGCACTATATAGAGAGCTCGGCCCATTGCTCTGGGAGGAGGCAGAGACATTAGTGCTCGACATACCATCAGTAGAACAAGCTGGGTAATAAAACATTTTACCCCAAAAAATGTTTTGCTGTTATTTCTTTGGTTACATTGCATCCATAGCAAACTTTCCCAGGGCTGAAACCCATTGGAAGACATCAATGCATTCATTTTAGTGGACTTCAACACAGCACTCACTTCAAAGGACAGATCAACCAGACAGAAAATAAGTAAGGAGACAGAGGCACTAAACAGCACATTAGAACAGATGCACCTAACAGACACTTACAGAACATTCCACCCAAAAGCACCAGGAAACACATTCTTCTCAAGTGCACATGGAACATTTTCCAGAATAGATCACATACTAGGCCACAAAAAGAGCCTCAATAAATTTAAAAAGATTGAAATGGTACCAACTAGGGGAGGATTAAAGATGACAGCATGAGAGGTGAGAAACCATATATAATATGAAAATGTAGTTAATACAACTAATCCTAAAAGAGCAACAGGAAAGAAGTCTGCGCCAGACTACATACACCTGAAGAAAAGAGAAGACCTCACGAAATGGTAACATAACAAACCCTTGACCCAGTGGGACCCGAGCCCTTCCCCAACCCCAGCTCACCAGCAGGAGGAAGAGAAACAGAGCGGGTAAGGGGTGGAAGCCAAGGACTACTGAACACCCAGTCCTGGAGATCTGCTTTGGGAGCATAAACCCACATTGCATGGTGCTCTTGAGATTAGTGGGGTTGGAAAGCTAATACAGGCAGAACTCTTGAAGAGACTGAGATTCCAGAGGTTTGTGGAAAACAGAGATCCACATCTGGCTGCCCTGGGACAAAAGAAATGCGGGCAGTCTGAGAGACTTCACAACAGCCAGAGGACTGCTAAAGGTGCAAGGATTACAAAGAGCATGCTGCTCAGGAGAAAGGATAGGTAGACAAATTTTCTCGGTGCACTCTGCCAGGCAGGATGGAAACTTTCTGGAGCTTCAGGCACTCCATCCCATTGGCTGGCTACTCAGCTCCGAGGCCCCCCCTATGATACACAGCCTGCTGCCCCTTCCTCCTAACCTGCTGGCACCGGCTCACAAACTGGCAGTCCCTGCACAGTCCTCAGGCCAGCCAGAGGGAGGCCTGACCTACGGCAGCTACAAACGCAAAGCACAGAGGCTTACACCTATGTGCATGGCACACTGGTCTGACAGTGGAGATAGGCAAAACAGGGGGAAGCAGGAAAAAGTCCTTTCCTCCACGAGGCACCAACACCGCTCCCCTGTGACCCCCGGCATCACTCCAGGGGCTGAGCAGCTCCAGAGAGTAGAGCTTCTGGGCATTAGAGGGTACCACATACAAACATGAAACATCAGAGGAACCTGGTTCAAACCAAAATCCCACAAACAACAGAAAAAATGCCAAGTGAAACTGAACTCATCAATCTGAAAGAGAGTTCAAAATAAAAATCATAAACATGCTAATGGAGGTACAGAAAAATATTCAAGAACACAGGGACGAATTTAGAATGGAGATTCAATGACTGAGAAATTCCATATCTGAAATGAAATATACAGTGGAGGGATTTAAAAGCAGATTAGATGTACTAGAAGAGAAAGTAAATGGAAAAGAAATTAAAGAAGAGGAATACAAAGAAGCTGAGGCATAGAGAGATAAAAGAGTCTCCAGGAATGAAAGAATATTGAGAGAACTGTGTAACCAATCCAAACAGAACAATGTTTGCATTATTGGAGTACCAGAAGAAAAAGAAGAGAGAAAAAGGGATAGGAAGTGTCTTTGAGGCAGTAATTGCTGAAAACTTCCCCAGTCTGGGGAAGGAGATAATCTCTCAGGCGACGTAGGTGCACAGATCTCCCAATACAAGGGACCCAAGGAAGACAAAGCCAAGACATATAATATTAAAATGGAAGAGATCAAGGATAAAGACAGACTTAAAAATTTTTTGGGGGGATCATTAATGTACAATCACTTGAACAACATTATGGTTACTAGATCCCATATTATCAAGTCAGCCCCACATACGCCACTACAGTCACTGTCCATCAGCATAATAAGATGGTATAGAATCATTACTTGCTTCTCTATACATACTGCCTTTCCTGTGCCCCCGCCGCTGCATTAAGTGTGCTAATTGTAATGCCCCTTTTCCCCCCTTACCCTCCCTTTCCACCCATCCTCCCCAGTCCCTTTCCCTTTGGTAACTGTTAGTCCATTCGTGGGTTCTGTGACTCTGCTGCTGTTTTGTTCCTTCAGTTTTTTCTTTGTTCTTATACTCTACAGATGAGTGAAATCATTCGAGACTTGTCTTTCTCTGCCTGGCTTATTTCACTGAGCATAATACCATCTAGCTCCATCCATGTTGTTGTAAATGGTAGGATTTGTTTTCTTCTTATGGCTGAATAATAGTCCATTGTGTATATGTGCCACATCTTCTTATTTATTTATTTTTCCTTTATTTTTCTTTTATTATTATTATTTTTTATTTTGCTATTACCAGTATACAATCACATGTGCAAAATTATGGCCACTAGACTCCCCCACTATCAAGTTCCCACCACACACTCCACTGCAGTCACCATCCATCTTGGAGTCTCTGAGTCTGCTACTATTTTGTTCTTCAGTTTTGCTTCTTTGTTATACTCCACAAATGAGAAAAATCATTTGGCACATGTCTTTCTCCACCTGGATTATTTCACTGAGCATAATATCCTCTGACTCCATCCAAGTTGTTGCAAATGGCAGGATTTGTTTCCTTCTTATGGCTGAATAGTATTCCATTGTGTATATGTACCACATCTTTATCAATTCATCTACTGATGGACACTTAGGTTGCTTCCACATCTTGGCTATTGCAAAAAGTGCTGCAATAAACATAGGGGTGCATATGTGTTTTTGAATCTGCAAGTTATATTCTTTGGGTAAATTCCAAGGAGTGGGATTCCTGGGTCAAATGGTATTTGTATTTTTAGTTTTTTGAGGAACCTCCATATTCCTTTCCACAATGGTTGAACTAGCTTACATTACCACCAGCAGTGTAGGAGGGTTCCCCTTTCTCCACATCCTCGCCAGCATTTGTTGTTCTTAGTCTTTTGGATGCTGGCCATCCTTACTGGTTTGAGGTGATATCTCATTGTGGTCTTAATTTGCATTTCCCTGATGATCAGTGATGTGGAGCATCTTTTCATGTGTCTGTTGGCCATCTGAATTTCTTCATTGGAGAACTGTCTCTTCATATGCTCTGCCCATTTTTTAATCAGGTTATTTGCTTTTTAGGTGTAGAGGCATGTAAGTTCTTTATATATTTTGGATGTTAACCCCTTGTCGGATATGTCATTTACAAATATATTCTCCCATACTGTAGGATGCCTTTTTGTTCTGTTCATGGTGTCCTGTGCCATACAGAAACTTTTTAGTTTGATGTAGTCCCATGAGTTCATTTTTGCTTTTGTTTCCCTTGCTCGAGGAGATGCGTTCAGGAAGAATTCGCTCATGCTCATATTCAGGAGATTTTTGCCTATGTTGTCTTTTAAGAGTTTTATGGTTTCATGACTTACATTCAGATCCTTGATCCATTTCGAGTTTACTTTTGGTATGGGGTTAAACAATAATGCAGTTTCATTCTCTTGCATGTAACTATCCAGTTTTGCCAACACCAGCTGTTGAAAAGGCTGTCATTTCCCCATTGTATGTCCATGGCTCCTTTTATCATATATTAATTGCCCATATATTGTTGGGTGTATATCAGGGCTCTCTAGTCTGTTCCATTGGTCTATGGGTCTGTTCTTGTGCCAGTACCAAATTGTCTTGAGTACTGTGGCTTAGTAGTAAAGCTAGAAGTCGGGGAGCATAATCCCCCAGCTTTATTCTTCCTTCTCAGGATTGCTTTGGCTATTTGGGGTCTTTTGTGGTTCTGTATGAATTTTAGAATGGCTTTCTCTAGTTCGTTGAAGAATTCTGTTGGTATTCTGATAGGAATTGCATTGAATCTGTAGATTGCTTTAGGCAGGATGGCCATTTTGACAATATTAATTCTTCCTATCCATGATCACGGGATGTGTTTCCATTTATTGGTATCTTCTTTAATTTCTCTCATGAATGTCTTATAGTTTTCAGAGTATAGGTCTTTCACTTCCTTGGTTAGGTTTATTCCTAGATATTTTATTCTTTTTCATGCAACTTTGAATGGAATTGTTTTCCTGATTTCTGTCTCTGCTAGGTCACTGTTAGTGTATAAAATGCCACCGATTTCTGCGTATTTATTTTGTATCCCGCAACTTTGCTGAATTCAGATATTAGATCTAGTAGTTTTGGAGTAGATTCTTTGGGGTTTTTTTATGTACAATATCATGTGCAAACAGAGACAGTTTAACTTCTTCCCTGCCGATCTGGATGCCTTTTATTTCTTTGTGTTGTCTGATTGCCGTGGCTAGGACGTCCAGTACTGTGTTGAATAGAAGTTGGGAGAGTGGGCATCCTTGTCCTGTTCCCAATCATAAAGGAAAAGCTTTTAGCTTCTCACTGTTAGGTATAATGTTGGCTGTGGGTTTGTCATATATGGCCTTTATTATGTTGAGGTACTTGCCCTCTATACCATTTTGTTGAGAGTTTTTATCATGAATGGATGTTGAATTTTGTCAAATGCTTTTTCAGCATCTATGGAGATGATCATGTGCTTTTTGTCCTTCTTTTTGTTGATGTGGTGGATGACGTTGATGGATTTTTGAATATTGAACCATCCTTGCATCCCTGGAATAAATTCTACTTGATCATGATGGGTGATTCTTTTGATGTATTTTTGAATTCCATTTGCTATTATTTTGTTGAATATTTTTGCATCTATGTTTATCAGGGATATTGGTCTGTAATTTTCTTTTTTTGTGGTGTCTTTACCTGGTTTTGGTATTAGAGTGATGCTGGCCTCATAGAATGAGTTTGGAAGTATTCCCTCTTCTTTTACTCCTTGGAAAACTTTAAGTAGGATGGGTATTAGGTCTTCACTAAATGTTTGATAAAATTCAGCGGTGAAGCCATCTGGTCCAGGCATTTTGTTCTTAGGTAGGTTTTTAATTACCAGTTCAATTTCATTGCTGGTAATTGGTCTATACAGATTGTCTGTTTCTTTCTGCATCAGGGTTGGAACGTTGTATTTTTCTAGAAAGTTGTCCATTTCTTCTAGGTTATCCAGTTTGTTAGCATATAATGTTTCATAGTATTCTCTAATAATTCTTTGTATTTCTGTTTTGTCCGTCATGATTTTTCCTTCCTCATTTCTGATTCTGTTTATGTGAGTAGACTCTCTTTTTTTCTTGATAAATTTGGCTAGGGGTTTATCTATTTTGTTTATTTTTTCGAAGAACCAGCTCTTGCTTTCATTGATCCTTTCTATTGTTTCATTCTCTATTTTATTTATTTCTGTTCTAATCTTTATTATGTCCCTCCTTCTACTGACTTTGGGCCTCATTTTTTCTTCTTTTTCTAGTTACGTTAATTGTGAGTTTAGACTGCTCATATGGGAATATTCTTCTTTCCTGTCGTAGGCCTGTATTGCAATATACTTTCTTCTTTAGCACGGCCTTCGCTGCATCCCACAGATTTTGCAGTGTTGAGTTATTGTTGTCATTTGTCTCCATATATTGCTTGATCTCTCTTTTTATTTGGTCATTGATCCATTGATTATTTAGGAGCTTGTCATTAAGCCTCCATGTGTTTGTCGTATTTTTCATTTTCTTTGTGTAATTCATTTCTAGTTTCATTCCTTTGTTGTCTGAGAAGCTGGTTGGTATAATTTCAATCTTTTTCATTTTACCAAGGCCCTTTTTGTGGCCTAGTGCATGATCTATTTTTCAAAATGTTCCATGTGACCGTGAGAAGAATGTGTATTCTGCTGCTTTTAGGTGTAGATTTCTGTATATGTTTGTTAGGTCCATCTGTTCTAATGTGTTGTTTAGTGCCTCTGTCTCCTTACTTATTTTCTGTCTCGTTGATCTGTCCTTCAAAGTGAGTGGTATGTTGAAGTCTCATAGAATGAATGCATTGCATTCTATTTACCCCTTGAATTCTGCTAGTATTTGTTTCACATATGTAGGAGCTCCTGTGTTGGGTGCATAGATATATATAATGGTTATATCTTCTTGTTGGATAGATCCTTTTATCATTTTGTAATGTCTTTCTTTGTCTCCTGTGACTTTCTTTGTTTTGAAGTCTATTTTGTCTGATATAAGTACTGCAACTCCTGCTTTTTTCTCCCTATTAGTTGCATGAAATATTTTTTCCATCCCTTCACTTTTATTCTGTGTATGTCTTTGGATTTAAAGTGAGTCTCTTTTAGGCAGCATATAGATGAGTCTTGTTTTTCTATCCATTCAGTGACTCTATATCTTTTGATTGGTGCATTCAGTCCATTTACATTTAGGATGATTATGGAAAGGTATGGACTTATTGGCATTGCAGGCTTCAGATTCATGGTTACCAAAGGTTCAAGGTTAACTTCATTACTATCTAAGAGTCTAACTTAACTCACTTAATATGCTATTACAAACACAATCTAAAGGTTCTATTTTTGTTTTGTTTTGTTTTTCCTCCTCCTTTTTCTTCCTCCTCCATTCTTTATATATTAGGTATCATATTTTGTACTGTTTGTCTATCCCGTGGTTGACTTTTGGGATAGTTAATTTAATTTTGCATTTTCTTAGTTAATAGCTGTTCTACTTTCTTTACTGTGGTTTTATTACTTCTGGTGACAACTATTAAACCATAGGAACACTTCCATCTATAGCAGTCCCTCCAAAATACACTGTAGAGAGAGTTTGTGGGAGGTAAATTCTCTCAGCTTTGGCTTATCTGGCAATTGCTTAATCCCTCCTTCAAATTTAAACGATAATATTGCCGAATAAGGTAATCTTGGTTCAAGGCCCTTCTGCTTCATTGCATTAAATACATCATGCCACTCCCTTCTGGCCTGTAAGGTTTCTGCTGAGAATTCTGATGATAGCCTGATGAGCTTTCCTTTGTATGTGCTCTTATTTCTCTCTCTGGCTGCTTTTTATAGTCTGTCCTTATCCTTGATATTTTCCATTTTAATTACTAGTATATGTCTTGATGTTGTCTTCCTTGGGTCTGTTGTTTTGGGAGATCTGTGCACCTCTATGGCCAGAGAGACTATCTCCTCCCCCAGATTGGAGAAGTTTTCAGCAATCACCTCCTCAAAGACACTTTCTATCCATTTTTCTCTCTTCTTCTTCTTCTTGTACCCCTATAATGCGAATATTGTTCCGTCTGGATTGGTCACACAGTTCTCTCAATATTCTTTCTTTCTTAGAGATACTTTTTTCTCTCTCTGCCTCAGCTTCTTTGTATTTCTATTCTCTAGTTTCTATTTCATTTACTATCTCTTCTACCTCGTCTAATCTGCTTTTAAATCCCTCCATTGTATGTTTCATTTCAGATATGGAATTTCTTAATGATTGAATCTCTGACTTAAATTATTTCCTGAGTTCTTGAATATTTTTCTGTACCTCCATAAGCATGTTTATAATTTTTATTTTGAACTCTCTTTCATGAAGAGTCATGAGTTCAGTTTCATTTGGCCCTTTTTCTGGGGTTTGTGAGATTTTAGTCTGAACCATGTTCTTTGGCGTTTCATATTTCTGTGTGGTGCTCACAAGTGCACAGAAACTCCAGTCTCTGGACCTCTCAGCCCCTAGAGTTATGTTGGGGGTCATAGGTGAATGGAGCTGGTGCCTGGGGGGAGGAAACTTCTGTTTCCTGATTCCCGTCTGCAGTGTCTGTTGCCAGTGTTGGAGCCAGTGGGCTAAGCACACACGTTTAAGCCTCTGTGATTTGTGTCTCTAGCTGTTGTATTCTGGGCCTCCCTTTGGCTGACCTGACATCAGTGCAGTGACTGCTGGTTTGCGTGCAGGTGACTGCAGGCCAGTGGGAAAGCTTGGCAGGCTGCGTGTCACAGTGGGGGGCCTCAGAGCTGAGTAGGCAGCCAGGGTGATGGAGCACCTGAAGCTCCTCAAAGTTCCCAAGCAGCTGGGTAGAGCACGCAAACACAATCTTGTCCAGCTCTCCCTTCTCCCGTGCAGCAAGCTCCATGCAAAGCCTGCCCCTTCAGCAGCCCTCTTGCTGCTAGGAAGCCTCTCAGACTGCCCACCATTCCTCTGACACAGAGCGGCCGGGTGTGGATCCTGTCCTCCACAAATGGCCAGAGTGTCAGTCTCTGAGGCCCTCAACCCATCCAAGCTCCCCAACATCCAGAGCACCACACAGTATAGGCTTCCACTCAAAGCAGATCTCCAGGGCTAGATGTTCAGGAGTCCCAGGCTTCCACCCCCTCCCTGCTTTTTTTTTCCTCCTGCCATTGAGCTGGGGCAGGGGAAGGGCTTGGGCTGTGCCAGATTAAGGCTTTCATACGTTACCCTGCTTCATGAGGTCTGCTCTGTTTGTGATGTCTGTATGCAGTCTGGTTCAGCCTTCTTTCTTATTGCTGTTTTAGGATTATTTGTATTAATTACCTATATTTTTGTACTATTTGTGGTTTTGGGAGGAGTTCTCCATGTTATCTCTCACACCGCCATCTTGAATCTTCGCAGACAGACTTTTAAAAGCAGCTAGAGAGAGAAAAAAGATCACATACAAAGGAAAACCCATCAGGGTATCATCAGACTTCTCAACAGAAACCTTACAGGCCAGAAGAGAATGGCATGATATATTTAATGCAATGAAATTAAAGGGCCTCACGCCAAGAATACTCTACTCAGCAAGATTATCATTTAAACTTGAAGGAGGCATTTAACAATTTTCAGATAAGCAAAAGCTGAGAGAATTTTCCTCTCACAAACCACCTCTGCAGTGTATTTTGGAGGACTTCTATAGATAGAAGTGTTCCTTAGTCTAAATAGCTGTCAACAGATAAACAAAACCACAGTAAATAAAGTAGAACAATTAATTACTAAGCAGATGCAAAATCAAATCAGCTACCCCCACAGTCAAGGCATAGACATAGAATCCAGAATGTGATAACTAATATATTAAGAATGGAGGAGGAAGAAAAAGGAAAAAAAAACACCTTTAGGTTTTGTTTGTAGTAGCATAGGTGAGTTAAATTAGACTGTTAGATAGTTAGGGAATTACCCTTGAACCTTTGGTAACCACGAATCTAAAACCTGAAATGACAGTAAGTACATACCCATGATGGATAATCACCCTAAATCTAAAAGGACTGAATGCACCAATAAAAAGACATAGAGTCACTGAATGGATATAAACAAGACCTGTCTATATGCTGCCTATAAGAGACTCAGTTCCAACCCAAAGTCATACAGAGACTAAAAGTAAAGGGATGGAAAAAGATACATCATGAAACTAATAGGGAGAAAAGAGGAGAAATTGCAGTACTTTAACAAAAAAAAGTAGACTGCAAAACAAAGTAAGAAGAGATAAAGAAGGATATTACATAATGATAAAGGGGTCCCTCCAACAACAGGATATAACCATTAGAAGTAGCAATGCACCCAACACAGGAGCACATACATATGTGAAAAAAATACTAACAAAATTAAAGGGGAAAATAGAATGCAATACTTTCATTTTAGGTGAATTCAGCACATCACTCACTCCAAAAAACAGACCAACCAGTCAGAAAATATGTAAGGAGATATAGGCACTTAATAACACATTAGAACAGATGGACTTAACGGATATCTACATAACACTCCATCCAAAAGCAACAGAATACACATTCTTCTCAAGTGCACATGGAATATTTTCAAGAATAGATTTTATACTATGCCCTAGTAAATTCAAAAAGATTGAAATTGTACCAACCAGCTTCTCAGACCACAAAGGTATGAAACTAGAAATAAATTATGCAAAGAAAATGAAAAACCCACAAACATATGGAGGCTTAACAACATGGTCCTACATAATGAATGGATCAATGACCAAATAAAAACAGAGATCAAGAAATATATGGAGACAAATGACAACAATAATTTGACACTTAAAAATCTGTGGGATGCAGTGAAGGCCATGGTAAGAGGTAAGTATATTGCAATACAGGCCTTCCCAGGCAATAAGAACAATCTGATATGGACAGTCTAAACTCACAATTAATGAAACTAGAAAAAGAAGAACAAATGAGGCCTAAAGTCATTAGAAGGAGGGAAATAATAAAGATTAAAGCAGAAATAAATAAAATCAAGAAGAATAAAACAATAGAAAGAATCAATGAAAGCAGGATCCGGTTCTTTGAGAGAATAAACAAGATAGATAAACCCTTAGCCAGATTTATGAAAAAAAGACATACGTAAACATAATAAAAAATGAGAATGGAAAAATCACTATGGACTCCACAGGAATACATAGAATTATTAGAGAATACGATGAAAAATTATATGCTAATTAATTGGATAACCTAGAAGGAATGAACAACTTTCTAGAAATACAACCTTCCAAGACTGACCCAGAAAGAAACAGAAAAATCTGAACAGACCAATTACCAGCAACGAAACTGAATCGGTAATCAAAGAACTACCTAAGAAACAACCTCTCAACCAAATGGTTTCACTGCTGAATTGTATAAAATATCTAGTGAGGACTTTATACCCATTCTCCTTAAAGTTTTCCAAAATGTGGAAGAGGAGGGAATACTTCCAAACTCATTTTATGAAGCCAGCATCACCCTAATACAAAAACCAGTAAAAGACACCACAAAAAAAGAATATTACACACCAATATCCCTGATGAACATCGATGCAAAAATACTCAACAAAATATTAGGAAACCGAATTCAAAAATACATCAAAAAGATCGTCCCTCATGATCAAGTGGGATTCATCCCAGGGATGCCAGGATGGTAAAATATTCGAAAATCCATCAACATCATCCACCACATCAACAAAAAGAAGGAGAAAAACGACATGATCATCTCCAGAGATGCTGAAAAAGCAGTCAACAAAATTAAACATCCATTCATGATAAAAGCTCTCAACAAAATGGGTACAGAGGGTAAGTACCTCAACATAATAAAGGCCATATATAACAAACCCACAACCAACATCATACTTAACAGTGAGAAGCTGAAAGCTTTTCCTCTAAGATCAGGAACAAGACAAGGATGCCCGCTCTGCCGCTTTTATTCAACATAGTACTGGAGGTCCTAGCCATGGCAATCAGGCAACACAAAAAAATAAAAGGCATCCAGATTGATCAGGAAAAAGTTAAACTGTCACTGTTTGCAGATGACATGATACTGTACTTAATAAACCCTAAAGAATCCACTCAAAACTACTAGATTTAGTATCTGAATTCAACAATTTTGCAGGATACAATATCAATACACAAAAATCTGTTGTATTCCTATACACTAATGATGAACTAGCAATAAGAAAAATCTGGAAAACAATTCCATTCACAATTGCATCAAAAAGAATAAAATACCTAGAAATAAACCTAACTAAGGAAGTTAAAGACATATACCCTAATAGGTACAAGACACTTATGAGAGTAATTAAAGAAAATACCAATAAATGGAAACACATCCCATGCTCATTGATAGGAAGAATTAATATTGTGGAAAAGGCCATCATGCCAAAAGCAATCTATAGATTCAATGGAATCCCTATCAAAATAACAACAACATTCTTCAACAAACTAGAGGAAATAGTTCTTAAACTCATATGGAATCACAAAAGACTCCGAATATCCAAAGCAATCCTGAGAAGGAACAATAAAGTGGGGGGGATTACACTTCCTAACTTAAAACTCTACTACAAAGCCATAGTAATCAAGACAATTTGGTACTGGCACAAGAACAGACCCACAGACCAATGGAACAGACTAGAGAGCTCAGATATAAACCCAAGCATATATTGTCAATTAATATACAGTAAAGGAGCCATGGATATACAATGGGGAAATGACAATGTCTTCAACAACTGGTGTTGGCAAAATTGGACAGCTACACATAAGAGAATGAAACTGGGTTACTGTCTAAGTCCACACACAAAAATAAACTCAAAATGGATAAAAGACCTGAATGTAAATCATGAAACCATAAAACTCTTAGAAGAAAATATAGGCAAAAATCTCTTGAATATAAATATGAGCAACTCTTTACTGAACGCATCTCCTCAAGCAAGGGAAACAAAAGCATAAATGAAAAAATGGACTACATCAAACTAAAAAGTTTCTGTACAGCAAAAGACACCAATGGTAGCACAAAAAGGCATTCTACTGTATGGAAGAATATATTTATACATGACATATCCGATAAGGGGTTAACATACAAAATATATAAAGATTTCACCTGCCTGAACACTTAAAAAAGCAAATAACTGAATTAAAAACTGGGCAGAGGATCTGAACAGACAATTCTCCAAAGAAGAAATTCAGATGACCAACAGGCACATGAAAAGATGCTTCACATCATTAATCATCAGGGAAATGTAACTTAAAACCACAAAGAGATATCACCTCACTCCAGTTAGGATGGCCAATGTCTAAAAGACAAGTATCAACAAATGCTGGCGAGGACACAGAGAAAGGGGAACCCTCCTACACTGCTGGTGGGAATGCAAATTATTTCAACTAGTAGAAAGCAATATGGATGTTCCTCAAAAAACTAAAAGTAGAAATATCATTTGACCCAGGAATTCTACTCCTAAGAACTTACCAGGAAAGAACAAGATCCCTGATTCAAAAAGACATATGCACCCCCACGTTTATTGCAGCACTATTTAGAATAGTTAATATATAGAAGCAACCACATGTCCATCAGTAGATGAATGGATAAAGAATAAGTGGCACATATACACAATAGAATATTATTCAGCCATTAAGGAGAAAAAAAATTCTACCATTGGCAACAACATGGATGGAGCTAGAGGGTATTATGCTCAGTGAAATAAGCCAGGCGGAAAAAGACAAGTATCAAATGATTTCACTCATATGTGGAGTGTAAAAACAAAGAAAAAACCTGAAGGAATAAAAGGCAGCAGACTCACAGAACCCAAGAATGGACTAACAGTTACCAAAGGGAAAAGGACTGGGGAGGATGGGTGTGAAGGGAGGGATAAGGGGAAAAAAAGAGCCATTATGATTAGCAGACATAATGTGGGGCGGGGGGTAGGCAGAGGGCTGTACAACACAGAGAAATCAAGTAGTGATTCTATAGCATCTTACTACGCTGATGGACAGTGACTGCAATAGGGTATGTGGGGTGGATTTGATAGTAGGGGTGAATATTGAAACCACAATATTGCTCATGTGAAACCTTTATAAGATTGTATATCAATGATACCTTAATAAAACAAATGAACAAAAACAACAAAAATACATAAATATATAAAAGTCAGTTATTTTACCAGCAAATTTGGGTTTATTCAGGAAATAGCAGACAACTGTAATCTGAGACTTGCAAGCTTTGCAAAACCATAGGCATGTCCAGGAAACAACAGAAAGGAACAGTCTTTTATAGAGTATAGGGTCAAGTTGGGAGGGCTATTCTAAGCAAAAATCCATTGGAATGAATTGGAAGTCCCACATATCATTGCTTCTCATTGTTTGAGTTGTGACAGTTGTTTACTGGTTGAGCTGTGGAGGGCAGGCCGAAGGCAGAAGCCTTCCTTCTTCCTGCTGGGTAATAAAATAGCTAAAACAGTATGGCGTCAATCCATTGCTGTGGGGTCTGAGATTTATGAGGTCTGGCGGGTGTGAGAGCTTCCCCTGCAGGCCTCCCAAAGCCATGTCAGTGAGGTTTCCCTTGTCAGTGAGGAGTCCACAATCTTGTCTACCATATAATTAGCACTCAATATGTATTTGCTCAATAAATGGACCTTAGAATAGAAAAAAGGCAGTTTCATTTTCTTGTAGGATTGTAAATTGTCTTAAAATTATATGAACAGCAATCCATCCATAACAAAATTACAAGTACATTTAATCTCTGACTTGTGGGGAGAGGTCAGTTCTGAGATGCAGGGAAGTCAGAGTATAAGGTCAGGAAGGAATTAATTAAAGTGAGAGTGTCAGAGAATGACAGGTTAGAATAGTAAAGGAAGTGCATTAAACTGCTACTCAGCATGGGGCACATCCCCTGCTAACTTCTTAAGCCAGTGTCACCTGGTGTCTATTGTCTGTTTGGATCTGCACAGCATGGGAACTGAGTCCCTACCACCCCAGGATTTGGGGGAGCCTCGGAGCACTGGATAGAGTGAGATTATGTTCCACGAACTTCCTAGAGACAAAGAAAGGAGACCTTCAGACAGGCTACTAAAGAGCATGACTGTAAGCAGTTCGGTCCAGGGCACCCAGGTGATGGTATTTTTCAGTCATAGATCTAAGCTCTCAGCAGCCCCTCCTTACTTATCTGAAATAGGACAGAGGGAGTAAAGGTTTGAGCTTAAATTTGGAGAATTAGAATGACAAGAAAAGTAACAAAGACACTTACCACTGGAAAAGCACAGAGACAAAACATAGTAAGTTGAGCAATGAGAATTTTATTTAAAGCAAAAAGGTGCACACTTGGAGAAAGGAGAATGTGGGCCACCTCAAAGAAGAGGTGCTGAAATATTGGGAAAAAGCTACACGCTTAGAAAGTGCAGGCGACCTCAGAGAGAGAGGTGCGTAACTAAGGTTTTAGGGTATGGGGTTTTATAGGTAGTTGAAGATTTTCAGCAATGTGATAAAGGGCCAGGTGTGGACTGGTCCAATTGTCCCAGAATGTTCATATTTGTTAAGACATTAAGTTTCTTCTTTTTTTTAACTTAACACAAGAAATTTACTGCTTTGATTCCTTTCCAGGGTATCACCTTCTATCTGGAAGCGTATCAATCAAGACTGTCTGCGCTGCCTCCAAGGTGGGCTGAGCCACTGTCCATTTGATTAAAATGCAATTTTAGCTTTAAGATAGAGTTCTTTCTGAATAAGCTGGGCCTTTGATAGCTTTAAGATAGAATTCTTCCTGAATAAGCTGGGCCTTTTAGCAGGTGCTAAAGGTGTGTGCTAACTGACACAGTGACAACATAGGCGATGCTGAGATGCTTTACTTTACCTGGGGAGCATTCAGCATTCCAGGGCAAGGTGCTCCTGGGCGTCTGAGCTTTCTATTTGTAACTGGTTAACTCTTTGAGTCCTTTCTAGTGGGCTTTACTGGCCTTATTCTCTTTCCACCCTGCTTATATCTATTTTCCTGCCTAACAGACAGCGTTTCCAATTTGGGGATTTATCATAGATACACGAGAACATACATTCAAATCTATATGTATGCAGTATGTAGTAAAGAATCAACTCTGCATACTCAGGATTCCCAAACTTTGTATATTCCAAAGAAAGGACTGGCCATTGACTAGCTCCCAGGAGAGAGCTTCTGAGCCCTTGGAATATCCTGCCCAACACAAGTGTCTTTGAATCTCTGAAACCTACAACCACAATGGATAGTTTATGTTAACAATGTGATTGATGGTAAATGTCTGCTTTTAGTATGCCTGAGGTGCTAGGCCACACTCCCATCATCTTGACTTTTAGGGGACTGGAAACTGAATAGCTAAGGTCATTCATATAAGTGCTCAAGCCTCTGTGAATGACCCCCAGTTAAAACTGTGGTCACTAAGGCTCAAGTAAGCTATCCTACTTGACAACACTTTGCATATGCTGTCATACATCATTGCTGGGAGAATTAAGTGCTGTCTGTGCAACTCCACTGGGAAAGGACGACTACAAGCTTGTACCTGTTCTCTCTGGTTTGTACCCCGTGCTTATTTTGCATTTGCTGGTTTTAATCTGTATCCTCTCACTTAAAAGACCATAACCATGAACATTACAGCTTTTTGGGGTCTTTAGAGCACTTCAGTTAAGTCACCAAACTTTAGAGTGGTCTTGGGAACCCTCAACACAGCAAGGGTATTTTTTACACATATGTTACAAATATGCATAAACCAGGAAATAATCTAATGGAGCTTAGAAAACTAGATATTCACATGCAGAAGAATGAACTTGGACCCTTATCTAATACCATATAAAAAATTAACTGAAAATGGAACCAGGACTTAAACAAAAGAGCTAAAACTATAAAACTCTTGGAATAAAATACAAGGAAAAATCTTCATAACATTGGATTTGGTAATGATTTCTTAGGTATGATACCAAAAGCAGAGGCAACAAAAGAAAACAGATTGATTGGGCTTCATTAAAATTAAAAACTTTTGAATATCAAAGGGTATTATTAATAGAGTGTAAAGGTAACCGACAGAATGGAAGAAAATAACTGCAAATCATATATCTGATGAGGAATTAACATCCATAGTATATAAAGGACTCCTGCAACTCAGGAACATTAAAAGAAACAACCCAATTTAAAAAAGGATTGAATATATACTTCTCCAAAGAAGATATATAGATGGCTAGTAAGCACACAAAAAGATGCTCAACATCATTAATCATTAAGGAAATGCAATCAAAACTGCAATGAGATACCACTTCCCATCCATTAGGATGGCTATTATAAAAGGATATGCATATAACAAGGGTTGGTGAGGATATAGAGATATTAGACCTCTTGTGTATTGCAACAGAGAATGTAAAATGTAGTGGCAATTGTGGAGGACAGCATGGTGGTTCCTCAAAAAATTAAACATTTAATTACCATATGATTCAGTAATTCCATTTCTATGTATACAAACAAAAGAACTGAAAGCAGGGTTTCAAAGAGATGCTTGTGCACTCATTATTCACAACAGCCAAAAGGTGGAAATGACCCAATTGTCCTCCAACAGATAAACAGATAAACAAAACGTGGTATAAACATATTTGGCCTTCAAAAGGAATGAAATTCTGATAGAGGCTACATGGATGAACCATGTAAACCTTATCTGCTAAGTTAAATAAACCATACACAAAAGAACAAATACTGTCTGGTACCAATTATATGAGAGATGCCTAGAATAATCAAATTCTTAGACCCAGAGTTGCATTATGTTATCTGGGGCTGAGAGGAGGGGAAGGGCTAATTACTGTTTAATGGATACAGAGTTTCAGTTTAGGGTGATGAGAAGTTCTGGACATGTCTAGCGGTGATGGTTACACAACATTGTGAATATACTAATGCCACTGAGCCATACATTTAAAAATGTTACAATGGTAAATTTTGTTTTTGTATAATTTACAATAAAAAATAAGTAAATAAATAAATAAACCTAGAATAGAAATAAATTTGTTGGTATTAAGTCAGTAAATGTTGTTGAATTCATGGTAGAGGAGTATGGTTGCTCCAAAAACAAAAGTACAGATTAAGAGAAGATGGTTAAGGACAGAATCTTAACTTTTAAAAAGACACGTAGGAAAACAATTTACTAATGTTGTTGTTTTTGTTAATTATTTTTGTGATCAGAGGATCAGAATTACAAAAATGCAAGAGTGGTTTCAAGGAAACCAAGGAAATTGTCAATAATGTGGTTGTGGTAACTTTCTGGAAAGAAATATGATGAACACAAAAAATTAACTCTTTCTTCTCATATAAAGATGACAATACAAAAATTTATGTAGAAAGAATATGTTCCCCAAAAGTATACAGTGAACAATTACTCCTTTGTCCCTATTCACCCTATTGTCCCCAACGTCTGCCACAAAAATCACTTTATTAGTTTCTTATGGAAATTTCACTTATTTGTGCAAACACATATTTATTCTTGTTTTTTCCCTATGTTATTCAAAAACTTGCATAGTTTAACATAAGATTCTGCATCTTGTTTTCTGCTTTTGCTTCATGTATCTTGGCAGCTTTTCATATCAGGCCATAGACAGTGCTCATTTCTTCCTTCAATTAAATAGAATCACACTGCTCAGTGGTTTATTTATGGCTATGTGAAGACTGCTGCTTGAATAAACTTGGACATGCATTATTGTAACTAGATCTGTAGAATAAATCCCAAAGGTGGGATTGCTCAGTGAAAGGGTAAATGCAATTTGAATTTTGAAAGATATTGCCAAATCGCCTTCCAAAAACTTCATACCAAGCAGCAGTCTTTCTAGCCATGTAGGTTTTCAAATTTTGGTAATTTTTGCCATTCCATTCATAAGGAACAGTATCTCTATATAGTTTTGTTAGGAAGGAAAGGACTCAGCTCGGTGTTGCAGGGAAGTCAGACACAGTGAGATGAGAGACCAAAATCAGGAAAGCAAAGCAAGTTTTAATACACTCTGCAGAGAGTAACAGAGCAGGCCTGCCTAAGATAAGACAGGCAGGCGTGGATGCTCATTCTGAGGCTTCTTTTATGTGGTGTTGGCAGGGCAGAGAGGTCCTTGATTGACAGCTGTCAGCTCTCTAGGCTTGTTCTGATTGGTGAAATGGGGACGGGGGCTGTGCTGTGTCTGTGCTTCGGATGTTTATCTGGGGGGACCTTGGACATTTCCTGAGTCACTCTTAGACCCTGTGGTTTCATCTGATTAACTCTGAGAATAATTTTTATCTTTCTGGTTCTATTTCATCAACTCCCTGAGTCATCTTTGGGGGGCCCTTTCTCCTTTCCATCCTGCTCATTTCTGTCTTTCTGCCTGACAGTTTTAATGGCATTTGTCTTATGAGGTGGAGCATATTTTCATATTTTTTAGAACAATATGTAGACTGTTTTGTGTATTATTAATAAATTTCTATTGGGTTGTTAGGCTTTTTTAAGCAATTTTTTTGGTACTCCTTATATAGTAGAGAGATTAGCCATTTGTTCATAACATAACAATATTTTTCCAATATGTCAAACTTTTTTTATGTAGTAGGGATGATCAGTCTTTTGTTTTGGTTTTTGGATTTTGAGGTTTGGAAAGACCTTCCTCACTCCATGATTATAAAGTAACTGACACAAGTTATCAGTCTTTGTAATTTAATTTTTTGTTTTAGTTTCAAATTCTGAACCATTTGGAGTTAACTCTGAATTTAGTACCTGGTATAATCATTCTTCTTTCCAGAATGGCTACCAAATTATCCCTTTTACCTTTATTGAAAACTAGAGATGCCCCATTCACCATACACTAAAATCCTTTTTTTCGTTCCATTTTAAAACTATTTACCATCTTAATTATGTAATCTTTTACCTATCAAATATATTTTTAAATTGATGCTCCAGGAAGACTTATCCATTGTTTTACCAATGAGGCTGAGATTTACCTTTCATTCATACAGTGATAACTCATTTAAATTATCAATCACTCACACACACACACACACACACACACACACACACACACACACACAAATCTGAATTCAGCCTTCCTCTAGGACCCCCAACACCCTCTCTCTCTCTCTCTCTCTCTCTCTCCCTTCAGCACCCTTGCCGTCCCCAATTCTCAGGCCCCGACTTTCACACAGAAGTTAGTAACAGTAACTCCAGCCATGTTCGCAATGTCGGAAACTCCTCCCCGTGTTACGATTAGCAATTCCTCCCCTCCAACCTCCCCAATGTCGTTGCGGGTTCCTGTTCTCCTCCCTTTCGGCCACCCACAACAACTTTGGTCTCAGAAGCTGAGGTCCCACAACTCTGCACTAAGGAACCCCAGGCCACACTCAGGCCCGAACAAAGGCCAAAACCGCGACCCAGGAAGCCTGCGCATTCCTTGGGAGCAGTGACATGCCCTGAAGCCTCCCGCGTGAGTCCCAGAGCAGACTGAAGAATCAAGACGAATTTCAAACGGTCGGTCCACCACTTTCCCTGCTCCAAACTACATTTCCCAGAGGGCTCGGCGGTGCGAAGTAGCGTCCCTTTGCAGACTGGCCCTCCTCTGTCTGAGCCGGTGCTCCGGAGGATAGTGGGACGAGAATGGGGAGGAAGGCTGAAACGCGCGGAGCGGCCTTTGAGGGCCACGGCCTGAGGCTGAGCCAACCTCCGTGAGTCCTCTGGTGCCGGGACTCATGAGGGGGCGCAATCCTTCGCCCTGGGCCGCAGCTAACCCCAGAAAGGAATGCCAACGGTGGGAACCATCTTATCCGTCACAGGTAAGTCTATGACTACATTTCCCAGAGGACTCCTGGGCATGAGCGTGATTCTCGCCGAATTCAGGCTCAAAGTCACGCGCTGGCGGGATCCTCAGGTCTGCATCGGCAACTGTTCCCTTGCGCAGAGGGATTTGCAGTTTTGGAAGGTTGGAAAACCCTGAGGCAAGGAACCCGCGGAGAGGGCGGGGCGGGAGCCTCGGTTTGTACGGCGGAGGAGGAGAGATTGAAATTGTGAAATTGTGGCTGTCTGGTGGCATGTGGTGAATGACCGTGGATTGTGACTGGCTGTACCTACGGTGACTGTGTGGTTCCAGTGAGTAGGAGCCTGTGACTGGATGCGATCCTGTGGTGTGTGTTCGCAATTAGGACCACGTGCGGCATTGTGTGGGCGGGTGTGGGGAGCTTGTGACTCGGGGCGGTATGAGGCACAGTTTGTCCCTGTAGGGGTGTGTGATCGTGTGACGGTGTGCTGCAGAGTACTGGTGGGGGTTTCTGTGAATTCTGTGGTTTTATCTGTGGTTAGCGTGATTATGACTGGGACCATGTGCAGGTGTACGTTGCCTGTTATAGTGCGGTCATGACTGAGTGTCCTCTTAGTAAATGTGTGATTGTGCTTATGTGACCGTTTGAGGCCCAGGAGGGTGCGGCCCTGTTGTTTTGGTAGTGATTTACATCTAGCAGTATGTCCCCATGGAGGTTGTGTGATTATGTTTGTGTTACTGGATAAATGTATGAGGATTTTTCGCCTGTGTATAACTCTCTAAGCATTACACTGTAGTTTTCCCCATTTTTGAACTTTTTATGAGTGTTACCATACTTCTGCTTCTTTGTACAGCTATGTTTTTGAGAATTGTCTGTATTAGATATAATAATGGCTTGTTTTCTTCGCTATATTGCATTGCATCCTATTATTCAACCCTCCTAGTAAATGATGGACATTTTAGTTATTTCTAGTTTTTGACTTTATAAACAATGCAGGAGCATTCTTTTATACCTGCATGAATTTACCTACGTATAGAATTGCTGGTTCATGTATCTTCCACTTTACTAAATAGTGCCAAAATATTTACTCAACTGGCTGCACATATTTATACTTGCTCAGCAACCTTTCAAACATCTTATTGCTCTAGATCCCTACCAAAACATAGTTCTGATAGTTTTTTTTTAAGTTTATGGGACAGCATAAAATGCACAAATCTTAAGTATACAGCTGTGTAGTAGTTCCCTAGATCAACATGAAGAACTTGGCTAGTACCCCAGAAATTTCCTGCATGCCCTTTCCCAGTTATTTCTCTCCCAGAATCACTATTCATAATTGTTTCACCATTAATTAGTTTTAGCCATTCTTGAGCTTCATGTGTAAATGGAATTATGTAGCCTGTGCTCTTTTATTCCTGGCTTCTTTTGTTCCATGTTATGTCTATGAGATTCATTAAATAATGTTGTTGAGGGTAACTGTACTTAGTTCTCATTATTTGGGGACATGTTGCAGTTTATCAGTTGATTACACAGCTGGTGGACATTTAATAATTTCCAACTTTGAGGTACTATAACATACATGCTTTTCTCTTGGGTAAATATTTAGGAGTGGAATTGCCAGGTCATAGGGTAGGTATATGTTTAGTAGATAATTACCAATTTCTTGTGTGGATATACCAATTTACACTCCATCCAGCAATGCATGAGAGGTTCAGTTGCTCCATATCATCTCCATTATTTGATATTGTCTGTCTTTTAGTCTGGTGGTTGTGTAGTGGAATTTTAATTTGCAGCTTTAATTGGTGTTTCCCTGATATGGAATGAAGTTCAGCACCTTTTCATATGTTTATTGGCCATTTGGATATCCTGTTTTTTTTTTTTAAAGATCTAATTGGCTTTATTAAGTGATGCATGAATCGGGCAGCAATCTGTCTACCAAGTGGAGAGATGTTCCCAGATTTCCTGTTTTTTAAAGGAAATTCAGGTCCTTTTGCCCACTTGCCCTTTAAAAAAGTTTTTTCATTTAAAATACCTTTTTCTTTTCTTTTTTACTGCATCCTGTGATTTTCAAACAAAGCTTTAATAGTTCCCATGCCCGATCTGAGGGGCTGATCTCCAACCTGGAGGTGACTCATACTTTTTTTTTTTGGTATCATTAATGTTACAATCACATGAGCAACATTGTGGTTACTAGACTCCCCCCCATTATCAATCTCCACCGCATACCCCATTACAGTCGCTGTCCATCAGCGTAGTAAGATGCTGTAGAGTCTCTACTTGTCTTCTCTGTGCTATACTGCCTTCCCTGTGCCCGCCCCCCACGTTATAGATACCTTTTTGTTTTCATACTATAAACAGTGTAAAGAATTCCCATATACTCTTCTTTCAGGCAACCATGGTACGATTATGAAAACCAGGAAATTTACACTGATACATGACTTTGGACTAATTCACAGACCTTATTTAAATTATGGTAAATGTCCTATCAGTGCCTTGTTCTGTTTACAGGATTCAATCTAAGATCCCACTTTGATTTAGTTACCTTGTCTCCTCCCATGTGTAGTCTTTTTATCTTTCTTCTAAGGAATACTGACCAGTTATAGTCTATATATAAAATTATAGAATGTCTTTCAGGTTGCATTTGTTGGTTGCTTCATCATGGTCAAATTTAGACAATGAATTTTTGACAAAAAGATCACAAAAATAATGTTGGGTTCTTCTCAATGTGACATATCAGGAGTTATATATCAGTATATCTCAAAGTAAAGTAATGTTACTTTGATCACTTGGTTAAGGTGGTGTCTGCCAGGTTTCTCTTTTGTAAAATTACTATTTTTCCGTTTAATTAGTAATAAGGGAGATAGTTTGAGACTATGGAAAAATACCGTTGTGGGTAAAATTGTAATGTTTCCAGAATATCTTGCCTGGTTTTAGTGCATTTGCATATCCACAGGGGTGGAGAGAAGTTCGTCTCCATATCAATGGGTAATTACTTGGGCAACCGAGGGTGTGTCTGAATGTGAGAGGTTAGGGGGAGGTCCTTGTTTGCTTGCTTCTGCCGGAGCAGGAAAGAGAAACGGCCCTGGACTGCAGTTTGTAAGCAATAAATGGATTTTAAACTATTTCTCCCTTTGACTGATTTTGGTTTTAGACGTATTTTGCCCTGGGATTTCCTTTCCCCAGACTTACAACTGTTCTCATTATACTTTAACCCATTAATTTTAACATCCATTGATAATTCTTATCTGTAAAAATCATTACTGTGATGTTTGCTCAGTGGTGATTTCTCTTTCCATCATTCCTTCTGTGTTTATTAATTTAAATCGTACTGTATTTAAGAAGAGCTCTCAGTCCTCATGTCTTTATTCAGTTATTTACTTATATAGATACTGTCTTGCAAATGAGTTTCAGCTCCAGGCAAGTTCGCTATAGATTCACTGTGACCAAAGAAATTTACAGCAAAGGGTTCTTGGGGTAAAAAGGTTATACCCAACTTTATTTCCAGGTGGCAGGTCAGTCACTAAAATTCCGTTCACTCAGAGCGAGTCTGTGTTATCACTGCTACTTCAGATGCAGCAAGCCGGTCTCTTCTTCTGGGCCTCTCTGCACAGCCGTCCTCCGGGCCTCTGTCCTCGGCACTGCCACTACTCCAGCCCTCCACTCCGTTCTCCTACAGCCTTGCAGCCCCGCCACCCAGTCTCCGCAGAGCACTGGGCGGAACTCTTTATATTAACACAATAATGGCTTATTGCCTAAAAGTATGGAAGCGGTAGCATAGCAACAGGCCAGTTACATTTAAGTTTAGTGAGGATCCTGGCCATAGGAACTTCACTTTATCCACAGATACTTATTTTATCCTAAGAGTTTTAATCAATTATTGCTGTTATATACTTTGTTGCTCAAATGCCCTAGATTTGGCTGTTAAGAGCTCCTTCAAACTTGCTCTTGTGTCTTTTTCAACATGCTATTATTTGAGCACTTTCTGGCACCATGATGTTCTAGGCTCAACTTGTACTTGCCCTCCTCCAGTTCTGGATCAGCAGTTTCTCCCACAAGCCCTGGTTTCTGCTTTGGTGAATGAATTTATACACCAGGCTCTGGACACTTTGTGTGCTCATTGCTACTGGGGTGTGTGGGTAAAATTGTTGCATTTCCAGAATATCTTGCCTGGCTTTAGTACATCTGCATATCAGTAGGCGTTCAGTGGTGGAAAGAAGTATGGCTTTAGTGCATTTGCATCATTCCTCAGGGATGGAGAGAAGTTCATCTCCATATCAATGGGTAATTACCTGGGCAATGGAGGACTTAATCTGTACCTGAGGGGTGAGGGTGAGGGTCAGTTTTTGGCTTCTGCTGAAGCAGGAAAGAGAAACTGCCCAGATGGTAGTTTGTGAGCAATAAATGGATTTTAAACTTTATTTCTCCCTTTGATTGATTTCAGTTTTTAGAGGTATTTTGCCCCGGGATTTCCTCTCCCCAGACTTACACCTGGCGCAGTTGGCAGGATTCCTCTGAACCCGAAATCTGTTATAATGGGTGTGAATAATGGATGCAACCTTTGGGAGGGCTGCCCATAGAAATGATGGGGAGGAGTGGTGCTCTTGCCGAGGGACGTGTGTCTACACTTGTGTGGTCTTGGAGGCACCACCACCGCTGCTGGCCACATCGACCCCAGCCCGTGGCCTGAGCCTAAGGCTACTGCTTCTGCCACTGCTGCTGCTCCTGCTGCTGGCCGGAGCCTGGCCACAACTATGGAAAGGAGCAGAGGTCCAGGTTACCTTGATAGAGAAGCTGTGTACCACACCTTGCTGGCTACGGACCCCATCTCCAGAACAGCTCCAACCAAGTAATAACCACCTATCCCATCACAGGGTGGGTGAGAGACTGGACCCAAAGGCCATGGAGTGGTGTGGCGCAGACACCTACCGTATATCATGTGACTGGCCATTTGCCTTTGGCATCCCCAGGGAATGATGAAGCAGACACAATGGCGCATGTGCTCTGGCTAGAAGGAAAGCCTGACTCTGATGTGGCCCAATGACTATATCAGCATTTGTTGCACGCAGGGCAAAAGACACTGTGGGTTGTAGCCCGTCAGTCAGGCTTGCCATTGACCTTTGAAGAAGTCAGCCAAGCCCAGAAGGAGTTCTCTGCATGTTGTGCAGATCAGCAAACCACCAAGAGGGACCTAGAGCGTCTCTTTGCAGCCTATGGCCCGTCGCCAGTGATGGAGAGCAATCAAGGCACCCACTTTATTGGACATGCGTTGCAAGGATGGGTGCAGCAATTAGGAGTAAAATGGACGGACGTGGCCCTGGACATTTCAACACATGGACCAGCAATGGCTGGCTCTTCTGGCACCTTGGGGAAAAGACCTGGAAGCTGGCCTCCTGTGTATTCCTGGAATAACAAAAAAGTGCCCCCCCCCCAATCATGGTTATTTGCTTCTATGGTCCTTGGGTCCTTGTGTCCTGGATGCGCCTCCTGGCTGCAGGTGCCACGTGATGGCTGGAATGGACGAGCTTTGGACATAATCTGCATGGGACTTTGAACCTAACTGAATCCTCTGGCTTGAGAATGATCATGATTGTGTTGCTGTTGTCAAGAAAAAAATCCTTAAAAGAGAGGCTTGACTTTGTCTAATATTCGGTAAAAGTTTTGTGAGCAATCTAGCATAGTTGTTAGGAATGAGTAAACAAGTGTAGAAACATATCTTGTGCTTAGTGAGAGATTGTGCTGTAAAGCACATTTACTTAATCTGCATAGACTGAATCCTCTGTCTTGAGGATTATCAAGATTTTATTGCTGTTGCTATTGTATGTCATTAGTTTGGTTGGAAGAGGAGGAACAAGTAAATTGTAAGGCGAGATTTCTGGAGGGTTGGCCTGTGGGTAAAACTGTAACATTTCCAGAATATCTTGCCTGGCTTTAGTACATCTGCATATCAATAGGTGTTCTGTGGTGGAAAGAAGTATGGCTTTAGTGCATTTGCATCATTCCTCTGGTGGTGAGAAGTTCATCTCCATATCAATGGGTAATTACCTGAGCAACGGAGGGTTTATCTGTACCTGAGAGGTGAGGGGGAGGACTGCTTTTGGCTTCTGCTGAAGCAGGAAAGAGAGAAACTGCCCCAGACTGCAGTTTGTGAACAATAAACGGGTTTTAAACTTTATTTCTCCCTTTGACTGATTTCGGTTTTTAGAGGTATTTTACTCAGGGATTTCCTCTCCCTGGACTTACAGGATGTAATTGCTCTAATTTCTGTCAGTGAATAGAGCTAGAAAATATAGAAATGTATATGCACACACCTATATCTTTTTATCTGCATATAAGACATCTATTTGCATATATTAAAAAACAACCAAATCATAAGAGACAATACAAAAACAAAAAACAAAAAACAACACTACCAAGTCATACTCATACTTTTGTTTCCAGTCCAGTACTACAGGATTCTGTCAAGAACTGTGAAGTGAATGAGATTTTTACCCTACTTGTAAGTTAACAAGTTAGCTTGCCATTGTTTCATTCACAGAGACTGGCGGAAGACATGAGACTTTTGGGTTGGAAGTGAAAAGACTGTTTATTGCTCAAAGCAATAGCGAAACTATCAACAATTTCTTGCTCTGGTTTGCTTGCACCCATAAAGTGATTCAGCACACACGGGTGTTTATGGGCTCCCTTGAATTTAGGGAAACTGAATTTTTTATAATGGATTGGAAGCATGCCTGACCTTTGCCTTAGAGGGAGATTATCTCTGTATTCCAAGCTGTTCATTATATATAAACATCTTGGCGAAAGAGTCCAGAATAACAGCACTTAGTGCCTGTAATTGCAAGATGTGCAGAACCACACATGACCAATGGAAAATTGTTTCCCATCAGGTTTGACCATTTCCTTGTTTGTAACTCCCTACTCCAACAGTGAGACAACTGTTTTTTAGTATCAATTTTTATATAAGTCCTAGAATACATAGTTTGAAAATTGATAATGGTTACTTGTGAAAAAAATTTACTAGCTACAGTAAAGCAATTGTATGAAACATTTTTTTAACCTTTAGTATATAGTATAAAAGTATATATAAGGTTTTCCAAAGTTGGTATATTTAGTTTTTTTCTTTCCCACCCTCTTCAGTGTAGTTTTGTTACTCATTTTCATACCTGTTGTGTGTTATACTTTGGGTTCCCCCACATCCTGATTGATTATAACATGTCACAGTGATGCAGGGGTTCTTGTTTGTGGAGTGGAAGAATGAACTTAGCAAACACCCAAGGTAGGAGAGCCAGGGAGAGGCTTTTGAGAGATAACAGTGAGAGGACAGAGCTCCTGGCTCATGCTAGGAGGGGACAAGAGAGCCCGTAGTTGTGTGTTGTCTAGGGGTTTTATTGGCAGTTGAGGATTCTTGGGAACCAGATAAAGGCTTATGGGTGTGGACTTGTTAAGTGGTCCCTGAATATTTAGAATTAACTTAACACAAGAAATTTACTGCTCTGATATCTCCCTGGGATACTGGCATCTTGTTCTGGGAGCATATCAAACAAGGTGGCCTGACCAGCCGCCAAGGTGGGCTGAGTATTGTTTGTTAAAGAGTAAGTTAAGAATCTTCCTACTTAACTTCCTGGGTGTTAAAATGCAATCTTATCTTTAAGGTGGAATCCTTCCTGCCTTTTACTGTGTTGTTTATGGTGGGGCCTGCATGCTAAATTAGTTGCCCAGTTTGCAAATCACCTCATCAGGTCTGAAGGAGGAAAGACAGCACGTAGGCCTGGACCTTTTAGCATGCTAAAGTGAATCTTACACATGATTAGCATAATAAAAAACATGTGCTACTCTTCTTTATCTGGGAATATTAATGGATCTTACTGAAGAATGAATCTAGAGCTTAATGTTTAAAACAGAGTTTTGTTAGGGGGGTTTCCTTGTATGTAGTTACATTGCTCTGACTGTAAATATCCTGCCTTGCTTTTTCTAGAGGCCCTCACCCTACTCTGATTACACACCATGGTCCCTGTCTCAACAATATTTTGAGATGAAGCATTAATGTGGTTCCTGCCCATCCGCTATACATAATCAGCTTCATTAGTTTCTGCTTTATCCATCTGGTATTCCTTTTACTTTTAATATTTTTCTTTTTGGTATCATTAATCTAGAATTACACGTGCGACATTATGGTTACTAGACTCCCCCCATCATCAAGTCCCCACCGCATACCCCATTACACTCATTGTCCATCAGCATAGTGAGATGCTGTAGAATCACTACTACTTGTCTTCTCTGTGTAGTACAGCCCTCCCCTACCTCGCCCCCTACATTATGTCTGCTAATTGTAATGTCCCTTTTTCGCCCTTGTTCCTCCCTTCCCACCCATCCTCCCCAGTCCCTTTCCCTTTGGTAACTGTTAGTCCATTCTTGGGTTTTGTGAGTCTGCTGCTGTTTGTTCCTTCAGTTTTTTTCTTTGTTCTTGTACACTACATATGAGTGAAATCATTTGATACTTGACTTTTTCTGCCTGGCTTATTTCACTGAGCATAATACCCTCTACCTCCATCCATGTTGTTGCAAATGGTAGGATTTGATTTCTCCTTATGGATGAATAATATTCCATTCTGTATATGTACCACATCTTCTTACTCCATTCATCTACTGATGGACAGTTACGTTGCTTCCATTTCTCAGCTATTGTAAACAGTGTTGCGATAAACATAGGGGTGCATCTCTCTTTTTCAAACTGGGCTGCTGCATTCTTAGGGTAAATTCCTAGGAGTGGGATTCCTGGATCAAATGGTATTTCTATTTTGAGTTTTTTGAGGAACCTCCATACTGCTTTCCACAATGGTTGAACCAATTTGCGTTCCCACCAGCAGTGTAGGGGGGTTCCCTTTTCTCCACAATCTACCAACATTTGTTGTTGTTTGTGTTTGGATGTTGGCCATCCTCACTGGTGTGAGGTGATATCTCATTGTGGTTTTAATCTGCATTTCTCTGATGATTAGTGATGTGGAGGATCTCTTCATATGCCTGTTGGCCATCTGAGTTTCTTCTTTAGAGAAGTGTCTATTCATGTCCTCTCCCCATTTCTTAATTGGATTATTTGCTCTTTGTTTGTTAAGCTGTGTGAATTCTTTATATATTTTGGATGTCAACCCCTTATTGGATATGTCATTTATGAATATATTCTCCCATACTGTAGAATGTCTTTTTGTTCTACTGATGGTGTCCTTTGCTGTACAGAAGCTTTTCAGCTTGATATAGTCCCACTTGTTCATTTTTGCTTTTGTTTCCCTTCCCCAGGGAGATATGATCATGAAGAAATCGCTCATGTTTATGTCCAAGAGATTTTTGCCTATGTTTTTTTCCAAGAGTTTTATGGTTTCGTGACTTACATTCAGGTCTTTGGTCCATTTTGAGTTAACTTTTGTGTATTTGGTTAGACAGTAGTCCAGTTTCATTCTCTTACATGTAGCTGTCCAGTTTTTCCAACACCAGCTGCTGAAGAGGCTGTCATCTCCCCATTGTATATCCAAGGCTCCTTTATCAAATATTAATTGACTGTAGGTGTTTGGGTTAATGTTTGGATTTTCTATTGTGTTCCACTGGTCTGTGGGTCTGTTTTTGTGCCAGTACCAAATTGTCTTGATTACTGTGGCTTTGTAGTAGAGCTTGAAGTCAGGGAGCGTAATTCCCCCTGTTTGATTCCTCCTTCTCAGGATTGCTTTGGCTATTCAGGGTCTTTTGTGGTTCCATATGAATTTTAGAATTATTTGTTCGAGTTCATTGAAGAAAGCTGTTGGTAGTTTGACAGGGATTGCGTTGAATCTGTAGATTGCTTTAGGTAGTATATCCATTTTGACAATATTTATTCTTCCTAGCCAAGAGCATGGGATGCATTTCCATTTGTTAGTGTCCTCTTTAATTTCTCTTAGGATTGTCTTGTCGTTTTCAGAGTACAGGTCTTTCACTTCCTTCGTTAGGTTTATTCCTAGGTATTTTACTCTTTTTGATGCAATTGTGAATGGAATTATTTTTCTGACTTCTGCTTCTGTTAGTTCATCATTAGTGTATAGGAAAGCAACAGATTTCTGTGTGTTAATTTTGTATCCTGCAACTTTGCTGAATTCAGATATTAGTTCTAGTAGTTTTGGAGTGGAGTCTTTAGGGTTTTTTATGTACAGTATCATATCATCTGCAAATAGTGACAATTTGACTTCTTCTTTACCAATCTGGATGCCTTGTATGTCTTTGTTTTTTCTGATTGCCGTGGCTAGGACCTCCAGTACTCTGTTGAATAACAGTGGAGAGAGTGGGCATCCCTCTCTTGTTCCCGATCATAGATGAAAAGCTTTCAGCTTCTTGCTTTTAAGTATGGTGTTAGCTGTGAGTCTGTCATATATGGCCTTTATGATGTTGAGGTACGTGCCCTCTATACCCATTTTGTTGAGAGTTTTTATCATGAATGGATGTTGGATTTTGTCAAATGCTTTTTAGCATCTATGGAGATGATCATGTGGTTTTTGTTCTTTTTTTGTTGATGTGGTGGATGATGTTGATGGATTTTTGAATGTTGTGCCATCCTTGCATCTCTGCGATGAATCCCACTTGATCATGGTGTATGATCCTCCTGATGTATTTTTTTAATTCGTTTTGCTAATATTTTGTTGAGTATTTTTGAATCTATGTTTATCAGGGATATTGGTCTGTAATTTTCTTTTTTGCTGAGGTCTTTGCCAGGTTTTGGTATTAGAGTGATGCTGGCTTCATAGAATGAGTTTGGAAGTATTCCCATCTGTTCTATTTTTTGGAAAACTTTAAGGAGGATGGGTTTATTTCTTCTCTATATGTCTGGTAGAATTCACAGGTGAATCCATCAGGTCCAGGGCTTTTGTTCTTGTGTCGTTTTTAATTACTGCTTCAATTTCGTTGCTGGTGATTGGTCTGTTTAGTTTTTCTGTTTCTTGCTTGGTCAGTCTTGGAAGGCTGTATTTTTCTAAGAAGTTTTCCATTTCCTCTAGGTTTTCCAGCTTGTTAGCATATAGATGCTCATAGTATTCTCTTATAATTCTTTGTATCTCTGTGGGGTCCATCGTGATTTTTCCTTTGTCATTTCTGATTCTGTTTATGTGTATAGATTCTCTTTTTCTCTTAATGAGTCTGGCTAGGGGTTTATCTATTTTGTTTATTTTTTCAAAGAACCAGCTCTTGGTTCCATTGATTTTTTTCTATTGTTTTATTCTTCTCAATTTTATTTATTTCTTCTCTGATCTTTATTATGTCCCTCCTTCTGGTGACTTTGGGCCCCATTTGTTCTTCTTTTTCCAATTTCAGTAATTGTGTCTTTAGACTGTTCATTTGGGATTGTTCTTCCTTCTTTAAATAGGCCTGGATTGCAATATACTTTCCTCTTAGAACTGCCTTTGCTGCGTCCCACAGAAGTTGTGGCTTTGTGTTGTTGTTGTCATTAGTCTCCATATATTCTTTGATTTCTGCTTTGTTTTGGTCATTGACCCAGTGATTATTTAGGAGAATGTTGTTAAATCTCCATGTATTTGTGAGCGTTTTTGATTTCTTTCTAAAATTTATTTCTAGTTTTATACCTTTGTGATCCGAGAAGTTGGTAGATTTTCAATATTGTTGAATTTATTGAGGTTCTTTTTGTGGCCTAGTATGTGGTCTATTCTGGAAAATGTTCCATATGCACTTGAGAAGAATGTGTATCTTGTTACTTTTGGGTGTAGAGTTCTGTAGATGTCTGTTAGGTCCATGTTTTCTAGTGTGTTGTTCTTGCCTCTGTGTCTTTACTTATTTTATGTCTGGTTGATCTGTCATTTGGAGTGAGTGGTGTGTTGAAGTCTCCTAAAATGAATGTATTGCTTTCTATTTCCTCCTTTAATTCTGTTAGTATTTGTTTCACATATGCTGGCGCTCCTATATTGGCTGCATATATATTTGAAATGGTTATATCCTCTTGTTGGATTGACCCCTTTATCATTATGTAATGTCCTTTATCTCTTGCTACTTTCTTCGTTGTGAAGTCTATTTTGTCTGATAAAAGTACTGCAACATCTGCTTTTTTTTCCTTGTTGTTTGCATGAAATATCTTTTTCCATCCGTTTACCTTTAGTCTGTGTATATTTGCGTTTGAGGTGAGTCTCTTGTAAGCGGCATATAGATGGGTCTTGCTTTTTTATCCATTCTATTACTCTATGTCTTTTGATTGGTGCATTCAGTCCATTTACATTTAGGGTGATTATTGATAGATATGTACTTATTGCCATTGCTGGCTTTAGATTCGTGGTTACCAAAGGTTCAAGGGTTGCTTCTTTACTATCTAACAGTCTAATTTAACTTTCTTGTTAAGTTATTGTATACACCGACTGATGTTTCTTTATTTCTCTCCCTTCTTATTCTTCCTCTTCCATTCTTTATATACTAGGTGTTTATTCTTTGCCTTTAGTTAGTATTTGGATGGTTTGCTTTCTTTGCTATGGTTTTATTTTCTCTGGTGACATCTTTTTAGCCTTAGGAGTGCTTCCATCTAGAGCAGTCCCTTTAAGATATCCTGTAGAGGTGGTTTATGGGAGGCAAACTCCCCCAGGTTTCACTTGTCTGTGAATTGTTTAATCCCTCTCTCAAATTTAAATGATAATTGGACTGGATGCAATTGGTTCAAGGCCCTTCTGTTTCATTACGTTAAATATATCATGCCATTCTCTTCTGGTCTGTAAGGTTTCTGTTGAGAAGTCTGATGACAGTCTGATGGGTTTTCCTTTGTAGGTGATCTTTTTTCTCTCTCTAGCTGCCTTTAGTACTCTGTCCTTGTCTTTGATCTTTGCCATTTTAATAATTATGTGTCTTGGTGTTTTCCTCCTTGGGTCCCTTGTGTTGGGAGATCTGTGGGCTTCCATGGTCTGAGATACTATTTCCTTCCCCAGCTTGGGGAAGTTTTCAGCAATTAGTTCTTCAAAGACACTTTTTACCCCTTTTTCTCTCCTCTTCTTCTGGTACTCCTATAATGTGAATATTGTTCCATTTGGATTGGTCACGCAGTTCTCTTAATATTCTTTCATTCCCATAGTTCCTTTTATCTCTCTCTGCCTCAGCTTCTCTGTATTCCTGTTCTCTGATTTCTATTCCATTAACAGTCTCTTGCATCTTGTCCAGTCTGCTGCTAAGCCCGTCCATCGCTTGTCTCATTTCTGCATTGTCTTTCCTCACTTCTTCCCTTAGCTCTTGCATATTTCTCTCTAGATCCATCAGTATGGTTGTGACATTTATTCTGAAATGTTTTTCAGGAAAATTGTGCATGTCCATCCATCAGACTCCCTCTCTGGGTTTGTCTGGCTCAGCTTTGTTTGTACCATATTCCTTTGTCTTTTCATGGCTATAGAAGTGGTCACTGGTAGGCACCATGTGTGTCAGATGGGAGAACAAAGTCCCTTCCTGCTTGTTTTTCTCCTTGGCCTTCTCCTGGGCCTGAGCTGTTTTCCTGCACACCGGGAGGAAGTCTGTGGTATAATCCTCTGAACTGCCTGTGTGCGGTGTCACCCTCAGCCTAGGCTATCAGGCTGCTGATCTCTATGAGAAGCCTCGGCGCAGCTGCTTTGCCCAGCTGTCGGCCAAGGGGTCCGAAATTCCCCAATACCCCCAGCCTGCTGGGCTGAGTGTGCTGGGATAATTTTGTTCCGCCGCTGGGCCCTTGTGTCTTTAAGACTTTTAAAAAGAAAAAAAAAAAACACCCGCCGGGAGTAGATTCTGTGAGGATGCTGTGGATGTCATTGCTCCTCCACTATTCCGCAGCAGCGGTGGCTCCATCGGACCCTTTGAGGCTCTGGCCGGGCAGGGAATGAATGGGAGGCTGCTGATCTCTGTGGGAGGCCTCGGCGTGGCTCCTTTGCCGGGCTGCCAGCCAAGAGGTCTGAAATTCCCCAGGACTCCCAGCCTGCTGGGCTGAGTGCACTGGGATGATTTTGTTCCACTGTTGGGCCCTTGTATCTTTAAGACTTTTAAAAAAGCATGCGGTTTTCTTTTGTCCTGGGGAGCCGGCTGAGAGGACCCGGTTGCCTTGTGCATCTCAGATCCTGCCCTTCTGTTTCTCTAATCTCCAATACACCACGTGATGTGTGTCAGTGCTCCTGGTGCAGATCACCAGGGCTGGTTATTTGGCAGGCCTGTGCTTCCACTCCCTCCCGCTCTGAATCTTTTCCTCCTGCCGGTGCGCTCGGATGGGGGAGTGTTCGGGTCCCGCTGGGTCACTGCTTTGTATCTTACTCGCTTCGTGAGGCGCTGAGTTCTCACAGGTGTAGCTCTAGCCTGGCTGTTGTCCTGTACCTTCTGGTCTGTCTTTTAGGAATAGTTGTATTTGTTGTATTTTCATAAATATATATGATTTGCGAGGAGATTTCCGCTGCCCTGCTCACTCCGCCGTCTTCCCAGAAGGGTAGCTTTTTTACTATCTAACGATCTAAGTTAACTCTCTTGTTAAGCTATTAGAAACAGAGTCTGATGATTAATTCTCTAATTCTTTCATTCTTCCTCCTCCATTCTTTATATGTTAGGTGTTTTAGTCTGTACTCTTTTGTGTTTCCTTTGACTGTTTTTGTGGAGAGTTGATTTTATTTTTTGCCTTTAGTTAGTATTTGGATGGTCTGCTTTCTTTGCTGTGATTTTATTTTCTCTGATGACATCTATTTAGTCTTAAGAGTGCTTCCACCTAGAGACGTCCCTTTAAAATATCCTGTAGAGGTGGTTTATGGGAGGCAAATTCCCTCAACTTTTGCTTGTCTGTAAATTGTTTAATCTCTCTTTCAAACTTAAATGTTAACCATGCTGGATGCAGTATTCCTGGTTCAAAGCCCTTCTGTTTCATTACGTTAAATATATCATGCCATTCTCTTCTGGCCTGTAAGATTTCTGTTGAGATGTCTGATGATAGCCTGATGGGTTTTCCTTTGTAGGTGATCTCCTTTCTCTCTCTGGCTGCCTTTAATACTCTGTCCTTGTCTTTGATCTTTGCCATCTTGATTATTATGTGTCTTGGTGTTGTCTTCTTTGGGTCCCTTGTGTTGGGAGATCTGTGGGCTTCCGTGGACTGTGAGACTATTTCCTTCCCCAGCGTGGGGAAGTTTTCAGCAATTATTTCTTCAAAGACACTTTCTACCCGTTTTTCCCTCTCTTCTTCTTCTGGTACCCCTAAAACGTGAACATTTTTCTGTTTGCATTGGTCACACAGTTTTCTTAATAGTCTTTCATTCCTAGAGATCCTTTTGTCTTTCTCTGCCTCAGCTTCTCTGTATTGTGTTCTCTGATTTCTATTCCATTAACAGTCTCTTGCACCTCATCCAGTCTGCTCTTAAACCCTTCTATTGATTGTTTCATTTCTGTTATCTCCCTCCAGGCTTCATCCCTTAGCTCTTGGATATTTCTCTCTAGGTCCATCAGCGTGGTTATGACTTTTATTTTGAATTCTTTTTCAGGAAGATTGGTTATATCTATCCCACCAGGGCCTCTCTCTGGTTGTCTGAGTGATTTTTGACTGGACCAGATTCTTCTGCCTTTTCATGGCGATAGAAGTGGTCGCAGGTAGGTGTCATCTGTGTCAGCTGGGAGAACAAATTTCCTTCCTGCTTGTTGTTCACCTTCTCCGCTGCCTGTGCCTGTTACCTGCACACTGGGAGGCAGTCTCCGGGATAATCCCCTGAGCTGCCATGGGCGGGGTCACCCTCAGGCTAGCCTAGAGCACTGTGGGAGTGGCAGGGTTTGCAGCCACACCGGGTGTGTTCTTCTGCGAGGATGGCATCCCTCGTGCCTTCCAGACCTTGCTGTGGCTTACGCTGCCCCTCCCGTTTAGCTGAGCGCTGGGAGGAGACTCTGTGTGGTTGGTGTGGGCGGGGCCACTCTCTGGCTGCTCCACAGCTGTGGCAGGTCAGCCAGTCAGTTTACAGCACTGGCCAGGGGGAACGTATGGCAGGCTGCTTATCCCTGTGAGGGGCTTCGGGGCTGCTTAACCCAGCAGAGGGTTACGGGCCTGAATTTCCTCAAGATTCGCAGTCTGCTGGGCTAAGTGTGCTGGTACAATTTTGTTCAGCTGTTGTGTCCTTGTCCCTTTAAGACTTTTAAAAGGCGCCCACTTTTCTTTTGTCCCAGGGGAGCCATCTGTGGAACCTGCTCACAGTCCCCGTCTTGGACCCTGCCCTTCCGTTTCTCTAATATCCAGTACACCATGCAATGTCTGTCTGTGCTCCTGGTGCAGATTACTAGGGCTGGTTATTTAGTAGTCCTGTGCTTCCACTCCCTCCCCATTCTGATTCTTTTCCTACCGCCGGTGAGCTGCAGTTGGAGTGCTCCGATCCCACCGGGTCACGGCTTTGTATCTTACCCCCTTTGTGAGATGCTGAGTTCTCACAGATGTAGATATAGTATGGCTGTTGTACTGTACCTTCTGGTCTCTCTTTTAGGAATAGTTGTATTTGTTGTATTTTCAAAAATATATATGGTTTTGGGAGATTTCCGCCACCCTGCTCACGCCGCCATCTTGAGCCCCCTCTCCATCTGGTATTTCTTTTGTGTATCTGAGTAGATATATGTTTTCTTCTGAGTGATATCTTTTTTTGCATTAAAGATAGCATACTCTAAGTACTTCTTTGAACATTGATTTTTTTCACTTAATGATGTTTCCTGGACATTATTTCCACTGCAATTCAATGAGATGTATATAATTGTTTTTTTTACAGCAACATAATATTCCAGTATATGGATTTATCATAGTTTATCATAGTTCAAACACTCTCCTATTAATAGTGGGCATTTAGGTCATTCACAGTATTTTGCTAGTAGGAACAGTGCTGTAGTAAATAACTGTATATATGTACTTTTGCATTGCTGGGGGTATATCTTCAGGGTAGATTCCTAGAAATGGGATTGCTGGGTCAACAGGTAGCACATCACAAAAGTACGTATGTGGGTTTGTTAGGTATTGCTTAAATTCCCCCAAAGAACTGTTGTTCCAGTTTTCATTCCTACTTGCAATGCATAAGAGCACCTGTTTCCCTCCCACAGCCTAGCCAACAGAATGTGTTGTCATACTTTTTAGTTTTTACCATTCTAACACCTGAAAAATCGTATCTCAGTGTTGTTTCTTATTTATCAGTATACTTGAACATTTTAAAATCTTTCCTTGGGATTGCCTATTTATGTCTTTCCCCATTTTTTTCTAGCAGGATTTTAGCTCTTTGTCTTTTACATCAGTGTGTTTTTATATCTTGAGAAGAAATCTGTTTATTCCCCAGATCTTGAAGATACTCTCCTGTGTTTTCTTTCATAAGCTTTATAGATTTCATATACATATTTAGTCTGTGATCCATCTTGAATTAGCTTCTGTGGCTGGGGAGTAGTAGGGGTAAAGGTTAAGTTTCTTTGTTTTTTGTGTGTTTTTTTTTTTTTCTATTCAAGTATCAAGTACTCTGTTGCTTCGGCACTATTTATGGAGAACACCACCCTTGTTCATCTGAATTGCAAGGAGCTTTTGTCAAATCATGTGATATTATATATATATATGCAGTTCTCTTTGACTCTATTGTATTTTATTTGTCTTTTTGTCAGTACCACTATCTTGAAATCTGTAGCATCAATCCAAATTTTTTCTTTTTAAAGACTGTCTTGGCTCTTATAATACATTTGACCACAGTGTATTAAATTTTTTTAAAAATCACTGTCTTAGATATGCTTATACTTTGTGTAGAATTTGGTGTGTGTGTATTCTTGAGAAATATTGGCCCATAATTTTCTTTTTTTTCTGATGTCTTTAATAAGTGTCAGGCTTATATTAGCTTTATAAAATGAACGGGGAAAAAATTCCCTGTTTCTCCATACACTACCTGTAAGACTGAGGTTATTCCTTGTGGGATTAATGTATAATAAAGTAAACACATCAGAATCCTTTTCTGTGAGGCTTGCTCAGAGTTTCCAGATCCTTGATGACATAATTGTTCTGAAAAGGGGGAAAAACAAGACCAGAAGGCGAACGCGCCCGAGTGTGTCCGGAACCTGGGCACACAATAAGTCTTGTGACTCCCCTTGTATTTTTCTACAATAAGTAAATACTTCTCGGGAGTGTCATATCTCAATGGGCTGGAGACTGCATGAGAGCTAAACAAAGATTTAAGGACTGATAGTATTAAATTCCCGCTTGAACCCCTACATGTATTCTATAGATGTTAAGATTTACTTGCTCAATAAATATGAGGAGTGCCTTATGCCTTGAGTCCCCTGGCTGGTCCTTTCAGATCTTCAGCATTTCATCGTGTTCCCCCAAATCTTCGGGTCAGAAGTAAGGAGGAACCCTCATTCCTTAAATATGGAAGAATTCACTTGTGAATCTATCTGAGCCTGAAGTTTTCTTTATAGGAAGATTTTAAGTTATGGAATCAGTTTAACTCTTAAGATGTTCTGTTGTTTGTTTGCTTTGTCAGTTTTGGCATGTTTTTAAAGGATTTTGCCTATTTCACTTAAACTTTTAAACTTTAAGAACCTAAAGTTATTAGTATTCTCTTACTATCTTTTTAATATCTGTGGCATGTGTAATGATGTCCCTTTTTCATTCCTGATTTGGTTCATTTGTGTTAATCCCTCTCTTTTTTCATCAGTGCCAATGGTAATGTGTCTTTTCTTCTTCTGTGTACTCCAAGATTTTTTTCCTTTCTCTTTGGTTTTTATCAGTTTCACTATATTGTGTGTTTGTGATTTTGCTTTTTGTTTTGCGTGTTTGTTTTTGTTTTTATTCTTTAGATTTACTAGGCTTCTTGAAACTAGTTGAGGCTTTTGATCAACTAATCTATTCCAATACTAATTCCTCTCCAATCTCTCTTCTCCTTCTGAGACTCCACTTACATATATGGTAGATCTTTTTTTTTTTTAACAATTTATTTTGGTATCATTAACCTACAATTACATGAGCAATATTATGGTGATTAAACTCCCCCCTTCATCAGGTCCCTCCCACCAAGCCTATTACAGTCACTGTCCATTAGCGTAGTGAGATGAGTATCACTACTTCTCTTCTCTGAGTTGTACAGCCCTCCCCGTGCCCCCCCACCTTACGTCTGCTAATTGTAATGCCCCTTTTACCCTCTTATCCCTCCCTTCCCGCCCTTCTTCCCCAGTCCCTTTCCCTTTGGTAACTATTGTCCATTCTTGGGTTCTGTGAGTCTGCTGCTGTTTTGTTCCTTCAGTTTTTTTCTTTGTTCTTATACTCCACATATGAGTGAGATCATTTGATACTTGTCTTTTTCGGCTTGGCTTATTTCACTGAGCATAATACCCTCTAGCTCCATCCATGTTGTTGCAAATGATAGGATTTGTTTTTTTCTTATGGCTGAATAATATTCCATTGTGTATATGTACCACATCTTCTTAATCCATTCATCTACTGATGGACACTTAGGTTGCTTCCATTTCTTGGCTATTGTAAATAGTGCTGCAATAAACATAGGGGTGCATCTATCTTTTTGAAACTGGGCTGCTGCGTTCTTAGGGTAAATTCCTAGGAATGGGATTCCTGGGTCAAATGGTATTTCTATTTTGAGTTTTTTGAGGAACCTCCATACTGCTTTCCACAATGGTTGGACTAATTTGCATTCCCACCAGCAGTGTAGGAGGGTTCCCTTTTCTCCACATCCTCGCCAACATTTGTTGTTGTTTGTGTTTTGGATGTTGGCCATCCTCACTGGTGAGAGGTAATATCTCATTGTGGTTTTAATCTGCATTTCTCTGATGATCAGCAATGTGGAGCATCTTTTCATGTGCCTATTGGCCATCTGAATTTCTTCTTTAGAGAAATGTCTATTCATGTCCTGTGCCCATTTCTTAATTGGATTATTTGCTTTTTGTTTGTTAAGGTGCGTGTTCTTTGTATATTTTGGATGTCAACCCCTTATCAGATACATCATTTATGAATATATTTTCCCATATTGTAGGATTTTTTTTGTTCTACTGATGGTGTCCTTTGCTGTACAGAAGCTTTTCAACTTGATATAGTCCCATTTGTTCATTTTTGCTTTTGTTTCCCTTGCCCGGGGGGATATGTTCATGAAGAAGTCGCTCATGTTTATGTCCAAGAGAATTTTGCCTATGTTTTTTTCTAAGAGTTTTATGGTTTCATGACTTACATTCAGGTCTTTGATCCACCTTGAGTTTACCTTTGTGTAAGGAGTTAGACAGTAGTACAGTTTCATTCTCTTACATGTAGCTGTCCAGTTTTTCCAACACCAGCTGCTGAAGAGGCTGTCATCTCCCCATTGTATATCCAAGGCTCCTTTATCAAATATTAATTGACTGTAGGTGTTTGGGTTAATGTTTGGATTTTCTATTGTGTTCCACTGGTCTGTGGGTCTGTTTTTGTGCCAGTACCAAATTCTCTTGATTACTGTGGCTTTGTAGTAGAGCTTGAAGTCAGGGAGCGTAATTCCCCCTGTTTTATTCCTCCTTCTCAGGATTGCTTTGGCTATTCGGGGTCTTTTGTGGTTCCATATGAATTTTAGAATTATTTGTTCCAGTTCATTGAAGAAAGCTGTTGGTAGTTTGATAGGGATTGCATTGAATCTGTATATTGCTTTAGGTAGTATATCCATGTTGACAATATTTATTTTTCCTAGCCAAGAGCGTGGGATGCATTTCCATTTGTTAGTGTCTTCCTTAATTTCTCCTAGGAGTGTCTTGTAGTTTTCAGAGTACAGGTCTTTCACTTCCTTCGTTAGGTTTATTCCTAGGTATTTTATTCTTTTAGATGCAATTGTGAATGGAATTGTTTTTCTGATTTCTCTTTCTGTTAGTTCATCATTAGTGTATAGGAAAGCAACAGATTTCTGTGTGTTAATTTTATATCCTGCAACTTTGCTGAATTCAGATATTAGTTCTAGTAGTTTTGGAGTGGAGTCTTTAGGGTTTTTTATGTACAGTATCATGTCATCTGCAAATAGTGACAATTTGACTTCTTTACCAATCTGAATGCCTTTTATGTCTTTGCTTTGTCTGATTGCCGTGGCTAGGACCTCCAGTACTATGTTGAATAACAGTGGAGAGAGTGGGCACCCCTGTCTTGTTCCCGATCTTACATGAAAAGCTTTCAGCTTCTCGCTGTTAAGTATGATGTTAGCTGTGGGTTTGTCATATATAGCCTTTATGATGTTGAGGTACTTGCCGTCTATACCCATTCTGTTGAGAGTTTTAATCAAAAATGGATGCTGAATTTTGTCAAATGCTTTTTCAGCATCTATGGAGATGATCATGTGGTTTTTGTTCTTCTTTTTATTGATGTGATGGATGATGTTGATGGATTTTTGAATGTTGTACCATCCTTGCATCCCTGGGATGAATCCCACTTGATCATGGTGTATGATCCTCTTGATGTATTTTTGAATTCGGTTTGCAATATTTTGTTGAGTATTTTTGCATCTACGTTCATCAGGGATATTGGTCTGTAATTTTCTTTTTTAGTGATGTCTTTGCCCGGTTTTGGTATTAGAGTGATGCTGGCTTCATAGAAAGAGTTTGGAAGTATTCCCTCCTCTTCTATTTTTTGGAAAACTTTAAGGAGAATGGGTGTTATTTCTTCTCTATATGTCTGGTAGAATTCAGAGGTGAATCCATCAGGTCTCAGGGTTGTGTTCTTGGGTAGTTTTTTGATTACCGATTCAATTTCATTGCTGGTGATTGGTCTGTTTAGTTTTTCTGTTTCCTGCTTGGTGAGTCTTGGAAGGCTGTATTTTTCTAAGAAGTTGTCCATTTCTTCTGGTTTTTGGAGCTTGTTAGCATATAGATGCTCATAGTAATCTCTTGTAATTCTTTGTATTTCTGTGGGGTCTGTCGTTATTTTTCCTTTCTCATTTCTGATTCTGTTTATGTGTGTGGATTCTCTTTTTCTCTTAATGAGTCTAGGGGTTTATCTATTTTGTTTATTTTTTCAAAGAACCAGCTTTTGGTTTCATTGATTTTTTTCTATTGTTTTATTCTTCTCAATTTAATTATTTCTTCTCTGATCTTTATTATGTCTCTCCTTCTGGTGACTTTGGGCCTCATTTGTTCTTCTTTTTCCAATTTCAATAATTGTATCTTTAGACTATTCATTTGGGAATGTTCTTCCTTCTTTAAATGGGCCTGGATTGCAATGTACTTTCCTCTTAGAACTGCCTTTGCTGCGTTCCACAGAAGTTGTGGCTTTGTGTTGTTGTTGTCATTAGTCTCCATATATTCTTTGATTTCTGTTTTGATTTGGTCGTTAACCCATTAATTCATTAGGAGAATGTTGTTAAGTCTCCATGTATTTGTGAGCCTTTTTGATTTCTTTCTGAAATTTATTTCTAGTTTTATACCTTTGTGATCTGAGAAGTTGGTTGGTAGGATTTCAATATTTTTGAATTTACTTAGGTTCTTTTTGTGGCCTAGAATGTGGTCTATTCTGGAAAATGTTCCATGTGCACTTTAGAAGAATGTGTATCCTGCTGCTTTTGGGTGCAGAGTTCTGTAGATATCTGTTAGGTCCATCTGTTCTAGTGTGTTGTTCAGTGCCTCTGTGTCTTTACTTATCCTCTGCCTGGTTGATCTATCCTTTGGAGTGAGTGG
>JAQQAC010019400.1:4804481-4818329 GCA_029783875.1 Phataginus tricuspis
TCTGATACAAGTACTGCAACACCTGCTTTTTTCTCTTTGTTGTTTGCATGAAATATCTTTTTCCATCCCTTCACTTTTAGTCTGTGTATATCTTTGGGTTTGAGGTGAGTCTCTTATAGGCAGCATATAGATGGGTCTTGCTTTTTTATCCACTCTGTTACTCTTGATTGTCTTTTGATTGGTGCATTCAGTCCATTTACGTTTAGGGTGATTATCGATAGATATGTACTTATTGCCATTGCTGGTTTTAGATTCGTGGTTACCAAAGGTTCAAGGGTTGGTTCTTTACTATCTAAGAATCTAACTTAACTTTCTTGTTAAGTTATTGTGAACGCCATCTGATGTTTCTTTATCTCTCCCTTCCTATTCTTCCTCCTCCTTTCTTTATATATTAGGTGTTTTATTCTTTGCCTTTAGTTAGTGTTTGGATGGTCTGCTTTCTTTGCTATGATTTTATTTTCTCTGGTCACGCTGTGCCCTTTCCTGTGTATTCTGGTCTCTCTTTTAGAAATAGTTGTATTTGCTGTGTTTTCGTGAATAAATATAGTGTTGGGAGGGATTTTTCTGCCAGTCTTTTCACGTCGCCATCTTCCCGGAACAAAAAGAGATAATTCTTATATATGGTAGATCTTTTGACTGTGCCCCATGTGTCTTTTATACTCACTTATTATTATTATTTTTTTATGCTGTGCTTCATGTGGGCTTACTGTTGACTTGTTTTTGAGTTCAGTAATTCTACTTTCTGCTTGTGTGGTCTCATGTTAAAAGCATGCAGTGATTTTTAAATTCTTAATATGCTAATCTGGATTGTCTATTTAATTCTTTTTTATACATTTTGATTCTGTATAGTTTCATCTTATCCATTTGCCTATTTTTTCTTTGGTTGTCTTTAACATTTTAATTATAGATATCTTAAATTATTTGTTTGCCAGCTCTGGCATCTGAATTGTCTATGGTTCTCCTATTTTATGTTCTTATATCCTTGTAGGTCTAGTAATTTTTTAATGTATGGTAGATACTGTTGTTTTATGTCTAAAACAACTGTGGGGGCCAAGTCCAGTCACTACTTACTTCTGGTCTTCTCATTATATAAGAAAAAATTAAACTGCTTTTCAGGTCTTTGTTACTAACAAAGTTCCTAGCATACAGGAAGTTTTCAGTGCTGAAAATAATTTAAAACATTATATGTTGTTATTAAAATGTGAGTTTATTATTTAGAAAATGAGTGTAAAATTCTCAAAAAAAATTTAAGTTATTTACTAGATTTCAAAGGACTCTTTTTCTGCAGTGGTATATTTTGCCAGCACTCCATACCCCAGGTATGGTCATTTTGCAAGCAAACTACAGTCTTGGCCACAGAGGCTGTTGGCTTTAAAAGGAAGGAGTGGATCCCCCAGATACAAGAATTCAGCATGGGAAGATGAAGAGCGCTGGGAATGTGATGTACGATATGAAGCTATTAAAGTAGGATTGTTTCCTGCCCATTCTGCTTGGATTGTGCGGCACTTGAGGATGTCCTGTTAATCAGGGATAGGCTAAGAGAAGAAATCAGAAAGGGGGACTTAAAGTAAGGAGTGTGGGAGAGGGAACTCTATTTCCAAGTCATTCTGGATTACTGTTGGTTCTTTAGTATCCAGCACAATGCTTGGCACATAATAGGCTATGTGGTTGATAAAAGAATTCTAAGAGTTTAGTAAATAGTAATAATAATAACAATAATATTAAAGGAGTGCTTTCAGGTTTTAAGGAAGACACATCTATGGATTATGTATATCCCTGGGGTAAAAGTAGCCATTAAATAATCGATAACATGGTGCTACTTCCTGGGTGGTTAGTTTTGTATGAAGTTATTGATAAATTGTTTAATGATAAGGAGTTTAGTGCACAGAGAATTCTCATGTTTATACTTTTATAATGCTCAGTTTATTGTATTCCTATGTCTAATAAAAAATTTGAACATTTAAACATCCAACACAAATTCAATTAATCCCACTAAACAATTTAAACTTACTATTTTAATGTAACATTCTTTTAGAAGCACACAGAATATACTGTTACTACAAATTTTATTCTATATGTATAGTCAAAAGTATCAATGATGTGGGTTTAGTCCATTTCTACATTCTTTCCTGTCATTATGCTAATTTTAATATATAAAGTTTCAGTGATACTACTTTGTTTACTCTTCTGAATTTCAGTTTAAGGCAAGGCTCATTAGCCCCAAAAGTCTTCTCAAACTAGGCAAGATTAGTCTGGTCTACCAGTCATTTGTTTCTTAGTCAGGACTTGGGTCTTGATTGTACAACCCAAGATCGCTAAAAACTGGTTTGACCAATGTATAGCCAGACTAACATGCATATGGTCAACTTTTAGGAATTAATCATTCAGAATTCATATGTGGGTAAAATGATGTATGTGCAAGGATATTTATTACAGCATTGTTTGTTATAGTGAAAGACTGGAAACAACCGAAATGACCCTGGGCAGCAGATTGGTTGACTAAATCAATAGTAGCTGTGTATGTACTAGCTGGGATCTGGTCCAAGATATATTAAATAAAAATAGTAATGTGTATAATAATGGACATAGTGTACTATATAATTTGTGCTTAAAAAATGTATGTTTTTGTATGTGTGTATATACATACTATATTCTCCAAGCCATATCAGGTTGTCCCAATCTGGCCTGAGGTTCCTGGAGTAGGGGGCAATGAGCGGTTTGCCTGTTGTTCTCACTAATACCCCTCAAGCGTTGGTGTAGAGTGAACAGAGTGGAAGTGATCATTCTGGAAACTGCAGCAAGTGGGATCTCATGTAGCTTCTATTGCCTCCCCAGCTCTTACCTTTTTCCAAAAGAGGATCCCAGAGGAGGACTTTCTGCAAATACCAAAGCCATGGCTCAGGTGAGATGCTGTTTTCTTTTGCTCATCTATAGTCATTTTTACCCCTAGTACATGTAAACATTTGCTTTTCCTCATTATGATGCTTTTGGTGTTAAAAAAAAGCAAAACAAAAAATTTCAGGCAGTTTACTATAGTACCAAAGTTCTCTTACCCTTGCTCTAAAGAAAAAGGTCTCTAATAAGCCACTACAAAGACTTCTCTCTTGGTGGAAATGTTTATAGAAAAGAGAAGTGGTTAGATAATCATTTTGGAAAAAAGAAAAGAATGTCTGGTTAAAGGTTTTTACACTCTTAAATTACAGATAATGGTTAGAGGGCCAAGTGGTTAGATAAGGTTTTCTGAAGAGGTCTTGATCAGATTAAAATCCGTCAGAAAACCACTTATGGATTTCATCAAGAACCCTTACCTGTTCCCACTAACATTGTGACCTACATAATGTAACAGTGGTCTGACTGAGAGGTTTGGAAAACTGTTTTACACTGTTCAGTACAGACCCCTTCAACGACCGGACCCCCATTCCCCCCCCCAACTTCCGCATTCTTATTTTAAACAATATTTACAAATTCATTTAGTAAGTCCTTCAGCATCTTCTATCTCAGACTTCTGCTAGTAATCTTGATAGGACAGAAATGTGTTCCCAATTTGTTTTTTAAGTTGAAGTATTATTCATATACAATCTGATACTGATTTCAAATATATAACACAGTAGTTTAACATATTATTAAATTTTCACCCCTACTAGTGTGGTTACTATCTGTCAACACAGAAAGATGTTACAGAATCATGGACTATATTCTCCATGCTGTACTCTTCCCCTGTGACCAACTTGTATTGTGATTGAGAATTTTTGTGCCCCTTTATCCTCCTCACCCTTCCCTCCACCCCAGCCCCTCCCCTGTGGTAACCACCGGTTATTTCTCAGTGTCTCCCCATTTGTTAATTCATCTGATTTGCTTGGGCAGTGATTTGATGGGCTAGAGATGAGAAATCAGGGGCACCTCATAGGGAAGAGTCCTGGTTATCACAGAGCTAGGTTTTCCAATAAGAAAATACGTGGAGTGGTTTTGTGTATTTCAGTCTTAATACATGGAAGAATGTCCTGGTGTCTGATTCTTTTCAGTTTGGGAGTGTGACTTGGTGGTTGGTGCAAAGTTCTGACCCTTCACCAGATCATCCATGTGCATCCATGTAACGCTGTCGTGTGCATCTGGATCATCCTCCATCAATTTCCTGTAGCTCAGGAACAAAGGGAATTTACAGTTAGTAAATGGTAGTTATAGTTAAGATTGGGCCAGTGTTGAGGAGGTCTTTAAATGTCACCTCAGCACCTAAAAGCAAAAGAAAATCTGTCATTTATATCAATATAGTAGAATCTTCAATTTAAAAATATGGTCATGAAAAGAATTTGTTATAACAGGGAGCAAATCTTATATATAATAGTGAGATGTGAGAATGGATCAGTTTTTAGTTATATGCAAATTTAATTTTCTAAGATAAAATATTTTAAAAGTCATTTTACATGTTCACAAGTGAAGTAGTCCTGTTCCAGTCCTGCTCATCACCAGCCCCGCTCCGGAAAGGTGGCTGCCCTCAACTCTTGAATATGGCTTAATTAGTACCTTTCGATGAATCAGTTTTATTCATTATCTCTTAACTTACTACAGAGTGGAAGGGATATTGTGCTTCCATACTGCACCCTTCATTTCCTCTGATTGTTATTAATTATATCACAAGTTTTGATAAATCAATAGCATACACAATATTATGCCTGCAAATATCGCTCCCTGTTGAGCCAGACTGTGGCTCTATTTTGTTTCAGCCTTTCGTTTTTGCTGGGCTTAATCACTCTTCTCCCCCAACATCTGCACAGCTGTCCATGTATTTATATCCACAATCTCCAGAATCATTGCCAAATGCCAGTCAGTATGTTTTACATCAGGTCAAACACATCAATTCCTTTTGGATAGAAACTTTTGTCTTCGTTCCCTTTTTCATCCTGCTCTTGTCTAGTCTGGTTATTTTCTAGGTCTGCTGCATAGTTTTCCCAAGAATTCCCTTTGTTTTGTTGTTTTCCTTTGCTGTTCTCTTGTGTTAATTCACCCATTTCTTGAATCCTGTGTCTTCCTCTGTTCTGGTTTACTCCCCCATTTTGGTGGAGCACAGCCTCTGGTAGTTTCCTAAGAAATTGTGCTTGAGTCCTTCATGTCTAGGAATGTCTTTTTTCAACCCTTCACAACAGAAAGATAGTTCAGTTGTAGAATTCTAGGTCAGCATTTCTTTTCTCTATCAGCATATTGAAAAAATTTTATTATTCCTTGTTTTTAGTCATGTTCTTGAGAACTCTGTTGCCTCTCTGATTCTTGATTCTTTTTATATGACCTGCTCTCCTCTGGATGCTTTTAATGTCTTCTCTTTAGTCCTTATTTCAAAAATTTTGCTCAGCTATTTGAGAAAAGAGAGAAGAGGATCACATATATTGATGACTTACTCTATGACAAGTATTGTGTGAGGAGGTGTTTGTATATACTATTTCATCTAATCGGGAAACTCCTCTTAGCTGGATTCCGTATCTTCCTAGACTTGTTTGGATGATGGAAGTGTCCCACTGTATACACGCAGTTTTGTCTGGGGGAAAACAGAATGATGTGGAAGCACAATGATTCAGGCCCGCATGTCTGTTTACAGTCCTCCACTTGCGTCCTGAATATTCAGCCCTACTCTATATGCTTGCTGTTTTTCACTTCTTCTGCCTTTGTTTTTTTCTTCTTTCTTTCCTTGACAAAAACACTTCTTTTTATTAATCAAGTGATGTACATGGTTGTTGTTCTAGGAGTCAGTGATGTTCAGAGATGTGTCCATAGACTTCTCTGAGGAAGAGTGGGAGTGCCTGAATGATGACCAGAGAGATTTATACAGAGATGTGATGTTGGAGAATTACAGCAACCTGCTTTCAATGGGTAAGGACATCTGTCCATAAGAATTCGGATTGTGCCCTCAGAAGGTCTGCTTCCTCTGGTATGAAACACTCACCTGCCTTTCCGGTAACCAGTTGGATTTCTACATCCTGGCCTCAGAGGAGTGTTTTTAATATAGTAGAGTTAGAAAGTGGAAGCTGTACTGAATTATGGGGAAAGTTTCAAGTCCTCTGTTATGTTTCATAAGTCCGACATACCTTTCTTTGTCTCTTTCTTAATAATGGAGGGACTGGATTTGAATTCTGGGATAGTCTCATCATAAACTTACCTCGTTACTTCTCTTGTAAGCAGGGCATTCTATTTCTAAACCAGATGTGATCTCCTTCTTGGAGCAGGGGAAGGAGCCCTGGTTGGTTGACAGAGAACTAACAAGAGGCCAGTGGCCAGGTAAGTGAGGCATGGCAGGTAATGAATAACCCAATGGTCGGTGGAGAGATTGCATGTTTGACATGCTATCGGGGCATTTACCCCTTAAAAACTTAAGGCCTAATGTGCAAAAGTAACCCTTCTCAGTATCAGCTTTCAAATGACCACCTTTCCCCCATCTTAACACACTCTGCCTGCTTTTTTCCTCTTATACTCTCTCCCAACTCTGACTAGTTGCTGCCCCCCTCTGCCCTCTCTAATGTAATTCTTTTTTAACCTGTATTTTGGATCTAGGTCTTCCTCAGCTTCTCATCCTCTTTTGTATTTAGTCTTAAAAAAGCATCACTGTCTTGTGAAACATATTTTTTCTATTTTGCCAAAGACTTACAAAGGGTTTTTTTTTTTTTTACATACGGTAGCTCATACATTGATTCATTCATATTTTAAATGAAATTTTACAGATTTTTCTTATGTGTGTGAGGTACCTGCTTGGTACTACAGAGATGAAAAAAGGAATAAGCAATTTCAGGATTTGTAGTTGAATAGGCTTACTTCAGAACATGTCTGAATATAACTTGTATAAAGTAGGACCACCACAAGAGAGGCTAAAATAGGGAGCTCAGTGGAAAGTGAGGGCTGAAGATACAGAAGAGATGCTGATACACATAGATGTTAGAGAGGGAGATTTGAGCATGCGTATCATTGACTTTAGATAGACTGTTAGAAATAAAGGGCCTGTGCCTCCACTGAGACATAACAGCTGGCAAAGATAGAGATTTGGTTTGAAGGAGGAAAAGCAGGACAACATATTCATTCATTCAGTATCTTTTCATTGAGTATCTGTTATATGTCCAGCACTATTCTCAATACTGATATTATAACAGTGAATGGAATATGCAAAATTTCTATCCCCAGGGCACCCTCCAGGGTGGGGAAAGATAAACAAATGAATATATAATGTATCGAATAGTAGTAAGTGCTAATAAAAAGAAACACCAAGTGGAGAAAGGGGATGGGTGGGGGAGTGCTATATTATGTGTCATGGTAAGAGAAAATTTTTCTAATAAAGGTGGCATTTGGGCAGACACCTGAAGTAGTACAGCAGTAAATCACTGTATGTGGCTTCTGGGAGTCAGAGCACTCCAGAGAGAAAGAAAACATTCAGGGCTCTGAAGCAGGGGTGCCTTGCCTGTGTTTGAGGAACAACCAGGAGGCCACTGCTTTATCTGTCCCAGTTGTTAACTGTTCAGTTTTTTTTTAATAAATCCAGGACCTCATGTCATTTCAACTTTACATAACGTCAATATGTAATTCTAATAAATATGGACATTTTTCTCCTTTAACTTTAATACCATCATCATCCCTAATAAATTTTACGATTTCTTCACACACTGGACTGTTTTAATGTCATTATATTGAATACTGGTGAGAATGGGGATTTTCACCTCAATGGTGCTATTATCCTCAGCTTCTCCACTACTATATTTTATACTTTGTATCTATTACTATCCTTATTTTTTTCAGTCACTTTTTATGGTCTTTATGAAATTAAAACATTTGTCCATTTCCTGAAACTGCTTTTAACTTTATGATTTTCATTTGGATTGGCATCTTTAATGTGTAAGTCTTAATGTGTTTGTATTCAGCTCCTTTACAGTTATTGTGACTTCTGATTTTAGACAATTAATTGTGCTCTACAAATTTTATAGATATTTTATTCTCTTCTTTTAACTTTCTGCAATTTGCTTTATAGTGTTTAAATCCACTTTAAATTTCTTTTGCAATAAGGTATAAATTGAAAGTACAAATCAGTTACCCCCCCCCCCACAGGTCTTATTTTAGCACCATTTACTTAACAGCTGCTTATTTCGTCATTTTTATGTGCCTATTCAGTAATAAATTCTGACTTATGTTAGTCTGTATTTCAGAACCTCTTTTCTGTTTCTTTGATCCATCTATCCACTTGTACCTACAGAAATAGACATGCTTAGCAGACAGTATATTTTAATTATTTTTTTTCAGATTATCACAAATACAGAAAAGTAACAAACTATAGGTGGATATTCAAACAATTATGAAATGAACTTTCATAGAACTAACACCCAAGTCAAGAACTACAACATTACCAGCACAGATTTCTTTGTGTCTTTGTGTCCCTTCATAATTGTACCACCTAAGAGTGCCACTAACAAGTATATAGTTCAGTTTTACTTGAGTTTGATATTTATGTACTTGGAATCTATTATATATCTATTCATTTACATCTTGTTTCTTAACTGAGCATTTTGTTTTAAGATTCATACACACTAATTGTTTATAGTCAGAGTTGATTCATTCTATTATATGAATATACCACACTTTTATTATTTTTACTGTTATGGACAGTTGGGTTGTTTCCAGTTTTTGACAGTTACAAACAGTTACTATGAACATATTCTATATTTTAGGACTAGCAGAAAAATAAATGGGTCAGAACACATCATATATTCAAACGTCTAAGTTTCAACTTTTTGTTAATACCTGTACATACTAGTTTACAATCTCAACAGCAGTATTTGAGAGCTTCCATTGTTGTATGTGATTCCTAACATGGTATTGTCAGACTTTGATTTTTACCCATTAGTGAATGTATAATGGTACTTCAGTGTGGTTTTAACTGGCATTTCCCTTCTTACTATTGAGTTTGAACACATTCTCATATCACTTTTGGTCTTTTGAAATTCTGTAGTGAGTTGCCTGTTCAAGTCTTTACTAGTTTTTTTCTTTTGGATTATCTGTATTTTTCTAAGTGATGTGTAAGGTTTCTTTATCTATTTTGCTTATAAGAACATATATCTTATAATCTGAATTGTCTTTAGCTTTATGGTTTCTTTTTGTGAACAGAAGTTCTTAATTTTCATCAAATTTATCAGTCTGTGATTCAAATTTGTGTGTCATGTAAGAATTTCTTCCTTAGTCTATTTAAAATCTTAAATAAACAGAATCACACTACTTTTTTGTCCTAAGAAATCTTTGCTTACCATAAGACCATGAAGATATTCTCCTACATTTTCTTCTTAATGTATGATTGTTGTTCCTTTGTAATCTTTTCCTCTAATGAGCTAAATTTTTACTGTAATGTATTCAGATATGGTTATTTTTATTCCCCCCATATTTTGCTTCTGGTAATATTTTTCGATCCGAGGTCTCATATATCTTTTTTTATTAATAAGAAATCCTTGGCAGTCATCTGTTCAAAATTGTCTTGCTAACATTTCCTCTTTTCTCTCTTAAACTCCTATTAAACAGACATTAGAATATCTGGATTTTCTCCAGTGCCTTCTTATTCTTCTTCCATTCATACTAGCATTACACAGGATTCCTTGGCTTGGTTTGTTTTGACTCACTAATATGTTCTTCAGTTATGACCTTTTGGCTCCACCACCTATCTGTTTAATTTATTATTTTTAAAAAAAGTATAGTTGTTTGTAAAAAACAGTATATACACAATAGGATATATGTAATATATAGTTAAAGCAAAATTGTAAGATAATAGCATGTAAATCTCTAGATTTGCACATGTAAGAGATTTGGTAGGAAATATGCCCAGGAGAATAATTGCTGGGTCTTGGAATACATATTTATGCAGCTTTACGAGGTAATGCCAAACTGTTTTCTAAGTGTTTGGATCACTGTCTTCCCCTATAATTGATTATATTATTATATTATCATATCTCCCTATTATAAGATTCTTTTCATATTTTAAGAATCTGATTAATGAATAAAAAATCTTATCATTGTTTTAAATTCAGTTTTCTTGCATTTTGATCATTTTTGTATTAGGCTATTTGTCTTCAAAGATTTACAGAAATTATGTATTTTCCAGGTGCTAATATTTGGTCAGTTCCATGTTTTATAGACACCTTTTCTAGATGTAGCTTCTTTATTCATTTTCTTTATGATATCTTTTGATGGACAGTAATTCTTTGTGTTAATACAGTTAAATAATATATTTAGGTTAAATTATATGTAGTTCGTGAAAAAAAATTCTACTTTCTTCATGTATGTTTCATACCTTTGAGGTCTTTGGAAATCTTCCTCTAGCCTAGTTTTCTATTTTTTTCTTCCAAGAATTTCTATGTTTTGACTTTCTGATTAATAAAGCCCTATTAATATGTAACTGGAATTGATTTTTATGAATGGTGTGAGATAGAGGTAAGTTGTAATTTTTACCCATATGGAAAACATATTACAGTAATCTTCCCTCTATCTGTGGTTTCACTTTCCATGGTTTCAGTTACCCTTAAGTCAACCACAGTCCGGAAGATCAGTAGTAGCCTACCAGTAGGTCACAATGCCTGTTGTCATTCACCTCACTTCATCTCATCATGTAGGCATTTTATCATCTCACATCATCACAGCAAGAGTGAATACAGTACAATGAGATATTTTGAGAGAGAGAGGCCATATTCACATAACTTTTAATACAAGATATTGTTGTAATTGTCCTGTTTTATTATTAGTTATTGTTGTTAAATTCTTACTATGCCTAATTTATAAACTAAACTTTATCATAGGTTTATATGTACAGGGAAAAACATAGTAAATATAGGGTTTGGTACTAACCGTGTTTTCAGATATCTACTGGGTATCTTAGAATGTATCCCCTACAGATAACTGTATCTTTGCCCAGCTGAATGAAAAGTCCACCATATATTTTTAACTGATCTATAATGTTCCTTCTGTCATATATTAAAATTCCATGTATACATAGGCCTCTCTTGTTCCATTGGCTTTTTTATCTATTCCTTTCATAATTACCCTTGTTTTTATAAGAAGTCCTTATCTCTGGTGGGACAGATCCCTTCACCGTTTTCTTAAAAATAACATTAAGTAAAGTTTCATTAAAAAATGTTGAGTTTTTTCAATGTCCATTTATGATAAGAACTCAACAAAGTGGGTATAGAGAGAATATACCTCAATAAAGGCAAGCCTTCAGCTAATATACTCAGTGGTGAAAAACTGAAAGCATTTCCTCTAAGCTCAGGAACAAGACAAGGGTGCCTACCTATCCTTTTATTCAACATAGTACTTGAAGTCTTAGCCAGAGCAATTAGGCAAGAAAAAGAAATAAAAAGCATCTAAATTAGGAAGAAGTAAAACTGTCTATTTCAAGTAGCATGATATATATAGAAAATCCTAAAGATTGCACCAAAAAAAACTGTTTGAATTAATAAATCTACTAAAGTTGCAGGATACAAAGTCAATATACAAAAATCAATTGTGTTTCTATACACTAATAACAAACACCCAGAGATTAAGAAAATAATCACATTTTCAATTGCATCAAAAAGAATAAAATAACTAAATAAATTTAACCAAGCAGGTGAAGGACCTGTATATTGAAAACTATAAGACATTGATGAAAGAAATTGAAGACAACACAAGTAAATGGAAAATATTCTATGATTATGGATTGAAAGAATTAATATTGTTAAAATATGCACATTACCCCCAAACAATCTATAGATTCAATGCAATCCCTTTCAAAATTCCAACACACCTTTCAGAGAAATACAACAAATAATCCTAAAATTTGTATGGAACCACAGAAGGCCCTGTAGAGACCAAGCAGTCTTGAGAAAAGAACAAAGCTGGAGGCATCACACTTTCTGATTTCAAACTATATTACAAAGCTATAGTAATCAAAACAGTAAGGTATAAAACCAAAAACAGGTTTATGGGACAGAATAGAGAGCCCAGAAATAAACCTGTACATATATGGCTAGTTAACTTACGAAAAAGGAGCCAAGAGCATACAATGGGGAAGGACGGATTCTTCAGTACATGGTATTGGGAAACTGGACAGCTTCATGCAGAAGAACAAAGCTGGAACACTATCTTGTACCATACACAATAAAACCAACTCAATGGATTAAAGACTTGAATGTAAGCCCCAAAACAATAAAACTCCTAGAAGAAAACACAGACAGTAAGCTCCTTGACATTGGTCTTGGATTTTTTGTATTTGACACAAAAGCAGAGGCAGCAAAAGCAAAAGTAAGTTGAGTGGGACTACACTACACTTACAAGCTTCTGCAACAGCAAAGGATACCATCAACCAAAGTGAATAGGCAACCTGGAGAGAAATGGGAGAAAATATTTGCAAATCATATGCCTGATAAGGGTTTAATATCCAAAATATTTATATAGAACCCATATAATTCAATGGCAAAAGAAAAAAAGTCCAATTGAAAAGTAGAAAATATAAAAAGAAAGATGTAAATTATAGAGCTTAGAAATAAAATGGCCAAAATTTAAGGAACGCATTGGATAGGCTCAATAGAAGGATGGTGATAACAGAGGAAAGTTAATGAACTCCAAGTAAAGTTAAAATAAGTTAGTCAATACGAATAACAGAGAAAAAGATTGAAACATGAAATGAATACAACTTCACAGACATGTAGAACAATAAAGGCTTCATGTTTGTGTCATGGAAGTCCTAGGTGAAGAGGAGAAAGTTCAGGACTGAAAAAAAGTTTTCAAGAAATAATGGCTCACCAAATTTGGTGAAAGAGACAACAAGCATACCAGTTGAGAAACTCAGCCATCCCAAACAGGATAAACCCAAATAAATCCATACCAAACACATCATAATCAAATGGCTGAAAATGGTTGACCAAAAAAAGTAATGAAGGAACCATAAAAAAATAGTGCATTCATTATAAGGACAAAACAGTTTGAAGGACTAGATTCTCTTCATAAATCATGAAGGTCAAAAGAAAGTGAAACAATATTTTGTGGTAAAGAACTGTCAACCCAAATTCTGTATCCAGCAAAAACCTTTCAGGAGTGAAGGTGAAATTAAGAAAAGCGACACTAAAAATGTACGTGGCAGCCGAGACTGGCCTGAGGGTCCATGTGGAACTAGGCAGTAGTGGGGACAGTGGCTAATGAGGGAAAAATCTGCCCTGTCTCAAGGGGGTAAGACTTAGTAAGTCCAGGAGACAGTCATCATATGAGAATGGAGGCCCAGTGATAAAAGCCAGAAATCCAGGTTTCTGTATTAAATATCCTGATAGCTCAAGGCTGGTAACTAACTCAAAACTTTATAGAAACTGTTGGGGTCAATACCAGATGCAAATGTGAGAGTAGAATACAACGTGATTCATTAGGTTTTTACTTCTATGGAGTTTTTTTTCTTTGAATTTCAGAAATTCTACCAAGATATATCTTATATATATATATATATATAATACACACACACACACACACACACACATAAACTTTCTTTAGAAATTCTGCTCAGCATAAAAGGGAATCATCTGATTACTAACCATGTTCTTTTACCCCAGAAGTTTGTTTTATTGTCGGTTCTGCGTCATCACCATATTCTCCTTTTGGAACTCATTTTTATATTTACTTCCTATTTAATTTTCCTTCCTCATGACTCTGTCACCAACATTTTTTTTTCTGTCACCATTTCTTTTTTTTTATTTTAATTTTTTTATTAAGATATTGATATCGTCTTTTTTTTTTTACAATTTATTTTATTTTAGTATCATTAACCTACAATTACATGAGCAATATTGTGATGATTAAACTACCCCCGTCATCAGGTCCCCC
>JAQQAC010019400.1:4818829-4870143 GCA_029783875.1 Phataginus tricuspis
GATGGTCTGCGTTCTTTGCTATGATTTTATTTTCTCTGGTGACATCTTTTTAGCCTTAGGGCTATTTCCCTCTAGAGCAGGCCGTTTAAGATATCCTGTAGTGGTGGTTTATGAGAGGCAAACTCTCTCAACTTTCTTTTGTCTTGAAATTGTTTAATCCCTCTGTCATATTTAAATGATAATCGTGCTGGATACAATATTCTTGTTTGAGGCCCTTCTGTTTCATTACGTTAAATATATCATGCCATTCTCTTCTGGCCTGTAAGGTTTCTGTTGAGAAGTCTGATGACAGTCTGATGGGTTTTCCTTTGTAGGTGATCTTTTTTCTCTCTCTAGCTGCCTTTTATACTCTGTCTTTATCTTTGATCTTTGCCATCTTGATTATTATGTGTCTTGGTGTTGTCTTCCTTGGGTCCTTTGTGTTGGGAGATCTGTGGGCTTCCGTGGGCTGTGAGACTATTTCCTTCCCCAGCGTGGGGAAGTTTTCAGCAATTATTTCTTCAAAGACACTTTCTATCCCTTTTTCTCTCTCTTCTTCCTCTGGTACTCCTATTATGCGAATATTGTTCCGTTTGGATTGGTCACATAGTTCTCTTAATATTCTTTCATTCTTAGAGATCCTTTTATCTCTCTCTGCCTCAGCTTCTTTGTATTCCTGGTCCCTGTATTGAAATTACTTGATTGTGTCTTGAACCTGATTCAATCTGCTGTTGAGCCCGTCAATGGCTTGTCTCATTTCTGCATTGTCTTTCCTCACTTCCCTCATTTCCTCCCTATGCTCGTGCACATTTTTCTGTAGATCCGTCAGCATGGCTATGACTTTTATTCTGAATTCTTTTTCTGGAAGACTATGCATGTCAATTCCTTCAGATTCTTTCTCTGGTGTGGTGTTTGTCTGAAGCTTTGTCTGTATCATATTCTTCTGTCTTCTCATGACTATAGAATTAGTTGTTGGTAGTTGTCACGTATGTCCGCTGGGCTCTTTATGACTTTAAAAAGGAAAGAGAAGAGAGGAGAGAAAAGAAAAAAAGAAAACAAAGAGAAGAAAAAAAATACTTCTACAAATAAAAAAAGTAAAAAGAGAGAGAGAAAAAGGAAAAGAAAGAAAAAGAAAAAGCAGCAACACGTAAAAGAAAAGAAAAAACAATAACAACAACAACAAAACAAAAACAAAAACAAAAACAAAACACCAAAATGCCCACCGGGGGTGGTTTCTGTGTGAATGCTGTTGGTGGCGCTATTGCCCCACTATTCCAGAGCCGTGGCCATGTCGCTCCACATGGCCCTTTAAAGCTGTGGCCGGGGTGAGAGTGAATGGGAGGCTGTTGAAAGAGAGGGAAAGAAAAAAAAAGGAAAAGAAAGGGGAGAAAAAACAATAAGGAAAAGAAAAAGCCCCTGGGAGTGGGTTCTGTGTGAATGCTGTAGGTGGCGCTGTTGCTCCACTCTTCCAGAGCCATGGCCACCCTGCTCCGCCAGGCCTTTTATAGCTCTGGCTGGGTTGGGAACGAATGAGAAGCTGTTGATCTCTGTGGCGGTCTTAATAGCAGCCACCCTTTCCCAGTCGCCAGCTGAGGGGTCCAAAGCTCCCCAGGACCCCCAGCATGCTGGGCTCAGCTTGTGGGACTATCCGGCCCCTCTACTGAGCTCCTGTCTCTTTACGACCGCTGAGAAAGAGCGTGTGCTTTTCTTCCCTTTTTTCCCCCTCTTTTTCCTTCCCAGAGCCTGCCGCGGGCAACTTGCATGTTCTGGGCTGGGACCCTGTGCCCTCTGTCTCTCCAATCTCCGCTACACCGCCAGCTGTGTGTCGGTGCTCCCAGTGCAGACTTCCACTCCGTCCCGGCTCTGAATCCTCTCCTCCCGCTGGAGCGCTGGGGGAGAGGAGCGCTCAGTCCCACCGAGGTCACGGCTACGTACCTTACCCGCCTTGCCGGGACTCCCGCCGGAGTGCTGGGGTGGAGGGGTGCTCTGGTCTCGCTGGGTCGCGGCTCCGTCCTGCCTCGCTGTGTGCCGAGTCCTCTCTCCGGAGTGTCTGACCGCCGGAGCTCCGTATGCTGTGCACTTTCCTGTGTATTCTGGTCTCTCTTTTAGGGATAGTTGTATTTGCTGTATTTTCGTGAATAAATATAATGTTGGGAGGAATTTTTCTGCTGGTCCGCTTATGTCGCCATCTTCCCGGAAGTCCAGAAGCATTCCTTTGAATATTTTAAGGAAATTTCTCCATTGTCTCTCTTCCTTGAGTTCTTTCTTCCTTGTTTATTTTAATCTCTTACGTTTGAGATTTACCTGAAATAGCTGGTGAGTCATGGGTGTATGCTTACATAAAACTGGCATTAGAAAGCTTGTTTGTGTCTAAGGATATGTAGATTTGGTGGTGGTAGTCATTGGAGAGTGATCTGCTGAAAACAGTTCAGTGGTTGCTACTGCCTACCAAGTCTTTTCTCTTGGGCCGGTTTTCTACAGAATGGAATCCTCTACTTTTGGAAAATAAATAAAATAATGTTGGCTGCCAAATTCTGAGAGTTGTCTGGGTGTAGTGTGCTAGGAATCAGTCTGCTTTATGGGGTAGGTTTGAGAATCTGAGGTCTGTCTCTCACAGATTTTCAACTAATCTTCCTTTTTGCATCCCTTCATGTTCCCTACTTTCAAAGGCACCTGAGATTGTGGTTCTTGAAATATCTGGATTCTACAATAGATAAGACTTAGGTTTCAGGTTTTTTGTGGTTGGCATATTATTTATTACCATTACATCTACTCTCTAGCTTCCAAAATGAGGTTGCTGTTCTTTCCTCTCCTATTCTCTTTGTCCTCAGAGTTCCTCCTCCATTTAATCTCATTACTATAACTTTTATTGGGACTTGATGAAAGCAGTAGTAATTGCATAAATTCAATGTGCTGTGTTTGAAAAGAGTATGTCCTTTTTTTCTAGAGGAATTTTTTGACACTTTTTATTAAGGAATACACATTTAAATGCTAATTGAGTAAGTCAGTAAATATTTGTTGATATTACACTCTGTACCAGATACTGTGCTTAGAGTTAGGTACATACTGATAAAGACAGACATTTTCCTTGCTTTTATAGAACTTAAGACCTTTTGAGGGAAAACGATTAAATAAATGTGTAATTACAAATTGTGAAAATTGTGTTAAGGAAGAAAAGAGAATGCTGAAAGTGTAATTACAAGGGAGGTATAATTTGGAGATAGAGTCAGGGAAGGCTTCAAAATGTATAACTGTTCAAATAACCGCTAAAGTAGTTATCAATCTGAGAGTGAAAGAAAACAGGTTCTCTACATGAGGAAAAGTCCCTAGAAAGGCCTTAAGAGGAACTAAGACTCGGGAGCATTTGGAGAACTGTAAAATAGAGCCAGTGTGGATGGAGCTTAGAAACCAAAAGGGAGCATAGTGTGAAATTTGGTTGAAGAGGCAGGCAAGAACCAGGTAATTTAGAGCTTTGTAGACTGTGTTCAGGAGTTTGGCTTTTATGGTAAGAGCAATATATGGGAAATCACCGAAGTATTTTAAGCAGAGCAGTGGAAAGCTAATGCCATTCTAGTGACATGAATTCAAGATTGCAAACTTCAAGGAGGGAAACCTTAGGTAGGAAGCTATTCCAGTATTTCGAGAGAGATATACTTCATATTAGGTACTGAGGTAGAAAAGTATATTTAGGAGGAACACTAGGCAGCAGTTGCTGAAACCTCCCTATAAGAGGAAGAAGAAAATGGTACTGGAATAATATTCACTTTTTTGGCTTGAAGGTTTCATGCTGGGTCTATAGTGTGATCCCAAGACACTTTCTTGCCTACTATCCCCACTTTTTAATAGAAATTCTTCCATACTATTATTCCCAAAATACTAAACACTTATTTTATGCCAAATACTTTTAATATGTTACTCCCAATCCTCACAATGATCATAAGAGATGGTTAAATTCTTATTGTACAGACTGAGAATTGGGGGCTCAGAAAGATGAGCTAATTTCCCCGAGAAAATAAAGCTTACCATTAACAGTTTGAGTTCAAACCTCATATAACTGAGTCTCGTACCTCTGATTATTCAGTAGTAATATACTGCCTCCCATCATATTCTGTTGTTCTCTTTGACCTACAAATTCCCTTCTGTCAGCTGGTCGGCACCACTGTAGTGCGGGTGCTCTTATCAAGTCCTCTCATTTCTCCTGAAGTCATCATCACAGAATTCCAGAGCAAATAGTATTTTCATCAAGTCCCAAATATATACCTTATCTCTCCTCAAAAGAATCCTTCCTTTCCAGCACTCATGCTGGATTCATTCAACACTTGACTTTTCTTGAGCTCTTCTCCCATCTGGATTGCTACTCTCTGTTCCCCTACCGTTTGTTAAAGAGACCCTGGGCCTCCCGTTCCTAAATCTGGATGAGTGCTGTCCAATAGAACTTTCAGCAGCGAGGGAAATGCCCTAGGTCTGTAATTTCCAGTACAGTAGCCACTATCTGAAATTGGTTCACAAACACCAGAAAAGCAGATAGTGCCATTTAGGAATGGAATTAAAATTTTTATTTAATTTTAATTATGTTAAATTTAAATAGACACTTGCTAGAGGCTGATATAATGGACAACACAGATCTAACCAGGGGCTGGCAACCTTTTCGTAAAGGGCCAGACAGTAAATATTTTAGGCTTGTAGTCAGTGTGGTGGCTATGTTCCAATAAAGTGTCATTTATAGACATTGTTGCAGGGCTGCAGACTCTAGTTTGTGGGCCCCTGGGAATCTCCCCTTGGTCATATTAATTTAATCCTGACGACAACCCTGTAGGTATAATCATTCCCCTTTTTTTGCAGTTCACACTGTGGCTGCTCTTATGTGTGCGCGCATATGCTGTCAGATTGTGTATGTCATGTGGCGTGTGTGTTTAGAGCCATCCTGTAACTGTGTGCGTGCATATGCTGCCAGATTGTGTATGTCACATGGCGTGTGTGTTTAAAGCCATCCTGTAACGAGAGGTATGACTAAAGCGCCTGTATATTTAGCAAGCTCCCCTAAGCAATTCTGATGTATAGCAATGTTTGGAAATACTGTCTCATCTCACTATGTGATCTCTCCTCATTCTTCTTTTCTCATCCATTTTTTTCTTTAATTCAGTTTAATTCTCCCATTTTGATTGAAGTTTTATTTCTCCCAAACAGAAAAATGTGAGTGATTGCTTTTGTATTTTCTTTCAGTCCCGGAATCAAGATATAAGACCAAGAAATTATTCCTGAAGAAGGAAATTTATGAAATACATTCAGCCCAGTGGGAGATACTGGAAAGACTTACAAGACATGACCTTCAGTGCTCTGGTTTCAGAGATGATTGGGAATGTGACGGCCAGTGTGAGATACAACATGGCTCTCAGGAGGGACATGTCAGTCAAGTGATACTCACCCATGAAGTCCTGCCCACTTTCAGCCAGCATCCGTCCTTCACATTACAGCACGTCATTAATAATAAAGAGAAATACTGTTCAACTAAGGAATACAGGAAAACCTTTAGACGCAACTCACGGCTTACTACACATCAAATAATTGATGCCATTGAGAAACCCTATGAATGTAAGGAATGTGGAAAGGCCTTTAGACATCCCTCAAGACTCAGTCATCATCAGAAAATTCATACTGGCAAGAAACCCTTTGAATGTAAGGAATGTGGAAAAACCTTTATTTGTGGTTCAGACCTTACTCGGCATCACAGAATTCACACTGGCGAGAAACCCTATGAATGTAAAGAATGTGGAAAGGCCTTTAGTAGTGGCTCAAACTTCACTCGACATCAGAGAATTCACACTGGTGAGAAACCCTATGAATGTAAGGAATGTGGAAAGGCCTTTAGTAGTGGCTCAAACTTTACTCAGCATCAGAGAATTCATACAGGGGAGAAACCCTATGAATGTAAGGAATGTGGCAATGCCTTTAGTCAGAGCTCACAACTTATTAAGCATCAGAGAATCCATACAGGTGAGAAACCTTATGAATGTAAGGAATGTGAAAAGGCTTTTCGTTCTGGTTCGGACCTTACTCGACATCAGAGAATTCATACTGGTGAGAAGCCCTATGAATGTAAGATATGTGGGAAGGCCTATTCGCAGAGCTCACAACTTATTAGTCATCACAGAATTCATACTGGTGAGAAACCCTATGAATATAGAGAATGTGGGAAGACCTTTAATTATGGCTCACAACTTATTCAGCATCAAAATTTGTACTGGTGATAAGCCATAGAATATATGAAATGTATGGGAGGCTTTTAATTACATCTCAAAATTATTCAACACCAGAGAATTTAACTTGATAATAGTTCCTCTAAGAATAATATAGAAACACCTTATTTGCTGACCTGAAAAAAATCGTGTAGGCAAAACACTCTATGAAGAGAATACATTTTGGAAGTCATTTATAAAAGCTCATGTTTCCCTTGACATCAGATAATCTGGCAAATAATGAGAATGATGCACCTTTGACACCTTTCTAATCTTATCTTAAACATCAGAGGATTCATGCTAAAATATAGTCCTGTGATTTGCATTCTTTTTCCCCTAATTTGTCTGTAGTTCTTATATTCTTAATCTTTTCATCCATCTTAAACTTATATGACTATAAAATTCCAACTGTTTACATTATGGTTTGTAAAATACCATTATTTTTAAAATACCTTTAATACCTGAGAGAAGTGACCTTTATTTTTGAAGATTGGCTTATTCTTTTTGCTCTTTTCAAAATGTAGTCTTATTTTTTAAATTTCCTGAACAACTTTCCACTCAGTAAATAGAGATCCTTTAATAGTTTTGTGGTGTTCCCTTGTGTTGCTGTAATATTATTTATCAAGTCCCTGTTGGTACACATTGTATTTTCCTCCTGAGTTTTTACACATATTGCCTTGATGGACATTCTCCTTAGGCATATCTGTATCCTTGATTTTATTTGGAAAATAAAGCTTGAATGTATTTTCCTTACAAAAGATTTTAAGACCATCATCCTTATACCCATTTACCTTCCCAAAAGGATAGTCATTATTTGTTCAGTATTTATCCTTCCTGAGCATTTTTCTATTTTTTTAAACAGATATGTCTCAGTAGAAATTATAAAGTGGGGATAATTATAATACCTACCTCTTAATTTTGTGAAGATCAGATGAACTAAGACACTGAAAGTGCTTAGAATTGTGCCTGTCATAAATTGAGCCACTGAATGTTGGTCATTGTTATTGTCTTCATCATTTTCATTAGTATTATTTGTTGAAAAAGTTCCGCAGACCTTATTCAACATCAGGCAGAATATATAATTGAAGAAAGACCCTTGAGAGTAATGAATTTTTAAAGTTTTCTGTCATCACTTATCTCCTATGGAATATGAAGTAGTCTTGGGTGTTGGTGGGGAAAGTAATATGTGTTATGTGTGGGGAGAACTTTACTCAGACTGTCATCCTTTTTACTACTTCATATAATACCTAATACAAAAACAAATGAATATTGGCAAAACATTGGTGACCAGAAGTGTGAAAAGAAAGCATTTTGTTTGAAAAATAATGTGTGTGTATATATATATATATATATATATATAGAGAGAGAGAGAGAGAGAGAGAGAGAATTTATAATTACCAACTTAAAGTGTTATATTGAATATACCACTTCTTTCTGATACACTTGAAAACCTAAACAAAATTATTTTTTAGGAAAATAAAAATTACTAGTAATAACTCAAAAAGCATTAGAATTCTTGGAAGACTGCCTTATAAACACAGGAGAAAGCAGAAATTTAGCATGAGATATTGTAGCTATTACTAATGAAGCACCAAAGCCAATTTCTTTTCAGGCAAAATGTTATCAAGTATTCAAGGAACTATTTGTTATATAGAAGTAGGCATTCCATAACATACTCTAACATAAGCCTGATGTTAGAAACAGATTAGGAGGGCACTAAAAAGGAAGTTCTTTTACAGTATCATCCATGAAGATATAGGCAAGCAGACTAAAGAAATTAGTAAATTAAAGTATCTACTAAAAGAACAGTAGAAATGAACCTGGTTGGGACAGTAGTTAAAGGGGATGCCCGGGGCCCAGTTCCCGCTAACTGATGCTGTGAGGAAGTGGAGGCCCCATTTTGCCAGCTCTTCTGACTTTTTGAGAGACTCCAGAATTTTTTTAAGTGTGTGATCGCCCTTGATTTTTAAATGGCTGCTCTGATTTTTATTTAAAAACACCATGAGGATAAAAGAAGACAGATTGACTTTACAAGTGGCCTGTGGGTTACTTTTGTTCTGGACACTAGAGCAGTAAGTGTGCAAGAGACTTGTAGGAGTTCTCAATAGGTCAAATCCTTTGGCCCCAAGGAAATTTTTTTTATTAAGGTGTCATTGGTATACGCTCTTACGAAGGTTTCACATGATGAACATTGTAGTTACTACATTCACCCATATTATCAAGTCCGTCCCATACCCCATTGAAGTCACTGTCCGTCAGTGTAAGATGTGGCCCCAAGGAAATTTAAGGGGAGAGTGGGGGGAACAGTTCCACACCAGATAATTTACCGAGAATTTTTTAGATGTGTACACTTGCAGATTAAAAATATTTCCAGAGACAAAGTAGCTAAACTAAGTATAAAGGTTGTTTTTAAAAAGGACTTGATCCAGCCCTATTATTTTCTACATGCATTTTTTTTTTAATTCTAAGCATCATGTCAGGTAAAAAATAGGGTATGTTTTATATGTTGTATACTCCATTCCTAAGCTATATACACCCAACTTAAAATGAAATAGCCTATAGAGAAAAAGTAGACCATCACAATTTTGTGCTAGCAGCAAACACATCACTGTGTTCTAGACCAAGAGTCAGAAAGTTTTCACGAGGGACCAAATAGTAAATATTTTAGCGTTTGTGGGCCGCGCTGTTTCTGCTGCAATCACTCAACTCTGCCATTATAATGTGAAAGCCTACTAAAAGTTCTGGATTTAAAAAATCCGAAAGTTAAACAATGTTCCCACAGCTTAGCTTGGTTTAGGTTAATGTTTTCAGATGGACTATTCCTGAATCTCAATTTTCATGCTCAGTAAGCAGCTTCCTACATTGAAAGGACAGCATTCTGTGGAGGGCAAAGTTTCTACAGGTCTGTCTTTCCGTGCCCCACTCCCTTACTTCTTAGATCTCATGTTAGAGGTTTTTTATTTTGTTTTAAACATTGAGTAACTTTATTTCTTACAGGTTCATGCCTTTAAAATATTTCATAATTGAGAAAAGTAGAGTGAGCAAGATATCTGCCAATGGGAGAATCAGTAAAGACAGGCTATTTTGTTCTATTGGTTTACATTGCTACCAAAATGAGAACTGCTAAATGAAATTTTATATTCTCTTATGAGCATGTTTTAAGTCATTTACTTTCATCTAAAATTAGTTACTGAATTTGTACCCAAACCAATGAAACAATACAAAACAAAAAAAACAGTATCTCTGCTCCTCTCCGTTCCTCTCTCCTCTCCCCTCTGTCCATTTCCTTCTGAGTAATGTTTAAACCTCGTGTGCACATACCCCATGTATTTCTTTGTGCTTAAACATTAATGAAAATTATTTTCGTATTTTTAAATGAATATTTTACAGATTTCTTTGTAACTTGTTTTTTTACATTCAGCTGTACCTTTTGGATTTCCCTTCAAGTCAGTAAATGTTGATTTAACTTAGCTTTTTTAATGGCTACAGTATATTAGTATACCTGTACTAATATCCATTCAGCTATTCCCCAATTATGATTTCATATTGTTTCCTCTTTGCCACTTAAAAGAAGTGCTGCAATAAACATTCTTATATTATATTCTTGTCTGTTTTATTTTTGTAAAGTAGGTTTCCCAAAAGTTTTGTTTTCAAAGCTTCTTAGGAAGGTCTTACTGAAAATTTCAGAAGGCAACAGGATAAAGGAACTGTGTGCAATTTTTCATATGCATGTTTATGTGGGTGTTTTTTTTTATTAAGGTATCATTGATATACATTCCTATGAAGGTTTCACATAAGCAACATTGTGGTTATTACATTCACCCATATTATCAAGTCCCCCCCCACCACACCCCACTGCAGTCACTGTCCATCAGCGTAGTAAGATACTATGGACATAGACTTAATATTTTAATCCTTCTGGAATTCAATTCATTATTGTATATGGTGTGAGGAGAATGTTTTGTTTCCATCCAGAAATAAAGCCATTTATCCCAGAACCAATTACTAAGGTATTCATCATTCTCTTACTGAATTAAAATGAAAATACTGTTTATCATATATTAAATGCTTATATCCTAAAATCTATTTCTGTGCTCTGTTTTCCAGCAATCGTTGAGTTAAACTTTTCAGTAACTTGGAAGTAAAGATACGTATATTATTAATACATAGTTTTTATCTGGAAATAAAGCCGTTTCTTCATTAAAATTTTTTAAATTATCCAATTCCAGTAAAAAATTTCTTTGGGATTATATTTTGAATTTTGTTCAACTTAAATAGAGAGGATCCCCAAATGAATTCACAATTGACATTGAGTGAATATTGATTAATGCACGTATACCTTGAAATTTCTGACAAATCGTCCTTCTTACCCTCTAATATTATAATGTAATGTTTCACAATACTTAAAATACACTAGTAATATCTGAAATTTTAATCTTATTAGAGTATTGATTATAACGTGATTATTCTATCTTTTATAATCTGAAAGAAAATTATATATCCATCTCACAGTTAAACCTATTTTACTTTCTTATTTCATGTTTTAGACTTGATGTCAGTGGGTGTTGGGCAGAACTTTTTATCATATTTTCTTCATTTTTACAGACTGAAGGATCAGTTTTTGAAGGTAATTTCTGCTTCCTATTTTCATCCCGAGTCATTTATGTGTCATAAATGATTTATTGCTGTGGTGAAATGTGTTAAAACTCATAAATTGCCTCCTTTTATTCGACCCTGACCTCCTCGCGTTCCCCGGGGCGGGCTGATTTCCCCCGCCTACCCGGCAGGCCCAGTGCTCTGCCTGTACGTGTCCCCCTATCTAGAGTTTAAATGAAGTATTAGGATGTGTATTTTAACTCTTTTAATAAAGCGTTACTGACAAAAATGCTCTATTTCTCAGTTAGTTGAAAGAATTTTAACTCCCACAGAAATTTCTACTACAGTCACCTTTGTTTTATTTCTACTGTAATGGAAACACATTGGTTAGTCAGTTCTACCTTTTGTTAATTTGAGCAGATAGGGATTCCTTCGAAGAATATTGAGTCGCTCATGGGAAAAGTGCTGAGGAACGAAGACGGAAAGCCGGGGTCCGGGCGGCAAGCGAAGAACGGCCGTGGTGAGGCCCGCCCTGCGGCGGGAGTGCGTCCTCGGCTGACACCGCTGCCAGCATGAGTCCACTGCCTCCTGTGTCCCTGCGGTGGCGCATCACCCCGACAGACTCGCCATAGTCCCTGTCCTTTTGTTCCTCGCTGTTCGGACACGTGTGTGTGTTGGCTGAGGCCCAGGTCCCATCCCGGCGCGACAGCTGCTGGGAAGACAGATGCACTTCCGGTTTGCTGAGCGTCAGCTTCTGTTTAGAGATGGGTGTTTCCCGTGAGAGCGAGGGCGCCCCATACCGGCCGGCCGGGTGCACGACCAGTGTTCACAAGACGGCGTCCCGCCAACATATGTCATTCTTCCCATCACAGGACATGAAGACCTTACTGAAAGTAATGCAGCCTTTCCTCATTCAACTGAAAATATAATGGGTAGGGTCTAAACCTCCTTATGTCCGGCAGAATCTCCTGGGTCGACATTTGTAACCTTTTGTCTAAGTTGCAACAGCCTACATAAAAGGAAAAGGGGAGTAAAGAAGAAATGTAGTAATAACGTGTAACTGTATATCAATTAGATAGATGCTCCAGTCTTTCTGTAAATGAGGACTGTGACCCATTCCTTTTAGTTAGCAGATTGGGGAGATTTTATAGGTAAAACGACCCAAAACTTCTTTAATAAAGGATCTGAATTCTTTTTGGTTACTACAGTTTTCTATTAATTTTTACTACTGGAAATGAGAGGAGCAGGAATTAGCCCAACAGAATCTTTGGGTTCTATCCATGTGCCATTTGGAAATGTCAGGTCCCTTGAAAGCCAGGATCCATCAGCCCGGCAGACTATCTACCCCTCCCTGCCTTTCACCCCAGCATTTGGTCTGTTGCCCATGGTCACGAGCACCGAATAGCCAAATTACAGTCTCATTTCACATTTATTGGAATCACTGGTGAAAGCATTCCTTCATGTATTCTCTATATGATCTTAGACAAAGTATCAACATTTTGGTAATATTTTTGATATTTAGGTTTGACTTTATAATTAGTCTTTCAGAGTATCCTGAAACTTGATTATAGTAATGTTGCAGATTTAAAGGGAGAGGAGCATGAGAAACAGTAACACCCTTGCAAGTCAACGACCTCAGACAAAGTAATCATAGGATCTTCAAAGTATCTCTAATGATGTGTCTTAAAGTTTATGTTGTCCACTAGTGCATAGTCATATTAACTTGCTTTTTATTTGTGTAATTCATTTTTTCCATCTTTAATTTCAAACTTGAATCCCTAAGTTACAGATGTGTTTTGTAAACACAAAGTAGTTGGATTTTTAAATCCAATCTGACAATCTGTCTCAGAGTATTAGATCCATTTTTATTCATTGTAATTATTAGTACATTTGGCTTTAAATATACCATCTTAATTTGTGCATTTCTGTTTATCTTGCCAGTTCTATGTTTCTTTTAACCTCCTTGTTTTCTTCATGATTAAAAAAAAAAATTATCATTTTGGTTTTTACCTCTACTAAATTTGGAAATTCTACGTTCTATTTCTATGTTTTTGTAAGGGTTACTTCAGAAAACACCAATCATACCACAGCCTGTGAAGGTCCAAAACATTACTCACTCCCATGACAACAGAAAGAACTTGAGGTTCGTTTGTCCGCCCACTTCCCAGTATAGATTACTATTCTCTTGTATTTTTCTTGTCTTTTTTTTTAAGCCCCATAGACATGACTATTTTTTAAAGTCAGTTATCCCTCACCGTTGCCCCCATGATTCCTGTATACTTCCTCATTTCTCCTTGCGCCTCAGCGCTCCCGTCTCGGGTCTCTTTCCCTGTGTCTGGCTGTAGACTTCCACAATAGACGTTATTTTATTTCAGCTTCTGTATATTCCACTCCCTTGACTTTCAGCGCTGCTGTGAAAAGTCAGCTGTCCATCTAATGACTACTTTGAGGGTGATTTATCCTTTTTTTCTTTTGCAGCTTTAAGATTTTCTCATTGTCTTCAATTTCGTGCAGTTTCTCCACAATGGGTCTAGGTTGGGGACTTGAAACAATGGTTTAGAGACTTTTATCATCTTTGGAAATTATTCATTAATGGTTTCTTATAATACTGAAGTTCAGTTGCAACTCCAACTCAAGGTATGTTAGACCTTCTTACCTTCTTACATATCTTCGAAACTCTCTTTGGTATATTTCCTCATTTTGTCTGTCTGTCGTAGACTCCAGGTAATTTCTTTTTATCTGTCTTTCAGGTAGGTGATTTTTTGTGTGTGTGTCCAATTTTGTGCTCAAACTGTGCACTAAGTATTTAATTTTGGTTTGGTCCTTTTTCAAATCCATGTAATTTTTATAGCTCCCTACACATATTTTAAGGAAATAAAATGAAGCTTCAAATATAAGCCAAATTCTCTGGTTACTTGTGATTGTGATTCCAATGAAAACCTATTGTTGCTGTCTTGTGTTTCTGTAGATTTTCTCTCACAGTACTTTGTTTCATTGCAGACTTACTTTCTTTTACCACATACTTCCCATTGCCCTTGAAAACAATTCTTTGTGAAGATTACCTGAGATCAAGAAACAGTTGATATTACTTCTGCCAGGTAAGGAGGGCAACTTTGGAAACTACCTCAAGCCATGATCACAGCTTGAATTCCTGTCCCACCAAAGTTATGTCAGTTCAGGCCCCAAACCTACTTAAGAGCTAGTAAGCATAAGCATAATATCTTACCCTTTTAGAATTCCAGTGTTTGTTCATTCTCTGAAAAACTGGAGGTTTTCCAGCATTTGCTGGAAATGTCTTCAGGCTTGAGTGGCTACTAACAGACTGACTTGAGAGGCAACAGTACTGACTGTTAGGTTTCTTTCCACCTTTCCCATGCAGATCTTCCTTCATGGACCACTTGCACTCCTCTGCCAGTGGTGTAGCAAAACCTCAGCCTGTTCAATTTGCCCCACTGTGCTTTTCAGTGAATATTTGTTGGTGTTCTTTTGTTTTTAGATTACTTCAACTGCCCCATTACTTCCCTTGGTTTCCTTCTTTACAGATGCACCATATAGGTACTGTGTTTTGTTTTGTTTTTTCCCCCCACCTGCTTATATGTGGGAGGTTCATGGTGATACCATCTGTATTAGTTTGCTGGGATTGTCCTAACAAATTACCACAGTCCGGGTGGATTAAGCCACAGAAATTTATATTCTCACAGTTCTTGGAGACTGCTAATCCAAGATCAAGCTGTCAGCAGGTCTCTTCCTGAGGCCTGTGTCCTTGGCTTGCCGATAGCCACCTTCTCACTGTCCTCACAAGGCCTGTCTGCCGTGCCAGTGCATCGTCAGTGTGTCTCAGTGTATCAACATTTCCTCTTCTTATTGGGACACCAGTCAAACCACCCTAATAGCCTCATTCTAATTATCACCTCTGTAGAGGCCCTGTCTCCAAATACAGCAACACCCTTGAGGTATTGGAGATTAGACTTTCAGCATATGGATTTTAAACCCATAAAATTGTCTTATTTACTTTTGCTTAATGCTGTCAATAGGTTTTTGGTTTTGCTTTCTGATTGCTCTATTTTTTTTCCTATTTGTTCTTTTTTTTTTTTTCATTAAGGTGTCGTTGATATACAGTCTTACGAATGTTTCACATGAACAACATTGTGGTTTCAACATTCACGCATATTATCAAGTCCTCACCCCACCCCATGGCAGTCACTGTCCATCAGTGCAATAAGATGCTATAGAGTCTTTACTTGTCTTCTCTGTGCCATACTGCCTTCCCCGTGTCCCCCCTACATTATGTGTGCTAATCGTAATGCCCCTTAGTCCCCTTCTCCCTCCCTCCCCTCCCCACCCACTTTCCCCAACCTCTTCCCTTTGGTAACTGCTAGTTCCTTCTTAGAGTCTGTGAGTCTGTTTTTTTCCGTAATTTCTGCTTTGTTGTTACACTCCACAAAAGAGTGAAATCATTTGGTACTTGTCTTTCTCGGCCTGGCTTATTCCACAGCTGATTGCTCTATTTTTATGTAGGGATTTGGGAAGATTTAAAAACTGTGCTGCTGCAGCCATGATTTTTCTAGTTTGTTTACTAGCTTTATTGAGGTAAAATTTCCATAAAGTTCTTCAATTTCAAGCATATAATCGGTGAGTTTTGATAAATGTATATAATCATTAGCTTGTTACCACAATCATAATAGAATGTTACCATCACTTCAAAAATTTCCTTCACGCCTGTTGGTAATCAGTCCCCTCTTCAGCCCCTGCCCTTGGCCCTTGATAGCCACTGATCTGCTTTCTGTCCACCATTTCACCTTTTCTAGAGTTTCCTGTAAATGGAATCATATAGTATATCTTTTTTTTTTGTTTAATTGAAGTATTGTTGATATATAATCTTATATTTGTTTCAAATGTACAACACAGTGGTTCCACAGTTACCCATAGTATTAAATCCTCACCTCCTCTAGTGTGGTTATTATCTGTCAACATAGAAAGGTGTTCCACAATCATTGGCTGTATTCTCCATGCTGTGTAGTATATCTTTTATGTAAAACTTCTTGTACTTAACATACTTCTTTTGAGATTCATTCATGTTGTTCTGTGTATCAGTAGGTTATTCTTTTTTTCTGATGATATTGCATTGTATGTTATATTCTAATTTATCTGTTCACTAAGAGTGGTTTCTAGTTTTTGGTAATGCGAATAAAGCTACTTTGACCATACACACACAAATCTTTGTATAAGCAGGTATTCATTTCTTTTGGGTAAATACTTAAGGGAGTCATGTCTGGGTCATATGCTGAGTTCAACTGATAAAGTTCATTCAACTTTATGAGAAACTGCCAGACTGTTTTTTAAAATAGTATACCATTTTGCATGTACACCACCAATATTTGAGCATTCCAGTTGTTCCATATCTATGCCAACACTTAATATTTTTCAATTAAAAAAAAAACTTGACCATTTAAAGAGGTATGTAGTGTCATCTCATTGTAAATGGGTATTTAGTGTCATCTTATTGTTTTAATCTATATTCATTTACATTTTAATTTACATCTCACTGTTTTAATGTACTAATGATATGTATCTTTTCATCTAGGTTTTGTTTTATATAAGTTATCCACATATCTTTTTTGGTGTTGTACTGGTTAAATCTTTCATATATTCTGGGATTTGGTTTGTAGTATTTTGTTGAAAATTTTTACATTTATATTCATGACAGATATTGGTTTGTAGGATTCGTTCCTCTGATGTTTTTATTTTCTGGTTTGATATTATGCTAATACTGGACTCAAAGAAAAGGTGGAAAGTATTACTTCCTCTTCTGTTTTTTGGAAGAGTTTATGAAGACTTGCTATTAATTCTCTCAAAGTTTGGTAGAATTAACCAGGAGGCATCTTAGTTCAGTCTTTTCTCCTTGGGTAGTTTTTAATTATTAATTCAATCTCTTTACTTTTTATGGATCTATTCAGATTTTTTTTTTTTGTTCTTTAGTCAGTATTTTATGTCTTTCTAGGAATTTGTCCTCTTCATTTCAGTTATCTAATATATTGGTATACAGTTGTTCATAGTATTCCTTTATTATTAAAAAAAATTTCTGTATTGCCAGTAATAATGTCCTCTCTTCTATTCCTGATTTGAATAATTTGAGTTTCTTTTCTCTTAGTCATTATAGGTAAGTGTTAATTTTGTTGATTTTTTCAAAGAACCCACTTTTGGTTTTGTTCATTTTCACTGTTGTTTTTCTATTCTCTATTTCATTAACTTCCACTCTAATCTTTATTATTTCCTTCTGTTTGCTGTAAGTATAGTTTGCTATTATTTTTCCAGTATCATAAAGTAGAAATTTAGATTATTGAGTTCAGATTTCGTCTCTTTTAATGTAGAAATTTAACTGCTAATTAGCTTTAGCTGCATCCAGTTGGTAGGTTGTGTCTTTATTTTCATTTATCCTGAAGTATTTTTAAATTTACCTTGTGGTTTTTTTCTTTACCATTGATTTCCCCAGCTGTATGACATGGAAATTCTGTGCCATTGGTACTTTATTTTTTGCTTTCTTCCATGTTTTGGATAATTTTTCCTTAAGATATTTATCCAAATTCTTTTTTTATAGATAATTGATGCACATTTTACTAATTTCAGTTATACAAAAGAATGATTTGATATTTGTATTACAAAATTATCACCATAATGTCTAGTTCACAATCATCAGCATACATAGTCACAATTTTTTTTCTTGTGATGAGAACCTTTAAAATCTATTCTCCAAGCAACTTAAAAAAATGCAGCATAGTATTATTGACTGTACATACCATGTTGTACATTACATTCCAATGCCTTTCCATTTTATAACTGGAAGTTTACATATTTGACCACCTTCATCCATTTTACTCACCACCCCACCCCCAACCCTTGGCAACCACCAATTTGTTCACTGCATCCATGAGCTTCGTTTTTTAAGTTTGTACATGTACGTGAGATCATATGGTATTTGTCTTTTTCTGTCTGACTTATATCACTTAGCATAATGTCCTTAGGTCCATCTATGTTGTCACATATGGCAGGATTTCGTTCTTTTCCTATGGCTGAATAATATAACATTGTGTGTGTGTGTCACATTTTCTTTATCCATTCACCCATCAATGGACACAGGTTGTTTCCATATCTTGGCTATTGTAAATAGTGCTTTAGTGAGGGGTTGTGCATACATCTTTTTGAGTTAGTGTTTTTGTGTTTTTGGAAATGGAATTGCTGGATCATGTGATAGTTCTATTGTTTATTTATTTTTTTTTATTTTTATTTTTATTGTGCTATCATTAATGTACAATTACATGAACAACATTATGCTTACTAGACTCCCCCTATTATAAAATCCCCACCACATACCCCATTACAGTCACTGTCTATCAGTGTAGTAAGATGCTATAGGTTCACCACTTGTATTCTCTCTGTTATACTGCCTTCCCCGTGCCCCACCCCCTACATTATGTGTACTAATCATAATGCTCCTTATTCCCCTTATCCCTCCCTTCCCACCCATCCTCACCAGTCCCTTTCCCTTTGGTAACTGTTAGTCCATTCTTGGGTTCTGTGAGTCTGCTGCCTTTTATTCCTTCAGGTTATTTCTTTGTTTTTACACTCCACATATGAGTGAAATCATTTGATACTTGTCTTTCTCCACCTGGCTTATTTCACTGAGCATACTACCCTCTAGCTCCATCCATGTTGTTGAAAGTGGTAGGATTATTTTCTTCTTATGGCTGAATAATATTCCATTGTGTATATGTACCACATCTTCTTTATCCATTCACCTACTGATAGACACTTAGGTTGCTTCCATTTCTTGGCTATTGTAAATAGTGCTGCGATAAACATAAGGGTGCATTTGTCTTTTTCAAATTGGGCTGCTGCATTCTTAGGGTAAATTCCTAGGAGTGGAATATAAGGGTCAAATGGTATTTCTATTCTTAGTTTTTTGAGGAACCTCCATACTGCTTTCCACAATGGTTGAACTAGTTTACGTTCCCACCAGCAGTGTAGGAGTGTTCCCCTTTCTCCACATCCTCGCCAACATTTGTTGTTTGTCTTTTGGATGTTGGCCATCCTAACTGGTGTGAGGTGATAGCTCATTGCGGTTTTAATCTGCATTTCTCTGATGATTAGGGATATGGACCATCTTTTCATGTGCCTGTTGCCATCTGAATTTCTTCTTTGGAGAAGTCTCTGTTCTGCTCCATGCCCATTTTTTAATTGGCTTTTTTGCTTTTTGTTTGTTGAGGTACATCAGTTCTTTATATAATTTGGATGTCAACCCCTTATCGGATATGTCATTTATGAATATATTCTCCCATACTGTAGGATGTCTTTTTGTACTACTGATGATGTCCTTTGCTGTACAGAAGCTTTTTAGTTTGATATAGTCCCAATTGTTCATATTTGCTTTTGTATCCCTTGCCTGCGGATATATGTTCATGAAGAAGTTGCTCATGTTTATGTCCAAGAGATGTTTGCCTATATTTTTTCTAAGACTTTTATGGTTTCATGACTTACATTCAGGTCTTTGATCCATTTTGAGTTTACTTTTGTGTATGGGGTTAGACAATAATCTATGTTTCATTCTCTTCCATATAGCTGTCCAGTTTTAGAAACACCAGCTGTTGAAGAGGCTGTCATTTCCCCATTGTATGTCCATGGCTCCTTTATTATATATTAATTGACCATAGATGTTTCGGTTTATATCTGGCCTCTCTAGTCTGTTCCATTGGACTATGAGTCTGTTCTTGTGCCAGTACCAAATTGTCTTGATTACTGTGGCTTTGTAGTAGAGCTTGAAGTTGGGGAGCATAATCCCCCGAGCTTTATTCTTCCTTCTCAGGATTGCATTGGCTATTCGGGGTCTTTTGTGGTTCCATATGAATTTTAGAACTATTTGCTCTAGTTCATTGAAGAATGCTGTTGGTATTTTGATAGGGATTGCATTGAATCTGTAGATTGCTTTAGGCAGGATGGCCATTTTGACAATATTAATTCTTCCCATCCATGAGCACGGGATGTGTTTCCATTTTTTGGTATCTTCTTTAATTTCTCTCATGAGTGTCTTGTGGTTTTCAGAGTATAAGTCTTTCACTTCCTTGGTTAGGTTTATTCCTAAGTATTTTATTCTTTTTGATGCAATTTTGAATGGAATTGTTTTCCTGATTTCTCTTTCTGCTAGTTCAGCATTAGTGTATAGGAATGCAACAGATTTCTGTGTATTAATTTTGTATCCCACAACTTTGCTGAATTCAGATATTAGATCTAGTAGTTTTGGAGTGTATTCTTTAGGATTTTTTATATACAAGATCATATTATCTGAAGACAGGGACACTTTGACTTCTTCCTTGCCAATCTAGATGCCTTTTATTTCTTGGTGTTGTCTGATTGCTGTGGCTAGGACCTCCAGAACTATGTTGAATAGAAATGGGGAGAGTGGGCATCACTGTCTTGTTCCCGATCTTAAAGGAAAACCTTTCAGCTTCTCGCTGTTAAGTATAATGTTGGCTGTGGGTTTGTCATATGTGGCCTTTATTATGTTGAGGTACTTGCCGTCTATACCCATTTTGTTGAGAGTTTTTATCATGAATAGACGTTGAATTTTGTTGAATGCTTTTTCAGCATCTATGGAGATAATCATGTGGTTTTTGTCCTTCTTTTTGTTACTGTGGTGGATGATGTTGATGGATTTTTGAATATTGTACCATCCTTGCATCCCTGGGATGAATCCCACTTGATCATGATGGATGATCACTTGATGTATTTTTGCATTCGGTTTGCTAATATTTTGTTGAGTAGTTTTACATCTATATTCATCAGGAATATTGGTCTGTAATTTTATTCTTTTGTGGTGTCTTGCCTGGTTTTGGTATTAGAGTGATTTTGACCTCATAGAATGAGTTTGGGAATATTCCCTCTTCTTCTACTTTTTGGAAAACTTTAAGGAGGATGGGTATTAGATCGTCACTAAATGTTTGATAAAATTCAGCAGTGAAGCCATCTGGTTCAGAGGTTTTGTTCTTACATAGATTTTTGATTACCTATTCAATATCTTTGCTTGGTCTATTCAGATTTTCTGTTTCTTCATGGGTCAGCCTTGGAAGGTTGTATTTTCCTAGAAAGTTGTCCATTTCTTGTAGGATATCCAGTTTGTTAGCATATAATTTTTCATAGTATTCTCATAATTCTTTGTATTTCTGTGATGTCCATCGTGATTTTTCCTTTCTCATTTCTGATTCTGTTTATGTGTGTAGACTCTCTTTTTTTCTTCATATATCTGGCTAAGGTTTTATCTATTTTGTTTATTTTCTCAAAAAACCAGCTCCTGCTTTCATTGATTATTTCTATTCTTTTATTCTTCTTGATTTTATTTATTTCTGCTCTCACCTTTATTATGTCCCTCCTTCTGCTGACATTGGGCCTCATTTGTTCTTCCTCTTCTAGTTTCATTAATTGTGCATTTAGACTGTTCATTTGGGATTGTTCTTCTTTCCTGGGGTAGGCCTGTATTGCAGTATACTTCCCCCTTAGCACGGCCTTCGCTGTGTCCCACAGATTTTGCGGTGTTGAATTATTGTTTTCATTTGTCTCCATATATTGCTTGATCTCTGTTTTTATTTGGTCATTGATCCATTGATTATTTAGGAGCATGTTATTAAGCCTCCATCATGTTTTTGTGGGATTTTTTGTTTTCTTTGTTAATTTCTAGTTTCATACCTTTGTGATATGAGAAGCTGGTTGGTACAATTTCAATCTTTTTGAACTTACTGAGGCTCTTTTTGTTGCCTAATAAATGGTGTATCCTTGAAAATATTTCATGTGCACTTGAGAAGAATGTGTTTCCTGTTGCTTTTCAATGAAGTGTTCTGTAGATTTCTGTTAGGTCCATCTGTTCTAATAGTCTGTTAATTGCCTCTGTCTCTTTACTATTTTCTGTCTGATTTATCTGTCCTTTGGAGTGAGTGGTGTGTTAAAGTCTCCCAAAATGAATTCATTGCATTCTATTTCCCTCTTTAATTCTGTTAGTATTTGTTTCACATATGTAGGTGATCCTGCGTTGGGTACATAGATATTTATAATAGTTATATCCTCTTGTTGGACTGATCCCTTTATCATTATGTAGTGTCCTATTTTGTCTCTTGTGACTTTCTTTGTATGAAGTCTAATTTGTCTGATACAAGTATGGCAACTCCTGCTTTTCTCTCCCAGTTAGTTGCATGAAATATCTTTTTCCGTCCCTTTACTTTCAGTCTGTGCATGTCTTTGGGTTTGCGGTGAGTCTTTTGCAGGCAGCATATAGATGTGTCTTGTTTTTTTATCCATTCAGTGAATCTGTCTTTTGATTGGTGCATTTAGACCATTTAAATTTAGGGTGAGTATCAATAGGTATGTGCTTATTGCCATTGCAGGCTTTAGATTCATGGTTACCAAAGGTTCAATGGTAAATCCTTTACTATCTAACACTCTAATTTACTCACTTAGTATGGTATTACAAACACAACCTAAAGGTTCTTTTTTTTCCTCCTTTTTATTACTCCTCCATTCTTTATATGTTAGGTATCATATTGTGTAGTCTGTCTATCCCTTGATCGACTTTGGGGGTAGTTGATTTGATTTTGCATCTGCTTAGTAATTAATTGTTGTACTTTCTTTGCCGTGGTTTCATTTTCCCTGGTGACAGCTATTTAGCCTCAGGAACACTTCCATCTATAGGAGTCCCTCCCAAATGCATTGTAGAGGTGTTTTGTGGAAGGTAAGTTCGCTCAGCTTTTGCTTATCTGAAAACTGTTTAATCCTTCCTTCAAATTTAAATGACAGCCTTGCCAGGTATAGTATTCTTGGTTCGAGGCTCTTCTGCTTCATTGCATTAAATATATTATGCCACTCCCTTCTGGCCTGTAAGGTTTCTGTTGAGAAATCTGATGATAGCCTGATGGGTTTTCCTTTGTAGGTGATTTTTTTCTCTCTCTGGCTGCCTTTAGTAGTCTGTCCTTGTCTTTGATCTTTGCCATTTTAATTATTATATGTCTTGATGTTGTCTTCCTTGGGTCCGTTCTATTGGGAGATCTGTGCACCTCCATGGGCTGAGAGACTATCTCCTTCCCCACATTAGGGAAGTTTTCAGCAATTACCTCCTCCATAACACTTTCTATCCCTTTTTCTATTTCTTCTTCTTCTGGTACCCCTATAATGTGGATATTGTTCCGTTTGGATTGGTCACACAGTTCTCTCAATATTCTTTCATTGTTAGAGATTCTTTTTTCTCTCTGTGCCTCAGCTTCTTTGTATTCCTCTTCTCTAATTTCTATTTCATTTACCATCTCTTCTACTACATCTAATCTGCTTTTAAATCCCTCCATTGTATGTTTCATTTCAGATGTGGAGTTTCTTAATGATTGAATCTCCATCTTAACTTTGTCCCTGAGTTCTTGAATATCTTTCTGTACTTCCATGAGCATGTTTATGATTTTTATTTTAAACTCTCTTTCAGGAAAATTGGTGAGTTCAGTTTTATTTGGCTCTTTTTCTGGGGTTTGTGAGATTTTGGTCTGAACCAGGTTCCTTTGACATTTCATAATTCTATGTGGTGCCCTCTAGTGCCCAGAAGCTCCCGTCTCTGGAGCTGCTCAGCCCCTAGAGTGACGTTGGGCATCATAGGGGAGTGGCACCGGTGCCTGGGGTGAGGAAAAAGCTGTTTCCTGATTTCCGGCTGCAGTGCCTGTCTCCAGTATCACAGCCAGTGGGCCGAGGACACACGTGTACACCTCTGTGCTTGGCATCTCTACCTGTTGTAGGCGGGCCTTCCCTCTGGCTTGCCTGATGTCAGCGCAGTGACTACTGTTTTGTGAGCACTTGCTGGTATGCCAGAAGGAATTTGCAGCAGGCTGCATGTCACTGTGCAGGACCCTGGAGCTGACTAGGCAGCCAGGGGGTGGAGTGTCTGAATATCCTCAAAGTTCCCAACCTGCTGGGCAGAGTGCACCCAGAGAACCTTGTCATGTATCCCTTCTCCCACTTAGCAAGCTCCGTGCAAACCCCTCCCCTTCAGCAGCCCTCTTGCTGCTAGGAAGGCTGTCAGATTGCCTATCTTTCCTTTTTCCCAGAGCAGCCAGGTGTGGATCCCATCCTCCACAAATGGTCAGAATCTGTCTCTCAGGCACTCCGCCTGTCCCAACTGCCCAATCCCACCAACCTCCAGAGCACCACACAGTGTAGGTTTGTGCTCAAAGCAGACCTCCAGGGCTCGGTGTTCAGAAGTCTTAGGCTTCCACCCCCTCCCCACTCCATTTCTCTTCCTCCTGCCGGTGAGCTGAGGTGGGGGAAGGGCTTGGGTCCCACCAGATCAAGGCTTTCTACATTACCCTGTTTCATGTGGTCTGCTCTGTTCGTGAGGTCTATATGTAGTCTGGTGCAGCCTTCTTTCCTGTTGCTGTTTTAGGGCTAGTTATATTAACTATATTTTCACACTATATTTGGTTTTGGGAGGAATTCTCCATGTCACCTCTTATGCTGCCATCTTGAATCCTCTCCCATGATGTAATTTTATGTGTGTTCATAATTCCCACAGTCAATGCTCACAGCACTTTTCTGAGTCATTTGTGGACATGTGAACATTGATGAAAAATGAGACCCCAACATACATGTTCTCATCCTAAGTCAAACAAGGTGGCCCTCTGCTTTCTTGTTTCAGCTCTTACACTGTAAACAAGTGTCCTTTTCACAGTCTGTTTAGTACCTTATTTTTTCTCATTTTTGTGTTTTTTATTGGTAACTTTGCTGTTTAAAATGACCTGCAAGCATAGTGTTGAAGTACTGTCTAGTGTTCTTAGGTGCAAGAAGACTGGTGGTGTACCTTACAGAGAAAATACATGTGTTAGATAAGCTTCACTCAGGCATGAGTTGCGGTGCTGTTGGCCAGGAGTTCAGTGTTAATGAATAAACAAAATAGGAAAAGTTCATTTAAATAAAAACACATAAAACAAGGTTATGTACTGATTAGTTGATGAAAATGTTGTGACCAGATACTTGCAGGAAACGAATCCTGTTTTTCCCTTAGAAGCAATGGTTTGCTAATCCAGTGTTTACAACAACTGTATAACTATTGTGAATAATGAGAATCAACTGTATTTTAGGTTCCACCGGCCATTCAGTCCAGTTACTACTCTATTCCCCGGTAGCTCAAATGCAGCCATAGGCAATACATAAAGGAGCATGGCTATGTTCCAATAAAGCTTTGTTTATAGCCACTGAAATTTGAAGTACGTGATTTTCACACCTTACAAAATATTCTTCTGTTTATTTAAACACTTAAAAATATAGACACCCCTCTTTTAAGCACTAGCTATACAACAGGAGGCAGGTCACATTTGCCTGTGGGCTGCAGTTTACCAAACACTGCTTTCGAAGAACAATACTAGCTTTATTGTTAGTAATAACATTGACATAGCAATTTAAAACTATTTTATGGCGATTCTAGGCTAATGCAAATAAACAAATATGTTAATATTACAGAGAAATATTCTAGGGAAAAGACTTTTATTGAAAAAAAGCAGAAATATAAAATAAAAGATAAGAATAAAACCCTGGAATGTTAAATTTGAATTAGTAATGTCAGCATGAACTCATGCTTTGAGTCTTAAATTTCTTGCCCTCCTTTAGCAAAGGGAAAAGAATGCCTGATCTACAACCCAAGATATTTGACTGCCTTATCCTGGGGTGTCTGCTCTTGTTGTACCGCTTCTCTTTAATGTAAAGATGTTCTTAGTCTTAGGGCTTCTTAAATCTTCCCAATAAAATCGCCTTAACACTAAGAAAGAGGGAAAGCCCACTCCTAGGAATCTGGGGCAGAAGCAAATCAACCACTGCACGACAGGAATTTCCATTGAAATCTTAGTTATAAATATAAATCTTATCTATATTCTTCTCCATAACAAACCTGTGATTAAATGTAAAATAAATGCATAATTTTCCAGAAAAATCAGTTTTTCACCCAATTCTTCAGTAAAGCTATTGCTCCTTGAAGATACAACCCTCCTTTCCGCATCAGAGTTGAGGAGAATGAGACTCGTGGTCCCATCCAAACATCCAGATAGCCACCTAGTTACAGTCCCGCAGGAACACAGCAGAAACACATCCGCCACACAGGCGAGGCGCATCGTTTCTCAGACACGTACTGAGTGACTCGAATCCACGGTCTGCAGGGAAGGCCCCAGGAAAACAAATCTATCAAAACAGCGCCACAAAAATGTTCAATTAGAGACACGTTCACAGAAACACAATCTCACGCACCCAGTCCCACAGACCCCCCACAACATTCTCAGCCCTCCACGGCCTGACACACAACTCCAGTCCTGAATGAATCTTCACAGACCGCAGCCCGGTCCCCGCAGACGCGCCGTCTCAAACAAACACCTCATCCAAAGAAAAAAATCGAACCAGAACCACTCCAAACAAACACGCTGTGCCGTCCCTCACAGAAAGTCACCGGACTCCCCAGTTGGCCCCACGGAGAGTGACGTTTACGCACACCCCCGTAGCGAGGTACTGGCTCGTTCCCGCCCCATCCCAGAGGCACTGCCTCTTTTTCAGGACAAAGAGCCGGGAACCCCGCCCTCTCTCGGGCCCAACTGCATCTTGGGCTTACTCAGCAAACTGGCTGAAATGATGCTCCGCCCCCTGGGGCTGGCTGCGCCTGCGCACTCAGTGCGTACAGCCCGCGCTCCCGACAACCCCAGCGCGCGGCCCGTTAGTCCGGGAGGCTGTGGACACCCCTGAGGTGTTGCCACCTCGCTTCCACTGGGCAGCGCTGGAAGACGAGACAGGTGAGTAGCCCTGCCTCGGAGCGTTGGTTCGGGAACAAATCAACCGTCCTTATGAAAGGCTTTGCTGCGCGGGGATTGGGAGAGGGAAGGGCAGCGCTACTGCAGTGCAGAGCGTTAGGGGTCCCGCAACCTCAGGCTCGCGTGCGCGTGAAAATGACGGCGGTTTGTGGGTCTGTGTGTCCGTGGGCGTGACGTGGCTGGGGTGTGGCATCGCATCATGTGCCGTTGTGAGGCCCGGACTGATGGTTGATGGCGTTTGTGTGACTGGAGCTGGCCGTGGGCCGTGTGATCCTGGATTCACAGCTGAATCACAGCCGTCTCGCAGCGCGTGCTCAGCTACAGAGACATTGCCCTAAGTCAGATGTCTGAGCGAAGATAAAAGACTTACAGCAAAAAAGCTCAGGCCCGATCTTCGGATAAGAATGTTAGAACTGTATGTGCGCCCCAGGCGGGCCGCTGGGCGCGCCCCCACCGCACTACATGCTGGGGCTCGCGCGAACCCACGCACTCACAGTTCTCAGGGGTCCAGCGGCAGGTTTTAGGACCACGGAGTTTGCTCCAGGAAACTGCTTTGAAGTCGATTCCAGTACACACATCCGTGATCCTGGCCTTTTTCTAATACGGGAAAAGGTCAACAGTACTTTTTCTCTCTTACTTTACTCGTTGTAGGGGACTGATGTGGTCGTGGCGTGTCATGATTTAGCCAGGCTGGGCTGGGCTCCAAGAAAGGCCTGTTGTCTAAAGATTTCCTTCTTTCCCAAGTCCTGTCAAACTCTTAACAGAAGAGCTCAGAGGCGGAGGAGAAATGAATTGCTATTTCCCATTTAAAAGTCAATGTCAAGGCAAGTGAATATTTCCTCTTGTTCTGTGAAATAACATTTTTAGTTTTTAGGACATGGGAACATTTGATTCCTATCTAAAAGTCCTGTCCATTGAGTGATACCTAGACCTCTTCCCTCCTGCCTATTTGTACATATCCATTTGGCGGGTACTTCCCATTACTTCTGTGAGCTTTCTTTTCATAACAATGTGTCAAGCTCTTTGAACACTGCCTGATACTTCATAAGTACTTAGTAAGCATTAGCTATTTGTTGGTAGATAGTGATTTGGGACATTTCCCTATCTGCCTCTAATAAATAAGAAAAACGATCTAATCAGGAAATACCAAGCTAATGTGATGGGCATTTCCTAGTTTTGAAGAGTAAGATGCTCAAATGGTGTGGAATAAGAATTCTTAACCAGAGATAATTTAAATCCATTTGGAGTTTTCAGGGAACTCAAAACCCCTTGCAAATTGTATGTAAAATTGTTGCAGATATTTGTTAATATGCCATTTTTCATTTTCATAGTTTAATGAGATTATCAGATATGATCCAAAAAATTCACATCCACTAGTCTAGAGTCAGACTAATTAATATCTGAAAATGTGCACTGAGATAATAAAATTAGTGTCTAACAATAGAAAATTATTAAATAAATCACCTCATATGCTGCAATTTTATGCCATTAATATGTGAATCATGAGAAGGGAAAAAAGTAAATGACCAATTTTAAGCAATAGTCATAGTTTTGAACAAGATGACTCAAGAAAATTATAATTATGTATATCTTGTAATAAACTACAGATTTATAAGACATTTTGCAAGGATTGTATCTAATATGAAACTTTAACTCTCTTCCTAGAGAAAGGGAAAGAGAAAGCATATGTTGTGTACCCATTTTGGTATACCTTTAGTAAATTGAGGGATGCTGCTTACCTTGTGTTCAGTTACAAAAGAAAGATAGTGAAGGTAGCTCATTGTTTTGATTAGCAATAAAGAACTGGTAAGTGTTACTTATTTCTGCCATGTTGATTTTTTTGCTGAACCCACTCATGTCATAAGAGGCCTATAGACTCATATTCTTTCACCAGCTCTGTTTTTTATTTGTATGAAAATAGCTTATTTTTGTTTCTGATGATAGGTTTGTTGTTTAAAAAAAAAATACAGAGAACTAAGAACTTATAAAGAAGAAAGTTTTAATTGCCCATAGTTCCACCATCTAGAGTTAATGAATATTACTATTTTGATGTTTGTTTTCCCAGATACATTTTTCTGTGCACTTTTGTATATATGTTTGTTTTACAAAATAGAATCACAAATATTATTTAAGGAGATAAAGACTGTCCAGCACTTTGAAAAGGGAGTCTAGTGCCATCCTAAGATTTATATTGCTGTGTCTATACAGAGTGAGTGGAGTACAGTGGTTCCTCCCTAATTTGAAGAAGTTATTTGCACTTTTTAGGATAATGGAGACATTTACCAGAGCAACAAATTATCAAGTAAGATACCATTCAGAATCAGACTTTTTTTTTACCGGTTTGAGGTTGCACCTCTGTACAGATTTATAGCAGGGAAAAAAGTGGGAGTAGTGATAAATATTCAAACCCGTTATACAGAAGAACTCGATCAAATGTTTTTAATGTGTTTGGTATGACACCTTACATCAGATTTCTTGAGTTTTATGATGGTCTCTTTGGAACTGCTAGGGACGGAGAGAAAGGGGGGCCATGCTCTACTTCTTGATTTTTGTGAATCTTTTTTGCTAATATTTATTATTAATTAAGAAGAATTATGTTCTCAAGCTTGGTTCTCAAATTTATTAATGATATGGGAAAGAGCAGTTCTGAAATTTCAAGAAGTTTACTATATGAAAAAGAGGGCATCCTAGTAATAAATTATTGAATAAAATTATTAAAGATAATTTATCAAAAATATTAAAGAGAATTTTCTTTAATAAATGGTATGATGCATGTAATGTTTTTCATATTATTCAGTGCTTATAATGAACCATTTTTAATGCTTTATATATATTATATTACTTAACCTTCACAACTCTATTAGATACTATTATTCTCCAGTTTATCTGAGGAAACAGAGGCTTTGAAAATTAAGTAACATGTCCAAAGTCTCCTAGTTGATAACTGTCAGAGCTTAGATTCATATTCTGGATCCTGACAACAAGGCCTGTGTTCTTGTATAGGCATCAACCATCTCCCAGCATTATCCGTATTCTTTGGTGAACTTCCTTGCATATATGCCCTTGTGTACTTTTACAATATTTTTAAGGTCAAGTTCCTAGAATGGAATTTCTAGGTTGAATCATCAGACATTTATAAAGTTATCACAATATGCCTGATCCTCTGATCCTGTACTTATACTTGGGGAAACTAAAATGACTAAAATGACACGGCTGCTATTCTTGAGTTGCTTATTATGTATCAAGGTCCATAAACCTCTACAGGAATAAGACTAAGATAAGTGTGATCAAAGTTATTGAAGAACTCAGATGGCATAACTTATTGGTCATTCCTGGCAAGAAGAGACATCATCTGATTATAACAAGGATTGTCAGGTTGCTGCCAAATGATACTAAATCCATGGGATTTTGTGGAGGTAAGTGGATTATGTAATCAGCTATGTGCCTTACAGTTTTTAGTCTCATGACGTTGATACAAAGTGAGACCAACAGGACAGGAAGATTTAGCAGTTCTTTGGAAGGCATCATGGCTAAAATGACTGGTTCAGAAGCAAGATAAATGCATCAGCCAAGTTATAAGAGGCAGCAGCAGTGAGATGAGACACTGATGGAGGATGTTAAACCATTCTTTTCTAGGCAGAATTCTAACACACATAAACAGACTTACAAATCACAGTTGGATCAGATATTGGGAGCTGAAATAAATAAAAACAGCTTGTTTTCTTCCAAATTCAAGGGATGACTGCTTTAAAAAGTGAATCTCTTTGACCAATTTGAAGAAAACTTACTTTTTACAAAAAACTTAAAACACAGTTCTAGTATATATGGCCATATAAAACTATTAAGTAAATGTAAGCAAAAAGAAGAAAATTAAGATCACAATGTGAAAATAAGCAGTCCTTGCAGATTTTTTTCTGTCAGTGCTTCTTTATGCTAATATATGTATACTTTATAAATATAATCATAATATCCATTTTATTTTTCTAAAGGCTACATGTCTTGAATATTTTTTGTATATCCTTATATATTTTCTAAAGCTTACCATTTCATGATTACTATGCACATACATATATATGTACATGTAGGTGTTTTTGCCCTTCCGTAACGGGATCACACTGCTATCTGCATTCTTCACTCAACAACATGTAGCAAACATATTTCCATCTTCCAGTTAAAGATCCACATCTTCATTTTTAAATGGCAAGTTTTTTTCAGTCAATGGATGCTTTTAATTTATTTAATCTATTTTCTCCTGAAGTACAGTTAGGTTCTTTCCAGCTTTTTTTCCATTATGAAAAATGTCTGTCACCACTCTCTTAGATTTGTCCACATATACATTTATTTTCTTTAATCCCAAAAGTAGAATTTATGTGTCAAAGGATTTGTATGATTTAAATGCTGCTTGTACGTATTTCTTAATTCACACACTCTGCAGGTTAGAATGTCCATTTCCTCACAAACTTGCTAATATGGGCATCAGTACCTTTTAAAGTGAGATTTAATGTCTTTTGGTGATTTGATGTGTTACTTTTATTGGTGAGGAATAGAATAGAAACATACTCTATTATGTTTCTGTGATTGGAACAAGAGATTTTAGGTTTCAGAGGCAGGAGTTAGTTTGAATGAGAGCTGACTTTGTGATTAGGAAAATAAGGATTCCAAATGCAACTTGGCTACTTATTAATTAAGTTTCTCAAATGATTTCACTTCTTTTAGTGTAAAATTTCTGATCCATTGCATAGATAGGATGACTATTATACTACATAGCAATGCTGAGGGTACAGTTAATGTATGTAAAACCCATTATCCGAAAGTTCTGGATGGGTAGATATGTGTTACTGTCTGCCTGCTGAGAGCATGAATTCACACCTCTTCAACCTAGGTTGTAAGAAAGAGAATGGCAAATGAAGGCGTGCAGGAAAGCAATGTGGATGATTCTGACTGAAAAGAGTGATGAGCCTAGAAGATTCTGGAAGTTATTGTCCTGGCTGCAGGTAGGCAGGGCTATCAGTGCGGTAGTTTGGCAATGGTAATGGCTACCAGGGTTGGTTCCTAATGAATTTCTTTGTATCTGATGAATCCCATCAGACTGTGAGGCTTTGAAAGAGATTCTGGTTTAGATGATGTGTCCACTTATCAGCCCTGGAATTTTCAAGTAGGGATTAGATTTGTCCAGACTCCCCATATTGCCCTCTGTGTATGTGTGTGTGGGGGGGAAGGACATACTGATTTGAATATTTTCAGAGTTCTGAGACCTATCTGATCTCATGATCTCTTTTTCCTCCCCTTAGCTCTGGCCTCTGTAAACTCTGCTTCTCCAGCCTAGTAAACCCCAAGGCGAACTGACCGGTTCTTGAATTTCTAAATCATGGCCCATGTAAGTTACTGTTTCTCCTTCTGGAAATAACTGTCATGTTTAGGTTGTAGGAGCATTGCTTTATCCTGAAACTTCCTACCTATCAGATCCCCATCTAAGAATCTTCTCTCAATTCCAGTGAGGCCAAATCCAGTGAGGCCATGAGACTAAGCACAATGCCTATCCTCTGAAGGCTCTTTTTTACAGTCACTGTTTATGTATTCATTGAACAAATCATTCAGCTTCTCCCGTATGTGCTCAGTCTTCTGCTAAGAGATGAAGTGAGCAGAAATGAAATCCCTTGAGGGAGATGTTCGACCATCTCTTCAGAGCCGATGAGAGAGGAGGGGCCCATTTAACTGCTCATGGGAAAACACTGAACCTTTCCATACTGGAGTTTTCTAAGTACAGCTGCTACTTGAATAACACAGATTCACTTACATGTGAATCTTTTTCAGTAAATATATTGGAAATTTTTTAGAGTTTACAACAATGTGAAAAGAACATTTTCTTATCTCCAGCTTATGCTATTGTAAGAATACAGTAGATAATACATATAAACATATAAAATATGTGTTAAGTGTTTATCAGCAAAACTGTTTAACAGTAGGCTATTAGTCGTTAAGCTTTTGGAGAGTCAAAAGTTATAGGCAGATTTTTCACTTTGTTGAGGGGGTGGGTGCCCCTAATCCTTGAGTTGTTCAAGGGTCAACCGTATATAAGGTTCGCTGCTGGTAGCCTCAGCATCAGCCTTTGTGAAGCTTATAGAACTGCATAGGGATGTGGTTGGTCTTTCATGCAGAGACATCATGAATCTTCCTTGGGAATCCCTAAGAGTTGTACAGTAGGAACAGGGTCCCATTTGTAGTTGAATAGGATGTGCTAGTCTAGAATGACATCTTTGTGATTATGGATCATTAGTATCCAGAATCTATATCTATATCTTCTAACTCAGGAACAACTAATGCATACAGTAAGGGATGGAAAATCATAGTAAGTGAGAAGGTCAGATACATAGTAGTTGTAGATTCTCAGAGTTGAGGAGGACTGTAAATATTTTTTATAAACCAAAAATAGGTAAGTATAGAAGAATGATTATTCTATATATCCATTGCATAGACTGTTATACAACCATTTTTTTACAGTTCATTAAAGTATCTGTAATAAATTGGAAACTGCTTATGATATGATCTGATTCAATGATGAACTTGAAAGAAATTCTTTAATTGTATTCAGATTCTTTTCTAACATAAAGATATTGTAGGGAAACTTAAAAAAAATCTGTTCTTTAAGGGGAAAGGGTGGAGGAACTCACATTTCATAATTTATGAAGGAGACATATAGTAAGCAGAAGGCTTTATACAGTATTTCATTTAATTGGAAAATTGATTTTTTTTTTCTTTCCCACACATGCTTGGGTAATTTAGATGTGCCAGACTATACAAAAGGCTGCATCTGTAGCAACAGGATTCTCCGAGAACACATGGGCATGCTGCTTCCGGCACACCCATTTCCTAACTCATGTTACAAGTTCCAGCCCAAGCCTCTTTGCTTGCTATCTGGTCCATTTCCTGCAGTAACTCTTCCCTCTTTTCTCCTTCCTTCTTAAAGCAAATTTTATTTAATTTCAGTTGTATTATATGGTTTGTCATTTCAGGGATCAGTGATGTTCAGTGATGTGTCCATAGTTTTCTCTCAAGAGGAGTGGGAATGCCTGGACTTAGAACAGAGGGATCTGTACAGAGATGTAATGTTAGAGAACTATAGAAACTTGGTCTCATTGGGTAAGATTATCTGCCTCTACTAATTTAGACTCTATTCTCTGTAGTATCAGCTTTTTTCTCTGGAATTTCAGTAATATCTTTAAAGAACCTGTCTAAATTTCTGCTCCCTGTTCTCAAGGGAATGCTTTGAGCTTTATTTGTTAGCAGTGAGCATCTCCATTAAGCATTTTCATCTTTCCCATCCTTAAGTGGCCTTCAGGCCTTCCTTAATGATGAAAGAGCTGGATTTGAAATCTGGTAGGCTTACAGCCTTACCGCTGTCAAATAGATCACATTTCACTTTGTGTATTTGAACTCAGAACTGCCATAGGAGTTTTGTTATTTGTTGGTATACCTGTAAGGAAAATAGCTTCTCTGACTATCAAAAGGACACATATTTTTGTAGTGATAAGTTGGATCAACAAGATTTCTTTACAGTTCAAGAGAACTCATTTCTTTTGTTAATAAACACACTCACTTTTGTCTACTTTTATAACTGAAAGTTGAAAATCCAAGAACTTTGCATTTAACATGGTATGAATATCCTAAGAAATAATAATAAATGTCTCAGGAAGCTTCTTATTTTCCTCTTGGCAAAATAGCAGCAACAATAAATAATAGTTAATAAAATATATGTAGCATTTATATATTCTAGGCAATGTTTAGATACAGATACACACTATTATAACCTTCTCAACAATCATGTACAATAGGTACTATTATTATCCCTATTTTATAGATTAGCAAAATAAAGCATACAAGTAACTTGTCCAAAGTCACCCACCTGGGATGTGGCATATTTGATTCCATTTGGTCTATGCTCTCAACCACTGTGGCCTCTTAAGAAAGAGGACTTGTGTGAATATAAATTAAAATAAGATCTTTTTCTCTCCTTAATCTCTATTATGTAACCTGAATATTAGTATTTTTTAACCTCATTGCCCTTCTGTGTTCTATACACTTTATCAATTACCATTTGACCTAGAGTTTGTTAAAAATTTAACCAAGAGTGAATCAAAGTAATTTTGAATATATTTTAAATTTCCATATCTCCTTATGTTTCTTTTCCTCTAATCAGGAAGCTTCATTTCTAAACCAGATGTGATTTCCTTGTTGGAGCAAGGAGAAGAGCCCTGGAGAGTCGCGAGGAGAGGAAGACAATATCCAAGTGAGTAAGGGCCAGTTATGCAGGGGGAGCCATCACCAGGGGAAACCGCCCAACTGATTTGGGAGGAGACACACCCTTCTGATGTTGCTTAAAAAGTACCCTTTAAAGTTCCATGGCCTGAGGAAGAAATTTAGGTCTTAGTTGGCAATAGCAATAGAAGTACTTCTTTGTGCTATTTACCACTCTTCTTTTTTCTCTTCAATTTTCCTTAACCTTTGAAGGGTGCACGGGGTATAGATGCTATTTCTTCATTCCCTATTGACAACCATTCTATGTGTATTTTGATTCAGTTCCTTTCTTTTTTTCCGTTGATAGATAGATAGAAAGAAAGAACTTCCTTCCTCCCTCCAAGCTAGGCCCTACGCTAGACGTTATCAATCAGTGGTAAACAAAACCAATAGAATCCCTGTCCCCATGGAATTTACCTTGTAATAAGAAACATAGTAACTGTAAGTAAATAGAAAATGTGATGTCAAGTAATAAGAGAGTGCTATGAAAAAAGAAGAGTAAGGGAATAGAATGGTGTGGGATAGGAGGCTATTTTAATTATAGTTAGAGAAGCTTTTTTTCCTCTAGCTTGTCTCATAAATTTTAAATTAGGAACTAAAAGACTACAAAGAAGAAAATATGTTTGACGTTGTAATAACAGATGTTTTATCAGCTATTAAAGTTTCATTACTCGAGATTATTCTAGAAGATAGATCCTTAGATCACGGAAAATCATTCTTATTTGCCTTTTTCCACATAGGTATATGTATCTACCTTCACATCGGTAAAAAACATGAATGTAATAGACAATAGGGAGACCGATTCCTTGGTTTAGCTTCTACCTCTGTGCTATTTTCACCTCTCTTTGAACTTCTTGTCTAAAAATGCCCTTAAAATTATTTATATATAGACATACATTGTTCATTTTGTATTTTTCTCTCTGTATGTTTGGGTTTGTCTGAGCAGATTTGTTTTAGGCTAGAGGTTCTTATTTGTAACAATAGTGTCATTTCATTGCCCACACACTTTATAAATGTTATTATCTTCTGACTCACTGTCTACCAAAGGAAAGAAGAATATGCTTTTTCTTCCCAAACCTCACCTTTTTCCTCATTCACACTTCGGTAATTAAATGATATTTATAAGTATTAATACTAAAAAAAAAAATCAGAGGTTCCAAGTGAGGAAGATGATATCAGTTAAGCCATGAAACATTTAGTCAAAGTAACAACTGTCGATTCAAAGTTAGACATTTTAAGCAGTATTATTCTTTTTCTTTTCTTACTTTCTTCCTTTAAATAAGTTTTATTGAAGTATAATATGCATACAGAAAGGTGGACAAATGAGGAGGGGAGGCTTTTTTGAGGAGGTGGTATTTGAAGAGAGATGTGAAATAAGGGCCCAAGCCATGCAACTCTCTAGGGAAGGAGCATTCTGAGCAGATAGAAGAGGCTGAAGGAGGAAGACAGCTTTGCATGTTTGAGGAGTGAGAAAGGTCCTTATGGCTAGAACCAGGGGTAGAAGGAGAGAAAATAATGACATGAGATCAGAGTCAGGCAAGGGCTAGATAATATAGTCATTAAGAGAAATTGAAAATTAGTCTTTAGGGTCTGAAATGATCCCTCTGGTTTAGTACAAAAGCAAGAAGGACCAGTATGGAGGCAGTTTCAGCTGTTCAGCCTAGAAGTAATGGTGGTTGGGAAAGAATGGCAATGCTGGGAGGTAGTAAGAAGTTGTTAGACTTTTGATATATATGAAGGTAGTGCCAAAAAGAAGACACCGATGGGATTGTTAAGTGTAGTATGTGGGGAAGAGGCATCAAGGAATGAGATGAGGGTGTCAGCTTCAACTGCTGGGTGACTGGAAGCACAGTGTACAGAGGTGGGGCAAGTAGGAAGAGCAGGTTGGAAGGTAGACACTGAGTTGATGTTTTGGATATTTTAAGTTTGAGGTGTCTTACTATTCTTTCCAGTTTGAGGTGTTGAGTAGGCAGTTGAAATACATACACCTGGAGCTCAGGGAGAGATTATGGCCTGATGTACATCTTGGGTGTCTTTACTTTATGGTTGGAATTTAAATCTGTGGGTCTGAATGTGATTATCTAAGGCACGCATGCAAATAGAAGAGAGCAGATAGGGGAAGTGGCCTGAGAACTGATTCATGGGGCACTCCACCATTCAGACCTTTGAAACAGGGGCAGCAAAGGAGATGGAGAAGGAGCAGCCACAGACATAAAATAAAAATGTTTTAAAATAGTAGGAATAGAGAATGAGGTTTGAGAATTAATCCCAAGTTCTGGCAAGAATGCTTGTGACCTAGTCAAGAGTGGTTTTGGGGGAGTCAGGCTAAAATCTGGTTGGAGTGACATAAGGAGAGAAGGGTTGGTGAGTCAGTGATGAGAATAAGCACAAGACAATCCTGGAGGAGCCATGTGTGGAGGGGAGCTGGGAAATGGAGCTCATAGTTACACTGAGGATATGGGTTATAGGCTCTGTATTTCATGATACACTAAATCATTTTTATGTGCTCATGGGAGTGATTCTGTAGGGGGGGAAATTAATGCGAGAGAGAAAGCGTAGTTGTGGGAGCAGTGTCCTTGATGTGGAGGTGGAGGAGGGCCATAGGGTCCAGGGAACAAGGAGTAAAAGGGAAAACTACTTAATGAAGGCAGGTCTGTCGGTCCGGGTGGAGAGAAGACGGCACGTCCTTCCATGACTAGAATGTGAAGATTGCTCGGTAGTAGTATTCTGTAATTCTGTGTGGGTTTATTCAGAATGTGATTGATTGGTTATCAGAAGTACAGTTCCTTGGATTTTTCTGATTATTTTCAGCTCTTTGTATTCCATCCCCAGTGTTGAAATGCAGATAGGACTTCCTTGGAACCAAATTTATATCCCAGATCTTCTTGTATCAACAAAGCAAGGTGGTTAATAGTACAATGCCCAAACAGACTAAGAAGTCCAGGTGATTTATGTGACATTTTCCATTTAAATAAAGCTGGTTCTCTTACAGAGGGGGAATCACATTTATGATTTTTTTATATTTATATATTTTTAGCTGATTAAAGAAAGGGCTTATATTTTTATGTTTCACATCAGCGATCTTTATTAATACAGTAGAAATCCTTTGATTCAAAAGAACTAGTGTTTGGTCTGTTAACTCATACAAACGGGTCAGATATTTTATGTACACACCATGAAAGTATTAACTCTCGACATTAAAATGTGTGTCTGTTTGCCAGTACTTTGGAAATGTGTCCAAGCCTGCCTTTCTACTGTGTCTCATTAATTTTTCATCCAAACCACATACATAATGCATAGTCTATTTCTAGTTTAAAATTTTTTTAAGTAGAACAAGAACCAAACTTGAATGTGAATGTAGACTACGTCTTGATTGTTATGTTTTCCCCCATCTTTTACTGTTGGCTGTCCCACACTTAATTTTTGACAGCCGTGATTTCTGAGTATATTTATGACCAGTTTTTCCAAAATGTTCAATTTTATTTTCATAGAATCAGGCTCTTCTCATAGTTACTCATGAATTTACATATTGCTTAATTAGATTAGATACTTGGTAGAGGGTGGGGTAGTGAAACCTGCCTAAACTTGTTGGGAACAAACACAATTAACGCTGCTGTAGCTGGGCCTGTCCATGTGACTGTACCCCCAGAACATGACCAGCCACTGACGGGTCTCTCGAGCCCTGTCCTCCATGTCTGTTGCCTACTCTGGGGACAGACAATAGTAGCTGCCCTCTGGCCTATGGGAGATCATCTGCAGGATTCAATATTACCTGTCAACTTTGAACACAGTATTTTTACTCTGTTGTTAGCCATTGTCTCCACACCTGCTCGACTTCTTGGCATGAATATCTTTGGGAGGCCACTCTCCCCTTGTGCAGAGTAATCTCCCTTTAGTGAAAATCCAAGGTCAAATGTTTCAGGAGTGTTTCAGAGTTTTCCTCATAAAGGTTATACATATATTTTGTTTATTCTTTTAGTTACTATCATGACTGAGATCTCTTTTTTTCCTATGATATTGTTAAATGTATCTATGGAGCCTAATAATTTTTGTATTTTGATTTTATATCTTGCTACCTTTCCTAAATTCTGTTAGCATTTGTATTATTTAAACCTCTTAAGTTTTCCATTACACAATTATATCATCTGGAAATACTGTTTTACCACCTCCTTTTAAATTCTTCTGTTTTTTTTCCCCTATTTAATTGTGTTGACTAATAACTCCAAGGCTGCCTTTTTGTTAAGATAATATATATTTTATCGTTTTAGGGAAATAATCACTCCTGTTTTATTGAGCTGTTTTTTTTTTTTAGTCAGGAAGGTACATTTTTTAGTTGTCTTTCAGCATCTTTAGAGTTAATCATGAGTTTCCTTTTCCTTCCTCAGCTCTCTTAATATGTTGAATTATCCTGATAGATTTTTCCATATTGACCACTTTAATATTCTTTGAATAAATAACACTGGGTCTTTGAACGTGCTGTTTTATTAGATGTTTAGAAGTTTTACATCAGTTTTCAGAAAATTATTATGTAGTTTTCTTTTTATGAGTGATCTTTATTCAGTATGATATTACTTTATGAAAATAGTTTGGAAGTCATCCTTTTCTTAGTTCTCATTCTAAATAGAATTAGGATGGCCTGTTCCTTAAAGCTTTAGTAACCTTTTTAAAGCTTTCTTCCTGGGATTAAGATGGTTAAGTCTGACCACATTCTGTTTGTTGTATGGAAATTAATGTTTAAACATTTTATCTCTTCTGGTCAGTTTTGGTAAATTATATCTCCCTAGAAAATCACTTGTTTCAGCTATGTTTTAAAATTTATTGGCAAAATTATCTTTTTTTTCACCTATCTGCTCTTTTCATTACATTAAATAATGGTTTCATGTGTTTTGCTGTTTTTTTTTTTTTTGAGGAACCTGCTTTATGTATTGGTTCTTTTTTTCTGTTTTCTAACTAATCTAATTTTGTTTTTTTATCAGTTAATTTCTTCCTTCTGCTTTTCTTCAGTTTATTCTTTTTCTCATTTTTTTGAGTGGGATTTTTAATAAATTTTTTCTTTAATTTTTATTGCTGTATTTAAGTTTTAAAATTTTTTTCTAAACATGATGGTTATTTTTGTATACTAATTTAACAGGGTTTTTTAAATTACTACCGGTGTTGTCTAAAAAAACAGAAATACTATTTTAGATCTTATTTCTCTGGTGATCTAAGAGTTATTTAATACAGACTTCTAAAATTTGAAGTGAGTTTAGTTTTTTTTATTATTATTCATTTCTGGTTTTAGTAGAAAATGTCTATATAATTTCAATTTTTTTATACAGACCATATTATAATAATTGAAAATATCATTTTTTTTTTTTTGTCTCTCACACTCAACTCATTCAGCACTTAAGTTTTCCTCTGACTTTTCCTCCTACTGGCTTACCATCCTCTGGTTATGTCCAATATGATGTTTGTTAGCAAATTTTTTCACACTCAAGTGACTATAGGACCCTTAATCGCTATTAATGAGTTCCTTACATAGCATATCTTTTTTTTTTTTTCTCACTAAGGATTTCTTAAGAACTTCAGTAAGGTGTAAACAGGTTTTCCTGTGTGAAAAAATCACTGGTACACATTTCTAGGAAATACAGGAATGGCCTTGCCTGTGAGGGAATGGAAGAGAAAAGACCTGAACAGGGGGATAAAGGAACAAAACCAGTTGAGCATTTGTAAAGTAGATAAGTAATAGAATAAGCTTAAAGAGAGACTGAGTAGATAGAACTCCTTGGTCGTTGTGATATGGAGACAAAAAGTAACCTGTAGCTATGTGAGGGAGGGAGTGGACATAGGTAAGGGTATAAGTAAAGAAGGATGTATAGGAATATACAACCTCCACTTTCCATTTATATATTTAGCTGGGATAGCTTGGGTGAGAAAAGGGAATATTTAGTCATTGTACTAATGTGTGAGAGATTAGAGGCAGAAAAATATATTCAGAATAAGTAACTATGGGAATTAGATAAATGAAATCTATTATGTGCTATCGATTATTTAATGGAGAGTCATAGAAATTCTTACTGCCCTTGAAGAAGTTTAGAAGTAAGAAATAAGCAGAATAACAATGGCAAAATTAATAAGTATGTAATCTCAACATAGATATTTGTTGATATCTATGTATAATATAGATATAAAATAACAACATAGTTTTAGATATTAATAGTAGAGTCAACCTTAAAGGAAGTGACTTTTAATCTAAGACCTTAGGATGAGAAGGAGCCAGCTATGCAAAGAGCCCAGTTAGAAAATTTGTGAGGTATAGAGCAGACTGAAAAGTCCTGAGGATGGAAGTAGGTTGGGACATGTTCTCAGATCTGAAAGGGGACCTTTCCAGGTAATAGCAAGAGGACAGTGGTTTGAGATGATAGGTTATTGGTAAGTACAGGCCTTTAAACGAGAGGAATTTTAATTTTATTCTAAGAATAAAGAGAAATTGTTGAAAAAAGTTAAGTATGAACTCTCAACTTCTCATCTCCATCAGAATCATGTGGAGAATATTAAATATTGGATTGCTTAGGACTGTAGAATCTGTTCCAGGTGGTTTATATAAAACCAAGTGCTTTCACATAATGTAGGGGGGGTCACAGGGAAGGCAGTATAGCACAGAGAAGACAAGTAATGACTCTATAGCATTTTGCTACGCTAACGGACAATGACTGCAATGGTGTGTGGGGGGAAACTTGATAATATGGGTGAGTTAGTAACCACAATGTTGCTCCTGTGAAACCTTCATAAGATTGTATATCAATGATATCTTAATAAAACAAAACAAAACAAAAATCTCAATTAGATAACCCTTTTTAACAAATTTTTTTCATTTAGTTGAACCAAGTGATACTCAGAGTCTTATGGGCTTCCCCACATCATCCTGTTCTCTAGTTATTAGCATTAAATAAATATGAATTAAAAAAATACTTTATATATAACCTCAATATTCATAGCAAGTTCCCTGGTGATTCTAATCCACATCTCAGTTTGAAAACTACTGACTTAAAATGTTTACTAAATCACCAATCTCACTTTCTTATGTGAACTCTCATTTTTCCTGGTGTTCTCTTACGCTTTTTTTTTCAAATTGTTTAACAATATTTTTAGAATTTCACTGGGTGCTACTTTGTCTTTTACTTCTATTGTAGAATATTCTTTTAGAAAAAGGATACTTAACTACATGATCGCTGTTGTTTTCTTTCAGATTTGGAGACCAGGTATAAGACATTATCTTCAGAAAATGACATTTATGAAATCAGCTTATCCCAATGGAAGATAATGGAAAGAATTAAAAAACATGGCCTTAAGGGCCTCATTTTAAAAAATGATTGGGAGTCCAAAAGAAAATTTGAAGGACAAGATGGATATTTTGGCCAAGTGAAAACTGCATCTCAAAAAGTGTCCTCTTACCAGAAACGTACATCTCTTACGCCACATCAGAGAATTCATTTTGTCGAGAAACCCTATGAATGTGGGGAATGTGGGAAGGCCTTTAGAGTGCGCCAGCAACTTATTTTTCATCACAGAATTCATACTGGTGAAAAGCCCTATGAGTGTCAGGAATGTGGGATGGCTTTTAGACAGACTGCACACCTTACTCGACATCAGAGGCTTCATTCTGGTGAGAAACTCTATGAATGTAAGGAATGTGGAGAATCTTTCATATGTGGCCCAGACCTTAGACTACATCAGAAAATTCATATTGGTGAGAAGCCCTATGAGTGTAAAGAATGTGGGAAGGCTTTTAGAGTCCGTGGACAACTTACTCTCCATCAGAGGATTCACACTGGTGAGAAGCCTTATGTATGTACAGAATGTGGAAAGGCCTTTAGACAGTATGCACACCTTACTCGACATCAGAAGCTTAATATTGGTGACAAACACTATGAATGTAAAGAATGTGGGAAGGCCTTTTTGTGCGGCTCTGGCCTTAGGGTACATCACAAACTTCACACTGGTGAGAAACCCTATGAGTGTAAGGAATGTGGGAAGGCCTTTAGAGTGCGACAGCAGCTGACACTCCACCAGAGGATTCACACTGGTGAGAAACCCTATGAATGTAAGGAATGTGGGAAGACCTTCAGTCGTGGTTATCATCTTATTCTTCATCACAGAATTCATACTGGTGAGAAACCTTATGAATGTAAGGAATGCTGGAAGGCCTTCAGTCGCTACTCGCAACTGATTTCACATCAGAGTATTCATATTGGTGTAAAGCCCTATGACTGTAAGGAATGCGGGAAGGCTTTTAGATTACTCTCTCAACTTACACAACATCAGAGTATTCATATTGGTGAAAAACCCTATAAATGTAAGGACTGTGGGAAGGCCTTTAGATTGCGCCAAAAACTTACTCTACATCAGAGCATTCATACAGGTGAAAAGCCCTTTGAATGTAAGGAATGTAGAAAGGCCTTCAGACTTAATTCATCCCTTATTCAACATCTGAGAATTCATTCTGGTGAGAAACCCTATGAATGTAAGGAATGTAAGAAGGCCTTCAGACAACATTCACACCTTACCCATCATCTGAAAATTCATAATGTAAAAATGTAAGAAGGCTTTAATCCTGTGTTGTAGGACACTATGAATGTAGTAATTAATCCCCTTTGCTTCCTTCATACATGCCACCTTGGCATGGTGTAAGAGGTTTTATATAATTAAAAGAACATGGTGGTATTCCACCACCATTCAAACCTGATAAACTTCACATTTATTCTAAAAACTAATCCTATTAATATAACAAATATGGGGAAGTCTTTTAATTTGTAAGATTCTGTTATTTTGCCTTGATGTATATTGGTCAAGAAATTGGGCCATTTATTCTGTGGAATTTCCCACATGCTGGATTTGGTTGTTTCTTTGTGTCATTAATTTTTTCCTTTATTGCCCAAGTTTCCTGTAGACTGGCAATTACATTTAGAAACTAAATTATACTTCTGTCTCAGTATTCTGGGCAAGAACATGTTGCAGGTGGTGCTGCGTGCAGCCATTGCATCACATCAAGGACATGGCCTGGCTGACCTAATTTAGAGATGTTGACATAGATCAATAGGCTCCCTCATTCTGTCTCATTTATTACGGCTTCCTGTCGATCTTTTTCACCCTGGTCCTTGCATCTATTGATATCACCACCAAGATCCATTATTTCATAAATTAGTGTGGTCTCTCAAAATCTGTCATTCTTTTGACCTTTAATAGCTACAATTCTCTAATAATAAGAAACTTCCCTTCAACTTTTGGTTGTCTTAAAATATAGTTCTTAAAGGTGAAATAAACACTTCATTTCCCCTCTTCATTTATTAAAAACACCCTAATATCCTCTATAGCTGACAGATGCATTTGTTCAGAGAAAAAGAAGCTAGCAAAGGCCGTGGGGGTCATAGGGACACAGGAGCCCATTTGAAGGAATTACCACAGACCTAAGACAGGACAATGTGAGCATTAAAAAAGGCTACAGTGTATTTTTTTAAATAAATGCAGTAGTTATAATACACATGACTTAATTTCCAAATCGTTTTTTAATGTTATCTTTTGTTAATTTTAAGTTAAATTTAGACTGGGGCCAGAGAATATAGATGGTAGAATATCTGTTTTTTTTAAGAATAAATTGAAAAGAATTTCTCACTTTCATTATTTTAACAAGAATAAGTTATCTTGAGTTCAGTGGGGCTAAGGGTGAGTGGAAGGTATTTGCATACTTATTGCTCCCACTGTCTGTCATGTGGATTTTCAGAAGAGTAGCAGTAATGATAACAATAAAAAAATTTAGTGGCTTAAAACAACCATTTTATTATGTCTCATGATTGTGTGGGTCAGGAATCTGGGCAGAGACTCAGTTGGTTGATTCTTTGATGTCCACTGAGGTCACTCGGTGGCACTTGCTAGCAGCTGGTTTGGAGGATCCAGAATTATTTCACCAAAACTAAGACACTCAAATATCTGATGTTCTGGTGGACGCGTCTGAAAACGGCTTAGCAAGGTGCCTCTCCCTTTCTCTGTAGACTCAGGACCTCTTCATGTGCTCTCTTCGGCAGAGCAGCCAGATGTTTTAAACATTTCAGGGTCTGAACTTGAGTGCTTTATTTCAAAAGATGGAAGTAAAATCTACCAGTAAAGCCTGGGTCCAGAAACTGGCACAGTGTACTTGTACTGTATTCTACTCATCTAAGCAGCCAGTCTGCCCAGATGCAAAGGGAAGGGTGTGGATTCCATCTCTTGATGGGAGGAGTGTCAAAGAATTTGCAACAATCTGGATTCTGCCACAGCATTGTATTACCATTTTACAACTGAAAAGGTTAGAGCACACAGCAGTTAAACACCTTGTTCAATATAATACAAGTAAGAAAGTGATGGGATAGATGATCATAGATTAGGTCAGCCAGGCCGTGTCCTTGATGTGATGCAATGGCTGCACACAGCACCACCTGTGACATGTTCTTGCCCAAAATATTGAACCAAAAGTATAATTTAGTTTCTAAATGTAATCACCAGTCTACAGGAAACTTGGGCAATAAAGGAAAAAATTAATGACACAAAGAAGCAAAAATCCAGCATGTGGGAAATTCCACAAAATAAATGGCCCGATTTCTTAACCAATATATATCAAAGCAAAATAACAGAATCTTACAAATTAAGACTTAAGGGACTTACCACTAAAATACAGTGTATACAATGCATTGGGATCCTTGTGTTAAAATGTACCCAAAATTTGTTTTAATCAGGTATGGTAAGACACACAGACATGGCAATGATTGTCATGAAGCAAGTTTATATTTAGAGATGCCTAGAAAAAGGAGGCACTGCATACCTTGCAAGGCTTTATTATGAGGCAGGTAGGGGGAGGGGCAGAGCATGGCTCGGAGCCTTTACTGAATTTTTCCCCTCAAAGGAAAGGGTGACACTGGATAGGTACACTGAGCAAGTTTAGGATTGGGTAGTTGTTATAGTTTTGGTGGGCTCTGAGCTTAGGGGTGGCCCCTAGTTGTCTGTACCTGGCCCTGGGATGATTTAGGGCAGGGGGATATTGCCTTGGTGTGTGAGAGTTTGATCAAGGAGATAGTTGGGGGTATGGCCTTTGGATTGGGTGGTTTGTTCAGGTATGCTCTCAGGGGAGTTATCAGCTGTCTTTAGAAATTTGCTAGCCCTGGGAGGGGTACTCTCTCCAGGATCAAGTCCCCAGATGCCAAGGCATAAGAATACAGAAAATAAGAAAACAAGGTCAATAAATCATGATTTGTACGAGTAGATAAATGTAGCCTAGAGTGGGTATTATGTTAAGCAATTACTGTTTATTTTGTTAGGCATGATCATGGCATGGGTCTGGATGTTGGTGTGTGTGTAGGTCCTTATGCATTTAAAGATCCAACCTGAAGTATTCAAGTGTGAAATTAGGTCTATTATTTGCTTTAAAATACTTGAGAGAAAAAGTGGGATGGAGAACTCAAACAAGATTGGCAAAATGTTGCTAAGTGTTGAAACTGAATAATGGGTACACAGGGTTCATTGTACTACTTGTACTAACTTTGCATATATTTGAAAATTTTCAGAGTAAATTTTCCAAGTAGAAAATCAAATCTAAAGTGTTAGACTACTTAGTGATACATGACAATGTGATGTCTACAAATCAAAATTTATGGGAAATCATGAAAAGGCTACTTGGTAGAAAATTAATGACCTGAATGCACTTGGAAAACCTGGATTGAGGAACTAGTGTTTGTCTTGTTCACCATTCTGTCCCCATATCCAGGCAATTGATAAATATGTTGAAAAAAATAAGCATTAGCTTAAGCCAGAAAATATTTTTTTAACTAATATATTTTTTAAACATCGGTAGCAGGAATTCAAACAGTAAATGCAGAAATTAATGTAATAATTAATAAAAGACTTTATCCAAGGATGATATCTTTGAAAAGACCATTAATATAGAATTGGCAGTTATTATTGAGGGAAAAAAGATGACTCATTTATGGCTTTAGTTATGGAAAAAGTGAAATAACTATATCAATGAGATTTAAAGTTTTTAGTTACATGCATTACTACATATATTTCAATATGTATTAAAATATAATGATCTAGAAAATCTAAATGATTAAAGTAGCTCAAGATACTGTAGAAAACATGAAATGATTTACCAGGAATATTCAGGGGCCTGACCTGTTGTCATTCAATTAGGTATTCAGATTTTAGTTTTTCTAATGCGCAATATAACCATGTTGGAAAAAACAGGATGCAGCCTTAATATCTTTTAAAAGAGTCTTATTCTCTTTATCGTAGCTTCATCAGCTTTAAAAAAGGAATGAATGATATGAAAAACAGTCATTCAACATTGAAAATTTTCTACTTCCCACAGAATAAAAATGAATATTGTCACACTTCATTTTCAACCAAAATTCTGTAATGTCACTATAGTCATGCATTAAGACTTGTACTTCTAGGTTCATTTCGTTCAGAGTGGTCAGATTGGGCGGATGTCATTGAATGTTCATTCACCATCTAGAACAAAATACATCTTTCCTACTCATGATTTCAAATTGCTTTTGATTTGTAAACAGTGTACACAATGTTTACATAAAAATGTAACCACACCAAAAAAAGCATTTTAAGTACTATAATAAAATTAATTTTTGCTAAAAGGCCAATGTATTTCTCCTGCCTAGTAATATTTTCAATGTTAACAGAGGTTTCTGGAGACAGTATATTAACTCAAAATTTCTGAGTGTTCCACAAAACATTAGTAGTTCCAGTACTTGAAGAAAATTATTTTTATGGTGAAACAAGCATGGGAGTTCTGTATACTATAAATATCTTGGAGGAAAAAAATCACATTAAGTGCCTAACAAAAGACTAAGTTTCATCTTATCTAATCCAATGTATCACAGACATCACTGGAACTCCCATCCTCAATACCTAATGCAGATGTGATTCTGCTTTGGCAGATGTTGCCATAACCAGAAGAAATGGCTTCAAGGATACAAATGTCAGCATTATGGCAGGTGTATGGTTATCTGTATGGCGAGGAAAGCCATTCATACCGTGTTATCCAATCAGCTGCTTGCATTTTTTGAATTAAAAATTTTGCTTTTCAATAGAATAGAGAACCCCTAGCCCTATTCTTTATATTAATACACCCATATGTATTTAGGCCATTTATTGATCAATATTTAGGTTATATACAATTTCTCACTGAAAGATTCCTTACTGAATATCTGTTTGTTTCTTGCTATACATAAGCAAGAATTTCTCTGAGGTACTTATCAAAAAGTGGGATTGCTCAGTCACAGGTTATATTCACTTTCAACCTCACTAGATATTGCTGTAGGAGTGGAGAACATCACTGTAGTTCCAATTTACAAACCTTCAACCAATGAAGTATCATTTCCTTCTATCCCCATTTCTGGTATGTGCTTTATAGTGAGTTAAGCATCTTGTCACATCTGTTCATTTCTAAACAATACAACTTGCCAATTCATGACTTTGTCCATGTTCCTTTTTCGAAAAAAATTTCACATAAGAATTATGGGATTCTTAAAAATATTCCAGGTAGAAATCCTTTAAATAATTATTATAAATGATAGACTTACCTTCTCCCAGATTATATTGGTATTTGTGGTAATATTGTCATATTAAAACTTTAAGTGTAGATGCAATCACAGCTTTATTCATTACCCAATAATCTTTTTGATGTAATTTATTTTTAACTAGATTCTTGGTTTTCTAAGCAGTCGTGTCAACTGCAAGCATATAATTTTGGTTTCTTTTCTGACTTTAGAGTGATTGTTTTATTAATTACTCTTATAATAATCAGAGTCTCTATGTTTGAGGTAAACAGACTTTGTTGTGGCTCGGTTGTTCTCTTCAGTCTCTATTTAAACTTTTTTATTAGACATGCCTGCTGATCATTGTCAGATGTCATTTCGGCACATTTTTATCAATGCTTTTCTCCTTGAATTGGTTAATATGATGAGTTGTACTTTTTTCATTAAGGCACTATGGTATTGGTGCAGGACTAAACAGACGATGGAATAAAATAAAGAGCCCCAAAATAGACCTTTGTATATGTGGTCAAGTGATTTATGGCATATGGTTGGGATATGGTGGTCTTTTCAAGAGTAGCACTAGGTCAGTTGTATATCCATAATTATAAAAAAAAATCAATCTTGGGAGTGGGGAGAAAGATGGTGGGGTAGTAAGCCAAGGAAGAAACCTCCTCTCACACACAAACCAAAGAAGCAACTACAGTAGATCATTTAAACCTGAAAACGACCTGATGACTGCAGAACAGACCACCTACATGGTGAAGAACAGCAGCAGAGCCAGGATCAGGACCCTTCCACCATCCCAGCCCACAGGTGGAAGGAAGAGGAACAGAGCAGGGAGGGGACAGATACAGGGGAACTCTGCACACCGGCCCTGGAGATCTTTGGGAACAAGTCCACAATGCACTGGGTTCCAGTGATTTGCAGAACTGAACACCAGGGACAGTTGGAGCACTCTGGGAGGCTGAGACTCCAGCCGTTTGTGGAGGACAGGCACACTCTCCTGGTCCCAAAGCAGTCAGCAGTTTGAAAGATTTGCCAGCAGTGGCAGGGGTAACAGAGGGGTGAAGGTTGGACAGAGCTATCTCTGTAGGAGAAAGGGCATGTGGATAACATTTCCCCAGTGCTCCCTCAGCCTGACAGGTTGGGCATTCTTGGGAGCCACAGACACTCCATCCCCCTCACTGGCAGCTCAACCTGAGGTGCTTCCCTGTGCTCACCCACACACTCGCCCCAGCAACATCACAATTTGCTGCCTGGCAGAAAGAGGTAGGCTTTACCAGATTTCTCAGCCCAACTAGAGAGGTGCCTGCAGGAGCTAGCTCCAGGTGCTTCTTTCTCCTTGCAGGCAACACAGCCTGGTGCCACACATGCCTGTGTGACTTACTGTTTCTGAGCTGCATGATCACCCCACCCACCCCATTAACCCAGCAGCCCCACCATTGCTGCAGGGCAGGCAGAGGGCAGGCCTTCCCACAACAATCCCAGCAAGAGCACCCCAACTTTGCTCACAAAGGCCCAGATGAAGCAAACTGTCTTCCAGAGTAGACGGAGATACACCACTACTGGCAGAAGACAGGTGTCCATGCCCACAGCCTACCAACAGCAACTAGGGCTCCACTGCAAAGGAGAACCAGGAACTGGAGAGGAAAGAGTCTTGAGCTTCTGGGCACCAAAGGATAACTTCTTCATAAAGCCATTACTCTCTAGACCAGGAAGCATAGCAGATCCATTTAGTACAAAAAACACAGAAACCCTGACAAAATGAGGAGGCAAGAGGAATATGTTCCAAATGAAACTACAGGATAAGACACCAGAAAGAGGGCTAAATGAAACAGAGATCAATCTTCTTCGTAAAGATTTCAAAGTAACAGTCATAAATATGCTCACTGATTTGTGGAAAAGTATTGAAGATCTCAGGGAGGACTTTAACAAAGAGATACTAGATCTGAGAAAGAGCCACTCAGAGCTGAAGAATACAGTAACAAATGAAATATATAATGGAAGGAATTAATAATATCTGCAAGTAGAGGAGACAATCAATGAGATAGAAATTAGAGAAAACAATGAAGCTGAGGAACAGAGAGAAAAAAGAATCTCTAGGAATGAAAGAATGCTTAGTGCTGTGTGACAACTCCAAATGAAACTATTTATTTAATACCAGAAAGATGAGAGAGAGACAAATGGACAGAAAGTCTTCATGAGAAAATAATGGTTGAAAACTCCCCCAATTTGGAGGAGAAAACAGGTCATGGAATCACAGAGAGCACCTAACAAAAGGATCCCCAGGAAGACAACAACAAGACATATAATACACTCCTAGGAGAAATTAAGGAAGACACTAACAAATGGAAATGCATCCCATGCTCTTGGCTAGGAAGAATCAATATTGTCAAAATGGCAATACTACCTAAAGCAATCTACAGATTCAACGCAATCCCTATTAAAATACCAACAGCTTTCTTCAATGAACTGGAACAAATAATTCTAAAATTCATATGGAACCAGAAAAGACCCCGAATAGCCAAAACAATCCTGAGAAGGAGGAATCAAACAGGGGGAATTACGCTCCCTGACTTCAAGCTCTACTACAAAGCCACAGTAATCAAGACAATTTGGTACTGGCACAAAAACAGACCCACAGACCAGTGGAACAGAATAGAAAATCCAAACATTAACCCAAACACCTACAGTCAATTAATATTTGATAAAGGAGCCCTGGATATACAATGGGGAGATGACAGCCTCTTCAGTAGCTGGTGTTGGAAAAACTGGACAGCTACATGTAA
>JAQQAC010019400.1:4870543-4881356 GCA_029783875.1 Phataginus tricuspis
TCAACCATTGTGGAAAGCAGTATGGAGGTTCCTCAAAAAACTCAAAATAGAAATACCATTTGACCCAGGAATCCCACTCCTAGGAATTTACCCCAAGAATGCAGCAGCCCAGTTTGAGAAAGACACATGCACCCCTATGTTTATTGCAGCACTATTTACAATAGCCAAGAAATGGAAGCAACCTAAGTGCCCATCAGTAGATGAATGGATTAAGAAGATGTGGTACATATACACAATGGAATATTACGCAGCAATAAGAAAGAAACAAATCCTACCATTTGCAACAACATGGATGGAGCTAGAGGGTATTATGCTCAGTGAAATAAGCCAGGCCGAAAAAGACAAGTACCAAATGATCTCACTCATATGTGGAGTATAAGAACAAAGAAAAAATAAATAAATAAATAAATAAATAAATGAAGGAACAAAACAGCAGCAGACTCACAGAACCCACGAATGGACTAACAGTTACCAAAGGGAAAGGGACTGGGGAGATGGGTGGGAAGGGAGGGATAAGAGGGTAAAAGGGGCATTACGATTGGCAGACATAGGGTGGGGAGGCACGGGGGGGACTCTACAGCTCAGAGAAGACAAGTAGCGATTCTCATCTCACTACGCTGATGGACAGTGACTGTGGTGGGGTTGGTGGGGGGACCTGGTGATGGGGGGAGTTCAATTATCACGGTATTGCTCATGTAATTGTAGGTTAATGACACTAAAATAAAATAAATTATTAAAAAAATAAAAAATAAAAAAAAATAAAATAAAAAAAGACATATAATAATTAAAATGACAAAGAAGGATAAGGAGACAGTACTGAAAGTAGCCATAGAGAGAAAAAAGATTACTTATAATTGAAACCCCATCAGCCTTTCAGCAGGCATCTCAGCAGAAACTTTACAGGCCAGAAGGGAGTGCCATGAAATATTTACTGAAACAGAAAGACCTTCAACTAAGAATCCTCTACCCAGCAAGATTATCCTTCAAATTTGAAGGAGAGATTAAACAATTCCCAGATAAATGAAGGCTCAAGGAATTTATAATCACTAAACCAGCATTATAGGATATGTTAAAGGAACTGCTGTATATGGAAATGTTCTTAAGGCTAAATAGTTTTCATCAGTGAAACCCATAGTAAAGGGGGTAGCGCAATTATTTATCAAGCAAGTATGGAATTAATACAAAAGTAGTAAAAACAAATATACATAAAATCAGTCAAGGGATACAGAAAAAGTGCAGATTATGACATCTAACACATAAAGTGTGGAGGAGGAATAAGAAGAAAAATGAAGTACTTTTAGATTGTGTTTGGAATAGAGCAATCATCAACTTAATATAGGCTGTTATATAGTCAGGAAACTATCCTTGAACCTTACGGTAACCACAAACCTAAAGCCTATAATAGATGCATAAAAAATTAAAAAAGAGAAATCCAATCACAACATTACAGAAACCATCAAATAACAAGAGAAGAGTACAATAGAGGAAGAAAGGCCCAGAGAGGAGCTATAAAAACAATTAATAGAATGGCAATAAGTACATGACTATTAATAATTACCTTAAATGTAAATGGACCGAATGTACCAATCAAAAGACATAGGGTAGCAGAATGGATAAAGAAACAAGACCCATCTATATGCTGCTTACAAGAGACTCATTTCAGACCCAAAGACATAAAGAAACTCAAGGTATGGAAAAAGATATTTCATGCAAATAATGGGGAAAAATAAGAAATAGCAGTACTTAGACAAAATAGATTTCAAAACAAAAAAAGTAACAAGAGACAAGGACATTACATAGTGAAAAACAGCCAGTCCAACAAGACTATATAACCATTAGAAATATCTGCATCCAACATAGGAGCACCTACATATGTAAAACAAATGCTAACATAATTGAAGGGGGAGATAGATTGCAACACATTTATTTTAGGAGACTTTAACACAACACTCATATCAATAAACAGATCAACCAGACAGAAAGTAAATTAGGAAAAAGAAGCACTGAACAATACACTAGAACAGATGGACTTAACAGATATCTACAGAACATTCCACCCAAAAGCAGCAGGATACACATTTTTCTAAAGTGTACATGAATGTCCGACAGAATAGATCACATACTAGACCACAAAAAGAGCCTCAATTCATTCAAAAAGATTGAAATTGTATCAGGCAGCTTCTCAGACCAAAGTGGTATAGAAAACTTTCAAAAAAGCCTACAACCACATGGAGACTAAACAACATGCTTCTAAATAATCAATGAATCAGTGAACTAATTAAAACAAATCAAACAATACAAGGAGACAAAGGAAAACAGGAATTCAACAGTCCAAAATTTGAGGAATGCCACAAAGCAGTTCTAACATGAAAGTACCTAGTGATACAGGCCTACCTGAAGAAACAAAAGCAATCCCATATAAACAGTTTAAACTCACAATTAAATAAACTAGAAAAAGAAGAACAAATAGAACTGAAAATTAGAAGGATATCAGAGCAGAAATAAATAAAACAGAGAGAATGAAACAGAAAAAAATCAACGAAAGCAAAAATTGGTTCTTTGAGAAGATAAAAATAGACAAACCGCTAGCCAGACTTGTCAAGAAAAAAAAGAGAATACACAAATAAAATCAGGAAAAAAAATGAATAGCCCCAATGGATACCATAGAAACACAAAGAATTATTGGAAAATATTATGAAAAATTATATGCCAACAAATTGGACAACTTAGAAGAAATGGACAAATTCCTAGTAAAATACAACCTTCCAACACTGACCCAGGAAGAAACATAAAATCTGAATAGACCAATCACCAGCAATGAAATTGAACTAGTAATTAAAAAAATTCCCAATAAACAAAAGTCCAGGACCTGATGGCTTCAGAGCTGAATTCTAACAAACATTTAAAAAAACTAATACCCAATCTTCTTAGACTATTCCAAAAAGTTGGAGGGAATACTTCCAAATTCATTCTATGAGGCCAGTATCACTAATACCAAAACCAGACAGACAAAAAAAAAAAAAAAAAGAAAATTATAGACCAATATCCCTGATGAACATAGATGCAAAAATCCTCAATAAAAATTAGCAAGCCAAATTAAGAAATACATCAAAAGGATCATCCATCAAAACCAAGTGGGATTTATTCCACGGATGCAAGGATAGTATAATATTCATAAATTAATCACTATCATACACCACATTAATAAAAAGAAGGAAAAAAAACCCCACATGATCATCTCAACAGATATTGATTGACCACATTCAACATCCATTCATGATAAAAACTCTCAACAAAATGGGTACAGAGGGTATAAGTTCCTTAATATAATAAAGGCTATAAATGACACACCCACAGCCAACATCATACTTAACAGGGAAACGCTGAAAGTTTTTCTCTAAGATCAGGAACAAGAGAAGGATGTCCACTTTCACCACTCCTACTCAACATAGTACTGGAAGTCCTGGCCATGGCAATCAGACAAGACGAAGAGATAAAATGCATCCAAATCACTAAGGAAATACACAGAAATTTGTTGCACTCCTAAATACTAACAATGAACTAGCATAAAGATAAATCAGGAATACAAAGAATAAAACACCTAATATATAAAGAATGGAGGAAGAAGAATAAGAAGTGAGAGAAAAAGAAACATCAGACGGTGTTCACAATAACTTAACAAGAAAGTTAAGTTAGATTCTTAAGTAGTAAAGAAGCAACCCTTGAACCTTTCATAACCACGAATCTAAAGCCAGAATGGCAATAAGTACATATCTATCAATAATCACCTTAATTGTAAATGGACTGAATGCACCAATCAAAAGACACAGAGTAACAGAATGGATAAAAATGCAAGACCCATCTATGTGCTCCTTACAAGAGACTCACCTCAAACCCAAAGATATACACAGACTAAAAGTGAACGAATGTAAAAGATATTTCATGCAAACAAAAAGGAGAAAAAAGCAGGTGTTGCAGTACTTGTATCAGACAAAATAGACTTTAAAATGAAGAAAGTAGCAAGAGATAAAGAAGGACATTACATAATGATAAAGGGGTCAGTCCAACAAGAAGATATAACTGCTATAGATATATATGCACGCAACACAGGAGCGCCAGCATATGTGAAACAAATACTAACAGAATTGAAGGAGGAAATAGACAGCAATGCATTCATTTTAGGAGACTTCAACACACCACTCACTCCAAATGACAGATCAACCAGACAGAGAATAAGTAAAGACACAGAGGCACTGAACAACACACTAGAACAGATGGACCTAACAGATATCTACAGAACTCTGCACCCAAAAGCAGCAGGATACACATTCTTCTCAAGTGCATATGGAACATTTTCCAGAATAGACCACATACTAGGCCACAAAAAGAACCTCAGTAAATTCAAAAATATTGAAATCCTACCAACCAACTTCTCAGATCACAAAGGTATAAAACTAGAAATAAATTTCAGAAAGAAATCAAAAAGGCTCACAAATACATGGAGACTTAACAACATTCTCCTAATGAATCAATGGGTTAATGACCAAATCAAAACAGAAATCAAAGAATATATGGAGACGAATGACAACAACAACACAAGGCCACAACTTCTGTGGGACGCAGCAAAGACAGTTCTAAGAGGAAAGTATATTGCAATCCAGGCCTATTTAAAGAAGGAAGAACATTCCCAAATGAACAGTCTAACTACACAATAATTGAAATTGGAAAAAGAAGAACAAATGAGGCCCAAAGTCACCAGAAGGAGGGATATAATAAAGATGAGAGAATAAATAAGTAAAATTGAGAAGAATAAAACAATAGAAAAAAATCATTGAAACCAGGGGCTGGTTCTTTGAAAAAATAAACCAAATAGATAAACCCCTAGCCAGACTCATTAAGAGAAAAAGAGAATCTACACACATAAACAGAATCACAAATGAGAAAGGAAAAATAACAACGGACCCCACAGAAATACAAAGAATTATAAGAGAATATTATGAGAATCTATATGCTAACAAGCTGGAAAACCTAGAAGAAATGGACAACTTCTTAGAAAAATACAACCTTCCAAGACTGACCAAGCAGGAAACAGAAAAACTAAACAGACCAATCACCAGCAACGAAATTGAATCGGTAATCAAAAAACTACCTAAGAACAAAAGCCCCGGACCTGATGGATTCACCTCTGAATTCTACCAGACATATAGAGAAGAAATAACACCCATTCTCCTTAAAGTTTTCCAAAAAATAGAACAGGAGGGAATACTTCCAAACTCTTTCTATAAAGCCAGCATCACTCTAATACCAAAACCGGGCAGACCTCACTAAAAAAGAAAATTACAGACCAATATCCCTGATGAACGTAGATGTAAATATACTCAACAAAATATTAGCAAACCAAATTCAAAAATACATCAAGAGGATCATACACCATGATCAAGTGGGATTCATCCCAGGGATGCAAGGATGGTACAACATTCAAAAATCCATCAACATCATCCACCACATCAACAAAAAGAACAAAAGCCACATGATCATCTCCATAGATGCTGAAAAAGCATTTGACAAAATTCAGCATCCATTCATGATTAAAACTCTCAACAAAATGGGTACAGATGGCAAGTACCTCAACATCATAAAGGCCATATATGACAAACACACAGCTAACATCATACATAACAGCGAGAAGCTGAAAGCTTTTCATCTTAGATCGGGAACAAGACAGGGATGTCCACTCTCTCCACTGTTATTCAACATAGTACTGGAGGTCCTAGCCACGGCAATCAGACAAAACAAAGACATACAAGGCATCCAGATTGGTAAAGAAGAAGTCAAATTGTCACTATTTGCAGATGTCATGATACTGTACATAAAAAACCCTAAAGACTTCATTCCAAAACTACTAGAACTAATATGTGAATTCAGCAAAGTTGCAGGATATAAAATTAACACATAGAAATCTGTTGCTTTCCTATACACTAATGATGAACTAACAGAAAGAGAAATCATAAAAACAATACCCTTCACAGTTGCATCAAAAAGAATAAAATACCTAGGAATAAACCTAACGAAGGAAGTGAAAGACATGTACTCTGAAAACTACAAGACACTCCTAAGAGAAATTAAAGAGGACACTAACAAATGGAAATGCATCCCATGCTCTTGGCTAGGAAGAATAAATATTGTCAAAATGGCTATACTACCTAAAGCAATCTACACATTAAACGGAATCCCTATCAAACTACCAACAGCTTTCTTCAATGAACTGGAACAAATAATTCTAAAACTCATATGGAAGCAGAAAAGACCCCGAATAGCCAAAGCAATTCTGAGAAGGACGAATCAAACAGGGGGAATTACGCTCCCTGACTTCAAGCTCTACTACAAAGCCACAGTAATCAAGACAATTTGGCATTGGCACAAAAACAGACCCAGAGACCAGTGGAACAGAATAGAAAATCCAAACATTAACCCAAACATATACAGTCAATTAATATTTGATAAAGGAGCCTTGGATATACAATGGGGAGATGACAGCCTCTTCAGCAGCTGGTGTTGGAAAAATTGGGCAGCTACATGTAAGAGAATGAAACTGGACTACTGTCCAGCCCCATACACAAAGGTAAACTCAAGGTGGATCAAAGACCTGAATGTAAGTCATGAAACCATAAAACTCTTAGAAAAAAACATAGGCAAAAATCTCTTGGACATAAACATGAGTGACTTCTTCATGAACATATCTCCCCGGGTAAGGGAAACAAAAGCAAAAATGAACAAGTGGGACTATATCAAGCTGAAAAGCTTCTGTACAGCAAAGGACACCATCAGTAGAACAAAAAGACATCCTACAATATGGGAGAATATATTCATAAATGACGTATCTTATAAGGGGTTGACATCCAAAATATATAAAGAACTCACGCACCTCAACAAACAAAAAACAAATAATCCAATTAAGAAATGGGGAGAGGACATGAATAGACACTTCTCTAAAGAAGAAATTCAGATGACCAACAGGCACATGAAAAGATGCTCCACATCACTAAACATCAGAGAAATGCGGATTAAAACTACAATGATATCACCTCACACCAGTGAGGATGGTCAACATCCAAAACACAAACAACAACAAATGTTGGCGAGGATGTGGAGAAAAGGGAACCCTTCTACACTGCTGGTGAGAATGCAAATTAGTTCAACCATTGTGGAAAGCAGTATGGAGGTTCCTCAAAAAACTCAAAATAGAAATACCATTTGACCCAGGAATTCCACTCCTAGGAATTTACCCTAAGAATGCAGCAGCCCAGTTTGAAAAAGACATATGCACCCCTATGTTTATCGCAGCACTATTTACAATAGCCAAGAAATGGAAGCAACCTAAGTGTCCATCAGTAGATGAATGGATAAAGAAGATGTGGTACATATACACAATGGAATATTATTCAGCCATAAGAAGAAAACAAATCCTACCATTTGCAACAACATGGATGGAGCTAGAGGGTATTATGCTCAGTGAAATAAGCCAAGCCTAAAAAGACAAGTATCAAATGATTTCACTCATATGTGGAGTATAAGAATAAAGAAAAAAAAATGAAGGAACAAAACAGCAGGAGACTCACAGAACCCAAGAACAGACTAATAGTTACCAAAGGGAAAGGGATTGGGGAAGATGGGTGGGAAAGGAGGGATAAGAGGGAAAAAGGGGCATTATGATTAGCAGATGTAATGTTGGGGGGACATGGGTAGGGCTGTACAACTCAGAGAAGACAAGTAGTGACTCTATAGCATCTCACTACGCTGAGACAGTGACTGTAATGGGGTTGGTTGGGGGGACCTGATGAAAGGGGTAGTTTAATCACCATAATACTGCACATGTAATTGTAGATTAATCATACCAAAATAAATTTAAAAAACAACAACATTAAAGAGAATTTAAAAAAAGATAAATCAGGAATAAAATTCCATTTACAACTGTATCAAAAGAGTAAAATAACTAGGAATAATCCTAACCAAGGAAGTGAAAGAGTTATGCACTGAAAAAAGAGTTAGGCACTCATAACAGGAATTAAAGACACAAATATATTGAAATCTATCCTGTGATGTCTTGCTGGAGGGGAATTTCAGCTCCAGGGAAGGTCACTCTGGATTCAGTGAGACCCAGTAATGACAATGGAACATTGGGGTAAAAAGTCTTACACTAAGCTTTATTCTCATGGTGGCAAGTCAAGGAATAGAATCACATCTGCATCCAAGTCTGCAATTCATCTACATCGCCAACTCCCCGAGCCTGGCAGAGCACTGGGCACAGCTGTTTATATAGCAACACAGACAATTATGGCTCATTATAAACAGTTGTTTAAGCATGAATAGGCCAATTACATCATTACATGTGCACAATGGTCAAGTAGATTAGGTTCAGGTGAGGATTCTGGCCATAGGAACTTTCATTTTCCCTACACATGCTCATGCATAAGAAGAATTAATATTGTCAAATGACTATCCTGTCCAAAGCAATTTACAGATTCAATGCAATCTCTATCAAAATACCAACAGTATTTTTCAATGCACTAGAATAAATAGCTCTAAAATTCATACAGAACCACAAAAGACCCCAAATAGCCAAAGCAATTCTGAGAAAGAAGAACAAAGCTGGGAGCATTATGCTCCCTTACTTCAAGCTATACTAAAAAGCTACAGTAATCAAAACAGTATGGTATTGGCACAAGAACAGACCCATAGATCAATGGAACAGAATAGAGAGCCCAGATATAAATCCACCCATATATATATATATAGTCAACTAATGTACAATAAATAATGGAGCCATGAGTATGCAAAGGAGAAAAGACAGCCTCTTCAATAACTGGTGTTGGGAAAAGTGGACAGCTATATGCATTAGAATGAAACTCTTAGTAGAAAACATAGGTAAAAATCTGTATGAGCAGTTTTTTCCTGGATACATCTCCTTAGGCAAGGGAAACAAAATAAAAAATGAACAAGTGGAGCTACATCAAACCTGATTAAAATACTGCAGAGGACCTGAGCAGACATATCTCAACAGAAGAAATACAGATGGCCAGCAGGCACAAGAAATGATGCTTCACACCTCTAATTGAGACAGGGACCATGGGTTTAGGAAGAGTAGGGCAAGGGCCTCTGGAAAAAAAAGCAAAGCAGGATAATTACAGTCAGAACAATGTAACAATGTGCAAAGAAGCCCCTACTGAAACTGCTTGTTAAGCATCACACAAAGTCAGAGTCCCACCAATTCTCTAGGGTGAAGATACCAAACTAAGAATATAGGCATCTTCAGTGAAATCAATTAAAGCTCAAAAGGCCAGGAGCAACTTGGCCTGGAATGTTTGAATGTTCCCCAGATAAGGAAAAGTATCTCAGCACAGCCCATGACTTCACTGTGTCAATTAGATCATGGGATTGTAAAACTTACCTTAGCCTGCTAAAAGGCCCAGCTTATTTTTAACTGTACCTGTGTGCTGTTTTTCCTTCTCTAACCCTAATCAAGTAATCTGCAACCTAGGCAAAAGATTAATTTGGTAAGCAAGCTCAGCTATAAACAGCCCAAAAATTTAAGAAGATTCTTAACACACTCTTTAGCAAACAGACAACCCAGCCCACCTTGGGGGCAGGGCAGGCAGTTTAACTGTTATGCTCCCAGAGGGAAGCTGCTATCCTAAGAAGGAATCAGAGCAGCAAATTTCTTCTGTTACTTATCAAAAATGGGCATTCTGGGACCACTTAACAAGTCTGCATCCCAGCCCCTTACCACATCCCTAAAAACCCCCAGCAACCTATAAATCCCCTAGACAACACACCACCATGGACTCTCTCGTCCCCTCCTGGTGTGAGCCGGGAGCTCTGTCCTCTCACTTTATCTATAAATAAAAGCCTCTCCCTTGCTTTCCTACCTTGAGTGTTTGCGATGTTCACTGTTCGACTCCATGAACAAGAACCCTGATATCATAATCATCAGGGAAATGCAAATCAAAAACACAATGAGATATCACCTCACATCAGTTAGAATAGCAAGAAATAACAAGTGCTGGCAAGGATGTGGAGAAAAGGGAACCCCTTCCTACACTGTTGGTGGAATGTCAATTGGTACAAGTGCTGTGGAAAGCAGTATGAAGTTTTCTCAAAAAACTAAAAAAGAAATAGCATTCAACACAGTAATCTCACTTCTAGGAATTTACCCAAAGAAAACAAAGTCCCTGATGGAAAAAGATATACGCACTCCTATGTTTATTGCCAAGTTATTTACAATATCCAATATATGGAAGCAACCTAAGTGTCCATCAGTAGATGAATGGATAAAGAAGAGGTGGTACATATACACAATGGAATATTATTCATCCACAAGAAGAAAACAAATCCTACCATTTGCAACAACATGGAGGGATCTAGAGGGTATTAAGCTCAGTGAAACAAGCCAGGCAGAAAAAGAGAAATAACATATGATTTCTCTTATTTGTGGAATATAAAAACAAAACAAAGCAGAATGAACAAAACAGCAGTAGACTCATAGACACTGAGAAGTGACTGGTGGTTACCATGGGGGAGGGGCTGGGGTGGATGGGTGGGAGGGTGAGGGGGATAGAGAGGCACAAAAATTCTCAGTCATAATATAAGTGGGTCATGGGATCGCGTTACAGCATGGAGAATATAGTCAATGATCTGTAACATCTTTCTATGTTGACAAATAGTGATTGTACTAGTGGGTGTAAAGATTTAATTATCGGAGTTTTTTCCACCTCTCTCCCGCCGGTCCTGCTCTCGGTCAGGACTACAGCTCTTT
>JAQQAC010019400.1:4886356-5031128 GCA_029783875.1 Phataginus tricuspis
CAGTGACTGTAATAGGGTTGGTGGGGGGGACCTGATGCAGGGGGTAGTTTAATCATCACAATATTGCTCATGTAATTGTAGGTTAATGATACTAAAATAAAATAAATTGTAAAAAAAAAAAAAAAAAAAAAGAACCCTTTCCCGATTTGAGGTCTCACCTAGTGTGCAGGGAGATCTCCCTGGATTGGATTTCCTGACAACTTGAATTCCTTACCCTGTCTTTAAAAACCTCTCCATTTCTGTTGGCCTTCAGAGCATCTCTCTACTGGCTAGAGGGGATGCTGCCTGATTCATGAATTGCTTAATAAAAAGCCAATTATATCTTTAAATGTACGTGGATGAATTTTGTCTTTTAATACTTTCTAGCAATATAAACTATTCCAGGCTCATCTCATATATTCCCTGCCAAGCCCTCGATTCGGCCATTTCTCCAGGGAACTCTGGTCTGTTTCATTGTAGAATACCATTTGAAACCAAGGTCTGGCAGAGGGGTTACTAACTTTTCCTGGGAGGCCATTGGTTCTAGGCCCTGTCACTAGACAGAGCTAGAAAACGTATTTGTCTATATTAAAACATATCTATAATTATTTATACATGTGTGTTAAAAAATTCAAAACTAGACAAAGCTAAAAAATTGTATTTGTGTATATATATATATTTTAAATTTTTTATTAAGGAATTATTTGATATACACTCTTATGGAGGTTTCACATGAAAAAACAGTGTGGTTACTACTTTTACCCATATTATCAAATCCACATCCATACCGAAATGCAGTCACTGTCCACCAGTGTAGTAAGATGCCAAAGATTCACTGTTTGGCTTCTCTATGCCACACTGTTTTCCCCATGATCCCCCACACCGTGTGTACTAAGCATAATGCCCCTCAATCACCTTCTCCTTCCCTCCCCACCCGACTTCCCACACCCCTCCCCTTTGGTAACTACTACTCCCTTCTTGGAGTCTGTGAGTCTGCAGCTATTTTGTTCCTTCAATTTTGCTTCGTTGTTATATGCCACAAATGAGGGAAATCATTTGACACTTGTCTTTCTCCACCTGGCTTATTTCACTGAGCATAATGTCTTCCAGCTCCATCCATGTTGTTGCAAATGGTAGGATTTGTTTCTTTGTTATGGCTGAATAGTATTCCATTGTGTATATGTAACACTGCTTCTTTATCCATTCATCTACTGAAGGACACTTAGGTTGCTTCCATACCTTGGCTATTGTAAATAGTGCTGCGATAAACATAGGGGTGCACCTGTCTTCTTGATTCTGAGAAGTCGTATTCTTTGGGTAAATTCCAAGGAGTGGGATTCCTGGGTCAAATGGTATTTCTACTTTTAGTTTTTTGAGGAACCTCCATATTTCTTTCCACAATGGTTGAACTAGCTTACATTCCCACCAGCAGTGTAGGAGGGTTCCCCTTTCTCCATATCCTCACCAGCATTTCTTGTTCTTAGTCTTTTGGATGCTGGCCATCCTTACTGGTGTGAGGTGATATCTCATTGTGGTTTTAATTTGCATTTCCCTGATGATTAGTGATGTGGAGCATCTTTTCATGTGTCTGTTGGCTATCTGAATTTCTTCTTTGGAGAATTGTCTCTTCACATCCTCTGCTCATTTTCTAATTGGGTTATTTGCTTTTTTGTTGTTGAGGTGTGTGAGTTCTTTATATATTTTGGATGTTAACCCCTTGTCGAATATGTCATTTACAAATACATTCTCCCATACTGTAGGATGCCTTTTTGTTCTGTTCATGGTGTCCTTTGCTGTACAGAAACTTTTTAGTTTGGTGTAGTACCATGTGTTCATTTTTGCTTTTGTTTCCCTTGTTTGAGGAGATGCGTTCAGGAAGAAGTTGCTCATGCTTATATTCAGGAGATTTTTACCTATGTTGCCTTCTAAGAGTTTTATGGTTTCATGACTTACATTCAGGTCTTTGATCCATTTCAAGTTTACTTTTGTGTATGGGGTTAAAGAATAATTCAGTTTAATTCTATTGTGTGTAGCTGTCCAGTTTTGCCAACACCAGTTGTTGAAGAGGCTGTCATTTCCCCATTGTATGTCCATGGCTCTCTTATCGTATATTAATTGATCATATATGGTTGGGTTTATATCAGGGCTCTCTAGTCTGTTCCATTGATCTATGGGTCTGTTCTTGCACCAGTACCAAATTGTCTTGACTACTGTGGCTTTGTAGTAGAGCTTGAAGTTGGGGAGCCTAATCCCCCTTGCTTTATTCTTCCTTCTCAGGATTGCTTTGGCTATTCAGGGTCTTTTGTGGTTCCATATGAATTTTAGAACGATTTGCTCTAGTTCATTGAAGAATGCTGTTGGTATTTTGATAGGAATTGCATTGAATCTGTAGATTGCTTTAGGCAGGATGGCCATTTTGACAATATTAATTCTTCCTAACCATGAGCATGAGATGTATTTCCATTTATTGGTATCTTCTTTAATTTCTTTCATGAGTGTCTTGTAGATTTCAGTGGTTTTCACTTCCTTGGTTAGGTTTATTCCTAGGTATTTTATTCTTTCTGATGCAATTGTGAATGGAATTTCCCCCCAATTTCTCTTTCTGCTACTTCATTGTTAGTATACAGGGATGCCACAGATTTCTGCGTATTAATGTTGTATTCGGCAACATTGCTGAATTCAGATATTAGATGTACCGGTTTTGCAGTGGATTATTTAGGGTTTTTTTAATGTAAAATATCATGTCATCTGCAAAGAGGGACAGTTTAACTTCTCCCTTGCCAATCTGGATGCCTTTTATTTCCTTGTGTTTTCTGATTGCTGTGGCTAGGACCTCCAGAACTATGTTGAATAAAAATGGGGAGAGTGGGCATCCTTGCCTTGTTCCCAATCTTAAAGGAAAAGCTTTCAGCTTCTTGCTGTTAAGTATAATGTTGGCTGTGAGTTTGTCATATATGGGGTTTATTATGTTGAGGTACTTGCCCTCTGTCCCCATTTTGTTGAGAGTTTTTATCAGGAATCAGTGTTGAATTTTGACAAATGCTTTTTAAGCATCTATGGGGATTGTCGTGGTTTTTGTCCTTCTTTTTGTTGATGTGGTGGATGATGTTGGTGGATTTTCGAATGTTGTACCATCCTTGCATCCCTGGAATAAATCCTACTTGATCATGGTGGATGATATTTTTGATGTATTTTTGAACTTTCTTTGCTAATATTTTGTTGAGTATTTTTGCATCTATTTTCATCAGGGATATTGGTCTGTAATTTTATTTTTTTGTGGTGTCTTTGCTTGGGTTTGGTATTAGAGTGATGCTGGCCTCATAGAATGAGGTGGGAGGTATTCCCTCTTCTTCTACTTTTTGGAAAACTTTAATGGGGAAGGGTATTAGGTCTTCACTAAATGTTTGATAAAATTCAGCGGTAAGGCCATCTGGTCCAGTGGTTTTGTTCTTAGGTAGTTTTTTGATTACCAATTCAATTTCATTGCTGGTAATTGGTCTGTTCAGGTTTTCTGTTTCTTTCTGGGTCAGCCTTGGAAGGTTGTATTTTTCTAGAAAGCTGTCCTTTTCCTCTAGGTTATTCAGTTTGTTAGTATATAATTTTTCATAGTATTCTCTCATAATTCTTTGTATATCTGTGGTGTCTGTGGTGATATTTCCTTTCTCATTTCTGATTCTGTTTATGTCAGTAGACTCTTTTTTTCTTGATAAGTCTGGCTAGGGGTTTATCTATTTTGTTTATTTTCTCAAAGAACCAGCTCCTGCTTTCATTGATTCTATTTATTGTTTTATTCTTCTCGATTTTAATTATTTCTGCTCTAATCTTTATTATGTGCCTCCTTCTACTGACTTTGGGCCTCATTTGTTCTTCTTTTTCTTGTTTCACTAATTGTGAATTTAGACTGTTCATATGGCATTGTTCTTCCTTTCTGAGATAGGCCTATATTGCAGTATACGTTCCTCTTAGCATCCCACAGATTTTGTTGTGTTGAATTATTGTTGTCATTTGTCTCCATATATTGCTTGATCTCTGTTTTCATTTGGTCATTGATCCATTGGTTATTTAGGAGCATATTGTGAAGCCTCCATGTGCTTATGGGATTTTTCATTTTCTTTGCATAATTTATTTCTAATTTTGTACCTTTCTGATCTGAGAAACTTATTGGTACAATTTCAATCTTTTTTAATTTACCAAGGCTCTTTTTGTGGCCTAGGATATGATCTATTCTTGAAAATGTTCCATGTGCACTTGAGAAGAATGTGTAATCTGCGGCTTTTGGGTGTAGAGTTCTGTCACATTTGTTAGGTCAATCTGTTCTAATGTGTTCTTCAGTGCTTCTGTCTCCTACTTATTTTCTGTCTGGTTAATCTGTCTTTTGGAGTGAGTGGAGTGTTGAGGTCTCCTAGAATGAATGCATTGCATTCTATTTCCCCTTTTAATACTGTATTTGTTTCACATATGTAGGTGCTCCTGTGTTGGGTGCATAGATATTTATAATGGTTATATCTTCTTGTTGGACTGACCCCTTCATCATTATGTAATGTCCCTTTTTGTGTCTTGTGACTTACTTTGTTTTGAAGTTTATTTTTTCTGACACAGTACTACAACACCTGCTTTTTTCTCCCTATTAGTTGCATTAAATATCTTTTTCCATCCCTTCACGTTTAGTCTGTGTATGTCTTTGGGTTTAAAGTGAGTATCTTGTAGGCAGCATATTGATGGGTCTTGTTTTTTTTTTTTTTTTTTTTTGGTATCGTTAATGTACAATCACATGAACACCATTATGTATACCAGACCCCTTTTATCAATTCCCCTAACCATACCCCATTACAGTCTCTGTCCATCAGTGTAGTAAGATGCTATAGAATCATTACTTGTCTTCTCTATAAATACTGCCTTTCCCGTGTCTCCAGCTGCTGCATTACGTGTACTAATCATAATGCCCTTTTCCCCCCTTATTCCTCCCTTCCCACCGATCCTTCCCAGTCCCTTTCCCTTTGGTAACTGTTAGTCCATTCTTGGGTTCTATTAGTCTGCTGCTGTTTTGTTCCTTCAGTTTTTCCTTTGTTCTTATACTCCACAGATGAGCGAAATCATTTGATACTTGTCTTTCTCTGCCTGGCTTATTTCACTGAAAATAATATCCTCTAGCTCCATCCAGGTTGTTGCAAATGGTAGGATTTGTTTTCTTCTTATGGTTGAGCAATATTCCATTGTGTATAAATACCTCCTCTTCTTTATCCATTCATCTCCTGATGGACACTTCGGTTGCTTCCATTTCTTGGCTATTGTAAATAGTGCTGCAATAAACATAGGGGTGCATATGTCTTTTTTAAACTGGGCTGCTGCATTCTTACGGTACATTCCTAAGAGTGGAATTCCTGGGTCAAATGGTATTTCTATTTTGAGTTTTTTGAAGAACCTCCATACTGCTTTCCACAATGGTTGAACTAGTACACATTCCCACCAGCAGTGTAGGAGGGTTCCCCTTTCTCCACATCCTCTCCAGCATTTGTTGTTGTTTGTCTTTTGGATGGTGGCCATCCTTACTGGTGTGAGGTGATATTTCATTGTGGTTTTAATTTGCATTTCTCTGGTGATTAGCAATGTGGAGCATCTTTTCATATGCCTGTTGGCCATCTGAATTTCTTCTTTGGAGAAGTGTTTGTTCAGCTCCTCTGCCCATTTTTTAATTGGCTTCTTTGGTTTTTGTTTGTTGAGGTGCATTAGCTCTTTATAGTTTTTTGATGTCAACCCCTTATCGGATATGTCATTTATGAATATATTCTCCCATACTGTAGGATGCCTTTTCGTTCTACTGATGGTGTTCTTTGCTGTACAGAAGCTTTTTAGTTTGATATAGTCCCATTTGTTCACTTTTGCTTTTGTTCCCTTGCCTGGGGAGATATGTTCATGAAGAAGTTGCTCATGTTTATGTCCAAGAGATTTTTGCCTATATTTTTTTCTAAGAGTTTTATCGTTTCAAGACTTAGATTCAGGTCTTTGATCCATTTTGAATTTAATTTTGTGTATGGGGTTAGACAGTAATCCAGTTTCATTCTCTTACAAGTAGCTGTCCAGTTTTGCCAACACCAGCTGGTGAAGAGGCTGTCATTTCCCCATTGTATATCCATGGCTTCTTTATCGTATATTAATTGACCATATATGCTTCTGTTTATATCTGGGGCCTTTATTCTGTTCCACTGGTCTATCGGTCTGTTGTTGTGCCAGTAACACAAGTCTTGATTACTGTGGCTTTGTAGTAGAGCTTGAATTCAGGTAGTATAAGTCTCCCTGCTTTATTCTTCCTTCTCAGGATAGCTTTGGCTATTCAGGGTCTTTTGTCATTCCATATGAATTTTAGAACTATTTCCTCTAGTTCACTGAAGAATGCTGTTGGTGTTTTGATAGGGATTGCATTGAATCTGTAGATTGCTTTAGGCAGGATGGCCATTTTGACAATATTAATTCTTCCTATCCAAGAGCATGGGATGAATTTCCATTTTTTAGTGTCCTCTTTAATTTCTCTTATCAGTGTCTTGTAGTTTTCAGGGCATAGGGCTTTCATTTCCTTGGTTAGGTATTTTATTCTTTTTGATGCGATTGTGAATGGAATTGTTTTCCTGATTTCTCTTTCTGCTAGTTCACTGTTAGTGTATAGGAATGCAACAGATTTCTGTGTATTAATTTTGCATCCTGCAACTTTGCTGAATTCAGATATTAGATATAATCATTTGGGTGCAGACTCTTTAGGGTTTTTTATGACACAATCACATCATCTGCAAACAGGGACAGTTTGATTTCTTCCTTGCCAATCTGGATGCCTTTTATTTCTCTGTGTTCTCTGATTGCTGTGGATAGAACCTCCAGAACTATGTTGAATAAAAGTGGGGAGAGTGGGTATCCTTGTTTTGTTCCCAATCTTAAAGGAAAAGCTTTCACCTTCTCGCTGTTAAGTATAATGATGGCTGTGGGTTTTTCATATATGGCCTTTATTATGCTGAGGTACTTGCCCTGTATACACATTTTGTTGAGAGTTTTTATCAGGAATAGATGTTGAATTATGTCAAATGATTTTTCAGCATCTATGGAGATGATCATGTGGTTTTTGTCCTTCTTTTTGTTGATGTAGTGGATGATGTTGATGGATTTTCGAATGTTGTACCATCCTCCCATCCCTGGGATTAATCCCACTTGATCATTACAGATGATCTTTTTTTTGATGTATTTTTGAATTCAGTTTGCTAATATTTTGTTGAGTATTTTTGCATCTATGTTCATCAGGGATATCGGTCTGTAATTTTCTTTTTTTGTGGTGTATTTGCCTGGTTTTTGTATTAGAGTGATATTTGTTCCGTATAATGAGTTTGGAGTATTCCTTCCTCTTCTACTTTTTGGAAAACTTTAAGGAGGATGGGTATTAGGTCTTTACTAAATGTTTGATAAAATTCAGCAGTGAAACCATCTTGTCCAGGGGGTTTGTTCTTAGGTCGTTTTTTGATTACCAATTCAATTTCTTTGCTGGTAGTTGGTCTATTCAGATTTTCTGTTTCTTCATGGGTCAGCCTTGGAAGGTTGTATTTTTCTATAAAGTTGTCCATTTCTTCTAGTTTCTTAGCATATAATTTTTCATAGTATTCTCTCATAATTCTTTGTATTTCTGTGGTGTCTGTAAGTGATTTTTCCTTTCTCATTACTGATTCTGTTTATGTGTGTAGATTCTCTTTTTTTCTTGTTAAGTCTGGCTTAGGGTTATCTATTGTTTATTTTCTTGAAGAACCAGCTCCTAATTTCATTGAATCTTTCTACTGTTTTATTCTTCTCAAATTTACTTATTTATGCTTTAGTCTTTACTATGTTCCTCCTTCTATACTGACTTTGGGCTTCTTTTGTTCTTCCTTTTCTAGTTTCATTAATTTTGAGTTTAGACTGTTCATTTGGGATTGTTCTTCTTTCCTGAGGTAGTCCTGTATTTCAATGTATTTTCCTCTTACCATGGCCTTCGCTGCGCCCCACAGATTTTGCGGTGTTGAATTATTGTTATCATTTGTCTCCATATATTGCTTGATCTTGGTTTTAATTTGGTTATTGATCCATTGATTATTTAGGAGCAAGTTATTAAGCCTCCATGTGTTTGTGGGGTTTTTTTTCTTTGTGTAATTTATTTCAAGTTTCATACCTTTGTGATCTGAGAAGCTGGTTGGTACAATTTCAATCTTTTTGAATTTACTGAGGTTCTTTCTGTGGCCAGTATATGATCTATTCTTGAAAATATTCCATGTGCACGTGAGAAGAATGTGTATCCTTTTGCTTTTGGATGCAGTGTTCTGTAGATGTCCGTTAGGTCCATCTGTTCTAATATGTTGTTTAGTGCCTCTGTCTCTTTATTTATTTTCTGTCTAGTTGACTTGTCCTTTGGAGTGAGTGGTGTGTTGAAGTCCCCCTAAATGAATGCATTGCATTCTATTTCCCCCTTTAATTCTGTTAGTATTTGTTTCACATATGTAGGTGATCCTGTGTTGGGTGCATAGATATTTATAATAGTTATATCCTCTTGATGGATTAACCCTTTTATCATTCTGTAATGTTCTTCTTTGTCTCTTGTGACTTTCTTTGCTTTCAAGTCTATTTTGTCTGATACAAGTATTGCAACTCCTGCTTTTTCGTCACTATTACTTGCATGAAATACTTTTTCCATCCCTTTATTTTCAGTCTGTGTATGTCTTTGGGTTTGAGGTGAGTCTCTTGTAGGCAGCACACAGATGGGTGGTGTTTTTTTTAGTCATTCAGTGACTCTATGTCTTTTGAAGGGTGCATTCAAACCATTTATATTTAGGGTGATTATCGATACATATGTACTTATTGCCACTGCATGCATTAGATTCATGGTTACTAAAGGTTCAAGAGTAATTCCCTTCCTATCTAACAGTCTAATTTAACTTAGCTTGTATGCTATTACAAAGACAACCTAAAGCTTTTTTTTTCCCTCCTCCATTCTTTGTATGCTATGAGTCATATTCTGTACTCTTTGTTTAACCCTTGGGTGACATCTATTTAGCCTTAGGAATACTTCCATCCATAGGAGTCCCTCCAAAATGCACTGTAGAGGTTGTTAGTGGGATGTAAATTCTCTCTCTTTTTGCTTATCTGAAAATTGTTTAATCCCTCCTTCAAATTTAAATGATAACCTTTTCAGGTAGAGTATTCTTGGTTCAAGGGCCTTCTGCTTCATTGCATTGAATATATCATGCCACTCCCTTCTGGCCTGTAAGGTTTCTGTTGAGAAGTCTGATGATAGCCTGATGGGTTTTCCTTTGTATGTGATGTTTTTTTCTCTCTCTAGCTGCTTTTAAAAGTCTGTCTTTATCCTTGGTCTTTGCCATTTTAATTATTATATGTCTTGATGTTGTCTTCCTTGGGTCCCTTGTGTTGGGAGATCTGTGCACCTCCATGGCCTGAGTGACTATTTCCTCCCCCACACTGGGAATTTTTCAGCAATTACCTCCTCGATGACATTTTCTATCCCTTTTTCTCTCTTCTTCTTCTTCTGATACCCCTATAATGCAGATATTGTTCTGTTTGGATTGTTCACACAGTTCTCTCAATATTTTCATTCTTAGAGATTCTTTCTTCTCTCTGTGCCTCAGTTTCTTAGTATTCCTCTTCTCTAATTTCTATTTCATTTACCATCTCTTCTACTCCACCTAATCTGCTTTTAAATCCTTCCATTGTATGTTTCATTTCAGATATGGAATTTCTTAATGATTGAATCTCCAACTTAATTTCATTCCAGAGTTCTTGAATATTTTTCTGTACCTCCATAAGCATGTTTATAATTTTTAGTTTGAACTCTCTTTCAGGAAGATTGGTGAATTCAGTTTCATTTGTCCCTTTTCCTAGAGTATGTGAGATTTTGGTCTGAACTATATTCTTTTGACGTTTCATATTTCTGTGTGGTGCCCACTAGGGTGCAGAAACTCAAGTCTCTGTAGGTGCTCAGCACCTAGAGTGAGGTTGGAAGTCGTAGGCTGAGCAGAGCCTGGGGTGAGGAAAGATCTGTTTCTTGATTCCCGTCTGCGGTGCCTGTCTCCAGTGTCAGAGCCAGTGTGCCAAGCACACACGTGTAAGTGTCTGTGCTTTTCATCTCTAGCTGTTGTAGGCAAGGCCTCCCTCTGGCTGGCCTTACACCAGTACAGTGATTGCCGGTTTGCAAGCAGGTGCCTGCAGGCAGCAGGAAACTCAGCAGGCTGTGTGTCAGTGTGGGGCCTTGGTGCTTAGTATGCAGCCAAGGGGATGGAGCACCTCAAGCTCCTCAAAGTTCCCAACCAGCTGGGCAGAGTGCACCCAGACAACCTTGTCCAGCTCTCCCTTCTCACGTGTAGCAAGCTCTGTGAAAACCCCTTCCCTTCAGCAGCCCTCTCGCTGCTAGGAAGCCTCTCAAACTGCCAGCCCTTCCTCTGAGACAGAGCAGCTGGGTGTGGATCCTGTCCTCCACACATGGCCGAATGTCAGTCTCCCAGGCTCTCTGCCCATCCGAGCTCCCCAGCGTCCAGAGCACCACACAGTATAGGCTTCTGCTCATAAAGCAGGGCTGGGTGTTCAGCTGTCCCAGGCTTCCACCCCGTCGCCGCTCTCTTGTCTTCCTCCCACCAGTGAGCTGGGGTGTGGGAAAGGCCTGGGTCCCGTCGGATCAAGGCTTTTGTATGTTACCCTGTTTTGTGAAGTCTGCTCTGTTTGTGAGGTCTGTATGCAGTCTGGTTCAGCCTTCTTTCTTCTTGCTGTTTTAGGGTTAGTTGTATTAATTAAGTATATTTTTGTACTATTTGTGTTTCTGGGAAGCGTTCTGTGTGTCACCTCTCATGCCGCCATCTTGAAGGACCTCTCAGATGGGTCTTGTTTTTTTATCCATTCATTGACTCTATGTCTTTTGATTGTTACATTCAGATCATTTACATTTAGGGTGATTATTGATAGGTATGCACTTATTGCCATTGCAGGCTTTAGATCTGTGGTTTCCAAAGGTTCAAGGTTAACTTCCTTACTATCTAAGAGTCTAACTTAAATCACTTAATATGCTATTACAAACATAGCCTAAATGTTTTTTTTTCTCCTCCTTTTTCTTCCTCCTCCATTCCTTATATATCAGGTATCGTATTCTGTACTCTTTGTCTATCCCTTGATTGACTTTGGAGGTAGTTGATTTAATTTTGCAGTTGCTTAGTAGTAAACGGTTCTACTTTCTTTACTGTGGTTTTATTACCTCTGGTGACAGCTATTAAACCTTAGGAACACTTCCATCTATAGCAGTCCCTACAAAATACACTGTAGAGAGAGTTTGTGGGAGGTAAATTCTCTCAGTTTTTGGTTATCTGGAAATTGTTTAATCCCTCCTTCAAATTTAAATGATAATCTTGCCAGATAAAGTATTCTTGGTTCAAGGCCCTTCTGCTTCATTGCATTACGTACATCATGCCACTCCCTTCTGGCCTGTAAGGTTTCTGTTGAGAAGTCTGATGATAGCCTGATGGGCTTTCCTTTGTATGTGATCTTATTTTTCTCTCTGGCTGCTTTTAATAGTCTGTCCTTATCCTTGATCTTTGCCATTTTAATTACTATATGTCTTGGTGTTGTCTTCCTTGGGTCCCTTGTGTTGGGAGATCTGCGCAACTCCATGGCCTGGAAGACTATCTCCTCTCCCAGATTGGGGAAGTTTTCAGCAATTACCTCCTCAATAACACTTTCCCTTTTTCTCTCTCTTCTTCTTCTGGTACCCCTATAATGTGGATATTGTTCCGTTTGGATTGGCCACACAGTTCTCTCAATATTCTTTCATTCTTAGAGATTGTCTTTTCTCTCTGTGCCTCAGCTTCTTTGTATTCCTCTTCTCTAATTTCTATTTCATTTGTCATCTCCTCCATCATATCTAATCTGCTTTAAAAACTTTCCATTGTATGTTTTCTTTCTGATAGTGTGTTCTGTAATGATTGGATCTTCGACTGGAATTCCTTCCTGAGTTCTTGAATATTTTTCTGTACCTCCATGAGCATGTTCATGATTTTTATTTTGAAATCCCTTTCAGGCATATTCATGAGGTTGATTTCATTTGAATCTTTCTCAGGGGTTGTATTCATATTCATAATATTACTTTGAACCAGGTTCTTTGGCATTTCATATTTGTATATGGCGCCCTCTAGTGCCCAGAAGCGTTACTCTCTGGAGTTGCTTAGCCCCTGAAGCAATGTCGGGGGTGGTAGGCAAGCAGTATTGGTGCCTGGGCAGAGGAAAGAGCTGTTTCCTGCTTCCCAGCTGCTGTGCCCGTCTCCACTGCCAGAACCAGTGGGCCAAGCACACAGGTATAAGCCTCTATGCTTTGCATTTGTAGTTGCAGTAGACAGGGCTTCCCTCTGACTGGCCTAATGCCAGGGTGGGGTCTGCTGGTTTGCAAGCCAGGTGTGGCTGGCTGAGAGAAAGGTGCTGTAGGCTGCTTATCACAGAGGGGGCCCTTGTAGCTGTGTAGCCAGCCAGGGAGCTGGAGCTCCTGAAGATCGTGAAAGTTCCCAACCTGCTGGGCAGAGTGCACCTGGACAATTTTGTCTACCTGTCCATTCTCCTGAGCAATAAGCTCTGTGCAATCCTTGGCCTTTTAGCAGCCCTCTTGGTGTTAGGAGGTCTCTCAGACTGCACGCCTTTCTTTTGTCCCAGAGCAGCTGGATATGGATCCCTATTTTCCACAAGCAGCTGGAATCTCCATCTTTCTAGGTATTCTGCCTGTCTTAGCTTTCCAACCCTGTAATCACGAGAGTACCATGAAAGCATCATGAAATTAGGTTTGTGCTCCCAGATCAGATCTCCGGAGTTAGGTATTCAGCAGTTCCAGGCCTCCACTCCCTCCCTGCTCTGTTGCTCTTCCTCCCCCGGGAAAGCTGGGGTGGGGGAAGGGCTCGGGTTCTGCTGGGCCATCGCTTTGGTATGTTACCATGTTCCATGAGGTTTATTCTTTTCTCCAGGTATATGCTGTTTGGCACAGTCCTGTTTCCTGTTGCTCTTTCAGGATTAGTTGTATTAGTTATATTTTCATATTATATGCAGTTTTAGGAGGAAGCCTCTGTCTCACCTCTCACACCACCATCTTTAATGGTATTTGTGTATATTAACAGAAATATCTATTATTATTTATACATGTGTGTGTTAAAAAAATTCAGTGGAGCGAATTAACAATCTAATTAGCTTTATTCAATGATTCATGAATCAGGTAGAATCCCATCTAGCAAGTAAAAAGGAGCTCTGAGAAGGTGTAAAAAAAAATTGGAAGGATTTTATAAGCAGAAATGGGTGGGACAAGAAAGTTAAAAGACTGCATTATTTCATGCAAGGTTAACTTCCCTTAGAGGAAAGCTGGGGTTCTTATCATGCAGATTACCTCAATAGCCCTGGATAAAACAATTCCAGACAGACGGGTTTAACATTCCATTTTTGGGAGAGGCTGAAACTGTAATTAAGTTATTAAGTCGGGTTTAGCAAAAGAGACTCCATTTGGGGCCTGTTTTTTCCTTTTAACAGAGTGTATCTATCTATCCATATCTATATCTATGTTTTATGTAAATATATAAATATGCACATTATATATTTACATATCTTTATATTAAGCTAAACATGAGTTCATATCGACTTCTCTGGCTCTAATCCAGTAACAAATAATTCATTCTAGCCTTTATGATATATTGACTTATATTAAGAAACATATTTGATCTTCAACCCTGTTTCTGGCACAGAGCTCCTAAAACCCTTGGAATTTCCTAAATGATGTAGGCAATAAAGGTGTCTTTGTTATATTAATGAGGAGACTCTTAAGGAAGGGAGCTATTGCCAGGGGAGCCAACCATAATTAGAATCAACTTCCCTACAAGCCCTTCCCCTCACAATTCTGGGGAGGGAGAGGGGTTGGAGATTGATTTCAGTCTCTAATGGCCAATGACTTGATCAATATGCCCGTATGTGGGGTAAATCACAGAATTTCCAGACTCTCCTACCTGGCTGTAGTCCATTTACATATCAGTAGGTGTTTACCGCTGCAGCCTCCATGGATCCAGGGCAAGAGGTGGAGAGAAAATAGCCATTCTCTCCTTCCCTCCATTCCTGGTATGTAATTGGCCTGGTATCTGCCAGTCACCAAGGACCCACCCACGGAGTTCCTTCCAGAAGGGGCAGGTGGGGAAGTGAGCGTGCACCAGGGCTGCAGAGACACAGAGCACAAACAGGGTTTTGCTAGCAGAGACCAGGGAGAAAGGAGAGAGCACACCACAGCCAGATGGGACAGACAGAACCAGGTTTCACTGGAGCAATAAAAAGGGTTTCTCCTTCCCCTTGCCTTACTTTGGTTTCACTGGATTATTTGCTCTGGGAAGAGGACCCCCATCCTCGAGAGTTACATTTGGTATAGCCCAGCAGGGTCCAGTGAATCCATTATCTGTCCTTATATGTGTGATGTTTCAGAGGGCTGCCCCTATAGATGGTGGGTAAATACCCTTGGAACCCCACTGTGAATAGTGGGGAGACACCCGGGAACCCCACCTATGGGTGACGGGGATTCACATGGGGATTCCCCGTAAGGGATTTGGTCTGGGATAAAGTGCATCTGAGAGGAGTGGGCCCCTCCTCAAAATTAAGAAGGGTGGAGAGACTGGATGCAGTGGAGTTGGTCCTCTGCAAAATAGGGGAATTCTTAGGAGAACTGAGTGGCCACAGGGTGGCCAGAAATGTGGGATTTTTTTTTTTTTTGTAGCATTGGAAAGGGTTACCAAAGAGAGATGCACTTCAGCATCAATTGGAATAACAGGGAGATGAGTTGTGGGATGCTCTGAAAAAGGAATGAAAGCTATTGAGAACTGAGATTGCACTGCTGAGAGACATAGTAGTGGGGCAGGAAGAGGCAGCAGAAAAATGCAAGCAGCAAGAGGGTGAGGAGGTGAAGGAAGGGGTGGCGCCTTCGTCCCTGGAGATGGTAGAGGAGAGTCTGGGGAGGATGAGGGGGTGGGGCCAAGGGTGGAACTGCTGCTGAAGCTTCTGCCTGAGGCTCCAGCCCATCAGGTATTGAAAGCCCAGCCAGTCATAGTTAATAAAATAAAAACGCAACAACCGCAGGTTCCTCATGGAGAGGAGCAGCCCCTTCCCCAAGTTGTGGAGCACTCCATGCTCTGCCCCTATACCCAGCCAAGCTGGTGGATTTGAGCACCCAATTTTGGCAAAAGCCCTCAGAGTCTCTGCCTACATGGCTTTTGAGTCTTTGGACTTTAGGAGTAGAGGGCATTATTCTGTCTGGGTCAGAAATGGGTAAACTGGCTTCCCTGGTGAGTCACCCCCTCTCCTGCAGAGGTTGCAAAATGAACATCACACTCCAGGGAATCACGCACTTCTGGATTGGCTGACTGCAGCCTTAAGGGCATGTAGCTGGGGGTGGGTAGGGGAAGATGTTCACAGCCCGGGGTAAATCTCCTATGAAACCAGGGAAACTGAAATAAGTCAAGGAAAAGGGTAGGTTAAGATAAACCAATTTTATTGCTCACAGCTTTCTCGAATTCACTGGCCAGGCTTGGCACCATCCACCTCCTCTGGCCACAGCTCATGCTTTGTAGCCACGAGCGCTGTCTACTTCCTGCCTACACCTTCTGGGAGGAACTGTATTGACGGATCCTTGGTGACTGGCAGATGCCAGACCAATTATGTACCAGGAACAGAGGAGAGGAGAGAATGGTCATTTTCTTTCCCCTCTGCCCAGATGGATGGGAGGCTCTGCAGTGGTAAACGCTGATTGACATATAAATGAACTAAGTCTAGATGGGAGATTCTGGAAATTCTGTCATTTACCCCACAAAGCAGTTTAGACTAATCTGTGATTTACCAAATGTCTGGCAAACATATGCAGACCTCCAGCAGGTTTTATGGGAGTTGGGCATGAAAAATATCATCTATAATATGGACCATCAGGGCTCCAATGAGAAGTTGTTCACTGTGAGAATGAGAACCTAGTTCTCCATACAGCTCTCCCATCCCTCTTTGTGTCCCCAGTGACTATTCTGGCCCCCCACATAGGGCAACCTATAAGTGAGGTTACTCGTAGTATAGAAGATCTGGGGGAGGTTGAAACAATAAAAGCACAGAAGGAAATATGGCCTATGACTGAAAGGAGAGGTTTAAAGGGCCCCATGAAGGTCTTGAGAACCCAGATGTGGGTTGATTTGATAAAGGCGGGTGCAGTGAAAGAAAAATTTGATTGACAGCCTAATAGAACCTTGTTAGAGCTGTGGCACCAATTAAAGGTGGAGCAGTGTTTCCAGCCGCTGAGGTCCAAGATATGAAAGCTCCATGTCTGGCTCATATGTCTGCAAGACTTCTTGACTCAGACCCCACCTGGGCCCCCGTCCCCACAGGAAGGTGGGCATTGCAGTTTGACTAAGGGGGGGTTGGGTTAAGGCCCCCATCTTTGGGGATATGGTGGGTACTGGAGGCCACATGTAGAATTAGCAATTCACTGGTCCCCAGTGAATGTACAACGTACCCTGGCACTGGTGGACACAGGAGCTGAATGTTCTCTGATTTATGGCAACCCTGGGTGGTTTCCTGGGATCCCTGTTGTGACAAATGGCTACTGGGGTAAGGAAATTAGAGAGAAGAAAGCCCAAATCCCACTGGGACTAGGGCATTTACCCATGAAGGAGTATACTGTGTATATTTCTTCCATCCCTGAATATATTTTGGGGTGATATCCTGCAGGCATGTGGTTACAGACCACCGCAGGTGAGTTCAGATTGAGGATATGTGTGGTAAAGGCAGTTTTGAGGGGACATGCTAAACACCCGCCTATAGCTCTTCCTGTCCCTTGGCTTGTGACAAATACTAAGCAGTATAAATTGCCTGGTGTGGGGGACAAAGAAATTATAGAAACTCTACAGAAGCTGGAGAAGGTGGGCATCATAAAGCCTGCTCACAGTCCTTGTAATTCCCCGGTGTGGCCAGTGAAAAAGCCGGACAGCTTCTGGAGTATGACCTTGGATTAGAGAGAATTGTATAAAGTCACATCCCCTTTGCCTGCTGCTGTCTCTATAGCACCACTTATGCACACCCTCAGTCATGAACTAGGGACATATCATTAAGTTGTGGACCTTGCTAATGCTCTCTTCTCTACTGACCTAGCACAGGAAAGTCAGGAACAGTATGCCTTCACATGCGAAGGCTGGCAGTGAACTTTCACTGTCCTCCCACAGGGATACCTCCACAGCCCCACCATCTGTCATGGACTTGTAGCCCAATACTTGGCAGCATGGGAGAAACCACCAATGGTGTGGCTGTCTCATTATATTGATATGCTCATGTCCGATTCTCTTGCAGATCTAGAAGGTGCAGCACCTAGACTGCTGCAACATCTACAGGAGAAAGGATGGGCTGTGAACAGCACCAAGGTTCAGGGACCTAGTTTGTCAGTAATGTTCTTGGGAGTTGTCTAGTCAGGTAAGACTAAAGTTATCCCTTAACAGTCATAGATAAGGTCCAGGCTTTCCCTACCCCTACCACTGTCGCAGTATTACAAGAGTTTTGGGGGCTTTTGGGCTACTGGCAATTGTTTATCCCACACTTAGCAGAAATTCTGAAGCCCTTATACTGGTTGGTATAGAAGGACATTAGGTGGGACTGGGATGAAACATGTGCATATGCCTTTACTGTTGCTAAATGAGCAGTCAAGGCTGTGCAGGCCTTGAGAGTAATGGACCCATAAAGGCCCTATGAGGTACATGTTCCTGTAACTGAAGATGGTTATGGGTGGGGCCTCTGGCAGTGGCTTGAACAGACCCGCCAACCTACTGGATTTTGGTCACAACTCTGAAAAGGAGCAGAGTTCCAGTACACCTTGACAGAGAAGTGACTGGCTGCTGTGTACCACGCCTTGCTGGCTACAGAGCCCATCACTGGTAGAGCCCCAACCAAGGTAATAATCACCTATCCCATCATGGGGTGGGCACGAGACTGGACCCAAAGGCCAAGGAGTGGCATGGCACAGATGCCTCAAGTGGGGCACATATTTACAGCAGCATAGTGCTTCCTCCACTAGCCCCTTAAGTGAAAAACTCCAATGCTTATTGGGGCCAGTGACATACCAGTGGAAAGCAGGAATAACTTGCTTTGGAGCCATTAGTTAACAGAGAGCCCTTACAAGAATGGAAGAGCCTCTATACCTGAAGATGCTTGGCATACAGACAGCTCCTGTCATGGGCAGCCCTCAAAAGTGGAGGGCTGTGGTTTTCCATCTTAAGACTGAGACAATATGGGTGGAGGATGGAGAGGGGAAGAACAGTCAGTGAGCTAAGTTGTAAGCAGTATGGCTTGTGATCACCCAGGATCCCTCCCCATGAGTTGTCTTCACAGACATCTGGGCTTGACCCTGTGGCTACTGACATGGTACCATGCCAACTGGATGGTTGGTCACTGGTTCCTTTTGGGGCAAGAGTTGTGGCAAGACCTATGGGCCTCTGGTCAGACTAAGACAGTTACTGTATATCTATGACCAGCCATTTGCCTTTGGCATCCCCAGGGAATGATAAAGCAGACACATTGGCCCAGGTGTGTTGGCTAGAAGGAAAGCCTGTCTCTGATGTAGCCCAATGGTTATATCAGTGTTTGTTGCACATGGGGCAAAATACAATGTGGGCTGTAGCCCATTGGTGGGGCTTACTGTTGACTTCTAGTGAAGCCAGCAGAGCCCAGCAGGAGTGCTGTGCTCTAAGAGGGACTTACACCAAGTCCCACAGCAACATGGGACAATAGCTAAGGGGCCAATACCCTTTGTCAGGTAACAGACAATATGTTTGGCCTCTGCCCATATCAGAAGGGTAACAGTATACCAGACTTGTGTGGACATAGCTACTGGGCTATTGGTTGCTCTTCTTGCACACTGTGCAGATAAGCAAATGACCAAAAGGGGCCTAGAGCATCTCTTTGCAGCCTATGGCCAGCTGCAGGTGATTGACAGCGATCAAGGCACCCACTTTACTGGACATGCGTTGCAAGAATGGGTGCAACAATTAGGCATTAGGTGGAAGTTTCATGTGCCATATAACCCTACTGGGGCAGGCATGATCGAGAGGTACAGTGGTTTGTTAAAATCTGGCCTGAAGTCAGACACCAGTAGCCTATGGGGCTGGTCAGTCCTCTTCTAGACAGTGCTATGGCATCTGAATGACAAGCCCCAGAAGTGGGCATTGCATCCCGTGGACATGCTAACACACATTGCTGCCTCTCCTAGACAATTGCATGCACAAACCAATGAGGAAATACTGAAGCCAGAATTTGGCCAGCAGAACAATATCCTGTTGCCAGCACCAACTGCACTCAGCCCTGGGGACTTGTTAAGTAGACATGGCCCATGACATTTGGCACAGATCAGCAATGGCTGGCCCTTCTGGCATTTTGGGGACAAGGCCTAGAAGCTGGCCTCCTGTGTGTTCCTGGAGTAATAGCAGAGTGGCCCCCAAATATCATGGTAATGTACCCAAAACAGCCAGGAGGTAAGAGCATCTTACAGGGAAGTTTTGTTTTGTCTTTATGGCCAATGCATGTACCTCCCATTGCCCTATATATTGACCCATCTGTAACTCCCACAGGGAGAGGGATGAAGGTCTAGTATGCTAGACCAGGATGAGACCGCATTCCTGCCACGGTCCTATCACAGGACCACTCTCTTGCATGCATCCTACTTTATGGACAGAAAATCATTAAAACTGGTATCATTAAAACATGTATCTTACTGTCCTTAAAGTTAATCTTTTCTACAGTCCTTGTGGCTTGGGCCCACCTAGCCACAGTTGCTACTTGCTGAGTATGCACAGAGCTCCCTACTGGTTTAGCTGCTGGCCTCCTGTGGAACGGGCAAGCTATGGACGTAATATGAGTAGAACTTTGAACCCAGCTGGATCTTCAGGCTCGAGGCCTGTGATGATTTTATTGCTATCTGTATCATATCATAATTTCTGTTGTTATTGTATGTTATTAGTCTGGTTGCAGTACTCCAGTTTTCTCTCACAGGGGCCATTGCAGAAGATCGGGGGTGCATAGATTGCAAGGCAGAATTCTGGAGGGGTGGATTGTGGGGTATATCACAGAATTTCCAGAATCTCCCACCTGTCCTTAGTCCATTTATATATCAAAAGGTGTTTACCACTGAAGCTTCCATGGATCCAGGGCAAGGGGTGGAGAGAAAGTGGCCATTCTCTCCTTCCCTCTGTTCCTGGTACATAATTGGCCTCATGTCTGCCAGTCACCAAGGACCTGCCCACGGAGTTCCTCCCAGAAGGGGCGAGTGGGGAAGTGAGGGTGCTCCATGGCTGCAGAGACACAGAGCACCAAGTGGGCTTTGCTAGCAGGGACTGGGTAGAAAGGAGAGAGTGCACCACAGCCAGAGGGGACGGATGGAGCCAGGCCTCACTGTGAGCAAAATAAAAAGGGTTTCTCCCAACTTGCCTTTTGGTTTCACCAGATTATTTGCTCCGGGAATGGGACCCCCTTCCCTCAAGAGCTACACCATAAAATGAAGTTTCTATAAAAACCCAAAAGGAGGGTGGTTTAGAGAGCTTCTCAGTTGGGGAACCAGAATGCTTCCACATGCCACCATGCCTACCCCAAACTCTGTGTGGACAGAAGCACCTTTGGGACTTCACATCCTGTGTATCTCTTCATCTGGTTGTTGATTCATATCTTCTAATATCCCTTATAGTGAGTAAAGGGGTTTCCTGAGTTCTGTGAACCACTCTAGCAAATTAATCAAACCCAAGGAGGGGGCATTATTGGAACCTTCAATCTGTAGCTGGTCAGAAGCACAGATAAAAATTTGGGCTTGCTATTAACATCTGAGAAGCGGTGGGGATAGTCTTATAGGACTGAGTCCTCAACCTGTGGAACATGATGCTGTCTCCAGGTAGACAGTGTGGGAATCAAGTTGAATTGTAGGACACCCAGCTGGTATCTGCAAATGCTTTGCGGTGTATGTAAGACCCCTCACCTACCTTGTAACTGATGATGAGAGTCCTCCTGCCTTTCCCCCTTACTGATCTGGAACCTCCCACTGCAGGAATGAGAACCCTAGCTCCCATTGCATGCCATCCATGGTTTATTTGTTCAATACCAGTATACATATAACAGTGATTTCAGAACTGTTTACTGATGCACCTATGAGAAACAACTTTATCAATTAGAGCACAGTGTTTATTTACAGTTCTCTTATACCTACAATTTCCACTCATTTCCAGTTACTTGGGTCAGTCTCCCTTCACCACAATGCTCTTCAGTGAGGTTTACTATACATTCTTAGTGCAATTAGATTATTTCATTGCGCCTGAATTTCATCCTGGGACCTCTCAGATCAACCTCCTGAGTTTTTAAAAGTGTGTATACATTAAGGTTCATTATTTGTGCTGTGATGTTCTGTGGATTTGAGCAAATGCATAAAGTCATGTACCCATTACTATGGTAGTATACAAAATAGTTTCACCACTCTAAAATATTTCCCCAATGCTTCACATATCAATTCTCCTAAATACCTAAACCTCTGGCAATCAGTGAGCTGTTTTATGTCTCTGCAGTTGGCCTTTTTTAGATTATCATATAAGTGGAATCATACAGTAGGTAGCCTTTTAAGACTAGCCTCTTTTATTTAGCAATATGCATTTGTGCACATTGCTTCTTTAAGGCTTGCTTCTTTCACTTAACATGTATTTAATTACCAGATCATACAGCAAGACTACATTTAGCTCAGTAAGAAATTATTCAGCGATCTTCCAAAGTGGCTGTGGTATTTTACAATCCCACCAGAAATGAATGTGAGTTCCTGACACTCCACATCTCCCAGCAATTGGTATTGTCAGTTTTTTTGGATTTTAGCCATTCTTCTAGGTGGGCAGTTGTTAGAGATTGAATATTTATGTTCCCTCCCAAATTCATATGTTGACATCCTAACCCCTAATGTGATGCTACGAGGAGGTGGGGCCTTTGGGATATAATTATGTCATGAGGGTGGAGCCCTTCTGAATGTGATTAAGGCCCTTATAAAGGAGAAAGAGGAGAGTTATTTCTGCTCTCTCTGCTCTCTGACATAGAACAGAAAAAAAGGAAGTGACCATCTGCAAATTAGGAAGTGAGTTCTCACCAGACAACAAATCAACTTATACCTTGACCTTGATCTGCCAACCAGCCTCCAGAACTGTAAGTAATAAATGTTTGTTTAAGCCACCCACCCTATAGTAATTTCCTATAGCAGCCCAAACTGACAGTAGTGTTATATCACTTTTGTTTTAATTTGTAATGCCCGAGTGACAAATGATGTTGAGCATATTTTCATGTGCTCATTTGCAATCTGTACAACTTCTTTGGTGAGGTAAATATTCAGAGCTTTTGGCCATATTTCAAATGGTTTGTTTGTTTTCATATATGATCCTGATTATCTTTTTTTATTAAGGTATTATTGATATACAATCTTATGAAGGTTTCACATGAGCAACATTGTTGTTACTACATTCACCATATTATCAAGTCTCCCCACATACCCAGTTGCAGTCACTGTCCATCAGCTTAGTAAGATGCTATAGAGTCACTACTAGTCTTCTCTGTGCTATACTGCCTTCTCTACATTATGTGTGCGAATCGTAATCCCCCTAATCCCCTTCTCCCTCCCTCCCCACCCGCTCTCCCCACTCCATTTCCCTTTGGTAACTGTTAGTCCCTTCTTGGAGTCTGTGAGTCTGCTGCTATTTTGTTCCTTCAGTTTTGGTTTGTTGTTATACTCCACAAATGAGTGAAATCCTTTGGTACTTGTCTTTCTCCACCTGGCTTATTTCACTGAACATAATACCCTCTAGCTCCATCCATGCTGTTGCAAATGGTAAGATTTGTTTTCTTCTTATGGCTGAATATTATTCCACTGTGTATATGTACCCCATCTTCTTTATCCATTCATCTACTGATGGACACTTAGGTTGCCTCCATGGCTTAGCTATTGTAAAGAGTGCTGCGATAAACATAGGGGTGCATAAGGTCTTTTTGAATCAGTGATCTTGTTTCCCTTGGGTAAATTCCTAGGAGTGGAATTCCTGGGTGAAATGGTATTTCTACTTTTACTTTTTTGAGGAACTTCCACAATGGTTGAACTAATTTGTATCCCCACCAACAGTGTAGGAGGGTTCCCTTTCCTCTATATCCTCACCAGAATTTGTTGTTCCCTACCTTTTGGATGTTGACCATCCTAACTAGTGTGAGGTGATTACTCATTATGGTTTTAATTTGCATTTTCCTGATGTTTAGCGTTATGGAGCATCTTTTCATGTGCTTGTTGATCATCTGAATTTCTTCTTTGATTAAGTGTCTGTTCAGATACTCTGCCCATTCTTTAATCTGGTTATTTTCTTTTTGGGTGTTCAGGTGTGTGAGCTCTTTATATATTTTGGATGTTACCCCCTTATTGGATATGTCATTTATGAATATATTCTGCCATATTGTAGGATGCCTTTTTGTTCTGCTGATGGTGTCCTCTGTTTTACAGAAGCTTTTTAGTTTGATGTAGTCCCATTTGCTCATTTTTGCTTTTATTTCCCTTGCCAAAGGAGATGTGTTCAGAAAAAAGTTGCTCATGTTAGTATTCAAGAGTTTTTGGCTATGTTTTCTTCTAAGAGTTTTATGGTTTCATGACTTACATTCAGGTCTTTGATCCATTTTGAGTTTACTTTTGTGTATGGAGTTAGAAAATAAACCAGTTTCATTCTCTTACATGTAGCTGTCCACTTTTGCCCAACACCAGCTGTTGAAGAGGCTGTCATTTCCCCATTGTATATCCATGGCTCCTTTATTGTATATTAATTGACCATACATGCTTGGGTTTATATCTGGGCTCTCTAGTCTGTTCCACTGGACTATGGGTCTGTTCTTGTACCAGTACCAAATTGTCTTGATTACTGTGGTCTTGTAGTCGAGCTTAATGTCAGGAAGCATAACTCCCAGAGCTTTATTCTTCCTTCTCAAGATTGCTTTGGCTATTCAGGGTCTTTTGTGATTCCATATGAGTTTTAGAACTATTTGCTCTTGTTCATTGAAGAATGCTCTCGGTATTTTGATAGAGATTGCATTGAATCTGTAGATTGCTTTTGGCAGGATGGCCGTTTTCACAGCATTAATTCTTCCTATCCATGAGCATGGGATGTGTTTCCATTTATTGGTATCTTCTTTAATTTCTATCATGAATGTCTTGTAGTTTTCAGGGTATAGGTCTTTCACTTCCTTGGTTAGGTTTATTCCTAGGTATTTTATTCTTTTTGATGCAGTTGTAAATAGAGTTGTTTTCCTGATTTCTCTTTCTGCTAGTTTATCATTAGTATATACGAATGCAACAGGTTTCCATATATTAGTTTTGTATCCTGCAACTTTGCTGAATTCAGTTATTAGTTCTAGCAGTTTTTGGGTGGATTCTTCAGGGCTTTTTGTGTACAATATCATGTCATCTGCAAACAGTGACAGTTTAACTTCTTCCTTACCAATCTGGATGCCTTTTATTTCTTTGTGTTGTCTGATTGCCGTGGCTAGGACCTCCAGTACTATGTTGAATAAAAGTGCGGAGATTGGGCATCCTTGTTCCCATCTTAGAGGAAAAGCTTTCAGCTTTTTGCCATTAAGTTTGATTTTGGCTGTGGGTTTGTCATATATAACCTTTATTATGTTGAGGTACTTGCCCTCTATGCCCATTTTGCTGAGAGTTTTATCATGAATGGATGTTGATATTTGTCGAATGCTTTTTCAGCATCTATGGAGATGATCATGTGGTTTTTTTCCTTCTTTTTGTTAATGTGGTATATGATGTTGATGGATTTTCAAATATTGTACTATCCTTGCATCCCTGGAATAAATCCTACTTTATCATGATGGATGATCTTTTTGATGTATTTCTGGATTCAATTTGCCAATATTTTGTTGAGGATTTTTGCATCTGTGTTCGTCAGGGGTATTGGTGTGTAGCTTTATTTTTGTGGTGTCTTTGCCTGATTTTGTTATTAGAGTGATGCTGGCCCCATAAAATGAGTTTGGACGTATTCCCTCCTCTTCTACTTTTTGGAAAACTTTAATGAGGATGGGTATTAGGTCTTCACTAAATGTTTGATAAAACACAGCGGTGAGGCCATCTGGTCCAGGGTTTTGTTCTTAGGTAGTTTTTTGATTACCAATTCAATTTCATTGCTGGTAATTGGTCTGTTCAGATTTTCTGTTTCTTCCTGGGTCAGTCTTGGAAGGTTGTGTTTTTTTAGAAAGTTGTCTGTTTCTCCTAGATTACCCAATTTAGCATATAATTTTCCATAGTATTATCTAATAAGTTTTTTGTATTTCTGTGGTGTCCATAGCGATTTTTCCTTTCTCATTTCTAATTCTGTTTATGTGTTTAAACTCCCTTTTTTTCTTGATAAGTCTGGCTGGGGGATTATCTGTTTTGTTTATTTTCTCAAAAAACCAGCTCCTGGTTTCACTGATTCTTTCTATTGTTTTATTCTTCTCAATATTTAAAATTTCTTCTCTGGTCTTTATTATGTCACTCCTACAGACTTTGGAACTCATTTGTTCTTCTTTTTCTAGGTTCATTAATTGTTAGTTTGGACTGTTCATTTGGGATTGTTCTTTCTTTAGTTAGGCCTGTATATATATACACTTTCATCTTATAATTGCCTTCACTGTGTTCCACAGAAATTGGGGCACCGAGCTGTTATTTTTATTTGTCTCCATATATTGCTTGATCTCTGTTTTTATTTGGTCAGGTCATTGATCCACTGATTATTTAGGAGCATGTTTTTAAGCCTCCACGTGTTTGTGGGCTTTTTTTGTTTTCTTTGCACAATTTATTTCTAGTTTCACACCTTTGTGGTCTGAGAAGTTGGTTCGTACAATTTCACTCGTTCTGAATTAACTGAGGCTCTTCTTGTGGCCTACTATGTGATCTATTCTGGAAAATGTTCCATCTGCGCTTGAGAATATGTATCCTGTTGTTTTTGTGTATAATGTTCTGTAGATGTCTGTTGGGTTCATCTGTTCTAATGTGTTGTTCAGTGCCTCTGTTTCCTTACTTATTTTTTATCTGGCTGATCTGTCCTTTGGAGCGAGTGGTGTGTTGAAGTCTCCGAAAATGAATGCATTGCATCCTAGTTTCCTGTTGAATTCTGTTGGTATTTGTTTCACATATTTGGGTGCTCCTATGTTGGGTGCACAGATATTTATAATGGTTATATCATCAGTTGGACTGACCCCTTTATCATTTTATAATGTCCTTCTTTGTCTCGTGTTTTTTTCTTTCGACGTCTATTTTATATGATTCAAGTATTGCAACTCCTTTTCCTTCCTATTCTTTGCATAAAACATCTTTTTCCATCCCTTCACTTTTAGTTTTTGTGTGTCTGTGGGTTTGAAGTGAGTCTCTTGTATGCAGCACATAGATGGGTCTTGTTTTTTTAATCCATTCTGTAACTCTATGTCTTTTGATTAGTGCATTCAGTCCATTTACATTTAGGGTGATTATTGATATATATGTACTTATTGCCATTGCAGGCTTTGGATTCATGGTTAGCAAAGATTCAAGGACAGCTTATTTACTACCTAAGAGTCTAACTTAACTCATTTGTTGTGCTATTACAAACACAATATAACGTTTTTTTTCTCCCTTCTTTTTCTCCCTCCTCCACTCTTTATATATTAGGTGTCATATTCTGTAATCTTTGTGTATCCCTTCACTGACTTTTTGGATAACTGATTTAATTTTGCATTTGGTTAGTAATTAATTGGCCTACTTCCTTTACTGTGGCTTTGTTTTCTCTGGTGACAGCTATTTAACCTTAGGAGTACTTCCATCTATAGCAGTCCCTCCAAAATACACTCTAGAGACAGTTTGTGGGAAGTTAATTCTGTCAACTTTTACTTATCTGGAAATTGTTTAATCCCTGCTTCAAATTTAAATGATAATCTTGCCAGGTAGAGTATTCTTGGTTCAAGGCCCTTCTGTTTCATTGCGTTAAATATATCATGCCACTCCCTTCTGGCCTGTAAGGTTTCTGCTGAGAAGTCTGATGATAGCCTGATGGGTGTTTCTTTGTATGTAATCTTTTTTCTCTCTCTGGCTGCTTTTAATACTCTGTCCTTGCCCTTGATCTTTTGCCATTTAATTATTATATGTCTTGGTGTTGTCTTCCTTGGGTCCCTTGTGTTGGGAGATCTGTGCACTTCCATGGCTTGAGAGACTATTTTCTTCCTCAGATTGGGGGAGTTTTCAGCAATTATTTCCTCAAAGACACTTTCTAACCCCTTTTCTTTCTCTTCTTATTCTGGTTCCCCTGTAATGTGAATATTGTTTAGTTTGGTTGCAGAGCTGTCTTATTATTCTTTCATTCCTAGAGATCCTTTTTTGTCTCTGTGCCTCAGCTTCTTTGTACTCCTATTCATTAATTTCTGTCCCATTGAACCTCTCATCTACCTCTACTAATAGGCTTTTAAATCCCTCCATTGTATGTTTCTTTCAGCTACTGTATTTTTCAAAGTCTCTATCTCTTTCTTGAAGTCCTCCCTGAGGTCTTGACTATTTTTTTGGACCTCTGTGAGCATGTTTATAATTTTTATTTTTAAATCTTTATCAAGAAGATGGGTGATATCAGTTTCAGTGTGCTCTCTTTCTTGTGTTCGAGTGATTTTGGATTGAACAACATTGTCTTGATGTTTCATTCCTACTTAAATAATATGGAATGATAGTTTTGTGTAGGCGGTGCCCTCTAGTGCCCAGAAGCTGTGCTCTCTGGAGCTGCCCAGCCCCTGAAGTGATGGCCAGTGCCACAGGCAAATGGCACTGGTGCCTGCCGGGGGAAGAGAGGTCTTTCCTACAACCCAGCCACAGTGCCTGCCTCCAATGCCAGGACCAGTGGGCTGAGTATGCAGGGAGCAGCCTCTGTGTTGTTCTCTTGTAGCTGTCATAGGCGGGGCTATTCTCTGGCTGGCCTGGCGGGATAGCAGGGGCAGTAGGTTTGTGATCAGGTGCAGGAAGGAATGGCAGGCTATGTATTGCCGTGGGGTGGAGGCCTCAGGGCTGAATTCCCAGCCCATGGAATGGAGCACCTACATCTCCTGAAAATACACAACCTGCTGGGCTGAGTGTGCCGATCAATTTTGTCCACCTGTCAATTCTCCTGAGCAGCATGCTCTGTGTAATCCTTGCCCTTTTAGCAGCTCTTTCACTGTTGGGAAGTCTTTCAAAGTGACCACCTTTTTTATGTCCCGGAGCGGCCAGTTGTCAATACCTGTTCTCCACAGGCGGCTGGAATCTCAGTCTCTCTGAGTATTCCACCTGTCACTGCTTTCCAACCCCTGTAATCTCCAGAGCACCATGTAATGTGGGTTTGTGCTCCCGGAGTAGATCTCCAGAGCTGGGTGTTTAGTATTCCTGGGCCCTCTCCTCTCCATTTCTCTTCCTCCTGCTGATTCACTGGGGTTGGGACGAGGGCTTGGGTCTCATTCATAGCTTTGTTACTTTACCCTTTTCCATGAGGTCTTCTCTCTTCCCCAAATGTAAGCCGTCTTTTGTAGTTTCTTTCTGGTTGCTCTTTCAGAATTAGTTGTATTTGCTGTGTTTTCGTGTTATATGTGATTTTGAGAGGAGATTTCTATCTCACTTCTCACACCATCTTTTTTCCTAAATCGCGTTGTTAATTTTCTTACTGAATTTTAAGAGTTCTTTATATATTCTAGATACAAATCTTTCTTTAGATATGCAAATATGATCTTCCAGTATGATGTGTCTTTTCATTTTCTTACTGTCTTTCACAGAGCAAAAGTTTTAAGTTTTTAATAAATTCTAACAAATTTTTTCTTTAGTGGATCTTACTTTTGATTTTGTACCTAAAAACTGATTAACTCTCCCAAATCACACCAATTTTCTTTATGTTTTTTCCTAGAAGTTTTATAGTTTTGTGCTATACATTCTTTTCATGATTCACTTTGAGATTATTTCTGTGTAAGGTGTAAGAACTATGTCAAAGTTTTGTGTTTTTTTCTACTTTTTGCATATGGGCATCCAATTGTTCTGCACCATTTGTTGAAAGGCTGTCCTTTCCCCATTGAATTTTCTTTGCTGCTTTGTTAAAGAGCAGGTGATTATATTTGTGTGGGTCTATTGTTGGACTGTCTTCTCTGTCCCACTGATATATGTTATCTTTTCATTCATCAATATCATGCTGTTTTGATTGCTGTGGTATTAATGTCTTCAATTCAGGAGTGTGGGCTCTTCAAACATTATCTTTTTAACCCCATTCGTTTGTTTGGAACATGTATGTTTCTTGAATTAATTATACTTGTCCTTTAAGATTTAGTTCAAAATAAGCTCTTGAGATTTATCCATCAATTGAATTCTTATTGCAACCTGTACTTACTTTATTGCATTTATTGCTATATGAATATAAGCTCCTATATTTTTTATGCCCAGAATCTATCAGTCTTATCAAATTAGGTAATCAAGAAATACCTGCTGTACTTAGTGGAACAAGCTGATAGATGATTGTCTATAAGACAGTATCACCCATATATTGTAAATGACTCATCTGATAAGGCGTTAACATCTAAAATATATAAATAACTCATATGCCTCAACAGCCAGAAAACAAATAACCCGATTAAAAAATGGGCAGAGGATCTGAACAGACATCTCTATCAAGAAGAAATACAATGGCCAACAGAAACATGAAAAGATGCTCTACATCGCTAATCATCAGGGAAATATAAATCAAAACAAAAATGCGATATCACCTCACACCAGTTAGAGGTGTGTTCAAAAGACAAGAAACAACTGTTCAAAAGACAAGAAACAACAAATGTTGGCAAGTACGTGGAGATATGGGAACCCTCCTACACTGTTGTTGGGAAAGTATGGAGAAGCCATGGAAAGTGGTATGGAGATCCCTTAAAAAACTAAAAATTGAAATACCATTTGATCCAGTTATTCCACTTATAGGAATTTACCCAAAGAAAACAAAATCCCTGATTCAAAAAGATATATGCACCCCTATGTTTATCACCTCACTATGTGCAATAGCGAAGATACGGAAGCAACCTAAGTGTCCATCAACAGGTGACTGGATAAAGAAGATGTAGTACCTATATACAATGGAATGCTATTCATACATAAAAAGAAAAGAAACCCTGCCAGTTGCAACAACATAGCTGGACCTATAGGGTATTATGCTCAGTGAAATAAATCAGATGGAGACAAATACCATATCATTTCACTTATTTTTGTAATACAAAAACAAAGCAAAACAGGGGGAACCAAAAAAGCAGTAGACTAATAGACACTGAGAAGTGACCAGTGGTCACCAAGGGGGAGTGAGAGGGAGATAAAGAGGCCCAATAATTTACAATCACAATATAAGTTGGTCAAGGACAGTAGTACAGCAGGGAGAATATAGTGAGTGGTTCTGTAACATCTTTCTACATTGATAGATAGATAGCAACATCACTAGAGGGAGTGAGGATTTAATAATATGGGTAATTGTTGAACCATTGTGTTGTACATTTGAAACCAACAAAAGATTGTATATCAACACTACTTCAATTAAAACAAAACATTCTCCAAAAAGACATCCTACAGTATGGGAGAATATGTTCATAAATGACATATCTGATAAGGGGTCAACATCCAAATTATATTAAGAGCTCACGCACCTCAACAAACAAAAAGCAAATAAGCCAATTAAAAAACGGGCAGAGGAACTGAACAGACACTTCTCCAAAGAAGAAATTCAGATGGTCAACAGGCACATGAAAAGATGCTCCACCTCACTAATCATCAGAGAAATGCAAATTAAAACCACAATGAGATATCACCTCACACCAGTTAGGATGGCCAACATCCAAAAGACAACAACAAATGTTGGTGAGGATGTGGAGAAAGGGGAACCCTCCTACACTGCTGATGGGAATGTAAATTAGTACAACCATTGTGGAAAGCAATATGGAGGTTCCTCAAAAAACTCAAAATAGAAATACCACTTGACCGAGGAATTCCACTCCTAGGAATTTACCCTAAGAATGCAGGAGCCCAGTTTGAAAAAGACATATGCACCCCTATGTTTATCACAGCACTATTTGCAATAGCCAAGAAATGGAAGCAACCTAAGTGTCCATCAGTAGATGAATGGATAAAGAAGATGTGGTACATATACACAATGGAATATTATTCAGCCATAAGAAGAAAACAAATCCTACCAATTGCAACAACATGGATGGAGCTAGAGGGTATTATGTTCAGTGAAATAAGCCAGACGGAGAAAGACAAGTATCAAATGATTTCACTCATCTGTGGAGTATAAGAACAAAGAAAAAACTGAAGGAACAAAACAGCAGCAGACTCACAGAACCCAAGAATCGACTAACAGTTACCAAAGGGAAAGGGAGTGGGGAAGATGGGTGGGAAGGGAGGGATAAGGGGGAAAAAGGGACATTACAATTAGCACACAGAATGTACCGGGGTGGGGGTGGGGGCATACGGGGAAGGCAGTATAACACAGAGAAGACAAGTACTGATCTATAACATCCTACTACGCTGATGGACAGTGACTGCAATGGGGTATGCGGTGGGGACTTGATAATAGGGGGAGTCTAGTAATCATAATGTTGCTCATGTAATTGTATATTAATAATAGCAAAAAAAAAGTTCTCACCCAGTAGTTGGCTATACTGTACTCAAATCTCTTAAGGAGTTTTTACACCCCAGTGTCTCCATTCACTTATTTTTTTATGTTTGAGCACTTGAAATATGCCAACTAGGTGAGATACTACTGATGAAATGGCGTATCCTTTTAAATGACTAAAAGTGTCCTGATAAGCCAGTCCCATCAGCCCAATTTTGTATTTAACACATTGTATTAAAATGATCATTCTTCAGTTCTTGGCTGTGAGCTAATTGAGGGTAGTAACTATTTTGGGGAGGTGATTTTACTTATGCATTAATATGGCTGATGCATAATAACGCCTGGTCTATGTATATAATAAATATTTGGTAGATAAACTATAAAGGAATTTTGTTTCAGTTAAATGTGACTAAGAGAAAAATATTAGCTTTAAATGTAATGCCAAGTACCAAAAGCCCAATCATATCATTAAAGCCAAAAAAAAACCCAAAAACAAAACCAGAGGCTATCTTAGATTCACAAAAATAAAATGCAATCACCAGGACTTGCAAGATGGTAGCGTGAGAGGTGAGAAAGAATGCTCCTCCCAAAACCACAAATTGTACAAAAATATAGTTAATCAATACAACTAACCTTAAAACAGCAAAAAGAAAGAAGGCTGAGCCAGACTGCAAACAGACCTCACGAACAGAGCAGACCTCACAAAACAGGGTAACGTGGGAAAGTCTTAATCTGGTGGGACCCAAGCCCTTCCCCTATCCCAGCTCACCTGTCGGAGGAAGAGAAATGGAGCGGGGGAGGGGGTGAAAGACTGGGACTGCTGAACACCTAGCCCTGGAGATCTGCTTTGTGAGCAGAATCCTATAGTGTGTGGTGCTCTGGATGTTGGGGAGCTTGGACAGGCGGAGTGCTTGAGAAACTGACATTCTGGCCATTTGTGGAGGAAGAGATCCACACCTGGCCGCTCTGTGTCAAAGGAAAGGCAGGCAGTCTGACAGGCTTCCTAGCAGCCAGAGGGCTTTTGAAGGGGTGGGGTTTGCACGGAGCTTGCTGTGCGGGAGAAGGGAGAGCTGGACAAGGTTACCTGGGCACGCTCTGCCCAGCTGGTTGGAAACTTTTGGGAGCTTCAGGTACTCCATCCCCCTGGCTGCCTACTCAGCCCTGAGGCCCCCCACTGTGACACACAGCCTACCAAACCTTCCTACTGGCCTGCAGGCACCTGCTCACGAACCGGCAGTCACTGCACAGGTGTCAGGCCAGCCAGAGAGAGGCCCCGCCTCCAACAGCTAGAGACGCTAAGCACAGAGGTTTACACATGTGTGCTTGGCCCACTGGCTCTTTCACTGGAGACGGACACCACAGACGGGAATCAGGAAACTGATCTTTCCTCCCCCCAGGCACCAGCTCCGCTCCCCTAGGACCCCCCAACCTCACTCTAGGGGCTGAGCAGCTCCAGAGACTGGAGTTTCTGTGAACTACTGGGCACCACACAGAAATATGAAATGACAAAAGAACATGGTTCAGACCAAAATCTCACAAATCCCAAAAAGTGGGCCAAAAGAAACCGAACTCACCAATATTCCTGAAAGAGAGTTCAAAATAAAAATTATAAACATGCTTATGGAGGCACAGAAAAATATTCAAGAACTCAGGGACAAATTTAAGATGGAGATTCAATCATTAAGAAATTCCATATCTGAAATGCAACATACAATGGACAGATTTAAAAGCAGGTTAGATGTAGCAGAAGAGATAGTAAGTGGAATAGAAATTAGAGAAGAAGAATACAAAGAAGCTGAGGCACAGAAAGAAAAAAGGATCTCTAGGAATGAAAGAATATTGAGAGAACTGTGTGACCAATACAAACACAACAATATTCGCATTATAGGCATACCAGAAGAAGAAGAGAGAGAAAAAGGGACAGAGAGTATCATTGAGGAGGTAATTGCTGAAAACTTCTCCAATCTGGGGAAGGAGATAGTCTCTCAAGCCATGGAGGTGCACAGATTTCCCAACACAAGGGACCCAAGGAAGACAACACCAAGACATATAATAATTAAAATGGCAAAGATCAAGGATAAAGACAGACTTTTAAAAGCAGCTAGAGAGAGAAAAAACATCACATACAAAGGGAAATCCATCAGGCTATCACCAGACTTCTCAACAGAAACCTTACAGGCCAGAAGGGAGTGGCATGATATACTTAATGCAATGAAGCAGAAGGGCCTTGAACCAAGAATACTCTACTCGGCAAGGTTATCATTTAAATTTGAAGGAGGGATTAAACAATTTACATATAAGCAAAAGCTGAGAAAATTTACCTCCCACAAACCACCTCTACAGTGCATTTTGGAGGGACTCCTATAGATGGAAGTATTGCTAAGGCTAAAAAGATGTCACCCAAGGGAAGACAAAGAGTACAGAATATGATTCATAACATACAAAGAATGGAGGAGGAAGAAGAAGGAGGTAAAAAAAGTACCTTTGGGTTGTGTTTGTAATAGTATATGAAGTAAGTTAAATTAGACTGTTAGATAGTAAGGGAATTGCCCTTGAACCTTTGGTAACCACGAATCTAAAGCCTGCAATGGCAATAAGTATGTACCTATTGATAATCACCCTAAATGTAAATGGTCTGAATGCACCAATCAAAAAACATAGAGTAACTGAATAGATTAAAAAAAAGACCCATCTATATGCTGTCTAAAGGAGACTCACTTCAAACCCAAAGACATACACAGACTGAAAGTGAAGGGATGGAAAAAGATATTTCATGCAACTAATAGGGAGAAAAAAGCAGGAGCTGCAGTACTTGGATCAGACAAAACAGACTTCAAAACAAAGAAAGTTCAAGAGACAAAGAAGGACATTACATAATGATAAAAGGGTCAGTCCAACAAGAGGATATAACTATTATAAATATCTATGCACCAACACAGGCTCACCTACTATGTGAAACAAATACTAACAGAATTAAAGGGGGAAATAGAATGCAATGCATTCATTTTAGGAGGCTTTAACACACCACTCACTCCAAAGGACAGATCAACGAGACAGAAAATAAGTAAAGAGACAGAGGCACTGAAAAACACATTAGAACAGATGGACCTAACGGACATCTACAGAACACTGCATCCAAAAGCAACAGGATACACATTCTTCTCAAATGCACATGGAACATTTTCAAGAATTGATCATATATTGGGCCACAAAAAGAACCTCAGTAAATTAAAAAAGATTGAAATTGTACCAACCAGCCTCTCAGATTACAAAGGTATGAAGGTAGAAATAAATTACACAAAGAAAACGAAAAAGCCCACAAACACATGGAGGCTTAATCACGTGCTCCTAAATAATCAATGGATCAATGGCCAAATAAAAATACAGATCAAGTAATATATGGAGACCAATGACAACAATAATTCAACATGACAAAATCTGTGGGATGCAGCGAAGGCTGTGTTAAGAGGGAAATATATTGAAATACAGGCCTACCTGAGGAAAGAAGAACAATCCCAAATGAACAGTCTAAACTCACAATTAATGAAACCAGAAAAGGAAGAACAGATGAGGCCCAAAGTCAGTAGAAGGAAGGACATAATAAAGATTAAAGCATAAATAAATAAAATTGGTAGACTTCCGGGAATATGGCGACGTGAACGGACCGGTAGAAAAATTCCTCCCAACATTATATTTATTCACGAAAATACAGCAAATACAACTATCCCTAAAAGAGAGACCAGAATACACAGGAAAGTGTGCAGCATACAGGTACACCTGAGAGAACTTGGCAGCCGGTGAGGCAGACGGGATACGGAGCCGCGACCCGGCGGGACCGAGCGCTCCTCCCCCCCAGAGCTCCGGCAGTCAGACACTCCGGAGAGAGGACTCGGCACTCGGCAAGGCGGGACGGAGCCGCGACCCAGCAAGACCAGAGCGCTCCTCCACCCCAGCACTCCGGCGGGAGTCCCGGCAAGGCGGGTAAGGTAGGAGCCGCGACCCGGTGGGACCGAGCGCTCCTCTCCCCTAGCGCTCCAACGGGAGGAGAGGATTCAGAGCCGGGAGGGAGTGGAAGTCTGCGCCGGGAGCGCCGAAACACAGCTGGCGGTGTAGCGGAGATTGGAGAGACAGAGGGCACAGGGTCCCAAGCCGGGAACGTGCAAGTTGCCCGCGGCAGGCTCCGGGAAGGAAAAAGAAAGGAAAAAAAAGGGAAGAAAAGCACGCGCTCTTTCTCAGCGGTCTTAAAGAGACAGGAGCTCAGTAGAGGGGCCGGATAGCCCCCCAAGCTGAGCCCAGTACGCTGGGAGTCCTGGGGAGCTTTGGACCCCTTAGCTGGTGACTGGGAAAGGGGGGCTGCTATTCAGACCTCCACAGAGATCAACAGCTTCCCATTCGTTCCCAACCCAGCCAGAGCTACAAAGAGCCTTGCGGAGTGGCATGGCCATGGCTCTGGAATAGTGGAGCAACAGCGCCACCTACAGCATTCACACAGAACTCACTCTCAGTGGTTTTTTTTCTTTCTTTCTTTTTAGTTAGTGTTTTTTCTCCCCTTTCTTTTCCTTTTTTTCTTTCCCTCTCTTTCAACAGCCTCCCATTCATTCTCACCCCGGCCATAGCTTTAAAGGGCTGTGTGGAGCGACGTGGCCACGGCTCTGGAATAGTGGAGCAATAGCGCAACCTACAGCATTCACACAGAAACCACCCCCGGTGGGTGTTTTGGTGGGTTTTTGTTGTTGTTTTTTTTTTGTTTTGTTTTTTCTTTTACGTGTTGCTGCTTTTTCTTTTTCTTTCTTTTCTTTTCCTTTTTCTCTCTCTCTTTTTACTTTTTTTATTAGTAGAAGTATTTTTTTTTCTTCTCTTTTTTTTTTCTTTTCTCTCCTCTCTTCTCTTTCCTTTTTAAAGTCATAAAGAGCCCAGCGGACATACGTGACAACTACCAACAACTAATTCTATAGTCATGAGAAGACAGAAGAATATGATACAGACAAAGCTTCAGACAAACACCACCCCAGAGAAAGAATCTGAAGGAATCGACATGCATAGTTTTCCAGAAAAAGAATTCAGAATAAAAGTCATAGCCATGCTGACGGATCTACAGAAAAATGTGCAAGAGCTGAGGGAGGAAGTGAGGGAAGTGAGGAAAGACAATGCAGAAATGAGACAAGCCATTGACGGGCTCAACAGCAGATTGAATCAGGTTCAAGACACAATCAAGGAATTGCAAGACAGGGAACAGGAATACAAAGAAGCTGAGGCAGAGAGAGATAAAAGGATCTCTGAGAATGAAAGAATATTAAGAGAACTATGTGAGCAATCCAAACGGAACAATATTCGCATAATAGGTGTACCAGAGGAAGAAGAGAGAGAAAAAGGGATAGAAAGTGTCTTTGAAGAAATAATTGCTGAAAACTTCCCCACGCTGGGGAAGGAAATAGTCTTACAGTCCACGGAAGCCCACAGATCTCCCAACACAAGGGACCCAAGGAAGACAACACCAAGACACATAATAATCAAGATGGCAAAGATCAAAGATAAAGACAGAGTATTAAAGGCAACTAGAGAGAGAAAAAAGATCACCTACAAAGGAAAACCCATCAGACTGTCATCAGACTTCTCAACAGAAACCTTACAGGCCAGAAGAGAATGGCATGATATATTTAACGTAATGAAACAGAAGGGCCTTGAACCAAGAATATTGTATCCACCACGATTATCTTTTAAATATGACGGAGGGATTAAACAATTTCAAGACAAAAGAAAGTTGAGAGAGTTTGCCTCCCACAAACCACCACTACAGGATATCTTAAACAGACTGCTCTAGAGGGAAATACCCCTAAGGCTAAAAAGATGTCACCAGAGAAAATAAAAGCATAGCAAAGAAAGCACACCATCCAAATACCAACTAAAGGCAAAGAATAAAACACCTAATATATAAGAAAATAAAAGCATAGCAAAGAAAGCAGACCATCCAAATACCAACTAAAGGCAAAGAATAAAACACCTAATATATAAAGAAAGGAGGAAGAATAGGAAGGGAGAGATAAAGAAACATCAGATGGCATTCACAATAACTTAACAAGAAAGTTAATTTAGATTCTCAGATAGTAAAGAAGCAACCCTTGAACCTTTGGTAAACACGAATCTAAAGCCAGCAATGGCAATAAGTACATATCTATCAATAATCACCCTAAATGTAAATGGACTGAATGCACCAATCAAAAGACACAGAGTAACAGAGTGGATAAAAAAGCAAGACCCATCTATATGCTGCTTACAAGAGACTCACCTCAAACCCAAAGATATACACAGACTAAAAGTGAAGGGATGGAAAAAAATACTTCAAGCAAACAACAAAGAGAAAAAAGCAGGTGTTGCAGTACTTGTATCAGATAAAATAGACTTTAAAACAAAGAAAGTAGCAAGAGATAAAGACAGACATTACATAATGATAAAGGGGTCAGTCCAACAAGAAGATATAACCATTATAAATATATATGCACCCAACACAGGAGCATCAGCATATGTGAAACAAATACTAACAGAAGTGAAGGAGGAAATAGACAGCAATGCAATTATTCTAGGAGACTTTAACACGCCACTCACTCCAAAGGATAGATCAACCAGGCAGAGGATAAGTAAAGACACAGAGGCACTGAACAACACACTAGAACAGATGGACCTAACAGACATCTACAGAACTCTGAACCCAAAAGCAGCAGGATACACAGTCTTCTCAAGTGCACATGGAACATTTTCCAGAATAGACCACATACTAGGCCACAAAAAGAACCTCAGTAAATTAAAAAATATTGAAATCCTACCAACCAACTTCTCAGATCACAAAGGTATAAAACTAGAAATAAATTTTAGAAAAGAAATCAAAAAGGTTCACAAATACATGGAGACTTAACAACATTCTCCTAATGAATCAATGGGTTAACGACCAAATCAAAACAGAAATCAAAAAATATATGGAGACTAATGACAACAACAACACAAAGCCACAACTTCCGTGGGACGCAGCGAAAGCAGTCTTAAGAGGAAAGTACATTGCAATCCAGGCCCATTTAAAGAAGGAAGAACATTCCCAAATGAACAGTCTAAGGACACAATTACTGAAATTGGAAAAAGAAGATCAAATGAGGCCCAAAGTTACCAGAAGGAGAGACATAATAAAGATCAGAGAAGTAATAAATAAAATGGAGAAGAATAAAACAATAGAAAAAAATCAATGAAACCAAAAGCTGGTTCTTTGAAAAAAATAAACAAAATAGATAAACCCCTAGCCGGGGGACTGTACAGCTCAGAGAAGACAAGTAGTGATTCTCATCTCACTACACTGATGGACAGTGACTGTAATAGGGTTGGTGGGGGGGGGACCTGATGAAGGGGGTAGTTTAATCATCACAATATTGCTCATGTAATTGTAGGTTAATGATACTAAAATAAAATAAATTGTACAAAAAAAAAAAGAAAGAAAGAAAATTGAGAAGAATAAAAGAATAGAAAGAATCAATGAAAGCAGGAACTGGTTCTTTGAGAAAATAAACAAAATAGAAAGACCCCTAGCCGGACCTGTCAAGTAAAAAAGAGTCTACACACATAAACAGAATCAGAAATGAGAAAGGAAAAATCACTACAGACACCACAGAAATATAAAGAATTATGAGAGAACACTATGAAAAACTATATGGTAACAAACTGGATAACCTAGAAGAAATGGACAACTTTCTAGAAAAATACAACCTTCCAAGGCTGACCCAGGAAGAAACAGAAAATCTGAATAGACCAATTATCAGCAAAGAAATTGAATTGGAAATAAAAAATGTACCTAAGAACAAAACTCCTGTACCAGATGGTTTCACTGCTGAATTTTATGAAACATTTAGTCAAGACCTAATATCCATCCTCCTTAAAGTTTTCCAGAAAGTAGAAGAGGAAGGAATACTCCCAAACTCATTCTATGAGGCCAACACCACTCTAATACCAAAACCAGGCAAAGACACCACAAGAAAAGAAAATTACAAACCAATATCCCTGATAAACATAGATGCAAAAATACTCAACAAAATATTAGCAAACCGAATTCAAAAATACATCAAAAAGATCACCCTTCATGATCAAGTGGGATTCATCCCAGGGATGCAAGGACGGTACAACATTCAAAAATCCATCAACATCATCCACCACATCAACAAAAAGAAGAACAAAAACCACATGATCATCTCCATAGATGCTGAAAAAGCATTCGACAAAATTCAACATCCATTCATGATAAAACTCTCAACAAAATGGGTATAGAGGGCAAGTACCTCAACATAATAAAGGCCATATATGACAAACCCACGGCCAACATTATACTTAACAGCGAGAAGCTGAAAGCTTTTCCTTTAAGATCGGGAACAACACAAGGATGCCCACTCTCCCCACTTTTATTCCACATAGTTCTGGAGGTCCTAGCCACGGCAATCAGACAACACAAAGAAATAAGAGGAATCCAGATTGGCAAGGAAGAAGTCAAACTGTACCTGTTTGCAGATGACATGATATTGTACATAAAAATCCATAAACAATCCACTCCAAAAATACTAGATCTAATATCTGAATTCAGCAAAATTGCGGGATACAAAATTAATACACAGAAATCTGTTGCATTCCTATACCCTAACGATGAATTAGTAGCAAGAGAAATTAGGAAAACAATTCCATTCACAGTTCCATCCAAAGGAATAAAATACCTAGGAATAAACCTAACCAAGGAAGTGAAAGACCTATACCCTGAAAACTACTAAACACTCTTGTGAGAAATTAAAGAGGACACAAATAAATGGGAAATCATCCCATGCTCTTGGCTAGGAAGAATTAATATTGTCAAAAGGCCATCCTGCCTAAAGCAATCTAAAGATTCAGTGCAATCCCTATCAAAATACCTACAGCATTGTTCAGTGAACTAGGGCAAATAGTTCTACAATTCATATGGAACCACAAAAGACCCCGAATAGCCAAAGCAATCCTGAGAAGGAAGAATAAAACAGGGGGAATTATGCTCCCTGACTTCAAGCTCTACTACAACTATACCATACTAATATTAGACGAAATAAATGTTAAGACAAGAGACATAAAGAAATGTTTCATAATACGCGTCAATTAATTGGGAAGACACACAATCATAAATGTCTATACACAATATAACAGAGCTTCAAAATATATAAAACAAAAACTGAATGAACAAAAGGGAGAAATAGACAAATCCATCATCATAGTTTTCATGTATCTCCTTCATATATATTCTACTGTGCAAAATGAGACTTAACAAGATTAGCTTAAACATTTTCAAATAATTTGTAATACACGAAGAATTTGAGATGGGGAGGGTGCTGCAGTGTGGTCCCCAGTGGGCTTGTAAACAGACCTGAAGGAGTTAAAAGCTGATCTCTAACTCCTTGCAGGCTGCCAGTAACAAGGTAAGGATAACCTAGTGGATGGGGCAACATTCTTTGTGTGTCCGTTTTGTTCCTGGAGTTTAGAGAGAGAAATAGTTCAAAGACAAACCAGGGAGGGGAGCTGCAAATTTCCACAAAACCCTTAATTGACACTTGCTTTTAGATTTGCAAAAATAACTGTGCCTGGTGACCATGAAACAATTCAGGAATGTGCATCAGACACTGGATTGTAAAAACTAAAAACTGGACATACACCATCAAATCTGCAAGCTACCAGACAGCTGAAAATATCCCTTCTCCCCCACTTTATATAAACTGTTCACTGTAGCAGGCTAACAAGTTGGGTCTTTAGGAAAATAGTCCTCCCATCTTCCAACTTGCTGTCTTGTTGAATAAAGTTCTTCCTTTGCTGAATACTGTCTCTCCTCATATTGGCTGAATCAGGAGTCAGCAGAACCCAATATTTGAGGTTACAGGCTTACCCCATTTCTTTCCTGAATGAACCCAAGACAATGAACCCAAATTCAATGACTACTCACCTGAGAAAGACTTCTGAAGATATTCTGCCTAATGCTTAACTCTCAATCTTCCTCATCAGGAAGACAATTATTAATGTATGTGCCTGAAAAATCTTGAAGCAAAAGCTGATAGAACTAAACGGAAAATAGAAATAGACATACCTCTTGCAATAATTACTACGACGAGATTTAAAAAAATAAGTAAGGGAAAAAAACATCTGAATGACAATCTGGTAGTCTCCTCTTTTCCAAGGCCCCCAGTGGATGCCTAAAACTGTGGACTGTACCCAGCTCTATACATACTATGCTTTTTTCCTATGTATACATACTTAGGATAAAGCCTAACTTATAAATTAGGCAAAGTGGAGATTAACAACAGTAATAAAATAGAACAATTATAACATACTGTAATAAATTATCTGAATGTGCTCGCTCCCGCTCTCTCAAAATCTCTCATTTTACTCTACTCACCCTTCTCGTGATGACGCTAGATGATAAACGCCTTATGTGATGAGGTGAATGACCTAGGCTGAATTACCTAGTGTTAGGCTACCATTGACATGATGTCAGGAGGATCGTCACTTCTGTTACGGAAAAGAAACACTTTTGTTTTGGAAAGATCATCACTTTTGTTATGGAAAGAAAGCCTGGCCTGGATCGCTGACGGAAGAACCAAGCGGAACTCTGAGGTCTTGGAGGGTTGAGGCTTTATTTCACATCGGTGGGCTCAGAGGGGAGTAATCACCCAAAAGTCTGAGCCCTGAGCACAAACAAGGGGGGCAATTTATATTACTTTGATATGTGGCATTTCGGCCTGCGCAGGGCAAAAAAGGAGCCTGGAGGAGGGGAGGAGGGAGCTGGGAGGGCTTTGCCAACTGGAGGGAAAAAGCGGTTTGCTGACCTTGACGGCTGCGTTGAATATTTTCCTTATCACTTTCACAACCTTGGTTGAAACTGGTAAAGGGAAACCGCAGGTACGGGAGTCTACTATAACCACCACCTTAACAGAACAGACTTTTTACGTAACAGTGTGTTCACAACCACAGGGAGGAGAGAGAAAAATACTAGAAGAGAGGAAGAAGGGAGGAAGGGAGAGAGCAAGAGCCCGAGCAAGCAGAACGACTTTTCTCTGTCAGGGTCTTGCTCCAGGTTCCGCTAGGGATTAGGGGATATTTTCATTGAGTACTTGATGAATTCCCACATCCTCCTTGGGTATATATACCGAGCACCTGCTGTATGCCTAGCAAGTATACTAGGCTTCTGCTGGTTCCAAGACTTCTAAGCCCTGTTACAGGTTCCTCAGCGATAGACACAAACCTGACCTCACAGAACACGCCTCGTTCAGTCCCTCGCAGCCTCCGAGTCGTGCTGAGAAGTTCACAGTCAAGCCCACCTGGCCGCCGCGCGCTCTCGGGAAGTAGCGCCCGCGCTTGCGCACTCGGCGCAGCCCGTTGGGGCGGTGACGGGGCTCTTCCTACTTCGGACTGCATTTCCCACAGGCCTCTACGCCTGGGTTCCTTCCGGCTTCCTCGTTGGTGTCCGCTACTGGAGGTGAGTTGGTGGCGTGCATTGAGGAAATGGGCGCGGGGGTGGCCGGGGGCGGCGCGGGGGCGGCGCGGGCCTCTGTGTGAACCCGGTTGCAGAGACTGGAGTTTGTGACTGGGCGTTGGGCGTCCTGTAGTGTCCTCTTTCTTCCCGTTTCAGGGCCGCACATATCCAGAGGCCCAGAATGGCTGCGAGTTAAGATGTATGAACCCCGAGTGAAGGCCCCCAACAAAAAAGACGCAGTTTTCAGAAGAACAATTACAAACCCCAGAACCGTATCTTAACCAGAGCTCCCTCCCAAGGAAACTGCCGTGAACTCGGAGACAGACTCCAGTTCGGGCCTTTGTATTCTGGCCTTTCTCTCATACTGGGAAGGGTCATCTTTACCCCAGGATCCTTGTTAGTTCCATCGGGTTGTGTGTGTGGTGTGGTGGGTGGTGGGAGCAAGTGTGGTAGCGGCGGGTGTGTCCTGAGTTAGCCAGGCCGGGCTGAGCTCCAAAACAGGGATCAGGATCTCAAGATTACCGATTCCTTCCCCAATCCTGCTCATCTTTGGGAAGGAGAGAAAGGAGGAAATTAACTAGTGACTAGATAGATACATAGATGTGTTTGTGTTTTCTCCTTCTTCCATGAAATGTAATTTTAATTTTTCCGGGCACGGGAACATTTGCTTCTCCTGGGAGAGTGAAAATTACCTCAGATTGAAAAGAGAAAGCAGTCCTGCCATTAATCAGGCAGTGAGAGAAGAGACCGAGAAAACCAGCTGCAAAGTTAATAGAAAATGTTATTTCTTTCCAATTCATGCAGCAATTGTATAATGCCATAACGCCTTCTTTGAGAGATTGCAGCTTTTTACCAATGGCCAGGCCCACTTTGCTATTTTCATTCATTACTGGGGACGCCCGATTGCTAGGCTACCTTCCTTTCATGGTAGCACTCAGTCTCCGATTAATCCCTGTCTCACCGGATCTCATCTCAGAAACAGCAACCATTCTAGAATTTTTCCCCGCTTGCCTAGATCCTCAGAATCTTTCAGTTGGAACTCAACCCTTTAGAAAAGAGCTCCCCCGGCCCATCGCATTACAACTATTCCTGTGGAATTTCCTCTCACTCGAGCCAAAAAGTTGATTTTGTTGGACTATACAGGCTTGTTCCAGGTAATCTTTAGCTGGTTAGGTAGGCTTTAACCCTGGAAATATCCTATCCATTGACCTGTTGCTTTACCTTTTCTTTCAGTGAATGATGGGGTTGTTGAGGTTACACCCTCCCTTGGGCCTTCACAGAAACATTTGGCAATCATTTAATTCCTCTTGTGAGCTGCTGCTTTTTAATCATTTAAGTTCTCTGCGAGTAAACCTGAATGGTAGTCAACTGCAGAGCTTTATTTTAGGCTACAATTTATTGAGACACTTATCTGTTTAGTTGGAATCATACACTAGGAGTCTTTGACCTTCACTGTCCTAAGTTCAAAAGCAGGGAAAGAGGAGATTGGTGAAAAGATCTTCCGCTTTTAAGAAGTGGTAATGTGACAGGGTTTTTAACAGGGAGGTGTTTGTTAACAAGGGAAGGGAAAGGAAGACATTAGTAGAAATTGGAGGAGTGGTTTGGCGTTTTTGACAGCACGAGTTGTGTCAGGCCACATATTTATGTGGTTTTATGCAGTGCAATGTAGTGACAGTAGTATGGGTTATGGAGCTAAATTACCAGTGTTCTAATCCTAAATTTGCCACTTACAGCTCGGTGAATTTAGGGTAATTTATTTCATCTCTCTGTGCCACAGTTCCTTCATGTGGAGTAAGAATATGATAAGAGGATAATGATGGAACCTACTCCATAGGATTGCTATCAATAGATGAATTAATATATGTAAAGTCCTCAGATATGCTTGACACGTAATAAACGTTCAGGAATTTAATTGTAACTATTATGTTGTATTCCATATTTTTTTCATCACCCAGATCCACCATATTTTTTTCATCACCCTGATCCAAAAACTGTGAGGATTTTGCCCTGTTTGCCTCATCCATCCACATACGCCCCTTTGTAAGGTGTTAATCAGGAGGAACTGCTTATCCAAGTGAAGCTTTGAAATTTATAGTTAGCCTATAAGAAAGAGCAGAGCTAAGAAGCTCAAATTTGTTATGGAAGAAAACAGACCAAGAAGAACATTTTCTTTAATAATTATGGAAAGAAGAGTACATGGCATTCTTATCATCACTGACACAGCTGACTTTCATTAAATGTTTATTTGCTACTTTAAGTGCTTCCTTATCTGTAGTGTCTTATTTAATCGTCAGAACAACCCTTTGAGGTAGAATCTATCATTATCACTATATTATATAGAGGGAAACTAAGGCTGAAAAGTTAAGTAATGTGTCCAAGATCACACAGTTAATAACTGAGAGCTGAGATATCCTAGAAGTCTGACAGCAAAGCCTATATTAGTACAACAGTGTGCCAAGTCTCATCATTATGTAGACTTAAAAAAAATTACTGCCTTACTCAGCAATCCATTATGATAGAGGGAGGAGATATTACTCTGATGACAGCAGCATTGTCAAGTTATGTCCAGATTATACTGAAGCTATGGGGTCTCTGGAGGTAAATGTATCTCACACTGTAAGATGTATGCCATACAGCTTTCATCTTAATGATTTTTTTATGCCACGTGAGACTAGTAAGACAAGAAGGTCTAGCAGCCGTCGGCGAGTTCATGGGCATCTTAGCCCAAAGCATTGGCTCAGAAGCAAAATGGACCCATTTGTCATGACAGACTTGACACTGCTGTCAATGCTTAAAAAGTCACCCATCAGGGACTTTTTGCCATTCTTTTTTAGATAAAACTCCAACATGCATGTGCATATTAAATCATAGAGTAGAGTGGGCTCATGAATTAGAGGCTGAAGTAAAAAAAAGTCACTCAGGGAAAACAGCAGTTTTTTTTTTAGAGTACGCTGAGCTTTTTTTCCCTCAGTTCAGCAGAAGGCTGGAAGAAAACTTGGCACTGGGAAAGGCTTTACATTATTTGGAGTATTTGTGTCCTTTAGGTTCACTCTATCTTTGATATGGTGGTGAGTGTCACTGGCTATCACTGTAAACATTTTAGCTGGTCCTTATAGGTATACATGGGATTTTTTTCCCGGTCAAAATAGTTTAAATTAACACCTTTTTTTTAAAATAACATTCTGGCTTCACTCATTTCCTCAAAATTAGAGCAACACCATTACTTTAATATTTGCATGGTTTTTAATGGTATAGCTGCTCTATACTCATTTCCCCAATTAGATTATTTTCAGCTGCAATCCATTATAAACCATATCTGTCGACATACCTCCACAAACATCTTCATGTGCATGTACAAATAGTTCCTTTAGCCCCAGAAGTGGAGTTTCTGGTTTACAAGGTCTACCGGGTTACAAGGTTTAACTGCTGCTTCACACAGCTGTAAATCTGAACTGATCTAGTGTCCATTTCCCCATGACCTTACTAATAAGGGACATCATCAGTCTTTTAGATCTCCCAGCCCAATCACTGTGAAAAGAGATTTTGTGGGGTTATTTGGTTGCTTCAACACACATCTCCTTAATTAGTAGTGAGGTTCAGTATCTTGAAAGGTGATTTCTCTTTTGTAGTGAATTGTCGTTGCTCAGGTTTCTCTCAGTGAACTAGAAATCTAGATTTCAGAGGCAAAACCAAAGTTGAAAGATGGCTTTTTAGTTAGAGAAATGTGGACGCAAAGCTCTGCCATTGTGTAATTGTGAATTTGGGTCAGTGATTTGATCCCTGAGCATCAGTTTGCTAACTGCTGAAAGAAGAGAGGGCCTGCGTTGCAGAGCAGTGCTGGGGATCCACGGGTGGTGTATGCACCTGTCGCATAAAAGTTCTCAATGAGTGTTTGCTGTTGCCTAGCTGCGGCCATCATGAATCTCCTTCTCCTCAGCTTGGATACTGAAAGGGGTTGGGGGTGGGGGCACAAAGGATGTCATGGTATGAACAGTTATGTCTGGGAAACAGAGTAGTGAGTTGTTCTGGCTGGAGAGAGGCTAGTGCAGCTTTATAGTGGCAGGAGCTGCCAGCCTTAATCTATGTGCTTTGCAGTCTTGGTGTTTAGGAAGTACAGATGGACTCAAAAGAGGCTCTGTGGGGATGGCATGGCCTCTCTTAGGCCTGGAAAGTTGTCCTGGAGGGAGGAGGAGCTGTTCAGGACAAGTAGGAGGAATCCAATATCAGCACCAGATCCGCTCTGCCAGGTGCCGGAGTCCAGCTCCAGCGAGTCCAGGAGTCCCTGAAGGATGGACGGCGTCGGCGACTGAGTGAATGAGAACATAGACACTAGCAGAAGCTGAGCCTGGCCTGTTTTATTGAAGTTTAGCAAGGTTATATATGTTTTGAGTATGCAGTTTCACAAAGATTAGATCATTTGATTTTTTCAGAAATAATGATTACATAAAGTTCAATTTTTAGAGATTCGATTAGTGGCACCTTAGCAATCATTAATTTTTTGCACTTATGCTTACTTGGCTTCCCTGGTGGTTTCGGAACAAACATGACTTAATTCTCAAAATGTTCCCTTGCGCCTGGTTGGCCTGAGCCCTACTTGCAGTTTCCTTATTATTGATTCGAAAATAGCCACGGTTACTATTCATCTGATTAACAAATATAGCTAAGTCTATTTTTCTAGGTCTAGAGCATTACGTGCAGATTTAAGGAAAAACATCAAAACAGTGTATCATGAAAGCAGTGTAGCAAGACTAAGCTAATTACAGTTGCGGGAACTGAAAACTCTGTACTCTTGGGTAGGTGCCCAGTTTTGTAGAGACGAAAGCGTTGCACCTGGGGGACTGAGGTAAGGGGATTATGACCACTGAATCAGAAGGCGTAGGGACCCAGTCGGACCACCTTTCTCCCCAGGGAGGGCAGGGGCATGAGTTTCTTTAAACCATATACAATAATATCTGTAATAATAATCTTTTTCACTGGGAGAGTTTCTGCAATCATGCCAGGCCCTTTCACACACAATCATTCATGCTGACTTTCCTTTATTGTTCTATTATTCCCCAAGATCCAACAGGTCTGGGAGTCATTTAGAAATTCCTCACAGGCCGAGTTGGGTGGGGAGAGGGAACTGGAACCTACTCAAACCTTATTTATTTTAACTTTGATACTTGTTTCCAATATCTTCTCCACATCCCCCTCCTATTATTCTTTAATAAAATGTTGAAGTAGTAGGTAAAAGTTATAAAGATTACAGTTTCTAATAGAAAGCTGTTTAAATCTTGATGTAAAAATAAAGATGGAAAGTAGAGTTTAATGCAGTAGGAAAGCAAGTGTAGACTGTCAGATCCATGCCTATAAACTGTATTGATCCGAGTGAGACAAGGGCAACGAAACAGCCATGGGCACAGAAGATTTCTCTCAAAACTGGGGGGGGGGGGGGATGAGGTTCTAAGCCTCACCTCTGTTGGCCCCAAATTTTTCACCTGATGGCCTCTCTGCGACTGTGCCTGTCTTAGGTTGTTCCTCCCTTGAGGAATCTTACCCGTCTCTGGCTAACCAGCCATCTTCCGGGGCCATACAGGGAGATGTGCAGTTGGTAAGTGAGAGAGAAGCAGTGTTCTTTGGAAAGGTCAGCTCTTCTTACTTTGCAGATTTATGCCCCGTGGCTTTTATGCCCAGCAGTTGTCTCGAGGTATCCCTACCACCTGGAAGAATTAGGGGGGTCTTGCCTCTGGCATTTCTCCCAGGGTATATTAAATTTGGTTTTCCAATTTAGATGAAAGTGACCAATAACAACATTTCCAAACACCATAATAATGAGAGAAAGCGGGGAAGTTCCTTTCAGAAGTCCGCATTGCGGTTCCTTCTTTCTGGGCACCTGGGCTGTGCCATCAGACGGGCGGATCGGACTGGCTCCCGACAAGACGGAGAACTGGTCAGAAATCTTGCAGAACTATCTGGGCTTCTACACCAAGTCCCTCATTGTGCACCTGGGTTTCTTCAGTGCTTGGTTGGATATCTTCAGAATCCCTATACTCGCCTGTAATTTGTTAGGATTGTGGGATCAGTGTGGGTATAGTGGTAGAGATAGTTTGGAAGCAAGGAAATGAAAAGAAAGCTCATATTAACAAGTCATTTTGGGAGGTCTGAGGCACATATGGTTTCATGGCTGCTTTTTCTTCTTCTAGATTTGGCTTATCTGGACTCTGTAGTTCTCCAACAGAGAAATCTTGAAAAGGACTGACTGGTTCTTGTGTTTTGAAACCATGGCCCATGTAAGTTGATGTTTCTTTCTCCTTTTTGAAATACCGTCGATTTCTAGGACATGTGTACATACTCATTCCTGAAACTTCCTATTTAATGGAATTCCCATCCAGGTGGTTCCTCTCATTGCTTTGAGAGCTGGGACAGGTAATAGCCCAGCGTCCTCCATATGTGCCCTTCCCTGTTTCCACTAATGTGGAGCATCTCCTGTCTACACAATTTTCTGTCAAGAACCTCAAGGGAACAAACAAGAACCTCAAGGAAACAAAAGAAATGCCTTGAGAGTGAGGCAGGCATTCTCTGCAGAATGTCCTCACTGTTAACATGTTCCAGTGGAACAGCTTTTGATTTTAATATTTGAACTTAAGAGAAAGTATATTTCTCTGAGTACAATGATATTTAGTCTAGTTTTACATAGGAAAAATTTATGTCCCCAATACACAATTTGACATTTAAAAGGTTTTTGAACTTTTTATGGCATATAATACATAGAGAGAAAAGTACACAAACTATCAAGTTATGGCTGAATGAATTTTCATAAATTGAGTACCTCCGTGTTATCAGCATTCAGGTCAGGAAAGAGAATTACTAGCACCTCCCACGCCCTCCTTTCAATCCCTATCTTCCCAGTCCAAAAGTAATCACTATCCTGACTTTGAACACCACAAATTAATTTTGCCTATTTTCATGACTTTATATAAGTGAAACTGTGTGGTAGTTCAAGGCAACATTTTTTAATGAAAAACAATGTGCAGGAAGAATTTCATTATACTCCAAATATAATTGCTAGATCGTTAGAACTATGTGCAGAGGTTTTGAAATTCATGAAGTATCCTTAGAGAGGATGTGACTCTGTGGAGCTGCTGGCGATGGGGAAGGCATCCGAGCGTCATACTGAGTGTGAGCTGTTCCTGCCACGGTTATTCTTGTTGGGAACTCATTTTCATAGTGCATTTCACATGTAGCCCTTGTTCTTGTGTGGTGTAAAATGAATCCTTAAAAAGGTTGAAAAAGCATTGAAGAAAATGGTGGAGAAACAAACAAAGCAAGTGAGAACAATAAGTTCTGTAAAAGGGAGAATGAAAATTCTGAAGCCGAAGATACCGTGTGTGCACCGACCCACGTGTCCTGTAATTCTCCGTCGGGGCAAATGTGAAACTAATCGGAGGGTTGGAACTGATGTATGATGCAGTACAATTCTTTGCTTTAAAATGATGGGAAAATAGGCATTTGGTTAGTAATGTAGTGTTAGAATGTCTGGTTTTCAGGAATGGATTATTGATGTTAAGTAGGAAATGCCTGTTTTGACCTTTCCTTGAAGATCTGTGGTTTGGTGAAAGACAGAATGTGGTCCTGTTTGACTGCTTGTAGAGAAAACTCCAAACTTCACAGACCTAGGTTTTCCAAGGACATAAGATGAGATTTATCCCTGGTTGGTCTCAGTCTCTATCTATGTTGAGATCTTCTGGTTATGTAAGGCTTTCAGGATTGGGTGGATTAGGTAGGGGTATAATTGGGGCCTAGTATTGTAAAGTTTAAAATTTCCTGTGCTGCCTTTATATCTGTATCAAGACTCTAGAAGCCTAACCACCTAACCATGAGTTCCCCTGCTCTCGCCAGATATGCATCCCCAACCAGTGGAAAAGATTCCCTGTGTGGTTAGTTCCCTTACAGACAGACCAGCTAAACCCCTCTTGATCCTCAACCTAAAGGGTTTCACCTCCCTGCCAGCCCGTGGAATTATTCAAACAAGCCAATCACATCCTCCTGTAGGAACAAGGGAATGCCTCGCCCCCCCTTTTTTTTTTTTACTGCAAAGCCTGCTTCCCTCAGACCCTGTTTGTTCACTCTTTCCGAGTACAACCTCTGTGTGATCCGGCACGATGTGTGGTGTCCTCCTACCCTGTGCTGTATGTGTCACTAATAAACTGTCAGTCTCATCTGTCCCAGTGCCGGGTATTCAACCATCTATACTATTTAGAACAAGAGAGCCCTCCTTCACCAGTGGGGTGAGTAGGAGGTGATCAGAATAGGACTGTAAATAGAGAAATCAAGGATCATCTCCAGGAAACCCTGAGAGAGGAATACCAGGGATAAAGTCCATTGTGTAGTTTGGCAGGATGTGCTGGTTAAGAGCAGGGTTTCTCAACTTTGGAACTATTAGTATTTTGAGCCAAAGAATCTTTTACTGTGGGGTGCTATCTGCACTGTAGTATGTCTATCGTCATCTATTCCTGGCCTCTTCCAATTAGATGCCTGTAACACACATATACGCACACACACACACACACACACACACACACACACACACACACACACCCCACCTCTGTGGCCCCCAGAATTGGCCAATGTCTTCTGGGGGGTAAAATTACTCTTCTTTGAAAACCCACTGGCCCAGAGTGGCACTTCATGATTCAGTATCCCCTAACTCAGGAATGAGGAAAGATATTCAGTGAGAAACAATGGATTATAAAGAGTAAAAATGTCATCAAGACACATAAGTAATACAGAATGTAGACTATAAGAGTTGAGGAAATTTTTGAGATTGTATTGAATTAAAGCATCTAAATTGAAAAAAAAAAGATTGAGTCTAATATATTCAAAGTATGGACTACCATTTAGCAAATTTTAAAAAGTTTACTAAAGAATTGGTTATAACATTTATATAAACATTGGAACATTATGTATAAACATTACAAATATTGGATGCATTATAAACATTTTTATGAACATAAACATTTATAATAAAACCTGACTATGATGAGCTTGCCTGTTTTTTTAGAGATTTGTAGTATATTTGGGAGAAATTTTTATCAATGTTAAAAGAGGTAGAAGAAGGTAGAGCTTTTGTCTATGTTCAACAGAAGACTAAAAGAGAACAAAGGAAAAAGAAGGTAGAAGTTCTCATATTTTTTAAGAATTTGTGGTGGAGTTACATAGCTTGCAGAAGGCTTAGTATATTGTTTCATTTAGCCGGGACATTTTTTCGGTTAGTTTATTCATTTCCAGATATTTTGGATAAAAATGGAATCTTATGTGCAGCCACAGGGCTACAGTCTGCTTCCGTGATACTGATTTTCTTTCTGTGCCCTGTGCATAGCATATTCAGCCCTACCCTCTTTGCTTGCTGTGTGGCCCCATTCTGCAATGTCATCCTCAACCTCCTGTCTTTCCATTTAAAAAATATTTCATTTATTTTCACAAGTAATACATGAATTTTATTTTTTCAGGGTTCAGTGACCTTCAGAGACGTGGCCATAGACTTCTCACAGGAAGAGTGGGAATTCCTGGACTCAGCTCAGAGGGACTTATATAGGGATGTGATGTGGGAGAATTATAACAACTTCATCTCACTAGGTAAGGCTGTATATCTCAAATTATATTGCCTTTCTTTTCTGTCAGTACAGGACTATGTTTTAAGAAACTAGATAACCTTTTCTGGCTGTTCCCACGGAATGGTTTAGGCTTTGTTTGACTGGAAATAGGCCCCTCGATTTAACACTTCATCACTCCCATCCTGCTATGTCTTTCAGACTTTCTTCAGGCTCTGTAATTCCCTTGCTTCTTAGTGTCCATGGTGCTGGGTTTGAATTCTGGGCTGCTTAAAAGAGAAGCATTGCCCAGAATACTACACTACATGTTGTATTTGAGCTCAGAATTGGTGTAGATGCTTAACACTTGTTTGTAATCCACCTGCAAGGAAAATACCTAGACACAAGAGTCTCTAAAAACCAGTTGGCCTGTGAAATTTATATAGTATGAGATGGATCCACGTTCATTTAAAACTCAAATAAACACATCCTATTTCCTATAACAGACATATTTAGTTCTACTTGCTTTATGGGTGAAAGTTAAATCTAAGAACTTGGCTTTTAATAATTGAATGAATCTGGAGGATATCTTGGAGGATATCTTAGAAAGCCTCTTATTCTCCTTTCAGCAGACTGATGACAATAGAAATTAATAGATAATACACACATATATCATGTGTATATATGTATACATATAACTGTATATATTTGTTCTTAGGTAGTATTCTGAGCTTTGTACATTGTTCCTCAATCCCCACAAAAACTCTATGAGAAATATACTCTTACTATCCTCAGTTGAGATGAGAACATTTAGGCACAAGAGGTTAATAATATGCTGAGGTAACACAACAACAAAGGCAGGATTTAAACCCTGCAGTCTGGATCCACCTTCTGTGTCCTCAGCTACTACACAAGACTGCCTCTTAACAAAGCTTGTATGAGTTGAAATTACATTAGGGCCTGTTCTTAACCATCTGGCATCTATTCCTTGTGATCCCAAGGTTACCCTAATATGAGTGTTCTTCAGTTCCTTTGCATTTCTTTGCTCTGAGGCTTTATGAAGCCCAATTTGATCTAAAGTTCATTATAAATTTAATCCAATCCGAAGCTAATGATTTTTGGTCTTATAATGTCATTTCACATTATCTTTGAAGCAGGACCTTAAATTTCTAAGCCAGATGTGATTACCTTATTGGATGAAAGGAAGGAGCCCTGGATGGGTGTGAGGGAAGGGACAAGAAGACAGCACCCTGGTGAGTGAGGGCTGAGCAGGCATGTGAATAGTCAGGCCTGCTAGGGTAGAGTCACACCCTCGACATACTGGGAATCTCTTCAAAAGCCCATGGCCTGTGGAGGAAAGGCCTGAGACCTGGGAAGCAAATTAAAATCTTCTAAGCTTGGACTAGCAAAGGAGCTTCCTGTTGTCCTCAGTTACTGCTCTGCTTCTCATCTCTCAGGTTTCTCTCCCATTTCACAGGAAAGAACTATTCTTATTAGAAGAAAAAAATGATAATAAATATAAGAGCTGAAATCAACAGAATAGAAAAGAAGTTGAGAAAATGAATAAAGCTAAAGTTGATTTCTTGAAAAGATCAAATAACTTGGTAATACCTAGCTTGACTAATCAAGAAAAAAGAAGGACAACATAAATTACTATTACCAGGAATGAGAGAGGGGTTTTTACTTCACTTCCTAAAGCCATTAAAAGAATAAGAGATTACCATGAGTAATTTCATCCCAGTAAGTTTGACAATTTAAATGAAATGGAAAAATTCCATGAAAAATACAACTTACAGAACTGGCCCAAGATAAAAAAGAAAGTATGAATAACCTTATATGTGTTAAGTAATTGAATTCATTATCAGAAATCTTCCCACAAGAAAATGCCAATCCCACATGGTTTCACTGGTGAATTCTATTAAACATTTCAGGAAATAATAGCAGCAATATTACATAAATTCCTTCAGAAAAGGAAAGAACATCTTCTAACTCATTTTTTAGACTAACATAACTCTTATGCTATGACCTGACAAAGAAACTACCAAAGGGAAAAAAAATTATAGACTCATTTTCCTTCATGAACATAGATGTAAAATCCTTAAAAAAATATTACTAAATCAAATACAGAAATATATAAAAATGATAAGTAGGGTTTATCCCAGGAATGCAAGTGTGGTTTAATGTTCAAAAATTAATCAGTGTAATGCAGAAATGAGAGAAACCGTTATTGTCCCCACAGAAGTAAAAATAGCATATGACAAAATTCAACATCCAGCTATGCTAAAAACTCTCAGGAAACTAGAAATTTCCTTCCTCAACCTGATACAGGATATCTACTAAAAAAATACTATATCATAAACTTTATCATACCTGTTTGAAGAATTTCCCCCTAAGACTGGAAACAAGGCAAGGATGAGCCACTCTCCTGATATGTATTTAACATTGAATTGAAGGTCCCTAGCATTCCAATAAGGCGATTAAAAAAAATAAGAGGCATAAAGACCATAAAGAAAGAAGTAAAACTACTTGGAGACAGCATGATTGTATACATAGAAAATCCTAAGGAATCTGAACAAAAACTACTCTAAAGATCACAATAAGATCACAGGATACAAGATTAATATACAAAAAACAATTGTGTTTTTTATGTACTAAGAGTGAAAAAATTGGAAAATTAAAGTTAAAATAAATTAAGTTGATTAGGAAAATAAGTACAATAATGTCAAAAAAACAAAAATACTAAGGAATAAATTCCACAAAACATGCAAGACCTCTACACTAAGTACCCTGGAACATTGCTAAGAGAAATGAAAGAAGACCTGAGTAAATGGAGAGATACCATTTGGGGGATGGGAATCCTTACTATTGTAAAAATGTCAATTTTATAGATTGAACACAATTCCAATCATAATCCTAGGAATGTTTTTTTTTTGTAAAAATTAAGCCAATTCTAAAACTTATATGGAAAAGCAGTGGACTTGCACGTCTAAAACAGTCTCGAAAAAGGAACAGATTGATTATAGGACTTAGACTATATGACTTCAGGATACTTCAAGATTTATTATAAAAGTACAATAATCAAAACATTGTGGTATTGGATAAGGATCAACAAACGGAAGAAAACAGAGACCTTCTATACTTGTATGTAGACCTTCTGTACTTGTAAAGGGTCACTAATACGCTGGCAAAGGTACCAAAGCATTTCAGTGGGGAAATGAGACTTCTCAACAAATGGTGCTGGAATAACTGGAAAAAAATCTCAACCCCTGTGTTATACCAAAATTAATTTGAGATGGATTTTAGACCTAAATATAAAAACTAAACATAAGAAATATAAAAAGCCTAATATAACAAATATATTCTAAATATAAAAAAATTAGAAAAGTAAATATGAGTTTTGTTTAAAAAATATAAAAGCTCAATGTAAAGCTTTTAGAGGAAAACGGGAATGAATTGGTAGTAAGCAAACATTTCTTGGGTGAAAGCAGTAACTGTAAAAATAAAAAGATAAGTCAGACTTTATTCAAATTAAAAACTTTGTCTCATCAAAATATACCAATAAAAAATGAATAGGTAAGTCACAGACTGGGAGAAAATAGTAGTAAAACATATCTGACAAAGAACCAGTATCTGGTATATACACTAAACTCAACACTATAAAGATAACCCAATTGAAAGTGGTAAAAGTTACATCCAAACCATGGAATAATATTCCAACAACAAAAATGAATAAACTATTGATACACACAACTTGGATGAACCTCAAGGAAATTATGCTAAGAAAAACCAATCACAAAAGGTTGCATAACACATGATTCTAATTATGTATAATATTTATAAAATGACAAAATAATAGAGATGGAAAATGGACTTGTGGTTGCCAGGGCTTAGGGATGTGGGGAGGGGAGGAGATGGTTAGGCATATAAATGAGTAACATGGGGGCCATATGGTTATAGTGTAGTTCAGTATCTTGATTGTGGTGGTGGTTATGCAGGGCTAAACATGATAAAATTGTTTAAAACTGTATACATATACACATACAAGGGCATGAATAATTGATGGAATCCTAAATAAGGTCTGGATTGTACATCAATTTCTCAGTTTGAGTATTATACTGTAGTTGCATAAGATGTTAATATTGAGAGAGGCAGGGCGAAGGGTGCATGAGATGTTCCTGTACTTTGCAACCTTCTGTGAATCCACAATTGGTTCAAAATAAACAGTAAACAAAAATGTCCCATTGTGGGTGATGGGTAAAATATTTGAACAAAGAGAGGGGCTCTTTTTCTTCATCAGTGACTAAAATCTATATCTAAATCTCTATTAGCTCCAGCTGCCATAGCAAAATAACACAGACTGAGGGACTTAAAAAATAAAATTTCTTTTCTTTTTTTTTCATTTTATTTTTTATTAAGGTATTATTGACATACACTCTTATGAAGTTTCACATGAAAAAACAATGTGTTACTACATTTACCCATATTATCAAGCCCCCACCCATACCCCAATGCAGTCACTGTCCATCAGTGTAGTAAGATGCCACAGATTAACTGTTTGCCTTCTCTGTGCTACACTGTTTTCCTCGTGATCCCCCACACTGTGTGTGCTAAACATAATACCCCTCAATCCTCTTCTCTCACCCTCCCCACCCGCCCTTCCACACCCCTCCCCTTTGGTAACCACTAGTTCCTTCTTGGAGTCTCTGAGTCTGCTTCTATTTGGTTCCTTCAGTTTTGCTTCATTGTTATACTCCACAAATGAGGGAAATCATTTGGCACTTGTCTTTCTCCACCTGGCTTATTTCACTGAGCATAATACCCTCCAGCTTCATCCATGTTGTTGCAAATGGTAGGATTTGTTTCCTTCTTATGGCTGAATAATATTCCATTGTGTATATGTACCACATCTTCTTTATCCATTCATCTACTGATGGACACTTAGGTTGCTTCCATATCTTGGCTATTGTAAAAAGTGCTGCAGTAAACATAGGGGTGCATATGTCTTTTTGAATCTGAGAACTTGTATTCTTTGGGTAAATTCCAAGGAGTGGGATTCCTGGGTCAAATGGTATTTCTATTTTGAGTTTTTTGAGGAACCTCCATATTGCTTTCCACAATGGTTGAACTAGCTTACATTCCCACCAGCAGTGTAGGAGGATTCCTCTTTCTCCACATCCTCGCCAGCATTTGTTTTTCTTAGTCTTTTGGATGGTGGCCATACTTACTGGTGTGAGGTGATATCTCATTGTGGTTTTAATTTGCGTTTCTCTGATGATTAGTGATGTGGAGCATCTTTTCATGTGTCTGTTGGCCATCTGAATTTCTTTGGAGAACTGTTTCTTCATATCCTCTACCCAGTTTTTAATTGGGTTATTTGCTTTTTGGGTATTGAGGCATGTAAGTTCTTTATATATTGTGGATGTAAACCCCTTGTCAGATATGTCATTTACAAATATATTCTCCCATACCCTAGGATGCCTTTTTGTTCTGTTGATGGTGTCCTTTGCTGTACAGAAACTTTTTAGTTTGATGTAGTCCCATGAGTTCATATTTGCTTTTGTTTCCCTTGCTCGAGAGATGCGTTCAGGAAGAAGTTGCTCATGCTTATATTCAGGAGATTTTTGCCTATGTTGCCTTCTAAGAGTTTTATGGTTTCATGACTTACATTCAGGCCCTTGATCCATTTTGAGTTTGCTTTTGTGTATGAGGTTAAACAATAATCCAGTTTCATTCTCTTGCATGTAGCTGTCCAGTTTTGCCAACACCAGCTATTGAAGAGGCTGTCATTTCCCCATTGTATGTCCATGGCTCCATATATTATATTAATTGACCATATATGGTTGGGTGTATATCAGGGCTCTCTCCTCTGTTCCATTGGTCTGTGGGTCTGTTCTTGTGCCAGTACCAAATTGTCTTGATTACTGTGACTTTGTAGTGGAGCTTGAAGTTGGGGAGCATAATCCCCCCAGCTTTATTCTTCTTTCTCAGGATTGCTTTGGCTATTCAGGGTCTTTTGTGGTTCCATATGAAATTTAGAACAATTTTCTCTAGTTCATTGAAGAATGCTGTTGGTATTTTGATAGGAATTGCATTGAATCTGTAGATTGCTTTAGGCAGGATGGCCATTTTGACAATATTAATTCTTCCTATTCATGATTATGGGATGTGTTTCCATTTATTGGTATCTTCTTTAATTTCTCTCATGAGTGTCTTGTAGTTTTCAGAGTATAGGTCTTTCACTTCCGTGGTTAGGTTTATTCCTAATATTTTATTTTTTTTTGATGCAACTGTGAATGCAATTGTTTTCCTGATTTCTCTCTCTGCTAGTTCATTGTTAGTGTATAGGAATGCCACAGATTTCTGTGTATTAATTTTGTATCCTGCAACTTTGCTGAATTCAGATATTAGATCTAGTAGTTTTGGAGTGGATTCTTTAGGGTTTTTTATGTACATTATCATGTTATCTGCCAACAGGGACAGTTTAACTTCTTCCTTGCCAATCTGGATGCCTTTTATTTCTTCGTGTTGTCTGATTGCTGTTGCTAGGACCTCCAGTGCAATGTTGAATAGAAGTGGGGAGAGTGGGCATCCTTGTCTTGTTCCCGATCTTAAAGGAAAAGCTTTCAGCCCTCGCTGTTAAGTATAAGGTTGGCTGTGGGTTTGTCATATATGGCCTTTATGATATTGAGGTACTTGCCCTGTATACCCATTTTGTTGAGAGTTTTTATAATGAATGGATGTTGAATTTTGTCAAATGCTTTTTCAGCATCTATGGAGATGTTCATGTGGTTTTTGTCCTTCTTTTTATTGATGTGGTAGATGATGTTGATGGATTTTTGAATGTCGTACCATCCTTGCCTCCCTGGAATAAATCCTACTTGATCATGATGGATGATCCTTTTGATGTATTTTTGAGTTTGGTTTGCTAATATTTTGTTGAGTATTTTTGCATCTATGTTCATCAGGGATATTGGTCTGTAATTTTCTTTTTTTGTGGTGTCTTTGCCCGGTTTTGATATTAGAGTGATGCTGGCCTCATAGAATGAGTTTGGAAGTATTTCCTCTTATTGTACTCCTTGGAAAACTTTAAGGAGGATGAGTATTAGGTCTTCACTAAATGTTTGATAAAATTAAGTGGTGAAGCCATCTGGTTCAGGGGTTTGTTCTTAGGTAGGTTTTTCCCAGTTCAATTTCTTTGCTGGTAATTGGTCTGTTGAGATTTTCTGTTTCTTTCTGGGTCAGCTTTGGAAGGTTGTATTTTTCTAGAAAGTTGTCCATTTCTTCTAGGTTATCCAGTTTGTTAGCATATAATTTTTTATAGTATTCTCTAATAGTTCTTTGTATTTCTGTGCTCTCCTTAGTGATTTTTCCTTTCTCATTTCTGATTCTTCTTATGTGAGTAGACTCTCTTTTTTTCGTGATAAGTCTGGCTAGGGGTTTATCTACTTGTTTATTTTCTCGAAGAACCAGCTCTTGCTTTCGTTGATCCTTTCTGTTGTTTTATTCTTCTTGATTTTATTTATTTCTGCTCTAATCTAATAAAATTTATTTTCTTGTAGTTCTGGAGGTTAGAAGTCCAAGATTAACAGGTTTGGGTTCTGAGGAGAGCTCTCATCCTGGCTTGCAGGTGGCCCCCTTCTCACACTGTCACTGCATGGCAGAGAGGTAGAATTCTCTCTCTTCCTCTTAAAAGGCCACCAATCCTATTGGATTGGACTCACCCATATGAATTCATTTAACCTTAATTACCTCCTAAAAGCATTATCTCCAAATACATTCACCGGGGAGGTTAAGGCTCCAACATATAATTTTGGGGGGACACAATTCAGCCCATAGCAATATGTATCTATACAGGATCCAGTTTCGTAGTAGCTTCTATTTTGATTAGTTTGTATGTATCTTTCATTGACTAAAAATACACTCATTCACTTATTCAGCATATACTTGATTTCCCAGTCTGAATCAAGCACTGTGCTAGAAACCAGTGGAATAATTGTGAACAAGAATGGTTAGAAGTCCAAGGTTCCAGCAGTCATGTTGCTTACATTTTAATAGGAATAAGGACATTAAGCAACCAAGTAAATGAATAAATATTAAGTAGTGACAGTATAATTAAGAAAAGTGAGAAGAGCAAGGGAATAGGTGGGTGTAGACATATTTGTTTGAGGTGGTCCAGGCCTTTTGAGGAGGTGATATTTGAGTGGAGACACAAAAAAATTGCTCAGACTATGAATATCTAAATCAAAAACTGTCCTATAGAGAGTACAGCAGATGCAGAGGCCTTGGGTTGGGGAATGGAAGCTTTGTATGTTTGAGGAACAGCAAGTAGGTCAGGATGATTATTCAAAATATAAGTGAAAAGTAGAGTAACAAGGTGAAATAAGAAAGGCAAGGGCTAGATCATGTAAAGCTTTATATATCATAGGGGAAGGCTTGTGACTTTTATTTTAAATGTGATGGAAAGCTGTTGGAGGTTTTTGAGCAGGAGAGTGAAATGAGCTGGTTTGTCTTATAATTATCACTCTATGGAGAATAGATTGAATAGGGGCAAAATGGGTAGTAGGAAGACCAGTTAGGAGGCTGTTTATTTCATCTGTCCCTATGGAATATGATGATGGTATTGATTAAAAGAGTAGTGGTGGGAGGTAGAGAGATGTTAGATTTATGGTAGATTTTCCCAGTGCGTGCTGGGTGTTCCCTTCTGGATATTCTCTTCACCTTGATTGGATTTCAACAACCTGCACAGGGCTGCCCCCATAAGTGGATATCCTTTTTACCTATCTTGGACTCCTCACACTGCCTCTTTCACAAGTGTGGATAAGAAGCATCTTTTTCTTTAGTTGATACATTTTATTCATCTACATTTAAGTAATTTTCTTACATATTTAGGCTTAAATCTGTCTTCCTAATTTTGTCTTTGTTCAGTGTGTTTTCCTTCATTTCTCCTTTCCTGCCTCTTTTGGATTAACCAGGTTAACGACACAGCAAATTTAGTGGTGCATATCTTTTTGAATCAGAGATTTGTTTTCTTCAGGTAAATTCCTAGAAGTGGAATTACTGGGTTGTACAGTATTTCTAACTTTAGTATTTTGAGGAACCTCCATAGTGCTTTCCATAGTGACTACACCAATTTATATTCCCACCAGCAGGGTAGGAGTGTTCCCATTTCTCCACATCCTCGCTGACACTTGTTATTTCTTGTCTTTTGAATAGTGCCCATCCTAACTGGTGTGAGGTGATACCTCACTGTGGTTTTGATTTGCATTTCCCTGATGATTAGTGATGCAGAGCATCTTTTCATGTGCCTGTTGGCCATCTGTATTCCTTTTTTGGAAAAATGTCCATTTGGTCCTCTGCACATTTTTTAATCAGGTTATTTAAAACATACTGAGTTATATCATATGAGTTCTCTATATGATATATTTGGATGTTAACACCTTATCAGATAAATCATTTGTGAGTATATTTTCCCATATTGTAGGTTGCCTTTTTGTTTTGTTGATGATGTCCTTTGCTGTACAGAAGCTTTTTAGTTTAACATAGTCCCACTTGTTTATTTTTGCTTTTATTTCCCTTGTCCAGGGAGACATGTCCAGAAAAAAATTGTTCATGCATATATTCAAGAGGTTTTTGCCTATGTTTTCTAAGAGTTTTATGGTTTTATGTCTTACATTTAAGTCTTTGATCCATTTCAAGTTAATTTTTGTGTTTGGAATTAGTAATCCAGTTTCATTCTCCTGCATGTAACTGTCCAGTTTTCCCAACACCAGTTATTGAAAAGGCTGTCTGTTCCCTTTGTATATTCATGGCTCTTTTGGCATATGTTAATTGACCATATATGCACAGGTTTCTGTCTGGGCTATCTATTCTGTTCCATTGATATGGTTGTTCTTGTGTCAGTACCGTGCTGTTTTGATTACTGTAGCTTTGTAGTATAGCTTGAAATCAGGGAACATGACACCCTGAGCCTTGTTCTTCTTTCTCAGGATTGCTTTGGCTATTTGGGTCTTTTGTGTTTCCATATAAATTTTAGGATTATTTGCTCTAGTTCATTGAAAAATTGGTGTTTTAAAGAACCTTCTTTAGTATTTCTTTTATTGTGCCTGCTGGCAGTGAATTCTCTTAGGTTTTATTCAAAAATATCGTTATTTTGTCATTTTTAAAGGTTATGGACTTTTGTCTTCATTTTTGTTGGGTACAGAATTCTGGGTTGGTAGTTATTTTAGCAGGTGTCTTCTTGTCTTCTGGCTTCTGTCATTTTCATTGAGTAGCAGTTTGTCATGTAACTCCTTTGGAGGTATTGTTTTGGAGGGTTTTTTCACCTAAGACTGCTGTTAGATTTTTTTTGTTTTCACAGATAGACTATGGTATGCCTAGTTTTATATTGTGGTATATGTATTCTGCTTTAAGTTTTAAGGGATTTAAAACAATTTTCAACTTGATGTCTTCTGTCAGTTTTGGAAAATGCCTTGTTTATTGGTCAAATATTGTTTCTTTCCTACTTTTGCCCTTCTCTTTTACTGGGATTTAGGTTACCCATCTGTTACACGTTTTTAAATTGTCCTCTTTATCTCTTATATTCTTTTTTCTGTTTTTTCTTACTCTTTTTTATTCCTCTGCTTCAACCTTGATAGCTTCTATAATCCCATTTCTCTGATCTTGTCTTCTGCTGTCTAATGTGTTAAAACTGGCTCTTAAATTCTTAATTTCAGTTATTGTATTTTTCAGTTACAAGATTTCTGTTTGGATATTTTTAATGAATTTTGTTTATCTGGTTAAATTCATCTTGTATGTTTTCTTCAAATATTAAATCAGTTTTGGAATAGCTTGGGTCTATTTCTGTTGTGTGTTTTAACCCTTGACTTTTAATAATTTTTCTCTTGTTTAATTATACCTGATTATTTATAATTAGATTCTGGACATTATGTTTGGAAAGTTATAGGGGCTCTGAATGATACTGTTTCTGAATAATATGTTATTTTTCTTCAAAGATGACTTAATTTGCCCCTGGTAGGTATATAGAGTATGGGGTGGTCACCTTCATCTGTTCAAGAATAATCTCTTGCTGTTCTTAGTCCTGAGTGTAACCCTTTTGGATTCTCAACTGAAAGTATGGGATGATTACCAGGACCATTCCTCTTTAAGGAAGATCTGGTCCAATTTCTCTCTCCCCAGCACTATATTACACTGCCAAAATCTCTATTCAGATCTTTAGCCTTTTAGAAGTTACTTTTTGTTTAATTCCTTGGTCCCAATAGGTGCTCAATTTAAGAGCCAGCAGACATCTCAGGAGAAATTCCATGCAGAGTATTGGCTTAACTCAGCATGTCAGCTTTCTCTCTGGGACCTTGGTTGTCTGGTCTTGGCCGCTTTGGTTGTTCATTAGTGTCATCAGTTTTTATTTTAATTAACCTTTTTAGTTGTTTTTGGTGCAGTAGTCTAATACCAGCTTCTCCACCACAGTAAGAAACAGAAGTCTTCTTAGCAATCTTTTGTTATAGTATTTTTATATTTTAGAGCAAATAACATGTAAATTATGTTCTGTAGCCCTAATCCTCCCATTTTTAACACAGTGTATTAATATTAGTCATGGAGTTAAAAAAATTCAATGCTCATACCAATCATTATAACTTAGTTTTCTTTCTTTCTAGGTCTCTTACCTTTCTTAATTTATTCTTTATTGAATTCCTCATGAAAGGATTATGGCTCCTCCTGAAATTTTATACTTAAAATTTTATTTAAATACACATGCATACACACACAATATTGTTATCAACAGTATGTTCACTGAAAATTTAGTATCACTCAGTTTTTGGTCATCACTATCATACAATTTAACTATTGAAGCATTTCAGTGTCTTCCTTTCTCATTATACTTCTTTTTGTTTTGTTTGTTTTTTAAATTATTCTTTGTTATTTTTTCATATGGATTTTTGACTCAACATGTCTAGGGAAAATAAATCCATTGGCATTTTTTATTTGGATTGCATTATTTTTGTTTCACCACTGCGTAGTATGTATCTGTTGGCTCTTACAGCAAAATTACATTTCTGAGGGGCATTAAAAGTAGAAATCAAGCATTAGACTGACATTCTGATAAAAGGCCAATTTTCTAGTTCTAGAGGAGGATAAATTATGTTCTTCCTCCTCTTTTTGAGTAGAATTTCTCACAGAGCATCAAATTGAAAATACAAGCCAGCTTATGGCCACCCCACTTATGTTTTTGGGATTCCTCAGGGAGGGACAACTGTATGGTATCTCCTCTGAAAGGTACTTCATGCAAAATGGGCAACACTTCCTTTTGGAAGTCACAGAATGTTGCAGCACGGGTTGAGTCACATCCTGATCTCTCTGACTGTCCTGCTGAGATGTCTTTTAGACCTTCTGTATTATGGGGTCAGCTGGTGTTACTCTGATTAATAGGGGCTGGGCATTCTAATCTCATGAAGACTGATCTGGATTAAGGGGGTCAGCCACCGAAGTTTATAAATGGTAGCTCTATATATTTGTGACTAGAAAATCCCCCCCCAAATATCTCCTCAGTCTTTTAAAACATAAAAACCTTTACACAAATACATTTAAAATGTAGTGTTGATCCTTAATTCAAACAACTGTAGCCTTACTGCATTGCATCAGGCCACTTATATCTCTGACCTACAGGCTTTTTCTAATCTAGGTGATAATCTGGTGACTAAAGAAAGCCATTATAAATTAATTATTGGAACAGAGTATGCATAAAGAGTTTTTATGATTTTTTAACTTATAATTAAATACTTCAGAAAAAGAAAAAAGAAAGAAAATATGGGTGACTTATGGGGGAAAGACACATTCTTTTTTTAAAAAATAGACCTCATTTTTAGAGCAGTTTTAGGTTCATAGCAAAATTGAGCAGAAGGTACAGAGATATTCCCTGAGGATGATTATTTTTATAAATTAGTGGGATTAGTGGGATTTTTGTGTTACCATTTTCAAAATACTTTTAAAATTCCAGATTATTGATTAATATATAATTTACATCAATTAAAATTTATTTTTATTTTTATAAATTTTAACAAATGGATACATTTGTGTAATTACCACTGCAGTCAAGTTTTAGAACAGTTCCAAAGTCTCTTTGGAGTCACTGCAATGCGCCCAGTGTTTCCTAAGTTAAACCTAGCTTTTGGGCTAAGAAAAAAATTTTTAATGTTAAGGAGGTAACCTATTATTTTGAGTGCTTCATTAAAAAAAAAAAAAAAGGAGTGAGTGCTGAATCAGATGCACTTCATAGTTTTAAAATTTGAAGATGTCTGTTTTATGATTTTATTATTTCTCATTTTGTTTCAGTGATAAGATTATTTGAATCTTTTCAACAGTTTTATATAGTTATACTGTGTTGAAAAAAAAAAACTTTCCTATGCCATCTCTCCCCTTCTCTTTGCTTACTTCATTCAGCATTTAGACTTTCTTCATTCAAATCCCCCATCCAGATCACTGTCTTCAAGCCCAACATAGCCTTTTTATATTCTCTTGCACTCAGATGATCCCAAGTCCCGATTCATATTTGACAGTCATTCTGCTGTACTCAATATCTATCCATGCCTTTTTTGCTCAGGATTTCATAAGCCTTTCAATGTTAGCATGATGGGAAAATACTTGAGATAGCTTTCTAGGAAGCAAAAAGTTGCCATGACTGTGTAGGAATGGAAAGGAGCACCTAGGGAAGATGTAAAGGAATAAAAGTTTGAATAAATGTAACATTGATAAGTAATAGTATCAACTCTAGTGGAGATAAGTAACAATGTAGTACATCATTGTAGTAGATTGTAGTTTAAAAGGTTAGAGATAGACATACCTACTATGTGGTTATGGGAATTAAATGAGTAACACCTATTGTGTATTTGGGGTTTGTTATTTAATGGTAAATGAACTTAGAGCTTGTTTATGCCACTTGTGAAACTTAGGAGTAAGAAGCTAATAGAATAACAAATGAGAAAATAAATAAATATATTATTCCAAAGTTGGGGAAAGTAATATAAAGGAGCAACAGGTTGCTGGGATAGAGTGTAAAGTGCATAGGCTTAAATAGGATCAGCAGGAATAGCTTTTCCGAAGTGATCTTTGAGTTGGGACCTGAGGATGAAGAGAAGCCAACCATACAGTCAGAGGATTTCTAAGAAGGAGCAACCTGTGAACACTCCTATATTAATGGCAACAGTTGTAGTGCATTTTGTGAGCTGAGGAGCTGATAAGGAGAAACCTTATTATTCCATGTTCAGGTATTTATATCCTAATTATAAAGAGAAATCATTGAAAACATTTAAGTTGACTCAAACATTGACCAGCATCAGAATAATTTGCTGAAGACTGTAAATAAGGACCAAAAAAAAGCATGCCCAGAACCTAGTCCTGTAGATTATGCTTCAGACAGTTAGAAATGCCTCCGTATAGTTTAACATCTCCAGGTGATTCTTATCCACACTTAAACCAGACCTCCACTGATTTGACTTGTTTCCCTAATCAGTCTCAACTCCATTCCTGAACTCTCTTTATTCTGTTTCCTTTACCTTTATTTGAAATGTATGAAAATACAGACTGTTCCAAAATACAGTTAATAATCAATAATGCAAATTAGGTTAATAGTGATGATGAAATGTGGAAGTTAGTTAGTTCACAGATAATATTCCTAGTTGAATGGAGCCAGAATAGTAGTAGACCCACAACATTCAGCAAGAAAGGCAAAAGCCTTGGATTTGATGCTTGTTAGGTGCTCTTTCATCTCCGTATTAAGAAAACATTAAGTGCACCCAGGGCTCCTTCCCCAGAGATACATACCATCAACCTTTCATGGTTCCTGACTAAAGACAGGTTACATTTCACCCTATTCCCACTTTAATGGTAGCCTCCATGGCTCAGGACTTAATTTTCATGTTCAATGTCACAGCACTGGAAATACAGCATTTCCACTTTATTTTTGTGCTTTTTAATACCCATGAAGCAACCTCAGCCAGCAACCTTCAATCTTCAGCTGAGCTGCCTTTTGGGTTATCTCATGAGATATCAATTATATTTGTTTGCACTCTGCTAATAAAGTTGCATAGCTTTGGGTGGTCTTCTCCAGCCCTATTTTCCTAATAAACTAATTTGATGTGTGTAATTTTACAGAAAACAAGGGTTTTTTTTAATACGCATGTGGTATTGTAGCGGAAATGCCTGTTTTTGAGATGTTTCATTGTTCACTTGTAATAGGCATTATTGTAGGTGCCTTTATTTCTTTATAGAAGTTTTCTTCCTTGAAACAGGAAAACAGCATTTGTTTGCTTTCTTTCAGATTTGGAGTCCAGATACAGAACCAGTATGTTATCTCCAGAAAAGGACATTTATGAAATATATTCATTCCAGTGGGAGATAATGGAAAGAATTAAGAGCTATAGTCTTGAGGACTCCATTTTTAGAAATGATTGGGAATGCAAAAACAAGATTGAGGGGCAAAAGGAACCACTAGAGGGATATTTTGGGCAAGTGAAAATTACTTCTGAAAAAATGACCACTTACAAAAAGCATAATTTTCTTGCTGAATATCAGAGAGTTCATAATGGAGAAAAGTTGTATGAATGTAAGGAATGTAGGAAGACCTTTATTCGTCGCTCAACACTTAGTCAACACCTGAGAATCCATACTGGTGAGAAACCTTATAAATGTAAGGAATGTGGGCAGGCATTTAGACAGCGTGCACACCTTATTCGACATCACAAGCTTCATACTGGTGAGAAACCCTATGAATGTAAAGAATGTGGGAAGGCCTTTACAGTGCTCCAAGAACTAACTCAACATCAGAGACTTCATACTGGTGAAAAACCCTATGAATGTAAGGAATGTGGAAAGGCCTTTAGAGTACATCAACAACTTGCTCGACACCAGAGAATTCACACTGGTGAGAAACCCTATGAATGTAAAGCATGTGGGAAGACCTTTAGGCAGTGTACACACCTAACTCGACATCAGAGACTTCATACCGCTGAGAAGCTCTATGAATGTAAGGAATGTGGAAAAGCCTTTGTATGTGGTCCAGACCTTAGAGTGCACCAGAAAATTCATTTTGGCGAGAAACCCTATGAATGTAAGGAATGTGGAAAGGCTTTTAGAATATGCCAACAACTTACTGTCCATCAGAGTATTCATACTGGTGAGAAGCCCTATGAATGTAAAGAATGTGGGAAGACCTTTAGATTAAGGCAACAACTTGTTCGCCATCAGAGAATTCATACTCGTGAGAAGCCCTATGAATGTATGGAATGTTGGAAGACTTTTAGCAGTTACTCACAACTTATTTCACATCAGAGCATTCATATTGGGGAGAGACCTTATGAATGTGAAGAATGTGGAAAAGCCTTTAGACTGCTCTCACAGCTCACCCAGCACCAGAGTATTCATACTGGTGAGAAACCTTACGAATGTAAAGAATGTAGAAAACCTTTCAGACTGCTCTCACAACTTACCCAGCACCAGAGTATTCATACTGGTGAGAAACCTTATGAGTGTAAGGAATGTGGTAAGGCTTTTAGACTTTATTCATTTCTTACTCAACACCAGAGAATCCATACTGGTGAGAAACCTTACAAGTGTAAGGAATGTAAGAAGGCATTTAGACAACATTCACATCTTACGCAGCATCAGAAAATTCATAATGGAATTTAAGACAAGAAAGCTTTTATGTTACAGAACAAATTCACTTTTGAGAGAATGTTTCATGCTCACAACTAAGCATAAAATTTTATATTACAAAAAAGATTTGCTTTAAAAGCCTTCTATCACCATTCAAACATTGTTTTATCTTCAGCAAATTCATACAAGAGAATAACGAAATGAATATACTAAAACATCCAACATTATAATCATCATCTCCATTTCCCTATTTTATTACCAGCATGTTATTGAACAAGGTACTTACACTTCTGTGCCTCATTTTGCTCACTTGTAAAATGGTGATAATAGTACCTATGTGTATCATTTATTGCTTTGTAGTAAATCACCACCAACATAGAAGTTTAAAATAATACACACTTATCATCTCACATTTCCCATGGGTCAGGAATCTGGGCATAATTTAGATGAGTTCTCTGCCTCAGGGTCTCTCCCAAAGCTAGAAGCAAGGTTTCAGCCAGGGTTGGGTCTCATCTGAAGGCTCCACTAGGGAAGGGATCTGCTTCCAACCTCACAGGGTTGTCGGCTGAATTAATTTCCTTGTGGGCTACTGCACTGAGGTCCTCAGTTCCTAGCTGGCTGTTGGCTGAAGGCTGACCTCAGTTCCTTGCCACACGGGCTTCTTCAGCTTGGCTACTTGTTTCATCAAGGTGTGCAAGCCAAGAAGCCAGCAGAATCTGCTAACATCATAGGAGTTATCATCTGGTATAATCTAATCACCATAGTAATTTTCATGTAGTGCCATCTCATCACCTTTTCTGTCTTCTACTCATTAGAAGCAAGTGATTGGGCCATCCTATACTCAAGGGAATAGGATTACACAAGAATGCGGATATCAGGAGGCAAGAATCACTGGAGGCCAATTAGAGTCAGCTTGCCAAGCTGTATAATAGGATTGTTTTAAGGATTAAGTAGTTAAGACTTGGGAAAATGCCATATAGCATGTCTTCTGTATATATTATCTATGATTATTATCATTAGCATTAGTGACCTCATATGAATGGATATCCTGTAGAATACATGGAGAAATGCCTCTTGTCACTACTTAGCACTTAATGAACTTAATTTATTCTGGATAAAATCTAGGAGGTTACATGAGAGACTCTTCATCACTTGAGCTGCATCAGTGATGATTTCATGCTGAAAAGAAACTACAAATTTCATAAAAGGTTAAGAGTGCAACTGTTGAGTCAAAGAAATATGAAATCATTTCCTCATAATAAATTTCAAAAAATTAATGTTTTGCAATCCTATTGTTTGACCACTGTTCAAGATGAATTAGAAACTATTAAAAAGATAGCAAAAGGGAAATTAGTCACTTGGAAATGTAGTGTGTGTGTGTGTGTGTGTGTAAAACCCTTGTATAAAAAAAAACATTCCATTATAGTCACTATACTTTTTTAAGTTAAAGTATCATTCATATACAATGTCATGTTGGTTTCAATTGTATCACACAGTGGTTCAACAGTTACCAGTATTATTAAATCCTCACACCCTCTAGTGCCGTCACTATCAACACAGTAAGATGTTACAGGATCATTAACTGTATTTGTGCTGTACTCCTGTCCCTGTGAGGAACTTAACATTGTGATTGTGAATTGTATAGTTGATATACTTTTTGATGCTTAAATTATCCCATCTTCAGTGGGAATTGGGTTTTTTGACATGATCTCATCAGTAGTTTGATAGTTTACTTGGTTCAGCTGTACGGTTCGGTCAGCTATGGGAGATGCTTGGGCACCAACTCATTCTGAAAATTGATAAATAAGGGAAAAATACACATTTCTTTTGGTTTTTCCATGTGAACCATGTTACAGGGCCACCAGAAGCTCCTCAAATGAAAGTTTTTTAATTTAAAAGATCTAACAGGTAACTAAATACAGAAATATTGATAGGATTAGAAAAATCACCATTTTCTAGTTCCTGAATGGAATAATGGGTCCACAAAATGATCTTCAACAGGTATTAAAACTATTAGATAAAATATTTTCTAGTGAAACCTTTATACTAGATTTGTCAAGCTCTGAGCCCTTTGATCAGTTTTAACCTCTGTATGTGGGAGTATCAGACAATATCCATCTCCTGTTATAATGCAATAGGAAGTACACATTACCTATGAAGCCTTATTGTCAAAATAATGAACTGAAGGAACCAAACCTCTAAATCAAATTCTTTAAAACCAAGAATTTGGGGAGTAGATGAACAGAGTAAGTGGCACCGTAAGGAAGCAGACAAATAGATCCAGAATATGTAAAATTCTACAAAACAATTGACCTGATTGCTTCTAACTAATGAATGGCATGAAAGAAAAGGAGAAGGGAAACTGTTAACAAGAGACTTCAGAGACATCAACTAAATTCTGTGTGTGGGCATTAGTTGGACCTAGTTTGAACAAAATATAAAAAGACATTTTGAAGAGAGTGGGAGAAATGTGGACATGCACTGAGTATTAGATACTTAGAAATATTAATTTTTTTAGGGATGATAACGTGGTTATTAAAAAAATTAAAATTTACATGTTACAGATACATACCTATTTATGAAGTGATAAAATATCCAGATTTGCACTAAAATACTCCAGCAAAATAAAAAGAATTGGCAAAGAGAGCTGGACAGTAGATTGGCAAAATGTTGATAATTACTGAAATGGAGTGGTTTCTTGAAGGGATTCAATGTTCTAATATTTTTGCTTTTTTGTATGTCTGAAAGGTTCAATAAAAATTTTAAAAATCAAAACTGAAATTATAGACTATTTAGAAATGATTGTTAATGGCTGCATATTTAAACTTCACAATTGTCACCAAAGTTCTCTTCAGCAAGAAATTAATGCCCTTTAACTCACTAAGGAAACTGTGGGCCCAGTGTTCATCTTCACTTACCCACAGCAGTCAGTGCAGGGACTAATCACATAGGTAAACGTGTTAAGGGAATGAGGAAGCATTTATGTCAAGAAGTGGAACAAAACGAAACCAACACGAGTAAAGATAAGCAAAGTACAATTAAAAGTAGAAATTAAGAGACTGGACAATAATAGACTTAATTCGGTGTTAATAATGACTAGATTTTGGCAGGTCAAAATAGGAAAAGAAAATTAAAGAATACATTTAGGGTATTAATGATAAAGTTGACATAACTAGATCAGCAAGGAAATTTTGTTTTAATTATAAGGTAATACTAAATGTATTCCAGTACATGTAAAAATATAGAGGGATAACTTTTTTCTGTAAGAATATATTATCGTGATTGAATGCTGTAAAGCCCAAATAGGCCAACAAACAATGATGTGTGTGTATGAACTCTCTGTTGAAGAAAAAATATATAATTGTACAGGTGAAATAAGGAATAGATAATCCTTAACAAGATTTTACCAATTAATTCTGCACATCTTAAATAATCCTGATACAAAACTAGATGAAGATAATTCCTATAAAGCAAAATCTAGACCAGCTTCATTTATGAATGTTTCATTCTTCATAATTCTAAATAAGATGTTTAAAATGTAGGACAAAATCAGGCTTTACTCATAGGTCAGTGTGTTGGCCTTTCCCAAGTACCAGATACCTCCAGAAGACCTGTGTTACAGCGTAAGGCCTTAACCCAACATTCTCCACGAGTTTGCTTTCAGGGAATAGTCCTTGATAATATTTGAAAATAGGATTTCTTGGGAAAATGTGTAAATGAGGCAAAGCATAAACCAATCTACTTTGGGAAAATCCAAGTACACATTATCAGCCTGTCAAAAGATACAAAGAAATTTTTATTTAACGCAATGTATCTCAACTTTACTTCACTGTGGCATTCTCACTCGCAATATCTTTTAACACCTTTAGAAAGTGAGCCACTTTGGTAGATGCTACCATAACCACAATAAATGTCTGCAAGGATGTCATTTCAGAAGTTATGGTGAATGATCGTGTTGGGAGGGGGTGAGGCAGGGCAATTTTCTTTCCAGCTCACATATTCTAAAACCTTCCTGCCTGAATGGAGAGCTAATGCTTTTCCATAGACTGCAAAAGACTCCAGCTTGGTCCTTGATATGTATATATTAAACATGCTTAAATAGTCTATTAAATAGTGATTAGGATATAAATGATTTTTTCATTATAATAAAAATGCTATATTGAATACCATTATTTGTATTTTCTGATTTCTTTAAAAAGTGATGAATCTCTCTAAGGTGCATATCTAGAAGTGAAATGGTTGCTGTAGGCTATATATACTTTCAGCTTCACATACTGGGGGATTATTGCTTCATCACTGCACCAATTTTGGATCCTTCTAATCACTGAATATGAGTGTCTGTATTTCCCTAACTCTGTTATGGATTTCAGTATTTAATTTCCCTGGTTACAAGTACTTTTTTCGTGTGTTTATTGTTCATTCTTGTTTCCTTTACAGTGCTTTTTTTATTCATGCATTTTCTCTATTTTAGGTTATCTGATTGGTTTTTCAGGATTCTTAAAATATTCCAGGATTATACGTTGGTAAATATTGGACTTATTTTCTCTCAAGGCGGCTTGTGTCATAATTGTGTTAAGGTGTTCATTGCTTTGCTGACATTTTAAATTTAGATACAGTTTCATTTTCAGCTTATCAGATACTCATATTCTTTTTATTTTTTAGTCTTTTATGTTTCCTGCCATGTGGTTATGGCATATGTAAATAGAAATATGTTCCCTCACATTTTATATACATTATTGCAGTAGCTGGAATTTTCAGAATACAGTTATTAATGGGGATAGCAGACATTTCCCTCATTTTTCCAGCCTAATGGAAATCACATATTTAACCATGTAGTATAATGCATCCTGATTATAGTAGTCTTTGTGATATACAAGTAATTCATTTAGTCTCTAATTTATTGCCTGCTAGGTTTTGTTGAAAGCTTTTTTATCATCTGTTGATGTGAACATGTTTTTCTCCTTTAATTTTGGTGAATTATGCAGATTTCTTGACAAATTCAGGGGTTCCTATCACCACTCTTAGGTTCATTAATTCACTAGAACAACTCAAAGAACTTAGGAAAGTAGTACCCTTATGAGTAATTTTATTATAGTGAAAAGATACAAAGTATCATTGGCTACAGGAAGAGATGCATAGAGCAGAGTGAGGGGAGATCCCATGTGGGGCTTCTAGTCATCCTCTGCCTGTGGACCCATGGGTGGCATTACCTTCTCCTGACTGTGACATGACAAATCTGATGGGAAAACTTACGCAAGCCTTTGGTCACCAAGAGTTTTTATTGGGGTTTGATCACATTCTGCGCATGAAACTGATATTTAGCCTTCAGCTCCTTGAAAGTCAAGCTCATACATTTAGTCTCCAGTTCCTCCAGAAGTCAGACCTGATCATTTTTCCCAATACCCCATTGTAAATGACATCATTGACTGTGGCCCATGCAAACCAAGACACTCCTATCAGGCAGGGCATTCCAGGAGTGTAGAGATAACCTGCAAGTCTAAAAACATGTGCTTGCAATTAAGATCTTATGTATATCATGCTCAGATGCTTTTGTTGAGAGGATATTTAACTTGATGTTATCACGTTGGGCTGACACCAAGAATCAGTGTGATGTGAGCTTAATCAGAGCAGAGTTGCAAGTCAAAGTGAATTTTATGTTTGCCTGTATTCCATTTTGCTAATTTACAGGAGAAAATGGTCTCTTAAAGGCTGCAAGCAGTTCAGAAGAAGTACAGTAAGTCCCCCTTATCCACAGTTTTGCTTTCCATGGTTTCAGTTACTGATGGTCAGTCATGGTCTGAAAATATTAAATGGAAAATTCAATAAATAAAGAACTCGTAAGTTTTAAATTGTGTGCTATTCTGAAGTGTGATGAAATTCTGCACCCTCACTCTCAGTCCCGCCCTAGACATGAATCATCCCTTTGTCGGTATCCATGCTGTAGAGGCTACCCGCCCATTAGTCACTTAGTAACCATCTCAGTATCACACAATTTTTATCTCAGTTATTCACAAAACTTTTGTAACAGTGTATGGTTGTAACTGTTCTATTTTATTATTAGTTGTGGTTGTTAATCTCTTACTGTGCCTAATTTATAAATTAAACTATCATAGGTGTGCATAAGAAAAAACATGGTATATATAGGGTTAGGTATTATGTGGTTTTGGGCATCCACTTGGGGTCTTGGAATGTATCTCCTGTGGATAAGGGGGGACTACTGTATTATTGGAAGGGGAAAAAAAAGAGGAAAATATCCTACTACACCAAGGGATAGAAAGAAACTTGTTAGTTTTTATTATATATAGGTAATATCTGCTCAATTGGTCGTATTATATTACCATTCTCCTTTTTAAAAGTCTTACATGTATCTTAAGAATACATAATATGTTCTACAAAATTTACATATCAAAGTTAAAAATAAATAGCTGAATCAATAGAAACTTTATAAAAATACTGTTGTATTTTCTCACATCTTTTAATTAGTCCTACTTATAATTTTTACTAATTGCTACTATTAACTAGTCCTATTATGTTGTTGAAATGATAGTATGTATGTAACAGAAAAGGAAATAACAATATTTAATTTCAAATAAACCCTTACTTTATGTATTAATACATATGTGTATCATTATTATATATAACACTATTATTAAAGGTTTCTTGTTTTATTTCATATGGTTGCCTCTCTAAAAAGTTGACCATCCTATCATCCAGTACCCATTTTATATTTAAGCCAAACTCCTTATTTGCTGCATTACAAACTACATTTCCCAGGACATTTTATTGGTTATCTTCATTGCCTATATTTCATCTGAAGTGGAAGGGGCAGGAGAATTTGGTAAAGACATTCAAAAGGAAATGAAAGCTAACCATCTGTAAGTGCCTATTCATTAAATATTTTATATTCATTTTCTTTTTAACTGATTTTCATCAGTTCCCTAAGTTTTTCTGTAGCTCTTTACTGAAGTGAATCTTAAGGCCAAATCTCAGCTAAAGGAAATATGTTTCTTCTCTCTAAGAATCTTTTTTTATAGGTCATATATTTTTAGAACAGTGGATTCTTCTACCTTCCCACTATTCAAGAACACACTCCTTCAGATTCCCACCTCTTCAGTGTACAAGTGTTACTTAGTATTTTCTGCTATAACCAATACATTCAGAACTTAGGCCTTTGGGCCCTATTTACTTTTTTGAGGTAAATACTGACATGCAACAAAAACCAGTCTTATTTAATAGATAACTTCAAAAAGAAGATAAAAGAATGACCAATATGCACATGAAAAGATGCTCAACATCATTAGTTAGGGAAATGTAAATTAAAACCACAATGAGGCACCAAAATATGCATTAGAATAGCTAAAATTAGAAATATCAGCAATACAAAGTGTTAATAATAATATGGAGCAACTGGAACTCTCAAGTACTCTTGTGGGAATATAAAATGGGAGGAGCACTATTGAAGATAGTTTGCAGTCTCTAGTAGAGTAGAGCATAACTTACCAACAAACTTTGGGATTTCACTCCTAGAAATTTACCCCGAAGAAATAAAACCATATTCCCAAAGCACTCTAAGTGAAAGAAGCCATATGTAAATGAGCAAATACTGTATGATTCCTTTTTGTGAAATTATAGAAAATGCAAACTAATCTACAGTGACAGAAAGCAGATCAGTGGGACAAGGTATAGAGGGAGACGTTAATTGTAAAGGCCCATGAGGAAGTTTTCTGAAGCAATGGAACTGTTCTGCATCTTAATTGTCATGATAGTTACATGAGTCATTTTTCGATACTCCACACGTAAAATAAGTGCAATTTATTATATATGTTATACCTCAACAAAATTAATAAAATGACATCAAGCTATACATTTAAGATTTATACTCTTAGTGCACCCCCCCCCACCCCACCAAAAAAAAAAAAAGGGAAAAGAAAAGCAGATCCTGACGTGTAGGAGCTGATGACCTGGTACTGACAACTAGATTTTGGTGTTTTCCCTTTGATCATAAAGGATTTCACAGAACATCCACAACAAATGGGCATCTCTGTGACCCTAATGGATCAAGACAAAAAACACGATCACTCCATAATCCTACCTAAACACAGACAAAACATGACCATTTTTCAAGCCACAAAATGCTAAACACACTCCCGGACAATATGAGTGAGTGTTACTTCTTTAACAGTTATGATTTCAGCGTTGCTTTAGTCTTCCCTCCCTACAGGTAAGATTTATTAAAGATACACAGTCATAGAATTACCTCCTGATTCCTGACAACATCCTATCCTGAGCAAAGCCCCACTTCCTTAAACCTCTAAATAAACAAAACAAAATCTTTTCTAACACCTTGCTGACACGTCTCCATGGTTCCCAATATTGTGTGTTCTGCTTTGCTGCATTGAGCAGTGAACTTACTTGTTTGACTACAGGAATGTTCTTGGTGGTGTTTGGGTCACACTGACATTTTGTTATATACATCTTTCTGTCAATAAAAACATTATATATAAATATACAGTATTTTTAGGTTTTCAGTTTTTGAACTGATTGACCAGAAGCTAATTGGGTTTCAACACTAAGAAAGTTGTACATTTATTTATTTAATCAAAGCCTTAAGATTAGTTGTGGCAATGTTTTTAGTTCAATCAGTGGAAACAGAGAAAAGCTAGTTATGTCCCAACTTGGCTGATATATCTGTCATTAACAGGCTGTTTCAGGCTGAACAGTCAGTCCTTTATTCTCCTTAAAATCCACCAGTTGCCTTCATACAACATTTGTGTGTGGCTGAGTTCTGAAAGAACTTTTAAAAAAGATATCCCCCCTCACAAACCCACCAGGCATTAATACAAAGCCATAGTAATCAAACCAATTTGGCGCTGGCACAAGAACAGACCCATATATCAATGGAACAGAATAGAGAGCCCAGATATAAACCCACACATATATGGTCAATTAATATACAATTAAGGAGCCATGAATATACAATGGAGAAAAGCCTCTTCAACAACTGGTGTTGGGAAAACTAGAGAGTGTCATGTAAGAGAATGAAATCTGATCATTGTCTAACTCTGTGCACAAAAGTATATTTGAAATGGATCAAACCATGAATGTAAGTCATGAAACCATAAAACTCATAGAAGAAAACATAGACAAAAATCTCTTGAATATAAACATAAGCAACTTTTTCCTGAACACATCTCCTCAGGCAAGGGAAACAAAATAAAAAATGAACAAATGGGAATACATGAAGCTAAAAAGCTTTGGTACAGCAAAGAACACCATCAGCAGAACAAAAGGGCATCCTATGGTATGGGAGAATACGTTTGTAAATGACATATCTGACAAGGGGTTAACATCCAAAATATATAAAGAACTCACATGCCTCAATACCCAAAAAACAAATAACTCAATTAAAAAATAGGTGGAGGATCTGAACAGACACTCCTCTAAAGAAGAAATTTGAATGGCCAATAGGCACATGAAAAGATGCTCCACATTGCTAATCATCAGGGAAATGCAAATTAAAATCACAATGAGATACCACCTCACACCAGTTAGGATGACCATCATCCATAGGACAAGAAACAACAAATGTTGGTGAGGATGCAGAGAAAGGGGAACTCACCTACATAGTTGGTAGGAATGTAAATTTGATCAACTGCTGTGGAAAGCAATATGGAGTTTCCTCAAAAAATGAAAAACAGAAATACAAATTGACCCAGTTATTCCACTTCTAGGAATTGACCTGAAGAAAACAAAAAGACATACGCACCCTTATGTCAAGATATGGAAGCAATCTAAATGTCCATCAATAGATGAATGGATAAAGAAGATGGGGTACATACACACAGTGGAATATTTAGCCGTAAAAAGAAAAGAAATCTTGCCGTTTGCAACAACATGGATGGATCTAGAGGGTATTATGCTCAGTGAAGTAAGTCAGGCAGAGAAAGACAAATGCCAAACGATTTCACTCATTTGTGGAGTATAAAAACAAAGCAAAACAGAGGGAACAAAAAAAGCAGTGGACTCACAGACACTGAGAAGGTACTAGTTGTTACCAAGGGGGAGTGTTGGGGAGAGTGGATGAGGAGAGAGAAGGGGATTAAGGAGTACTATAATTCACATTAACAATATAGGTAGGTTACTGGGATGGTATATAGCACGGAGAATACAATTAATGACTCTATAGCCTCTTACTATACTGATAGACAGCGACTGCAATGGAGGGGGTGAGGTCTTGATAATATGAGTGAATGTTGAACCACTGTGTTGTGTATGTGAAACCATCATAGGATTGTATGTCAGTGATACCATAATAAAAAAAAAAAGAAATCCACCAGGCTCTATCATATGAAGTGGTTTGCATATGAAAGATCTCTTATACAAATAAGGAGATAAATTAGCATGAGTGATTATTTTTTGCTCCAAGTAAGGAATAAAAAATTGAATGAGTCACCTCAGGGAATCTCATTAGTTCGGTAAAGAATGTATTACACAGTTGTTTACAATAACTGAAAAGGAAATAAAATAGTTGAATGAATAAATAATGGGTGTGGCTTGGGGATGGGGGTGAAAATCAGTTTAATTACAGTATCCCTCTAATTTTCTATATTCCTTGTCAATTTTTCCTGTATCCTTCTCATAAAATGATGAAAGATATGGGGTGGGAGTTGGGAGAGAGATGGGAAATAAATGCACGGTAATCAAATTAGTACATCTCTGAACAGGGCTGAACTGCGCTGTCATTAAAGTAGTAAACTCTTGGGCCATTGCATTTGTAAATGGTAAATGGGATAGAAAGCCTTTCACCTTAGTACACATTTATGTATAAGCTGTAAAATAAGAACCAACATAAAATGACCCCATCTACCTTTATGCTCAAAAAAGACAATTTTTTCTTACCTGTTTTTTCTTATCTTCCATTCCCAACCACAGAATAGTATGTCCTTAAAAAAGAACATAAAACTTATAAATAAATATTAAAAAGGAGAAATCAGTCATATTGGAACTAAACTATCACAATATTTTGTTAATTTCTAATTTGGGGCCACATTTATAAATATCAGGCATTTTAGAATTCACTACAATAAAAATTTTCTTATCTAGTGCTGTGGCAAAACAATTGCCACATTATGACACAGTTAATTTTGATTTTCCGTAGTTTTATAGGTGAAAATTTTAGATTTTCAAATATTTATTATTTAAGTAATTTTAATGTGAACATCTGCAGGCAAGATGTTTTGCATTGGTTTCCTTGAGATAAAAGGGGAAAAAATCCTGCTTCTAGGCATGCAGTTATACAGATCCTCAAATAGTAGCAAACTGCTTTTTAAAATGAGTGTTTTTCCTTGAAAAAGTAAAAAAATACACCTGCAAAGGGCAAATTTCGGTAACAAAATGAAAGGGTCCATGATGAAATATAAACCTCTGTGCCACATGAGACCTACTATAGCTCACATCCCAGAGGCAGCCACCATTAAAAGTTCTTGGGTTGGCTCGGCTCCTGCCCTGCCTGCAAATCCGTCCCTTTCCCTCCCAGAGGAGTTCTGGACATATTACATGGGGAGGCCCGGAAGATCTCACAAAAAAGTTTAGTATCAACCAATAATTACAACGGTAAAGATTCTAACAGGTGCCTGGAACTTTCTTTTGCATCTTCTCTGCATTTCACTTTATAGACTTTTTCATTCGTGTGAATTGGGTTAAAAAATACAACCAAGAAGGTTCTAAAGATGGTGGCATGAGCAGGGTGGTAGAAATCTCCTCCCAAAACCAAAGATATTTTGAAAATACAGAAAATACAACTATTCCTAAAGAGAGACCAGAAGATACAGTACAACAGCCAGGCTACATCTACATCTATGAGAACTCAACATCTCATGGAAAAGTGTAAGATACAAAGTTGTGACCAGGCGAGACCTGAGCACGCCCCCCGCTCCAGCTCATCAGTGGGAGGAAAAGAATCAGAGTGGGGAGGGAGTGGAAGCACAGGACTGCTAACCAACCAGCCCTAGTAATCTGCACCTGGAGCACAGACACACATTGCATGGTGTACGGGATATTAGAGGAATGGAAAAGAATCATCTGAGACTAAGACTGTGAACGGGTCCCCACAGCCGGCTGCCCTGGGACAAAAGAAAAGCGGGCACTTTAAAAGTCTTGAAGGGATAAGGGTTTAACAGGTTGACAGAATCGTCTGGGCACACCCAGCCCAGCAGCCTGGGAATGTTAAGGAACTTCAGGCGCCCTAACCCCCTGGGTGGCTACGAAGCTCCAAAGCTGCTCACGGGGATAAGCAGCCTGCCATTAATTCCCCCGTGGAACACTGCAAGCAAACTGGCTGACCCACCATTGCTGCAGAGCAGCCGGGAAGCAGCCCCACCCACAGCAACCACACAGAGTCTTCTCCCAGTGTGCAGCTAACTGGACCAGACCTGGAGGCTGCCCCTGCACGCAGCTGACCAGCACACCCAGCGGAGACTGACCCAGAATCCAGAAGGCACAAAGGGGCTTTATTCCTGCAGCAAACATGCACTGCTTGCCTACAACCCCGCCAGTTCCCTAGGCCATCCTGAGGGCTGTCCCGCCCATGACAGATCAGGGGATTAACCCAGAGGCTGCCCCCTGCATCTGGGTGAAGGGAACAGAGTTCAGAAGGCACATAAGGGCTCTGTTCTCCCAGCGAACACACGCTGCTCGCCTGCACCCACTGCCAGTGCCCTACACCATCCCTAGGCCACCCTGCCCACAACAGCTCACAGGATTAACCCAGAGGCTGCTCCCTGTGTATGACTGGCACAGGCAGCAGAGACAGGCAAGGTGACCACCAAGCAGGAAGGGACTTTGTTCTCCCAGCTAACACATGTGCCACTAGCCTGCGATCATTTCTATCGCCATGAAAAGGAAGAACATTGTTCAGTCCAAAATCCCTCAAACACCAGAGACAGGGCCTAGTGAGACTGAAATCACCAATCTTCCTGGAAAAAATTCAAGAGCAAAGTCATAAGCATGCTGATGGAGCTACAGAGAAATATGCAACAGCTAGGGGATGAATTACAGAACAAGATAACAGAAATGAAACAAAGAATGGAAGAATTTAAGAGCAGAATGGATGAGGTGGAAGAGACTGTTAATGGAATAGAAATCAGAGAACCGGAATAAACAGAAGCTGAGGCAGAGAGAGATAAAACAATCTCTAGGTATGAAGGAATATTAAGAGAACTGTGTGACCTATCCAAACGGAACAATATTCGCATTATAGGGGAACCAGAAGAAGAAGAGAAAGAAAAATGGATAGAAAGTGTCTTTGAAGAAATAATTGATGACAACTTCCCCAATCTGGGGAAGGAAATAGTCTCTCAGAGCATGGAAGTCCACAGATCTCCCAACACAAGGGACCCAAGAAGGACATCGACATATGATAATCAAAATGGAAAAGATCAAAGACAAGGACAGGGTATTAAAGCACCAGAGAGAGAAAAAAGATCACCTCCAAAGGAAAACATATCAGACTACAATCAGATTCTCAGAAGAAACCTTACAGGCTAAAAGAAAATGGCATAATATATTTAATGCAATGAAACAGAAGGATCTTAAACCAAAAATACTGTATCCAGCAATATTATCATTTACATTTGAAGGATGTATTAAACAATTCCCAGATAAGCAAAAGTTGAGGGAATTTACCTCCCACAAACCACCTCTACAGTGTATTTTTTTGCTATTATTAATGTACAATTACATGAGCAATATTATGGTTACTAGACTCCCCCTATTATCAAGTCCCAACCACATACCCCATTACAGTCACAGTCCATCAGCGTAGTAAGAGGCTATAGAATCATTACTTGTCTTCTCAGTGTTGCACTGCCTTCCGCATGTGCCCCCCCCTACAATATGTGTGCTAATCGTAATGCCCCTTTCCCCCCCTTATCCCTCCTTTCCCACACATCCTTCCCGGTTCCTTCGCCTTTGGTAACTGTTAGTCCATTCTTGGGTTCTGTGAGTCTGCTGCTGTTTTGTTCTTTCAGTTTTTTCTTTGTTCTTATATCCACAGATGAGTGAAATCATTTGATTCTTGTCTTTCTCCACCTGGCTTATTTCACTGAGCATAATACCCTCTAGCTCCATCCATGTTGTTGCAAATGGTAGGATTTGTTTTCTTCTTATGGCTGAATAATATTCCATCGTGTATATGTACCACCTCTACTTTATCCATTCATCTACTGATGGACACTTAGGTTGCTTCCATTTCTTGGCTATTGTAAATAGTGCAGTGATAAACATAGGGGTGCATATGTCTTTTTCAAACTGGGCTGCAGCATTCTTAGGGTAAATTCCTAGGAGTGGAATTCCTGGGTCAAATGGTATTTCTATTTTGAGTTTTTTGAGGAACTTCCATACTGCTTTCCACAATGGTTGAACTAATTGACATTCCCACCAGCAGTGTAGGAGGGTTCCCCTCTCTCCACATCCTCGCCAACATTTGTCTTTTGGATGGCGGCCATCCTAACTGGTGTGAGGTGATATCTCATTGTGGTTTTAATTTACATTTCTCTGATGACAAGTTATGTGGAGCATCATTTCATGTGCCCATTGACCATCTGAATTTCTTCTTTGGAGAAGTGTCTGTTCAGTTCCTCTGCCCATTTTTTAATTGGTTTATTTGCTTTTTGTTTGTTGAGCTGTGTGAGCTCTTTATATAATTTGGATATTGACCCCTTATCGGATATGTCATTTATGAATATATTCTCCCATACTGTAGGATGTCTTTTTGTTCTGTTAATGATTTCCTTTGCTGTACAGAAGCTTTTTAGTATGATATAGTCCCACTTGTTCATTTTTGATTTTGTTTCCCTTGCCTGGGGAGATATGTTCATGAAGAAGTTGCTCATGTTTATGTCCAAGAGATTTGTCTTTTTTTCCTAAGAATTTTATGGTTTCATGACTTACATTCAGGTCTTTGATCCACTTTGAATTTACTTTTGTGTATGCAGTTAGACAATAATCCAGTTTCATTCTCTAACATGTAGCTTTCCAGTTTTGCCAACACCAGCTGTTGAAGTGGCTGTCATTTCCCCATTGTATATCCATGGCTCCTTTGTCATATATTACTTCACCATATATTCTTGGTTTTATATCTGGGCTCTCTAGTGTGCTCCATTGGTCTTTGGGTCTGTTCTTGTGCCAGTACAAAATCGTCTTGAGTATTGTGGCTTTGTAGTGGAGCTTGAAGTCAGGGATCGTAATTTCCCCCACCTTATTCTTCCTTCTAAGGATTGCTTTGGCTATTCGGGGTCTTTTGTGGTCCATATAAATTTTAGTACTATTTTCTCTAGTTCATTGAAGAATGCTGTTGGTATTTTGATAGGGATTGCATTGAATCTGTAGATTACTTTAGGCAAGATGGCCATTTTGACAATATTAATCCCTCCTATCCATGACCACAGGATGTGTTTCCATTTATTGGTATCTTCCTTAATTTCTCTCATGAGTGTCTTGTAGTTTTCAATGTATAAGTCTTACACTTCCTTGGTTAGGTTTATTCCTAGGTATTTTATTCTTTTTGAGGCAACTGTGAATGGCATTGTCATCCTGATTTTTCTCTCTGCTAGTTCACCGTTAGTGTATAGAAATGCAACAGATTTCCGTGCATTAATTTTGCATCCTGCAACTTACTGAATTCAGATATTAGATCTAGTAGTTTTGCAGTGGAATCTTTAGGGTTTTTTATGTACAATATCATGTCATCTGCAAACAGGGACAATTTGACTTCTTCCTTACCATTCTGGGAGCCTATTATTTCTTTGTGTTTTCTGATTCCCATGGCTAGAACCTCCAGAACTATGTTGAATAAAAGTGGGGAGAGTGGCATCCTTGTTTTGTTCCTGATCTTAAAGGAAAAATTTTCAGCTTCATGTTGTTAAGTGTAATGTTGACTGTGGGTTTGTCATATGTGGCCTTTATTATGTTGAGGTACTTGCCTCTATTCCCATTTTGTTGAGAGTTTTTATCATGAATGGATGTTGAATTTTGTCGAATGCTTTTTCAGCATCTATGGAGATGATCATGTGGTTTTTGTCTTCTTTTTGTTGATGTAGTGGATGATGTTGATGGATTTTCAAATATTATACCATCCTTGCATCCCTGGGATGAATCCCACTTGAGCATAATGGATGACCTCTTTGATGTATTTTTGAATTCAGTTTGCTAAGATTTTGTTGAGTATTTTTGCATTTATGCTCATCAGGGATATTGGTCTGTAATATTCTTTTTTTGTGGTGTCTGCCTAGTTTTGGTATCAGAGTGATGTTGGCCTCATAGAATGAGTTTGGGAGTATTCCCTCCTCGTCTACTTTTAATGAGGATGGATATTAGGTCTACACTAAATGTTTGATAAAATTCAGCAGAGAAACCATCTGGTACAGGCATTTTGTTCTCAGGTAGTTCTTTGATTACCAATTCAATTTCTTTGCTGGTAATTAGTCTATTCAGATTTTCTGTTTCTTCCAGGGTCAATCTTGGAAGGTTGTATTTTTCTAGAAACCTGTCCATTTCTTCTAGGTTATCCAGTTTGTTAGCATACAATTTTTCATAGTATTCTCTCATAATTCTTTGTGTTTCTGTGGTGTCTGTAGTGACTTTTCCTTTCTCATTTCTGATTCTGTTTATGTGTATAGACTCTTTTTTTCTTGACACATCTCGCTAGCGTATTATTTTGTTTATCTTATTGAAGCCCCAGCTTCTGCTTTCATTGATTCTTTCTATTGTTATATTCTTCTCAATTTTATTTATTTCTGCTTTAATCTTTATTATGTCCCACTTTCTACCTACTTTAGGCCTCATTTGTTCTTTCTTTTCTACTTTCATTAATTATGAGCTCAGACTGTTCATTTGGGATTGTTCTTCTTTCCTGAGGTAGACCTGTATTGCTTTATATTTCCCTCTCAGCACGGCCTTCACTGCGTCCCACAGATTTTGTGGTGTAGAATTATTGCTGTCATTTGTCTCTATATATTGCTTGATCACTGTTTTTATTTGGTCAATGATCCATTGATTATTTAGAAGCGAAGCATGTTATTAAGCCTCCATGTGTTTGTGGGCTTTTGATTTTCTTTGAGTCATTTATTTCTAGTTTCATACCTTTGTGATCTGAGAAGCTGGTTAGTCAATTTCAGTCTTTTTGAATTTACTGATGCTCTTTTTGTGGCCTAGTACATGATCTATTCTTGAAAATTTCCATGTGCACTTGAGAAGAATGTGTATCCTCTTGCTTTTGGATGGAGTGTTCTATAGATGTCTGTTAGGTCCATCTGTTCTAATACATTGTTCAGTGACTCTGTGTCTTTATTTATTTTGTGTTTGGTTGATCTGTTCTTTGGAGTGAACGTGTGTTGATGTCTCTGAAAATGAATGCGTTGCATTCTATTTCCCCCTTTAATTCTGTTAGTATTTGTTTCACATATGTGGGTGATCCTGTGTTGGGTGCATATATGTTCATCCTCTTATTGGACTGACCCCTTTATCATTATGTAATGTCCTTCTTTGTCTCTTGTGACTTTCTTTGTTTTGGAGTCTATTTTTTCTGATACAAGTACTGCAACTCCTGATTTTTTCTCCCTATTAGTTGCATCAAATATCTTTTTCCATCCTTTCACTTTCAGTGTTTGTATGTCTTTGGGTTTAAAGTGAGTTTCTTTTAGGCAGCATATAGATGGGTCTTGTTTTTTTATCCATTCAGTGACTCTATGTCTTTTGATTGGTCCATTCATACCATTTACATTTAGGTGATTATTGATAGGTATGTAGTTATTGCCATTGCAGGCTTTAGATTAATGGTTACCAAAGTTTCAAGGGTAATTCCCTTACTATCTAACAGTCTAATTTACCTCACTTTGTATGCTATTACAAACACAACCTAAATATTCTTTTTTTTTTCCTCCTTTTTCTTCCTCCTCCATTCTGTTTATGTTATGAATCATATTCTGTCCTCTCTGTCTGTGCCTTGGATGACATCTATTTAGCCTTAGGAATACTTCCATCTTTAGAAGTCCCTCCAAAATGCACAGTAGTGGTGGTTTGTCGTAGGTAAATTCTCTCAGCTTTTGCTTATCTCAAAGTTGTTTAATCCCTCCTTCAAATTTAAATGATAACCTTGCCAGGTAGAGTATACTTGGTTCTAGGCCCTCCTGCTTCATTGCATTAAATATATCATGCCATTCCCTTCTGGCCTGTAAGGATTCTGTTGAGAAGTCTGATGATAGCCTGGTGCGTTTTCCTTTGTATGTGATCGTTTTTCTCTCTCTAGCTGCTTTTAAAAGTCTGTCCTTATCCTTGATCTTTGCCATTTTAATTATTATATGTCTTGATGTTGTCTTCCTTGGGTCCCTGGTGTTGGGTGATCTGTGCACCTCCATGGTTTGAGAGACTATCACCTTTCCAAGATTGGGGAAGTTTTAAGCAATTACCTCCTCAATGACACTTTCTATCCCTTTTTCTCTCTCTTATTCTTCTGGTACCCCTATGATGCGAATATTGTTCCTTTTGGATTTGTCACCCACTTCTGTCAATATTCTTTCATTCTTAAAGATTCTTTTTTCTCTCGGTGCCTCAACTTCTTTGTATTCCCTTCTCTAATTTCTATTCTTTTTACCATTTCTTCTAGTACATCTTATCTGCTTTTAAATCCCCCCATTGTGTGTTTCATTTCACATATGCAATTTCTTAATGATTGAATCTCTGTCTTAAATTCATTCCTGAGTTCTTGAATATTTTTCTGTACCTTCATAAGCATGTTAATGATTTTTATTTTTAACTCTCTTTCAGGAAGATTGGTGAGTTCAGTTTCCATTTTCCCTTTTTCTGGGGTTTGTGAGATTTTGGTCTTTATCATGTTCTTTTGATGTTTCATATTTCTGTGTGATGCCCTCTATGGCCCAGAAGCTCCAGTCTCTGGAGGTGCTCAGCCCCTAGAGTGAGATTGGGGGTCATAGGGGAGCAGAGCTCTTGCCTGGAGGTAGAAAAGACCTGTTTCTGGACTCCCATCTGCACAGCCTGTCTCCAGTATTACAGCCAGTGGACTTAGCACACAGTTGTAAGCCTATGTGCTTGGCATCTCTAGATGTTGTAGGTGAGGCCTCCCTCTGTCTGGCCTGATGCCAGAGCAGTCACTGCAGGATTGCGAGGTGGTGCTGTCAGGCCAGGAGGAAGGCTCGGCAGGCTGCATATCACAGTGGGGGGGGGGCCTCTTAGCTGAGTAGCCAGCCAGGGGAATTGAGTGCCTGAAGCTACCCAAAGTTCTCATTCTGCTGGGCAGAGCACACCCAGACAACCTTGTCCCCCTATCCCTTCTCCCACGCAGCAAGCTCCATGCAAACCCATGTGCCTTCAAGAGCCCTCTCGCTGCTAGGGAGCCTCTTAGACCGCCTGCCTTTCCCTTGTCTCAGAATGTCAGGTGTGGATCCCATCCTCCACAAACTGCTGGAATCTGTCTCTCAAGCACTCCACCTGTCCCAGCTCCCCATCCTCCAGAGCAGCACACAATGTAGGTTTCTGCTCACAAAGCAGATCTCCAGGGCTTGGTGTTCAGCAGTCCCAGGCTTCCACCACCTCCCCCGCTCCATTTCTCTTTCTCCCACCGGTGAGCTGGGGTGGGGGAAGGGCTCGGGTTCCGCTGGATCTAGGCTTTCATACGTTACCCTGTTTTGTGTGGTCTGCTCTGTTCATGAGGTCTGTATGCAGTCTGGTGCAGCCTTCTTTCCTGTTCCTGTTATACTGTTACTTGTATTAACTATATTTTCACACTCTCTGTGGTTTTAGGAGGAGTTCTCTATCTCACCTCTCATGCCGCCATCTTGAATCCCTACAGTGTATTTTAAAGGGACTGCTCTAAATGTAAGGGCTCCTAAGGCTACATAGGTGTCAACAGAGAAAATTAAACCACAGCAAAGAAAGTAGACCAACCAAATACTAACTAAATGCAAAATAAAATCAGCTATCTACAAAACCAGTCAAGGGAAACACAAAAGGGTACAGAATAAAACACCTAACACATTAAGAGAGGAGGAGGGAAAAAAAAGTAGGGAGAGAAGTAAAGAATCATCAGACTGTGTTTATAATAGCCTAATATGTGAGTTAAGTAAGACGGTTAGATTGTAAAGATGGTAACCACGAATCCAAAGCCTGCAATGGCAGTAAGTACACATCTATCAATAATCACCCCAAATGTAAATGGAATGATGGACCAATCAAAAGACACAGAGTAATAGAGTGGATAAAAAAGCAAGACCCATCTATATGCTGCCTACAAGAGACTCACCGCAAACCAAAAGACACACAGACTAAAAGTGAATGGATGGAAAAAGATATTTTATGCAAACAATAGGGAGAAAAAACAGGTGTTGCAGTACTTGTATCAGACAAAATAGACTTCAAAACAAAGAAAGTAACAAGAGATAAAGAAGGACATTACATAATGATAAGGGGGTCAGTCCAACAAGAGGATATAACCATTATAAATATACATGCACCCAACAAAGGAGCACTGACATATGTGAAACAAATACTAACAAAATTAAAGGAGGAAATAGAATGCAAAGCATTCATTTTAGGAGACTTCAACACACCACTCCAAAGGACAGATCAACCAGACAGAAAATAAGTAAGGACACAGAGGCACTGAACAACATGCTAGAACAGATGGACCTAACAGACATGTATACAACTCTACACCCAAAAGCAGCACGATACACATTCTTCTTAAGTGCACATGGAATATTTTCCAGAGTAGACCACATACTAGGCCACAAAAAGAACCTCAGTAAATTCAAAAATATTGAAATTCTACCAACCAATGTCTCAGATCACAACGGTATAAAACTAGAAATAAATTGTACAAAGAAAACAAAAAGGCTCACAAACACATGGAGGCTTAACATGCTCCTAAATAATCAATGGATCAATGACCAAATTAAAACAGAGATCAAGCAATATATGGAGACAAATGAAAACAACAGCACAATGCCCCAACTTCTGTGGGACGCAGCAAAGGCAGTTCTAGGAGGAAAGTATATTGCAATCCAGGCCTATTTAAAGAAGGAAGATCAATCTCAAATGAATAGTCTAAATTCACAATTATTGAAATTGGAAAAAGAAGAACAAATGAGGCCCAAACTCAGAAGAACCCAATGAAGACCAGAGCAGAAATAAATAAAATTGAGAAGAATAAAACAATAGAAAAAAATCAATGAAACCAAGACCTGGTTCTTTGAGAAAATAAACAAAATAGGTAAACCCCAAGCCAGACTTATTAAGAGAAAAAGAGAATCTACACACATAAACAGAATCAGAAATGAGAAAGGAAAAATCACAATGGAAACCACAGAAATACAATAAATTATTGGAGAATACTATGAAAATGTATATGATAAGAAACTGGATAACCTAGAAGAAATAAAGAACTTTCCAAAAAAGTACAACCTTCCAAGACTGACCAAGGAAGAAACAAAATCTAAACAGACCAATTACCAGCAATGAAATTGAATCAGTAATCAAAAAACTATCCAAAAACAAAACCCCCAGTCCAGAGGGATTCACTGCTGAATTTTATCAGACATTTATCAGACATAATACCCATCCTCCTTAAAGTTTTCCAAAAAATTGCATCCTCCTTAAAGTTTTCCAAAAAATAGAAGAGGAGAGAATACTTTCAAACTCATTCTTATGAAGCCAGCATCACTCTAATACCAAAACCAGGCAAAGACACAACAAAAAAAAGAAAACTACAGACCAATATTCCTGAAGAACATAGATGCAAAAATATATAACTAAATATTAGTAAACAGAATTCAAAAATACATCAAGAGGATCATACACCATGATGAAATGTGATTCACCTCAGGGATGCAAGGATGGTACAACATTCGAAAATCCATCAACATCATCCACCACATCAACAAAAAGAAGAACAAAAACCACATGATCATCTCCATAGATGCTGAAAAGCATTTGACAAAATTCAAAACCCATTCATGATAAAAACTCTTAACAAAATGGGTATAGAGGGCAAGTACCTCAACATAATAAAGGCCATATATGACAAACCCATAGCCAACATCATACTTAACAGCAAGAAGATGAAAGCTTTTCCCCTAAGATCAGGAACTAGACAAGGATGCCCACTCTCCCCGCTTTTATTCAACAAAGTACTGAAGGTCCTAGCCATGGCAATAAGACAAAACAAAGAAATAAAAGGCATCCAGATTGGTAAGGAAGAAGTCAAACTGTCAGTCTTTGCAGATAATATGATATTGTACAAAAAAAACTATACAGCATCTCACTACGCTGAGACAGTGACTGTAATGGGGTTGGGAGGGGACCTGATGAAGGGGGTAGTTTAATAACCATAATATTGCACATGTAATTGTAGATTAATGATACCAAAGTAAATTATATTAAAAAAACTAAAGAATCCACTCCCAAACTATTAGAATATCTGAATTCACAATGCAGCAGGATACAAAATTAATGTACAGAAATCTGTTGCATTCCTATACACTAATGATGAACTAGCAGAAAGAGAAATCAGGAAAATTATTCCATTTACAATATCATCCAAAAGAATAAAATACCTAGGAATAAACCTAACCAAGGAAGTGAAAGACCTATACCCTGGTAACTACAAGACACTCTTGAGAAATTAAAGAGGACTAATAAACTAATAAATGGAACTTTATCCCATGCTCTTGGGTAGAAAGAATTAATATTGTCAAAATGGCTATCCTGCCTAAAGCTATCTACAGATTCAATGCAGTCCCTATCAAAATACCAACAGCATTCTTCAACGAAGTGGAACAAATAGTTATAAAATTCATATCAAACCACAAAAGACCCCAAATAGGCAAAGCAATCTTGAGAAAGAAGAATAAAGCAGGGAGGATCTCACTTCCCAACTTCAAGCTCTACTACAAAGTCACAGTAATCAAGATAATTTGGTACTGGCGCAAGAACAGAACCATAGACCAGTGGAACAGAATAGAGAGTCCATAGATTAACCCAAGCATATATGGTCAATTAATATGTGATAAATGAGCCATGGAAATACAATGGGGAAATGACAGCCTCTTTAACAGCTGGTGTTGGCCAAACTGGAAAGCTACATGTAAGAGAATGAAACTGGATTATTGTCTAACCCCATGCACAAAAGTAAACTCAAAGTGGATCAAAGACCTGAATGTAAGTCATGAAACCATAAAACTCTTAGGAAAAAACATAGGTGAAAATCTCTTGGACATAAACATGAGCAACTTCTTCATGAACATATCTCCCCAGGCAAGGGAAACAAAAGATAAAATGAACAAGTGGGACTACATCAAACTAAAAGGTTTCTTTACAGCAAAGGAAACCAGCAGTAGAACAAAAAGGCACCCTACAGTATGGGAGAACATATTAATAAATGACATATTCGATAAAGGGCTTATATCCAAAATATATAAAGAGCTCATAAACCTCCACAAACCAAAAGCAAATAATCCAATTAAAATATGGCCAGAGGAACTGAACAGACACTTCTCCAGAGAAGAAATTCAGAAGGCCAACAGGCACAAGAAAAGATGCTCCACATCACTAATCATTAGAGAAATCCAAATTAAAATCACAGTGAGTTATCACCTCACACTAGTTAGTTTAGCCACTATCCAAAAGACAAGCAACAACAAATGGCGAGGTTGGGGAGAAAAGGGAACCCTCCTACACTGCTGGTGGGAATGTCAATTAGTTAAACCATTGTGGAAAGCAGTATGGATGTTCCTCAAAAATCTAAAAATAGAAATACCATTTGACCCAAGAATTCCATTCCTATGAGAATGCAGCAGCCAGTTTTGAAAAGACATATGCACCCCTATGTTTATTGCAGCACTATTTACAATAGCCAAGAAATGGAAGCAACCTGTGTCCATCAGTAGACGAATGGATAAAGAAGATGTGGTACATATACACAATGGAATATTATCCAGCCATAAAAAGAAAACAAATCCTACCATTTGCAACAACATGGATGGAGCTAGAGGGTATTATGCTCAGTGAAATAAGCAGGTGGAGAAAGACAAGTATCAAATGATTTCACTCATCTGCGGAGTATAAGAACAGAGAAAAACTGAAGGAACAAAACAGCAGCAGACTCACAGAACCCAAGAATGGACTAACAGTTACCAAAGGGAAAGGGACTGGGGAGGATGGGTGGGAAGGGAGGGATAAGAGGGGTAAAGGAGCATTATGATTCACACACATAATGTAGCGGAGGCGGCACGGGGAGGGCTGTACAACACAGAGAAGACAAGCAGTGATTCTATAGCATCTCACTACACTGATGGACAGTGAGTGCAATGGGGTATGTGGTGGGGACTTGATAATGGGGGGAGTCCAGTAACCATAATGCTGCTCCTGTAATTGTGCATTAATGATACAAAAAAAAAATACAAAAAAAATTCTTGGGTACCCCACTAGAAAATCAATGCAGTGTCGTTCAGTTGATAAAATCACTACATATGAATATACCTTATTTCTTTAATACTAAATGGTGTCTGCTATACATATGAGTCATAAGTGTACTTAAATAGTCTCAGGCATGTGCTTTTCTGTTATTAACTTTAAAATTTTAAACTATTATATTCTAGGGGTGGAATTGAAGTTTCAAATTATTTAAAGTTTAAAGTGTGAGAGAGATGAAATAAGCATATTTCCTAATAGGGTATAAATACCACCAACACTATGAAAAGGCCTTTTTAAAAATCACAATTTTAACTTCCAATTCAGTGGAATCATTCTTGTGCCTCTAAAGCATTCCCTGCTTTAGAACTAAGACCTCTAAGGCCTAAAGAGACTAAGGTCTCAGGGACCAGAAATAAAAATTTTCTAAGTGGATCAATAGGGGTAACAGTGAGTGGTGCCGGTCCCATTCCCACCCCTTGACCAGTGAATTATGGGCCAAGGAATCCTGCTGGAGATACAGCACCATATACTGGAGACTGATTCAGAGAATGCATTGCCACCTAACTGAATCTTCAAAAGGTCATTCAACCATCCTGTCATACCAGCTGTTTCAGGATTGTGAGAAACAGAACTCCATGAGCATGGGCCCATTGCTGCACTTAATTTGCTGTGAAATGAGTTACTTGATCAGCAGCAATCCTTTCTGGAACACTAAGAGGCTGCATAGGCATGCTGTAAGTCCACAGATGGTAGCTCTGGCAGAAGCGTTGTATTCAGGGAAGGCAAATCCATGTTCAAAGTAAGTGTTATGGTAAGAACAAAATGCTGCCTCTTCCATGATGGAAGCGTCCAGTGTAATCAACCTGCCAACAGGTAGCTGGCTGACAAACCCAGGGAATGGTGCTTTACTGTAGATTCAGGGTAGGTGTATTCTGCTGGCAGATCGGGCACTCAGCTGAGGTTTTAGACAGGTTGGTTCTGGTAAATGGAGTCTGTGTTACTGAGCCAGGCATAACCTCCATCCCTACCACCAAGGCCACTTTGTTCATGAGTGCACTGGGCAATGACAGCGGTGTTCTAGGGAAAGAAGTGGATTGAAATCCACAGAATGGACCATCCTATCCATTTGATTATGAAAATCTCCCTCTGCTGAGATCATTCTTTGTGAGCATTCATGTGGGACACAAATATCTTCACGTTTTTCACCCATTCAAAGATGTCTGTCCACATCCTCTTACCCAGACTTCTCTGTCATCAATTTCTAATCACATTCCTTCCAAGTCCTTGACCATCCAGCTAAACCATTGTCCACAGCACATGAGTTGGTATATAATCACACGTCTGGCCCTTTCTCCTTCCAAGTAAAATGACTGACCAAGTGCACTGCTTGAAATTCTGTGCACTGGTAGGATTTCTTTTCACCACTATCCTTCAGGGATGTCCCAGAAAAGAGCTTTATTGCTTTCCACTTTTAAATAGTGCCTGCATATTGTATAGCAAAATACATTTAAAATTTCTCTATGTCTTTTCATGGCTTATAATTAATTTTTTATTGCCAAATATTTATTGTTATGGATGTATCACAATTTGCTTATCCATTCCCCTGCTGAAGGACATCTCGGTTGCCTTTGGCACTTAAGTATAAGGTGACTACAAATATTCACCTTCAGATTTTTGTGTGACATAAGTTTTCAACTCAATTAGGTAAATATTCAGTGCAATTGCTGGATCACTCAGTAGGATGATGTTGAATTTTGTAAATAACTGCCAAACTATGTGGCTATGTAATTTTCTATTCCTATTGATATTAATGAGAGTTCTTATTGTTCCTCATATTAGTAGTGCCAACAGTATAGTATTGTCAGTTTTTTTATATTAGCCATTTTAATATGTATACAGTATCTCATTACTGTTTTGCTTTGCAATTCCATATTGACTAAAAACAATGTTGAACATGTTTTTATATTTGCCATCTGAGTATTGTCTTTGGTGAGTTGTCCACTATTCTTTTGTCTTTCTCTTCCTGTTGAGTTTTAAGAGTTATTTTCGTATACAATTGTTTATCAGATGTTTTGCAAATATTTCTTCCAAATATGTAACTTGTTATATTTTCATTCTCTTTACAGCATATTTCACAGATCAGACATTTTAAATTATAATAAAGTGCAGAATCGGAAATGAGAAAGGAAAAATAACGACAGACCCCACAGAAATACAAAGAATTATAAGAGAATATTATGAGAATCTATATGCTAACAAGCTGGAAAGCCTAGAAGAAATGGACAACTTCTTAGAAAAATACAACCTTCCAAGACTGACCAAGGAAGAAACAGAAAAACTAAACAGACCAATCACCAGCAATGAAATTGAAGTGGTAATCAAAAAACGACCCAAGAACAAAACCCCCCGACCAGATGGATTCACCTCTGAATTCTACCAGACATATAGAGAAGAAATAATACCCATTCTCCTTAAAGTTTTCCAAAAAATAGAAGAGGAGGGAATACTTCCAAACTCATTCTATGAAGCCAGCATCACTCTAATACCAAAATCTGGCAAAGACCTCACCAAAAAAGAAAATTACAGACCAATATCCCTGTGAACGTAGATGCAAAAATACTCAACAAAATATTAGCAAACCGAATTCAAAAATACGTCAAGAGGATCATACACCATGATCAAGTGGGATTCATCCCAGGGATGCAAGGATGGTACAACACTCGAAAATCCGTCAACATCATCCACCACATCAACAAAAAGAACAACAAAAACCACATGATCATCTCCATAGATGCTGAAAAAGCATTTGACAAAATTCAGCATTCATTCATGATTAAAACTCTCAACAGAATGGGTATAGAGGGCAAGTACCTTAACATCATAAAGGCCATATATGACAAACCCACAGCTAACATCATACTTAACAGCGAGAAGCTGAAAGCTTTTCATCTAAGATCGGGAACAAGACAGGAATGCCCACTCTCTCCACTGTTATTCAACATAGTACTGGAGGTCCTAGCCACGGCAATCAGACAAAACAAAGACATATAAGGCATCCAGAATGGTAAAGAAGAAGTCAAATTGTCACTATTTGCAGATGACATGATATTGTACATAAAAAACCCTAAAGACTCCACTCCAAAACTACTAGAACTAATCTCTGAATTCAGCAAAGTTGCAGGATACAAAATTAACACACAGAAATCTGTTGCTTTCCTATACACTAACGATGAGCTAACAGAAAGAGAAATCAGAAAAAGAATTCCATTCACAATTGCATCAAAAAAAAAAAATACCTAGGAATAAACCTATGGAAGGAAGTGAAAGACCTGTACTCTGAAAACTACAAGACACTCCAAAGAGAATTTAAAGAGGACACTAACAAATGGAAATTCATCCCATGCTCTTGGCTGGGAAGAATAAATATTGTCAAAATGGCTATACTACCTAAAGCAATCTACAGATTCAACGCAATCCCTATCAAACTACCAACAGCTTTCTTCAATGAACTCGAACAAATAATTCTAAAATTCATATGGAACCAGAAAACACCCCAAAAAGCCAAAGCAATCCTCAGAAGGAGGAATAAAACAGAGGGAATTACGCTCTCTGACCTCAAGCTCTACTACAAAGCCACAGTAATCAAGACAATATGGTATTGGCAAAAAAACAGACCCACAGACCAGTGGAACTGAATAGAAAATCCAAACATTAACCCAAACATCTACAATCAATTAATATTTGATAAAGGAACCTTGGATATACAATGGGGAGATGACAGCCTCTTCAGCAGCTGGTGTTGGAAAAACTGGACAGCTACATGTAAGAGAATGAAACTGGACTACTGTGTAGCCCCATACACAAAGGTAAACTGAAGGTGGATCAAAGACCTGAATGTAAGACATGAAACCATAAAACTCTTAGAAAAAAACATAGGCAAAAATCTCTTGGACATAATCATGAGCGACTTCTTCATGAACATATCCCCCCGGGCAAGGGAAACAAAAGCAAAAATGAACAAGTGGGACTATATCAAGCTGAAAAGCTTCTGTACAGCAAAGAACACCATCAGTAGAACAAAAAGGCATCCTACAGTATGGGAGAATATATTCACAAAGGACATATCCGATAAGGGGTTGCCATCCAAAATATACAAAGAACTCACGCACCTTAACAAACAAAAAGCAAATAATCCAATTAAGAGATGGGCAGAGGACATGAATAGACACTTCTCTAAAGAAGAAATTCAGATGGCCAACAGGCACATGAAAAGATGCTCCACATCGCTAATCATCAGAGAAATGCAGATTCAAACCACAATGAGATATCACCTCACACCAGTGAGAATGGCCAACATCCAAAACACAAAGAACAACAAATGTTGGCGAGGATGTGGAGAAAAGGGAACCCTCCTACACTGCTGGTAGGAATGCAAATTAGTTCAACCATTGTGGAAAGCAGTATGGAGGTTCCTCAAAAAACTCAAAATAGAAATACCATTTGACCCAGGAATCCCACTCCTAGGAATTTACCCTAAGAATGCAGCAGCCCAGTTTCAAAAAGACAGATGCACCCCTATGTTTATTGCAGCACTATTTACAATAGCCAAGAAATGGAAGCAACCTAAGTGTCCATCAGTAGATGAATGGATTAAGAAGATGTGGTACATATACACAATGGAATATTATTCAGCCATAAGAAGAAAACAAATCCTACCATTTGCAACAACATGGATGGAGCTAGAGGGTATTATGCTCAGTGAAATAAGCCAAGTCGAAAAAGACAAGTATCAAATGATTTCACTCATATGTGGAGTATAAGAACAAAGAAAAAAACTGAAGGAACAAAACAGCAGCAGACTCAGAGAACCCAAGAACGGACTAATAGTTACCAAAGGGAAAGGGACTGGGGAAGAAGGGTGGGAAGGGAGGGATAAGAGGGTAAAAGGGGCATTACGATTAGCAGACGTAAGGTGGGGGGGCAAGGGGAGGGCTTTACAACTCAGAGAAGACAAGTAGTGATTCTATAGCATCTCACTACGCTGATGGACAGTGACTGTAATAGGGTTGGTGGGGGGGACCTGATGAAGGGGGTAGTTTAATCACCACAATATTGCACATGTAATTGTAGGCTAATGATACCAAAATAAATTGTAAAAATAAATAAATAAATAAATAATAGAGGAGCTTATATCCTCGTGGAGCTTGGGGCCTGGCTTGGTGGCATGTGGAAGCATTCAGGTTCCCCAAGCATGGGAGCTCTTTCCAAGAGAAGCAGGATCCGAGAGAGCAATAAGCTGTTGTGAGGGCTTCATTGCACAGTTATGATTGACTAGATCATTGGCCATTGACCGATCCACCCTCCAGCCCTGCCCTTTGATGGGGTCCAAAAGTCTCGCATTAACATGACAAGACAGCTGTCTCACCTTTAAGACTCTGCAGTGTTTTCAGGAACTGTGGATGAAGACCAAATAAACCTGGAAAATGTACTTATTGTAGCTCTGGAAGGAGGATTCCGTTCTCTGGGAAAATTCCCTATGAATTTTGTGAGACCTATTAATGACAAAGAGCATTGGGGGTAAAAAAGGAGCCCATACCAGGTTTTATTCTCAAAGCAGTAGGTCGAGTGCTAGACTCCCATCCTCCCATCTGTCTCTGGCCCCCATCCAGCCTCTGCTTGTAGCTCTCTCTGTGCTCCCTCCTGCTTTTAGCAGCAGTCTCTGCTGTCCCCTTTCTCCTGCTTCCCTCTTCTCTAGGTTCCCTTCTCTCTTCCTAGCACAGAGTGCTTCAGTTTCTCTCTGTCCTAGTGCTGGCAGAACTCTACGGGTAGGTCTGTATAGTGACTGGCAGACTTCAGGTCCTATTATATCCAGGCGCTTTTTTGTCTCTTCTCCACACATCCCTGGGGTGGATGCTTCCCTGACAGTTTGCTCCCAGTAGAACTCTTCTTAAAGCAGTATTGCAGTAAAAAGCTTACTGCCAACAGGTATGCAAGCAGGCACCTATGCAGTAGGCCAGGTATTATCTCACTGCACATATACAATGGGTAATATTAGAATCAGGTAAGAATCCTGGCCATTGAATTTCTATTTTCCTTATGCTTATGACTCATATTGCACAAAACAAGTCCCTTAACAAAATTTGTACAGATTGCTTAAAAAACGACTCTACTTTAAAGGAGGGCATACAAAAAATAAGCAATTCACAAGTAAAATTAAAAGAACTCAGGTACTCAATCTCACTGCCAGTTAAGAAAATGTAAATTGAAGGCACATTTTTTTTCCTTCACCCAATTTAACAAAAAAAGCCAATCCTGGTTGAAGTAAAAAATGGACATACATTCCTGTAAGGATTAAGAGTGAATTTCAGAAAATAACAAGGCCTTAACAACATTTTAAATACACAATGTTGTAAGGCAAGGAACCCAACTGGCGAGAATCCACTCACTCCATAAAAACAAGAACACCAACATGCAACAAAACATATGTAGTGAAACAGGAGTGTCTGAACTTTCACTGGTGGAAGAGTGAGGTGCATATTATGCTGTCTTTACTATGTAAGAGTCTAATGCTAAATACAGTTAAATCTGTAGGTACTGACTGCAAAGATATCCATGGTATATTACAAGTGAGGCCACACTTCAGTACGGAAGCACAGTCCCATTTAAACACACACACACACACACACACACACACACCACCACCACCACCAAAATAAACCTCCTAGATATGGGTATGTTTCTTGAGCTTGGAGAAAAGCATGGAAAGCTTTTAATATTGGTACTCCAGAGAGCAAGTATGGATAGTTGTTTTTTTTTTAAACCATTGCAGTATACCCATAGTTTTTGGTAAAACACGTTATGTAAATTTGGAATAGAAGTTTCAAGTCTTAAAAAGAGAAATATGTATTCATGGGCCAAAAAAATTAAAGTGAATCATTTCTTGATACTTACTGCATCAAAAAATGTTAGAAATTGTAACAAGACTCAGTACTATGATCACACCTAGTTTTGCCTGGCTTTAGTTTATTCTTCAATTCTTCTAAAGGGCACAACATCTTTTAGAAGAATATGTGTAACTTTCAAGAACAGACTTATAAACATACCAGTGAAGTAAAATTTAGTAATCCTTTCCCCCTTTAAAAGATGCTTGAAGTTTTGTTACTTCCGATGGGCTGACTCCAATGGTATGACTGACTTAACTTACCACACAAATACATGTTTACATTAAACTAAACTGTGCATTACATTTCTAATGCATGAGGCAAAAGTGGAATCCACTGGATGGTGATTATTTCAAGTGCTGTGAATGTGTACAGACCATGAGGTATAATTATGTAGTGCCTTTACCAACAGCTGAATATGCATATGATGTAGTAGTATGTTGTTTACTACTTTCAGTTGGGCAATAGTGTCTACTTTTCAATGTGTAAACACTATACTTACATATTACATTTTTAAACATTTGGACAGGTAAGATCAGGAACCATTTTATTGTGGATTAAAGAAACACTTCTTTTAATAGGCTGCTACATTTGACTTGCTATTTTAATTGGAATATTCATATACCATAAGTACAGTGGATTAGTTTTATAACTGGTTTGACCTGGATGCTGTCTTCTTCCACATTTGGTAAAAAAAGTTTTGCTAGATTCATAGCTGTGAGTGTAGCTTGAAGACTTACAAGATTTTAGCTGTAAGACAATCTGGTACTAGAGGAATTCTATGGTGTAGCTTTTTAATCAGTTTTATCTTGGTTCTTACTTTATTCAGGAAGACCATATTTTTCCAGGATCTCAGAAATACTGTAAAAAGCTCAATATAAACATTTTCTCATATTACTAAAGTTGAATAAGTATGTGTCCATACATATATGAACATAATTTTTCCAGTATTGCTATATTATAAAAAATTGAGTATAAACTTTTAACATATGTGGAGTTCTTTATTTCACTCCAGTCCAGGGGCAGGGCAGTTCTGCATGGTTTCATATGCTCAACAGTATCAAGGACACAGGTAATTCCAGTCTATCTGCTGTGCCAATCTCAGCCCCCTTTGGTTGCAAAATGGCCATAACTTCAGGTATCACACAGATATTCCTGTATATATGGATCACTTCCTATTTTGTTAGGAAAGAAAATTTAACTGAAGCCTATTTGCAGACTGCTCAAATCTTTTATGGCTAAGACTGTTATAAATATGTCTACATGCAAAGTAAGCTGAGAAAGCAAGCATATGGCATTTAGATTTAGGTGGGGAAACAGGCAATCCTGGCAAAGGGACAATAGTTAACAATGATGGAGAGGCAACCAAGTGCCTGCCACAAATATTGCCTTATTTCTTTAAGTCTCCTCCATTTTTGTGTCACATACCCTTGCTCATTCATGATGCTTGAGGGTTTTTTCTTTCATCTCAAGAAAAATTTTCAGTATTTCTTTTCTTTTGGCTTTGCACTTATTTTGTTAGGGCTTTTCTACAAACTAGCTTTGAATGCTTATTCATTCTCTCTCTTTCCTCTGATCAACATGCTTATTGGGAACCTACTAGGAACAGGCAGTGCACCATGTACAGTGAAGTGAGAATGAATCCTGGCCTTTAATCATTCCTGTTTTCTACACATACTAAAGAATTTTCCTAAGTATAGCTTTGTTGCATTGTACAAATTTCAACATGTCTCTGTTATTCATTCCTAATGGTCATTTGCCTTCACTTCCTTTTTGATGGGTGGGAAGGGAGGGATAAGAGTGAAAAAGGGGCATTACGATCAGCAGATGTAAGGTAGCAGGGGCACGGGGAGGGCTGTACAACTCAGAGAAGACAAGTAGTGACTCTATAGCATCTCACTACGCTGATGGACAGAGACTGTAATGGGGTTGGTGGGGGGGACCTGATGAAGGGGGTAGTTTAATCACCATAATATTGCACATGTAATTGTAGATTAATGATAACAAAATAAATTATATAAAAAAATTACTTATACAGGTTTCTTTTAAATTTCCTTGTGGATAAATGGATTTCAGCTAACGGTTTGTTAATTTTCTAATTCTCTGAAAGAGAGGCCAGGGATTGTGGCATGTCTTTTCTTTTATGAAAGGTTTTAATAAGTCATCTAAATCTTCCCCTTGACCTCACAGCAACCCATCTTTATTCACCTGAGGTTCTGGTCCATTATGAATGCCTAATGAGGCAAGAGGTTTAGCTGTGAATGAAAGCTTCAGTTTCTAGTTTTTCTCCAGAAAGGACTACCTAACATTCAACAATGAAAGAGATGATATAAGATGTTCCCAGTCACTGCACACACTGCTGTCACATGATCTCTAATACACAATTATGAAAATAAAGTAATAAAAGCAGTTATTTAACACACTTTCAATGTAGCCAGACACTATTCTAAGGGATATAATGCACAGCTGACCCTAGAACAATACAATTTGAACTATGTGGGTCCACTTAGATTTTTTCAATATAATGGAAAGTTTTTTTGGAGATTTGTGATGATTGGAAGAAACATTTTGTTTTCTAGCTTGCTTTACTGAAAAATACAGTATGTAATACATATAACATGGAAAAATATATATTAAATGACCATGATCGGTAGGGCTTCTGGTCAACAGTAGGCTATTTGATTGAGTTTTTGGGGTTCAAAAGTTTTATGTGAATTTTCAACTGGGTGAGTCAGTGCCCCTCAATCCTACAATGTTCAAAGGTCAACTGTAATTAATCTTCACAATGATACTAATAAGTGCTAATATTACTAAACTATAATTGAGGAGAGTTAGACATAGTTAAGCAATTTTCCCCATAAGAAATGAGTTATAATGGTTAAGGTAGGATTAAACACTGGTTAAATCCTTTCACACTCTGATTCAATTGAGGTTCATTTTAGAGAGATTGCAAATATTTAACAAGATTTGAGTGGGCTTGAAGAATTTGCTGCATTTTTAACATTAATGTAGTCTCCAAGTATGAATTATCAGATGAATAACTTGTTAGGTAAAGAAATTTTTGCTATATATATATATGACATTTATATTATGGATCCTGATTTCTCACTTTCCCTACCTTCGTGGAGTTTTTCACCAATTGAACCCTGATGTCTAATAAATGCTGAAACACAAAATCCTCCCAATTCTTAACATTTGTAAGGTTTCTCATCAGAAACAAATGTCCAATAATTTCTGGCTTTAAATGAAGGCCTTTTTATCCACAGTATGAACTCTGGTAGAGTAAGTTGTTATCTTCAAATGCTTTCCCACATTTTTTATAATCAAGGGGTTTTGTTTGCATTTTACTTGTTTTAATTTTCAGATGTCAATTAAATTCTGGGCCTTCCCATGTCTTCATTCACTCCTTTGTCCTGTATGAATTTTTTTATGTTGAGCAAGGTGTGAGCCACGAGTAAAGGCTTTTCCACATTGCTTACATTCATAGGGTTTCTCACCAGTATGGATTTTCTGGTGTCGACTAAGTTCTGAGCCACGACCAAAGGCCTTCCCACATTCATTACACTCATAGGGTTTTTCACCACTATGACTTCTCTCGTGATAAGTAAGTTCTGACCTTCGAATAAAAGCCTTCCCACATTCCTTGCATTTATGGGGTCTCTCACCAGTGTGAACTTTTTGATGTCGAATAAGTTCTGTGCTACAAGTAAAGGCCATTCCACAGTCCCTACATTTATAAGGTTTCTCACCAGTGTGAACTCTCTGATGTCGAGTAAGTTCTGAGCCACGACGAAAGGACTTCCCACATTCCTTACATTTATAGGGTTTTTCACCAGTATGAACACTCTGATGTCGAATAAGATGTGAATCAGAAATAAAAGCTTTCCCACAGTCCTTGCATTTATGAGGTTTCTCAGCAGTATGAATTCTTTGATGTAGACTCAGTTGTGAGGCACAACTATATACCTTCCCACATTCCTTACATTCATAGTGTCTTTCACCAGTATGAATTATCTGATGAAGACTGAGTTGTGTGTCGTAACGAAAAGCTTTCCCACATTCCTTACATTTATGGGGTTTCTCACCAGTATGGATTCTCTGATGTCGAAGAAGGTGTGAGGGACGGGTAAAGGCCTTTCCACATTCTTTACATTCATAGTATTTCTCATCAGTATGAATTCTCTGGTGTAAATTAAGTTGTGAAGTAGATGGAAAGGCCTTCTCACACTCCTTACATTTATAGGGTTTCCCACCTGTATGAATCCTTTGATGTTTACTAAGTTGTGAGCTAGAATGAAAGGCTTTCCCACATTCCTTACATTTATGAGGTTTCTCACCTGTATTCATAGTCTGAGGCTTAGTAATTTCAGAGCTAAGATTTAAAGCACATTTATTTTCATTATTCTTTTTGCTTTCATGAATTCTCTGATGCTTAATCAAGTTTGACCTACTATTAAAGGCTTTTCCACATTCTCCACATTTAGAGTCTTCTTCCATATGACTTTTTTCATATTCAATATGGTGTGACAGGTATTTGAAAGCTTCCCTACATTCCTTGCATCCACCGGATTTTGCTCCAGAATGAACTGTCTGAGGTACTCTATGAACCGTGCATTCAGGGGAAGTGGACTTTTCTCCAGAGGTTATAATGGCTTGTCTGAAATGTCCCCCCTGTTGTCTTGCCAACTGGCATTTGATTTCTCTGTTATTTATGACTCTAGGGCACTCAAGATTAGACCTTGTAAGTTTTGTTGTCTCTGGATGCAGTGATTTAGTTTCATAACTGTCCTCCTTTGGAAATAAATTCTTGGTTTCTCTTCTGGAATCCCAATCTGTAAGATAACAAGAAATAAAATGGGGTATTTTCACATTGCAAGAGAAACTTCAAAGTAGAAATGGCAAACTAAAAATAGTAACTTAAACAGCTCTTAACACTGCATTGAAATTTGAAAAAAAAAAGGAGAGCAGCTTGGGAAGGAAGTAGTTCTTCACCTCTGGTGAAAATCATAATCAGCTGAGGAACTTGTTAAAAATAGATGTCCAGGAAACACCTATAACCAACTAAACGAGAATCTAAAGGAGTAGGATGTTATATTTAACAGTAAGGCCTCTCATCTCTAGCTTCAAACCAAATATATCCAGATTTTGTCCATTCTCCCTGTTGGTATCTCTACCACCCTGTCCAAAGGCATCCCTCACCAAGATTAATACACTCTCCTAATGGTTCTCCCTACTTCTACTGTTGTCCTCCTAATATTGCATACCCAACACAGTAGACAGAGTGCTCCTGTTAAAATGTTAGATCGTGCCATTTTTCTGCCTAAATCCTCCACTAGATTTCCCTTTCATGTAGAGTAAAAGTCAAATCCTTATGTGGTCTGCAAGGCCTTCCCAGAACTTGTCCTGCACTACCTCTTTCTGACCTCATGGTCCATCTCCTCCCTTTAGCTGGCTGCTCCAGCTCCTTGACCAAGTGGATGTTCTTCAAACTTGCCAAACACACCCCTCCTTCAGAATCTCTGACAACAAATATCTTCTCTATGATATCAATACAGCTCATTGAATTTATTCATTCTGAACTCTATTCAAATCCAACTTATCAGATCACTCTACAACACAGGGCCCTTGTCACTCACTCCATATTTTTTCAGGGCACTTTAAATCACACGTTATTTTATCTATTTCCCTAACATTATTATGAAAACTTTCAGACATAGAAAAGTTAAGAGAACTGGACGATGAACTCCCATATTTCCACTAGTTAGATTCTCCAGTAAGCATTTGGCTCTACTTGTCTTATCATATATCTGTCTACATCCATCAATCAACCCATCTTTCAAACATCAATGTCCTTCACCTCTAAACTCAACAGTGTGTATTATGCTTACTTCTGTAAGCAAATACTTAAAATATGTAAAGCACTGTAGGAGGGTTCCACTTTCTCCACATCCTTGCCAGCATTTGTTGGTCTTTGGATGTTAGACACCCTAACTGGTGTGAGGTGATACCTCATTGTGGTTTTAATTTTCATTTCCCTGATAATTAGTGGTGTGGAGCATCTTCTCTTTTCTCTTTAATTAATACACGCTTTAATGGACATACTAGAAAATTGTGTTTGTATAGAAGGACATGAAGTAATTTTATGTCTATACTGTCTATAAATAACTGCATCCACCTCTGCGGCACTAGCTAACTTATTAATGTTTTAGTGGTCAATTTTCAGATAGAAGATGCATGCATAGAATTTGCACCACTGTGTTTATATGAGTTATTGCAGATGCAGGTGATATGATTGGCCCCAAAGAAAAGAAACCAGGATTAGGCCCACGGGGTTAAATTATGCTCATGCTACAGAAAATGTCCAAAACTATTCTCATCTAGTGTTTTATGTAATTTATTTTACTTCTACTAAACCACACAGAATGTCCACCATTTCTTGGATCTTTGGTACCCTTTCCAGTCTAATGTTCCCATTCTATTCCAATGTTTATTATTTCCATAAGCATAAGAATTTGTACGTCTTAATAACAATTTTAATATTGCAGTCATCATTAAATGCCATTCAATGATTTTGCTGTTGTTCTTTTAAAGCTATTCCTACAAGGAAGTCTTCCTCTTCTTTATATAATTTTTTTACTAAGGTATTATTAATATGCACTTATGAAGGTTTCATATGAAAAAACAATGTGGTCACTACATTTACCGATATTATCAAGTCCCCACCCATACCCCAATGCAGTCACTGTCCATCTGTGTATTAAGATGCCACAGATTCACTATTTGCCTTCTCTGTGCTACACTGTTTTCCCCGTGATCCCTCACACCATGCGTACTAAACAAAATACCCCCTCAATCCCCGTCTCCCACACTCCCCACCTGCCCTTCCACACCCCTCCCATTTGGTAACCACTAGTTCGTTCTTGGAGTCTCTGAGTCTGCTGCTATTTTGTTCCTTAAGTTTTGTTTCATTGTTATACTCCACAAAAGAGGGAAATCATTTGGCAATTGTCTTTCTCCACATGGATTATTTCACTGAGCATAATATCCTCCAGCTCCATCCATGTTGTTGCAAATGGTAGGATTTGTTTCCTTCTTATGGCTGAATAGTATTCCATTGTGTATATGTACCACCTCTTCTTTATCCATTTATCTACTCATGGACACTTAGGTTCCTTCCATATCTTGGCTATTGCAAAAAGTGCTGCAATAAACATAGGGGTGCATATGTCTTTTTGAATCTGAGAAGTTGTATTCTTTGAGTAAATTCCAAGGAGTGGGATTCCTGGGTCAAATGGCATTTCTATTTTTAGTTTTTTGAGGAACCTCCACATTGCTTTCCACAATGGTTGAACTAGCTTACATTCCCACCAGCTGTGTAGGAGGGTCCCTTTTCTCCTCATACTCACCAGCATTTGTTGTTCTTAGTCTTTTGGATGCTGGCCATCCTTACTGTTATGAGGGGATGTCTCACTGTGCCTTTTAATTTGCATTTCCCTGATGATTAGTGATGTGGAGTATCTTTTCATGTGTCTGTTGGCCATCTGAATTTCTTCTCTGGAGAACTGTCTCTTCATATACTCTACCCATTTTTTAATCAGGATATTTGCTTTTTGGGTGTACAGGTATGTAAGTTCTTTATATATTTTGGATGTTGACCCCTTGTCTGATATGTCATTTACAAATATATTCCCCATACTGTAGGATGCCTTTTTGTTCTGTTGATGGTGTCCTTTGCCATACAGAAACTTTTTAGTTTGATGTAGTCCCATGAGTTCATATTTGCTTTTGTTTCCCTTGCTCAAGAGATGCGTTTAGGAAGAAGTTGCTCATGCTTATATTCAGGAGATTTTTGCCTATGTTGTCTTCTAAGAGTTTTATGGTTTCCTGACTTACATTCAGGTCCTTGATCCATTTCGAGTTTACTTTTGTATGGGGTTAAACAATAATCCAGTTTCATTCTCTTGCATGTAGCTTTCCAGTTTTGCCAACACCAACTGTTGAAGAGGCTGTCATTTCTCCATTGTATGTCCATGGCTCCTTTATCATACATTAATTGACCATATATTGTTGGGTTTATATCAGGGCTCTCTAGTTTGTTCCATTGATCAATGGGTCTGTTCTTGTGCCAGTACCAAACTGTCTTGATTACTGTGGCTTTGTAGTAGAGCTTGAAGTTGGGGAGCATAATTCCCCTTGATTTATTCTTCCTTCTCAGGATTGCTTTGGCTATTCAGGCTCTTTTGTGGTTCCATATGAATTTTAGAACGATTTTCTCTAGTTCGTTGGAGAATGCTGTTGGCATTTTGATAGGAATTGCATTGAATCTGTAGACTGCTTTAGGTAGGATGGCCATTTTGACAATATTAATTCTTCCTATCCATGATCATGGGATGTGTTTCCATGTATTGGTATCTTCTTTAATTTCTCTCATGAGTGTCTTGTAGTTTTCAGAGTATAGGTCTTTCACTTCCTTGGTTAGGTCTATTCCTAGGTATTTTATTCTTTTTGAGGCAACTGTGAATGGAATTGTTTTTCCTGATTTCTCTCGCTGCTAGTTCATTGTTAGTGTATAGGAATGCCACAGATTTCTGCATATAAATTTTGTATCCCTCCACTTTGCTGAATTCAGATATTAGATCCAGCAGTTTTGGAGTGTATTGTTTAGTTTTTTATGTACAATATCATGTCATCTTCAAACAGGGACAGTTTAACTTCTTCCTTGCCAATCTGGATGCCTTTTATTTCTTTGTGTTGTCTGATTGCCGTGGCTAGGACCTCCAGTGCAATGTTGAATAGAAGTGGGGAGAGTGGGCATCCTTATCTTGTTCCCGATCTTAAAGGAAAATCTTTCAGCTCTTGCTGTTAAGTATAAGGTTGGCTTTGGGTTTATCATATATGGCCTTTACTATGTTGAGGTATTTGCCCTCTATACCCATTTTGTTGAGAGTTTTTATCATGAATGGAGGTTACTTTTTGTCAAATGCTTTTTCAGTATCTATGGAGATGATCTGGGGTTTGTCCTTTTTTTTTTTTTTGGTTGCTGTGGTGGATGACGTTGATGGATTTTCGAATGTTGTACCATCCTTGCATCCCTGGATTAAATCCTACTTGATCATTATAGATGACCTTTTTGATGCACTTTTGAATATCATTTGCTAATATTTTGTTGAGTATTTTTGCACCTATGTTCATCAGGGATATTGGTCTGAAATTTTCTTTTTTTGTTGTGTCTTTGCCCGGTTTCGGTATTGGAGTGATGCTGGCCTCATAGAATGAGTTTGGAAGTATTCCCTCTTCTTTTACTCTTTGGAAAACTTTAAGGAGGATGGGTGTTAGGTCTTCAATAAATGTTTGATAAAATTCAGCAGTGAAGCCATCTGGTCCAGGCATTTTGTTCTTAGGTAGGTTTTTGATTACCAGTTCAATTTCATTGCTGGTAATTGGTCTGTTGAGATTTTCTGTTTGTTTCTGGGTCAACCTTGGAAGGTTGAATTTTTCTAGAAAGTTGTCCATTTCTTCTAGGTTATCCAGTTTGTTGGCATATAATTTTTCATAGTACTCTCTAATAATTGTTTGTATTTCTGTGCTGTCTGTAGTGATTTTTCCTTTCTCATTTCTGATTCTGTTTATGTGAGTAGACTCTCTTTTTTTCTTGATAAGTCTGGTAGGGGTTTATCTATTTTGTTTATTTTCTTGAAGAACCAGCTCTTGCTTTCATTGATCCTTTCTATTGTTTTAATATCAATTTTATTTATTTCTGCTCTAATCTGTATTATGTCCCTCCTTCTACTGACTTTGGGCCTCATTTTTTCTTCTTTTTCTAGTTTCATTAATTGTGAGTTTAGACTGCTCATATGGGATTGTGCTTCTTTCCTGAGGTAGGCCTGTACTGCAATATACTTTCCTGTTAACACGGCCTTTGCTGCATCCCACAGATTTTGTGGTGTTTAATTATTGTTGTTATTTGTCTCCATATATTGCTCGATGTTTTCATTTGGTCATTGCTCCCTTGGTTATATAGGAGCATGTTGTGAAGCCTCCATGTGTTTGTTGGATTTTTCATTTTCTTTGCATAATTTATTTCCAGTTTCATACCTTTGTGGTCTGAGAAGATGGTTGGCTTAATTAAAAAATTTTAATTTAATGAGGCTCTTATGGCTTAGCACATGACCTATTCTGGAAAATGTTTGATGAACACTGAGAAGAATGTGTATACTGCTGCTTTTGGTTGTAGAGTTCTGTAGATATCTGTTAGGTCCATCTGTTCTGTTGTGTTGTTCAGTGCCCGTCTCCTTACTTATTTTCTGTCTGTTTGATCTGTCCCTTCAGAGTGAATGGCGTGTTGAAGTCTCCTAGAATGAATGTATGGCATTCTATTTCTCCTTTCAATTCTGTTAGTATTTGTTTCACATATGTAGGTGCTCCTGTTTGGGACACAGATATTTATACTGATTATATATTCTTGTTGGATTGACCCTTTTATCATTATGTAATGTTCTTCCTTGTCTCTTGTAACTTTCTTTGTTTTGATGTCTGCATTTTCTGATACAAGTACTGCATCTCTTGCGTTTTTCTCCCTATTACTTGCATGAAATATCTTGTTCCATCTCTTCACTTTTAGTCTGTGTATGTCTTGGGGTTTAAAGTGAGTCTCTTGTAGGCAGCATATAGATGGGTCTTGTTTTTTTATCCTATCAGTGACTGTATGTCTTTTGATTGGTGCATTCAATCCATTTACATTTAGGGTTATCGAAAAGTATGTACTTATTGGCATTGCAGGCTTTAGATTCATAGTTACCAAAGGTTCAAGTTTAACTTCCTTATTATCTAAGAGTGTAACTTAATTCACCTAATATGCTATTAAAAACAATCTAAAGGTTCTTTTTTCTTCCTCCTCTGTTCTTTATATATTAGGTATCATATTCTGTACTCTTAGTCTATCCCTTGATTGACTTTGGAGATATTAATTTTAATTTTTTCATTTGCTTAGTAATTAGCTGTTCTACTTTTTTACTGTGGTTTTATCACCTATGATGACAGCTATTAAACCTTAGGAACATGTCCATATATAGCAGTCCCTCCAAAATACACTGTAAAGACGGTTTGTGGAAGGTAAATTCTCTCAGCTTTGGTTATCTGGAAATTGTTTAATCCCTCCTTCAAATTTAAATGACAATCTTGCTGGATAAAGTATTCTTGGTTCAAGGCCCTTCTGTTTCACTGCATTAAATACACCATTCCACTCCCTTCTGGATTGTAAGGTTTCTTTTGAGAAGTCTGATGATAGCCTGATGGGATTTTCTTTGCATGTGATCTTACTTCTCTCTCTGGATGCTTTTAATACTCTGTCCTTATCCTTAATCTTTGCCATTTTAATTACTATATGTCTTGGTATTGTCTTCCTTGGCTCCCTTGTTTTGGGAGATTTGTGCATCTTCATGGCCTGAGAGACTATCTCCTTCCCCAGATTCGGGAAGTTTTCAGCAATTACCTCCTCAAAGACACTTTCTATCCCTTTTTCTCTCTCTTCTTCTTGTACCCGTATAATGTGAATATTGTTCCATTTGGATTGGTCACACAGTTCTCTCAATATTCTTTCATTCTTAGAGATTCTTTTTTCTCTCTGTGCCTCAGCTTCTTTGTATTCCTCTTCTCTAGTTTCTATTTCATTTATTGTTGCCTCCACTGTATCCAATCTGCTTTTAATACCCTCCATTGTGCTCTTCAATGATTGGATCTCCAACCAGAATTCATTCCTGAGTTCTTGAACATATTTCCCTACATACATGAGCATGTTAATGATTTTTATTTTGAACTCCGTTTCAGGAAGTCATTAGGTTGATGTCATTTAAATATTTCTCAAGAGTGGTATTAATAATTTTACTCTGAACCAGATTCCTTTGACGTTTCATATTTTTATATGGCGCCCTCTAGTGCCAAGAGGGTCTACACCCTGGAGCTGCTCAGCCCCTGAAGCAATGTCAGGGGTCGCAGGCGAGTGGTATTGGTGCCTGCAGGGAGGAAAGAGGTGTTTCCTGCTACCCGGCTGCTTTGTCTTTCTCCACTGCCTGAACCAGTGTGCAGAACACACAGGTATAAGCCTCTATGCTTTGCGTTTGTAGTTGCTGTAGGCAGATCTTCCCTCTGGCTGGGCTAATGCCAGGGTAGGGTTTGCCAGTTTGTGAGCCAGGTGGGGCTGGCTGGGAAAAAGGTGCAGTAGGCTGCATATCACAGAGGGGTTCCTTGAAGTTGTGAAGCTAGCCAGGGAGCTGGAGCACCTGAAGATCACCTAAAGAGGAAGATTTCTTTTTCCTCCTTAAATATGAGAGCCTATATGGCAAAGCTGTGGGAAATTACATTAATCACTTACAAGATAAGTGCTTCTCACCTTATATTAATCATTGCTTCTTACCTGCACTAATTCCTGTACCTATGACCCTTGATGCATAAAGGAACACGGTATATTACAGTTATGCTAGAAAAACAGTAATTACAGTTATGTTTGTTTTCATGACGTGACTGTACTTACATTGGTTCCTGTAAGTAGAAGCAGATCATCAATCACTATGTAATGTGGTCTTTCCCGGACCTTTGTGAATTATTATGTAGTATGATTTTCCCTGGACTTCTATTGTGTTTTCTGATCAATAAATGTGAGAGGTGCTCTCTCAGCCTCACTCTTGAGCTGTTATGCCTTGAGTCCCCTGGCTGGTCCGTTCAGGTCTTCAAAATCTCATCGTGTTGCCTCCCTTCCCCGCTGGTCGGTGGCAGGGAGGAGCCGACAGAAAGATCCCACCCTACCTGGCAGAGTGCACCTGGACAATTTTGTCTACCTGTCCTCTCCCCTGAGCAGTAAGCTCTGTGCAATCCTTGCCCCTTTAGCAGCCCTCTTACTAAGGAAGTCTCTCAGACTCCCCACCTGACTGTTGTCCCAGAGCAGCTGGATACAGATCCCTGCTTTCCACAAGCAGCTGGAATCTCAGTCTCTCCAGGAATTCTGCCTGTCTTAGCTTTCCAACCCCATAATCACAAGAGAATCATGCAAGCACCATGAATTGTAGGTTTATGCTCCCAGAGCAGATCTCCAGAGTTAGGTATTCAGCAGTCCCAGGTCTCCACTCCCTCCTTGCTGTTTCTCTTGCTCCCGCTGGTGAGCTGGGGTGGGGGAATGGCTTGGGTCCTGCCGGGCCACAGCTTTGGTACATTACCATGTTCTGTGATGTCTGCTCTTTTCTCCAGGTGTATGCAGTCCGGCGCAGTCCTCTTTTCTGTTGCTCTTTCAGGATTAGTTGTATTCATTATATTTTTCTATTATATGCGTTTTAGGAGGAAGCCTGTGTCTCACCTCTCACGCCGCCATCTTTAATCCCCTCAGAGGAAGAATTTAAAGGCCCTCTTCTTTCTGAAAGTTTATTTTAAGAGACTTGCTTCTGCCCATTTGGCAGGATGGATTTGAACAAAGCTGTTTTTTACCAATTATTCGGAGGACTACCAAATTTTGATAGAATGTTAGTCCTTTCTTATGGATCCTGTTACAACACAAGCATAAAATATTATATACATTTGTTGTTAAACATATCAATAAAATGTATAATTTTTTTCATGCCCTAAGATATTCTTACTGTGCCCTCAGACATGACTGCCCCTGATCAAAATCTGTTGTAGGTAACCTGGCTTTTGTCTTTGGAAACTCAGGATTTTTCAAATACTTTAGTGTTCTGAATTTTGGCCTAGTATATTTTGACGTGGAGCATCTTTTCATGTGACTGTTGGACATCTGAATTTCTCTGAAGAAGTGTCTGTTCATATCCTCTGCCCATTTTTTAATTGGGTTATTTGCTTTTAGGGTGTTGAGGCATGAGCATTCTTTATATATTTTGGATGTTAACCCCGTGCCCGATATGTCATTTTTGAATATATTTTCCCATAATGCAGGATACCTTTTTGTTCTACTGACGGTGTTGTCTGCTGTACAGAAGCTTTTTAGTTTGATGTAGTTCCATTTGTTCCTTTTTGCTTTTGTTTCCCTTACCCAAGAGGATGTGTTTGTGAAAAAGTTGCTTATGTCTATATTCAAGAGACTTTTGCCTTTGTTGAAGAGGATGTCATTTCCCCATTGTATATCCATGGCTCCTTTATCATATATTAATTGGTCATATATGGTTGGGTTTATATCTGTTAGCTCTCAATTCTGTTTCATTGTTCTATGGGTCTGTTCTTGTCCAAGTACAAAATTGTCTTGATTACTGTGGATTTGTAGTAGAGCTTGAAGTTGGGGAGCGTAATTCCCCTAGATTTATTCTTCCTTTTCAGGATTCCTTTGACTATTCGGGGTCTTTTGTGATTCCATATGAATTTTAGAACTATATGTTGTTTTTGGTTGAAGAGTGCTGTTGGTATTTTGATAGGGATTGCATTCAATCTGTAAACTGCTTTAGGCAGGATGGCCATTTTGAGAATATTAATTCTTCCTACCCATGAGCACAGGATGTATTTCCATTTATTGGTGTCTTCTTTAATTTCTCTAATCACTGTCTCATTGTTTTCAGGGCATTGGTCTTTCACCTCCTTGGTTAGGTTTATTCCTAGGTATTTATTCTTTTTGATAAAATTATGAATGGAATTGTTTTCCTGATTTCTATTTCTGTCATTTCATCATTAGTATATACAAATGCAAAAAATTTCTGTGTGTTCATTTTGTATCCTGCAACTGTGCTGAATTGCTATTAGTTCTAGTAGTTTTGGAATGGATTCTTTAGGGTTTATGTACAATACCATGTCTTCTGCAAACAGTGAGAGTTTAACTTCTTCCTTAAGGAACTGGATGCATTTTATTTCTTTGTGTTGCTGATTGTTGTGGCTAGGACCTCCAGAACTACAATGAATAAAAGGGTGAGAATGGGCATCCTTCTCTTGTTCCTGATCTCTTAAAGGAAAAGCTTTCAGGTTTTCTCTGTTAAGTATAATGTTGGCAATGGGTTTGTCATATATGGCCTTTATTATGTTGAGGTACTCGCCCTCTAAACCCATTTTGTTGAGAGTTTTTATCATGAATGGATATTGAATTTTGTCAAATGTTTTTCAACATCTATGGAGATGATCATGTGGCTTTTGTCCTTTTTATTGATGTGGTGGATGATGTTGTTGGATTTTCGAATACTTTACCATCCTTGCATCCCTGGAATAAATCCTCGTTAATCATGATGGATGATGTTCTTGACTTATTTTTGAATTTGGTTTGCTAATATTTTGTTGAGTATTTTTGTATCTCTGTTCATCAGGGACATTGTACAAAAAACATAATTTTTTGTATGTGTTGTGTCTTTGTCTGGTTTTGATATTAGAGAGATGCTGGCCTTGTAGAATGAATCTGGAAGTATTCCTTCCTCTTCCACTTTTTGGAAAACTTTAAGGAGGATGAGTATTAGGTCTTCATTAAATATTTGGTAAAATTCAGTGGTGAAGCCATCTGGTCCAGGCATTTTGTTCTTAGGTAGTGTTTTTATTATCCATTAAATTTCTTTGCTGGTAATTTGTGTGTTCAGATTTTGTTTTTTCCTGGTCAGACTTGGAAGGTTGTATTCTCCTAGAAAGTTGTCCATTTTTTCTGTTTTACCATTTGTTAGCATATAACCTTTCACAGTATTCTGTAATAATTATTTGTATTTCTGTGGTATTAGTAGTGATTTCTTTCTCATTTCTGATTCTGTTTGTGTAGACTTTTTTCATTATAAGTCTGGCTAGGGGTTTATCTATTTTGTTAATTTTCTCAAAGAACCAGCTCCTGCTTTTATTGATTCTTTCTGGTGTTTTATTCTTCTCGATTTTATTTATTTATGCTCTGCTCTTCATTATGTCCCTCCTTCTACTGACTTTGGGCCTCATTTGTTCTTCTTTTTCTAGTTTCATTAATTGTGAGTTTAGACTGTTCATATGGGATCGTTCTTTCCTGAGGTAAGCTGTATTGCAATATACTTCCCTCTTAGCACAGCCTGCACTGTGTCCCACAGATTTTGTGGTGTTGAATGATTGGTGTCATTTGTCTCTATATATGGCTTGGTCTCTGTTTTTATTTGGTCATTGTTCCATTGATTATTTAGGAGCATAAGCCTCCATGTGGTTCTGGGGTTTTTTGTTTACTTTATATAATTTATTTCTAGTTTCATAACTTTGTGATCTGAGAAGCTGGTTGGTACAATTTCAATCCTCCTGGATTACTAAGGCTCTTTTTGTGGACTAGTATATGATCTATTCTTGAAAATATTCCATGTGCACTTGAGAAGAATGTGTATCCTGCTGCTTTTGGGTGGAGTGTTCTGTAGATGTCTGTTAGTTCCGTCTGTTCTAATTTGTCCTTCTGTGCCTCTGTCTCATTTTCTGTCTGGTTGATCTGTCCTTTGGAGTGACTGATGTGTTGAAATCTCTTAGAATGAATGCACTGCATTCTATTTCCCCCTTTAATTCTGTTAGTATTTATTTCACGTATGTAGGTGCTCCTATTTTGGTTGCATAGGTATTTATAATGATCATATCCTCTTGTTGGACTGACCTCATTAACATTATGTAGTGTCCTTCTTTGTCTCTTGTGGCTTTCTTTGTTTTGAAGTCTATTTTGTTGATACAAGTACTGCAGCTCCTGTTTTTTTCTATTACTTGCATGAAATCTTTTTCTATCCCTTCATTTTTAGTCTGTGTATGTCTTTGTGTTTGAAGTGAGTCTTCTTTAGGCAGCATGTAGATGGCTCTTGTTTTTTTTAATCCATTCTGTAACTCTATGTCCTTTGATAAATGCGTTCAGTCCATTTATATTTAGTGTGATTATCAAGAGATATATACTTATTGCCATTTCAGGCTTTATATTTCCGGTTACCACAGATTCAAGGGCAGCTTCTTTACTATCTAACAGTCTAACTTAACTCACTTATTATGTTATTTCAAATACAGTCTAAATGGTTCTTTTTTCTCCTTCTTCCTTCTCCACTTTTTATGTATGTTCTGTATATATATATATATATATATATATATATATATACATTCTGTACTCTTCGTGTATCCCTTGACTGATGTTGGGAGTAGTTGATTTAATTTTACATTTGCTTAGTAATTAATTGGTCTATTTTACTGTGGTTTTATTTTCTCTCATGAGGCTATTTAGCCTTAGAAACACTTCTATCTATAGCAGTTCCTCTAAAACCTTACACTGTAGAGATGGTTTGTGGGAGGTAAATTCTCTTTTGCTTATATGGAAATTGTTTAATTCCTGCTTCAAATTTAAATGATAATCTTGCCAGGTAGAGTATTCTTGGTTTGATGTTCTTCTGTATTACTACATTAAATATATCATGCCACTCCTTTCTGGCCTGTAAGGTTTCTGCTGAGAAGTCTGATGACAGCCTGATGGATTTTCCTTTTTATAGGATCTTTTTTTCTCTTTCTGGATGCTTCCCATACTCTGTCCTTATCGTGGACTGTTGTGATTCTAATTATTATATGTCTTGGTGTTGTCTTCCTTGGGTCCATTGTGTTTGGAGATCTGTGTATCTCTATACCCTGACAATCTCCTTCCCCAGATTGGGGAAGTTTTCAGGATTTACCTCCTCAAATTCACTTTCTATCCCTTTTTCTCTCGTTTCTTCTTCTGGTACTATTATAATGGGAATATTGTTCCATTTGGACTGGTCACATAGTTCTCACAATATTCTTTCATTTCTAGAGATCCTTTTTTCTCTTTGTTCCTCAGCTTCTCTGTATTCCTGTTCTCTACTTTGTTTCACTTATTGTCTCCTATACTTCATCTAATCTGCGTTTAAATCCCTCCATTGTATGTTTCACTTCGGATATAGTATTTTTTGAAGTTTCTGTCTCTTTCTTGAATTCCTCCCTGAGGTCTGAAATATTTTTCTGTAGCTACATGAGCATGTTTATTATTATTATTTTGAAATCTCTTTCAGGAAGGTTGGTGATTTCAGTGTCACTTGGCCCTCTTTCTGCTGTTTGTTGGATTTTGGTTTGAGCCAGGTTCCTTTGATGTTTCATATTTGTAAGTGGCACCCTCTAGTGCCCAGAAGGTCTACTCTGTGGACTTGCTCAGCTCAGCCTCTGGAGTGATGGTGGGGGTTGCAGGCAAGTGGCGCTGGTGCCTGCCAGTAGGAAAGAGCTTTCCTGCTTTTCAGCTGCAGTGTGTGCCTCCACTGCAAGGGCTAGTGTGCTGAGTGCACAGGGAAGCAGCCTCTATGCTTTGCCATTGTAGTTGCTGTAGGCATGGCCGCACTTTGGCTGGCATTGTGCAATGGCAGGATAACAGATTTGTGAGCCAGTGTAGGCTAGGAGGAAGGAGCAGTAGGCTGCATATCACAATGGGGGGCCTAGTAGCTGTGTTGCCAGTCAGGGGGATGTAGCGCCTGAAGATCGTGAAAGTTCCCAATCTGCTGGGCTGAGTGCCACCTGTCCTTTCTCCTGGGCAGCAAGCTCTATGCAATCCTTGCCCATTTAGCACTCCTCTCACTGTTAGGAAGTCTTTCAGAGTGCCCACCTTTCTTTTGTCCTAGAGTGGCCAGTTGTGGGTACCTGTTCTCCACAAACGGCTGGAATCTCAGTCTCTCGGGGTATTCCACCTGTCTTAGCTTTCCAACCCCACTAACCTCCAGAACACCATGTAATGTAGGTTTGTGCTCCCAGAGAAGATCTCCAGGGCTGGGTGTTCAGCAATCCTAGGCCTCCACCCCTCTGTGCTCTGGTTTTCTTCTTCCCACTGGTGAGCTGGGGTGGGGGAAGGTCTTGGGTCCCTCCGGATCTTGGCTTTGGTACTTAACCTTTTCCGTGAGTTCTGTTCTTTTCACCAGGTGTAGGCAGTCTATCACAGCATTCTTTCCTGTTGCTCTTTCAGGATTAGTTGTATTTGCTATATTTTCTTAATATATGTGGTTTAGAAGGAGGTTTCTGTTTCACCTCTCACTCCGCCATCTTTAAACCAATCCATAACTACTATTTTAACATCTCAAATAACCTCCATACAACCAATCACTATAGTTAATGGTTTTGTCTTACCTATCAGTAGTACCTGCACAGGTGTTCATTTCCTCCTTCTTAAAGTCCTATTTTCTTTATGACTCTGTCACATCCTCCTGATTTCCTACTAGCTCAATGCCCATTCCTGCTTGTTTTATTTGGCTGGATCCTCCTCCTCTTCCCAACGAACTGCTAAAGTGTTCCAGGGCTGTCTTTTAACATCTTTCCCTTTATACCTGGATGATACCTAGATATCACCTCCATAAGTGATACAAAATTGTAAGTTTGACACAGAGTAATATTAAACAAACACTGTATTTTCCAGACAGCCATGCAATTAGGCTTGATTATGAAGCTTAAAACTGGCCAGTGGGATGCAAATTGAAATAAGGGAAGAAACATGCTCTCAGACTCTCATTCCTCAAATCTGCTCCTTGGAAGGTTACTCCTCATGCACCAAATGGGTGAAGGCCACACTATTTGGAGCCTGAGGATGGGTGGAGCTGATACACCACAGCCCTGAACCCTCTGCTTACAAACTGCTATAACATAGTAAAATGAAATTTTATGGGCAAAAGTTACTATTAATCTAGATGTCTATAACTCATGACAAAATAATAATTCATATCCTGGCTTCTTGGTGACTCAACCCATGAAGGCCATTTCCTCTTCAGAGTGTCTGCACTTGCTGTTCTAAGTTGACACTCCTTCCCTACCAGATCTTTGCACAACTCCTTTCCTCCCTCCTTTCACGTCCTCTTCCTCAGAGGACAGTCCTCTGCACAATCCTATGTAATGGAGTCATACTTCATCATTCTCTATGTTAAGTCCAACTGAATTTCTCTTCAAAACTTATTACTACAATGTACAATAAACCCCATGAGCCAAGACCTTTCATTTATTCACTTTTATATCTGCAATAAGAAATTGTGCACTGGTGATCCATACACAACTCTAAATGCAAAAGAAGAGACAGGAGCTTGATTTCAGAGTGGAGACCTTAGTAAACTCACTTTCCACAAAAACAATGAAAACACTGCAAAACAAACAAAAATACCCCAAAACTGAAACCATTTCAGAGCTTGAGTTTAACCAAAGCCACAAAATGAACTAAAAATTGTCAGACCACGAGAAACTACTGAACCTTTGGGAGATAGCAGGACCTGTGACATTCTTTTTAATTAAAGTATTATTGATATACAATCTTATGAAGGTTTCACATTAACAACATTGTGGTTTCAACACTAACCCATATTATCAAGTCCTCACCCACCCACCACCATTGCAGTCACTGTCTATCAGTGTAGTGAGATGCTACAAGTCCTTGTCTTTTCCATGCTGTATTGCCTTACCCGTGACCTACCAAAATTGTGAGTGCTAATTATAGTGACCCTTAACCTTCTCCTGCCCTCCCCAACCCCTTCCCTTTGATAACTGCCAGTCCCTTTTTGCAGACTGTGAGTCTGCTGCTGTTTTGTTCCTTCAGTTTTGCTTTGTTGTTATACTCCAGTAATGAGTGAAATCATTTGGTACTTCCCTTTCTCCACCTGGCTTATTTCACTGAGCATAATACCCTCTAGCTCCATCCATGTTGTTGCAAATGGTAAGATTTGTTTTCCTCTTATGGCTGAATAACATTCCATTGGGTATATGTATCCCATTTTCTTTATCCATTCATCTACCGATGGACACTTAGTTTGCTTCCATGTCTTTGCTACTGTAAATAGTGCTGTGATAAACATTGAGGGAATAGGTCTTTTTGAATCAGTGATCTTGTTTTCTTCAGGTAAATTCCTAGGAGTGGAATTCAAGGATCAAATGGTATTTCTATTTTATTTGAGGAACTTCCATATTGCTTTCCACAATGGTTGAACTAATTTACATTCCCACCAACAGTGTAGGAGGATTCCCTTTTCTCTGCATCCTCACCAGCATTTGTATTTTCTCGTCTTTTGGATGTTGGTCATCCAACAGGTGTGAGGTGATATCTCGTTGTGGTTTTAATTTGCATTACCCAGATGATTAGCAATATTGAGCATCTTTTCATGGGCCTGTTGGCCAGGTGAATTTCTTCTTTGGATAATTGTCTATTCAGATCCTCTGCCCATTTTTTAATTGGGTTTCTTGTTTTTTGGGTGTTGAGACATGTGAATTCATTATATATTTTGGATGTTAACCCTTTATTAGATACATCATTTACAAATATATTCTCTCATACTGTAGGATGCCTTTTGGTTCTTCTGATGGTGTCCTTTACTGTACAGAAGACTTTTAGTTTGATGTAGTCCTGTTGGTTCATTTTTGCTTTTGTTTCCCTTGACCAGGGAGATGTGTTCAGGAAAAATATTCAAAAGATGTTGCCTATGTTTTCTTCTAAGAGTTTTATGGTTTCATGACTTACACTTAGGTCTTTGATCCATTTTGAGTTTACTTTTGTATATGGGGTTAGACAATAATCTAGTTTCTTTCTCTTACATGTAGCTGCCCAGTTTTGCCAACAACAGTTGTTGAATAGGCTGTCATTTCCCTACTGTGTATCCATGGCTCCTTTGTTGTATATTAATTGACCATATATGCATGGGCTTATGTCTGGGCTCTCTATTCTGTTCCATTGATCTATGGGTCTGTTCTGTCTTGATTATTGTGGCTTTGTAGTAGAGCTTGAAGTTGGGGAGCATAATCCCCCAACTTCATTCTGCCTTCTCAGGATTGCTTTGGCTATTCGGGGTCTTCTGTGGTTCCATATAAATTTTAGAACTATTTGTTGTAGTTGGTTGAAGAGTGCTCTTGGTATTTTGATAGGGATTGTATTGAACCTGTAGATTGCTTTAGGCAGGATGGCCATTTTGACAATATTAATTCCTCCTATCTGAGCATGAGATGTATTTCCATTTATTGGTGTCTTCTTTAATTTCTATCATGCATGTCTTGCAGCTTTCAGGGTATTGGTCTTTCACCTCCTTGGTTAGGTTTATTCCTAGGTATTTTATTGGTTTTGGTGCAATTTTAAGTGGAATTGTTTTGCTGATTTCTCTTTCTGCTAGTTCATTGTTAGTACATAGGAATGCAACAGATTCCTCTGTATGAATTTTGTATCCTGCAACTTTGCTGAATTCAGTTTTTAGCTCAAGTAGTATTTTGGTGGAGGCTTCAGGCTTTTCCACATACAGTATCTTGTCATATGCAAATACTGGCAGTTTATCTTCTTCCTCACCAATCTGGGTACCTTTTATTTCTTTGTGTTGTCTCATTGCTTGTGGCTGGAACCTCCACGGCTATGTTGAATAAAAGTGGGAAGAGTGGGCATCCTTCTCTTGTTCCTGACTGTATAGGAAAGTTTTCAGCTTAAGTATGATATTGACTGTGGGTTTGTCATATATGGCCATTATGTTGAGGTACTTACCCTCTATAGCCATTTTGTTGAGTTTTTATCGTGAATGGATGATGAATTCTGTTGGATGCTTTTCCAGCATCTATTGAGATGATCATGTAGTTTTCATCCTTATTTTTGTTGATGTGGTGGATTATTGATGGATATTTTAATACTGTACCATCTTTGCATCCCAGGAATAAATCCCACTTCGTCATAATGGATGATATCTTTGATGCATTTTTGAATTTGGTTTGCTAATATTCTGTTGAGTATTTTGCATCTATGTTCATCAGGGATATTGGTAATTCTTTTTGTGGTGACTTTGCCTGGTTTTGGTAATAGAGTGACACTGGCTCATAGAATGAGCTTGGCAGTATTCCCTTCTCTTCTACTTTTTGGAAAACTTTGAGGAGGATGGGTATTACATCTTCTCTAAATGTTTGATAAAATTCAGTGGTGAAGCCATCTGGTCCAGGGGTTTTGTTCTTAGGTAGTTTTTTCATCATCCATTCAATTTCATTGCTGATAATTTGTGTGTTCAGATTTTGTTTCTTCCTGAGTCACTCTTGGGAGATTGCATTTTTCTAGAAAGTTGTCCATTTTTTCTAGGTTATACACTTTGTTAGCATATAATTTTTCAAAGTATTGTCTAATAATTCTTTGTATTTCTCTGGTGTCCATAGTAATTTTTCCTTCCTCATTTCTGATTGTTTGTGCATGTACAGTCTTTTTTTCTTGGTAAATTTAGCTAGAGGTTTACCTATTTTGTTTATTCTCTTGAACAATCAGCTCCTAGATTCACTGATTCTATTTTATTCTCAATTTTATTTATTTATGCTCTGATCTTTATTATGTCCCTCCTTCTACTTACTTTGAGCCTCATTTGTTCTTTTTCTAGTTTCATTAATTGTGAGTTTAGACTGTTCATTTGGGATTGTTCTTCTTTCTTGACATAACCCTGTATTGCAATATACTCTCCTCTTAGAACTGCCTTTGCTGCATCCCACAAGTTTTGGGCTGTTGAGGCATTTTCATGTGTCTTCATATATTGCCTGATCTCTGTTTATATTTGGTCATTGATCCATTGATTATTTTCATACCTTTGTGGACTGAGAAGATGGTTGCCACAATTTCAATCTTTTGCCACAATTTCAATCTTGAATTTACTGAGGCTCTTTTCATGATCTATTCCAGAAAATATTCCATGTACATTTGAGAAGGATGTATATCCTGTTCTTTTGGTTGGAGTGTTCTGTAGATGTCTGTTAGGTCCATCTGTTCTACTGCGTAGTTCAGTGCCTGTCTCTCCTTACTTATTTTCTGTTTGGTTGATTTGTCCTTTGGAGTGAGTGGTGTGTTGAAGTCTCCTACAATGAATGCATTTCGTTCTACTTCCCCCTTTAATTGTTAATATTTGCTTCACATATTTAGGTTCTTGTATATTGGGTGCATAGCTATTTATAATGATTATATCCTCTTGTTGGTCTGAACCTTTTATCATTATGTAATGTCCTTGTCTCTTGTTCTTTGTTTTGAAATGTATTTTTTTCTGATATAAGTACTCTACTCTTTTTTTTTAAATCTATTATTTGCATGAAATCTTTTTCCATCTGTTCACTTCTAGTCTTTGTATGTCTCTGGGTTGGAAATGAGTCTCTTTTAGGCAGCATATACAATGGATCTTGCTTTTTTAACCATTCTGTAACTCTCTGTCTTTTGATTAGTGCATCCATTTACATTTAGGGTGATTATTGATAGATATGTACTTGTTGCCATTGTAGGCTTTAGATTTGTTGTTACCAAAGGTCTGAGGGCAGCTTCTTTACTACTTAACAGTCTGTCTTAACTCTTATTATGCTATTTCAAACACAATCTAAAGGTTCTTTTTTTCTCCCCTTTTTCTTTTTCGTTCTCCACTCTTTATATATTACATGTCATATTCTGTACTCTTTGTGTATCCCTTGACTTTGTGAGTAGTTGATTTAATTTTGTATTTGCTTTGTAATTAATTGGTCTACTTCCTTTACTGTGGTTTTATTTTCTCTGATGACAGCTATTTAGCATTAGGAGCTCTTCTGTCCAGATCAGTCCCTTTAAGATACACTGTCAAGACAGTTTGTGGGTGGTAAATTCCCTCAAGTTTTGCTGATCTGGAAATTATTTAATCCCTGCTTCAAATTTAAATGATAAACTTGCTGGGTAGAGTACTCTGGGGTATAGGCCCTTTTGTTTTGTTGCATTAAATATATTGTGCCACTCTCTTCAGGCTTGTCAGGTTTCTGCTGAGCAGTCTGCTGACTTCCTGTATAATTGATCTTTTTTCTCTCTCTGGCTGCTTTCAATATTCTCTCCTTGCCTTGATCTTTGCCATTTGAACTACTGTGTCTTGATGTTGTCTTCCTCGGGTTCCTTGTGTTGGGAGATCTCTGCACTTTCATGACCTGAGAGACTATTTCCTTTCCCAGATTTGGGAAGTTTTCAGCAATTATTTCCTCAGAGAGATTTTCTATCCCTTTGTCTCTCTCTTCTTCTTCTGGTACCCCTATATTGAAATTTTTGTTTCATTTGGATTGGTCACACAGCTCTATTATTCTGTCATTCCTAGGGATCCTTTTTTCTCTCTGCCTCAGCTTTTCTGGTCTCTAATTTCTATTTTACTTACCATCTCCTCTATTTCATCTAATCTAATTTAAAATCCCTCCATTTTATGTTTCATTTCAGATAGTGTAATTTCAAAGTGTCTATCCCTTTCTTGAAGTCCTCCCTGAGATCTTGAATATTTTTTTGTACTCCATGTGCATGTTTATGACTTTGATTTTGAAATCTTTATCAAGAAAATTGGTGATTTCAGTTTCACTAAGTCCTTTCTGGCATTTTTTTTCTTGAATTTTTGTTTGTACAAAATTCCTGTCTATTTTTAGTGTTCCTTATGGGATAATAGATTTACGTAGGAGACGGGATCTAGTACCCAGAAGCATTGCTGTATAGAGCTGCTGAGCACCTGCAGGAATGGCTGGGGTCACAGGTGAGGAGAACCAGTGCCTGCTGGGAGGAAACAGCTCTTTCCTGCCTTCCTGTCTATAATGCCTGCTCCACTGCCTTGTCCATTGGGTCAAGCATGCAGGGAGGAGCCTCTGTTCTAAGCCCCAGTAGTTACCATAGGAGAGGTCACCCTCTGGCTGGCCTGGCGTGATGGTAGGGACACCAGGTGAGCAGGACCAGTGTCTGCCAGGAGGAAGGAGTGGCAGGCTGTGTACCACAGTGGGTGGCCTCAGGGCTACATTTCCAGGCAGGGGGATGGAGCGTCTGAAGCTCCTGAGAGTTCCCAGCCTGCTGGGCTAAATGTGCTGGGAGGATTTTTTCCATCTGCACTTTCTCCTGAGCAGCAATTCTGTGTCATCTTTGCCTCTTTAGTGCCCTTCTTGCTCCTGGGAAGTCTTTCAAACTGCCCTTTTTGTCCCAGGGCAGCTGGTTGTGTGTACCTGTTCTCTACAAGTTGGAATCTTAGTCTCTCCGAATATTTTGCTTGTCTTTGCTTTCCAACCCCACTAATCTCCAGAGCACCATGTAACATGGATTCGTGCTCTCAGAGATCTCCAGGGCTGGGTGTTTAGCAGTCCTGGGCTTCTACTTCCTCCCTGCTCCATTTCTCTTCATTCCACCTGTGGTCTGGGGTGGGAGGGGAGGCTTGGGTCCTGCCAGATGGCTGCTTTGCTACTTTACCCTTTTCTGTGAGGTCTTCTCTTTTCCTCAGATACAGGCAGTCTATTTGGCAGTCTTTTTCAGGATTAGCTGTATTTGCTGTATTTTCATGTTTTTTGTGATTTTGGAAGGAGGTTTCTGCCTCACTTCTCATGTCACCATCTTTTTCCAACTCTCTGAGCTGTGACAGTTTAATGTTTGACTATTCTCCCATTCTCCCTCCCTCCCCAGCTCATTGGTACAGTTGCTAGAAGCTAGCAGAATTGCAACCAATGGAAAGGTCTGATCTCTTTTGGAGTTCTTGTAAAAGCACCATCCCCATCCAATATTTTTTCTGAACATGCAGCTTCCTGGAAAATCTATTCAGAAGATATTTTTGCCATCTTATTTGAATCAGGGATCAAGTCAGCTGGGGGAGTGAAGGGAAGGGAAGTCCTCCCTCTGAACATTACTGAAAACTAGCAAATTGCTGGCAACACTGCAGCTGCCTAAGGCTGTGATTTCAATTGGGGAACTCTTATGGCCTCAATGACACTGGAAACTGAAAAGGTCCAACACATTTCTGGGAATGTATAAGTCTGTACAAATGCAGGGTTGTCCACATGCCCAGGGAAGACCTGAGAAAGGAGAAGGCCCAATCATTCACAGTTGCCTAATACTGAGGTCCTGTAAAAACAGAAAATGCAAGCTAAGGCTGTATATGAACTGCCTAGTTTTAAGGCCTACTTTCTCATATAGATCTCCTTGGAAAGGGTAGAAGAAATACAGGCAAAGCATTTAAGAAAATCTTCTAAGCAATTATTGGCTTACCAGTGAATTATAGATACAGAGTAGTAATCTTTAGGGAGCCAAACTTAAAAATAAAAAGTGTAACTTAAAACAAAAACAGAGACAATGTCCCTCAGGGGGCCCAGTTTATGGATTTGAGATACAAAGACTTTAAATAAGCTATCATAAATATATATTTAGTTCAAAGAAAAAAAGGAACTCATAGCCAAGGAATTAAAGGAAAGTAGAGAATTATGTCTTACTAAATAAAGAATATCAATAAAAAGATAGAAATTGTAAAAATAAAACTGAATTTGAGTTGAAAAGTACAATAACCAAAACAATAAATTCAATAGCAGAACTCAGCAGTTGATTTGAGCTGGTAGAAGGATCAGCAAACATGAAGATAGGTAAACAGAAAGACTATCTAATCTGTGGTACAGAAAGAAAAAAGAATGAAAACAAACAAAACCCAGTGCCGCAGAGACCTGAGGGATACCATCAAGCATAGAAATATATGCATAAAGGAGTCCCTGAATGAGAACAAGAAAGGAGTAGAAAAACATTTGAAGAAATAATGCCCAAATAGTTCCCAAATTTGATGAAAAACATTAATGTACACATCTAAGAATCTTAATGAACTCCAAATTGAATAAACATGCTATAAACTTGATCCAAACCTAGATACATCATAGTCAACTGATGAAAATCAAAGACAAAAATCTTTAAAGTATGAAGAGAAGCAACTTGTCACTTACAAGGGATCCTCAATAAGACTGGCAACTGATTTCTCATCAGAAACCATAGAGAACAAAAAATAATGGAATGACATATTTGATGTTGGGGGGTGGGAGAGGCTGTCAATCAAGAATTTTATATCCAGCAAATAAAATAAGCTTCTCATTCACAAATAAAAGAAAAGTTAAGGTACTCCCAGGTTATTTTTAAAAAAGAATTTATCACCAGTAGATCTGCCCTATAGGGAGTTGTTTAGGCTGAAATGACAAAAGAACTTGAATCCACACAGAGTACCAGTAAAGGTAACTAAATAGATAAATGTAAAACACTTAAAAGTATTTTAGCTTGTTGTTCTTTGTTTCTTCTATCTGACTTAAAAGATAACTACAGAAAGCAATAATCATAAAAATGTATTCATGGTATATTAATTTTCTATTTCCAATATAATAAATAACTACAAATGTAGTGGCTTAAAACACAAATTTATTCTTACAGTTCTGGAGGTCAAAAGTCTAACATAGGTTTCAAACAGGCTGAAATGAATGTGTTGGTGGCAAGGCTATGTTCTCTTCTGGAGGTTCTAGGGATGAATCTGTTTCCTTGCCTTTTCCAGTTCCTAGAAACTGCCCATATTCCTCAGCTCACCATGGCCCCCTTCTTCCATCTTCAAAACCAGCATATTGCATCTCTCCATGCATTTCTTCTGTCACACCTCCAACTTTCTCAAAGACCCTTTGACTGACCCATCTGAATTAATCTACAATAATCTCCCTAATTTAAAGCCAGCTTATCTACAACCTTAATACTTTTTTGCCATGTAAGGGAACATCTTCTCAGGTTCCAGGGATTAGGAGGTAGACACCTTTGGGTTAGTCACTATTCTGCCTACCAATATTGGCCTGCAATATATTAAGGTGTAATTTGTATGACAACAGCAGTTCAAGGAAGGGAAGAGGAAACAGGAGTATATTAGGGCATAGGTTTTTAATAGAATTAAAGTTAAATTAGTATTAACCCACACTAAATTATTTTAAATTAAGATGCTAATTGTAATTGCCAGAGCAGCCACTGAGAAAATAACCCAAAAACTATAGCTTAAAAAAAAAAGAAGGAAACTAAAATGGACTCTAGAAAATATTTATGTAACACAAATTGTAGTAATGGAAGAATAGAAGTACAAAGCAAACAAACAAACAAAAAACACAGAAAACAAATACCACAATGCCAGACATAAATTCTACCCTAACAGTAATTATATTAAATGTATACATTAAATGCTCTGAACAAATGGCAGAGATATAGGCAGAATGTATTTTTTTTTAATGGTCCAAGTATATGCTATCTACAAGAGACATACTAAATTCAAGGACACAAAAAGGTTGAAAGAAAAGGATAGAAAAAGATATGCAAAGAGTAATCAAAGTGAGCTTCAATAGCTATACTATTAACAAACAAAATAGACCTTAAGACAAAAATTGTAAGGGCATCTTATATAAGAGTGTCAACCTATCAGGAAATGTTAACAGTTATAAGCATATATGTATTTAATAACAGCTTCAAAATACATGAAGTGAAAACAGAATGGAAGAGAAAAACACAATTCAACAAATTGGAGACATCATTGCTCTACTTCCAAAAATGGATAGACCAACTAGCCAGAAGATAAACAAGGACACAGAAAATATAAATAACCAAAAAAGAAATCATAATCAAAGAAGAATCACAAGAGAAATTGGAATACTTTTGAGATGGATAAAACATTCAACATACCAAAACTTAAGGGATAGAGTTAAAATAGATCTGAGAAGGAAATTTAGCTTAAAATGCCTATATTAAAAATAAGCTCTTAAGTCAATAATCTATACAACTTAAGGAACTAGATAAAGAAGAACAAACTAAACCCAAATATGCCAGAAGAAAGGAAATTATAAAAAATTACAGGAGATGAACAAAAAAGAAAAAGCAAAATAGAGAAATATCTTCATAACTATAACTTGTTTCTTGGAAAAGGTCAACAAAACTAAAAAACCTTTAGCTAGATTGACCAAAAAAAAAAAAGAAGAAGAATCATACTAATGTCAGGAATGAAAGAGGGAACTATTGCTACCAATATTATAGAAATAAAAAAGATTAGAAGTAGATTAGTTGCCTAAGATTGGTTGTGGGCAGTGACTGCTAATAGGCATGGGGTTCCATTTTGGGGTGGTGAAAAACTTCTAAAGTCAGATTGCTATCATGGTTGCAAAATTGTGAATATATCTAAAAAGTACTTAAGTGTATACTTTAAATGAGTGAATTTATGATATGTAAATTGTCTATCAATAGAATTGTTTTAAAAGTTCAGGACAAAACTGGGTCCAAAGTGCAGGGTTGTCTCAGGGGAAAAAGGAAGGCACTTCCTTTCTGAAAATCAGAGGGAAACATGAGGAAGGATAGCAGGAAGTGTTAAGTGGAGTAAAAATTGAGGCCTCAAGCTAAAACATCCTTACTTTCTTCTCCAGATCTCAGGCCCTTTTAGGGAGCTGTCCTACCAACATCTCAGAAGTGATTCCTTCTCATAGACCAGCTAGATGACCACCTGTCATGGCCTTCCCTATACAACTCACTGTCACTCACCTGGGTACCATTCTATCACCTCCTTCCTCTGAACCATCCAGGGCTCCTTCCCCTTTTCCAATAAGGAGATCACATCTGGCTTATAATCAGAAAGTCCTATTCAAGAAAAAAAAAAGAGACAGTTATGCTGTATGTGTCCTAGAACTTAAATCAGTCCATAATTAGCAAGCAAGAGGAGTAAGTAGATTAAGGGTCCGAGGAAGGGGTGAAGGTCAGAGGAATGTAAAAGATAAAGTTGTGCAATGGAGTAGCCCAACTATTCTCTGGTAAGCAAGAATCATTAATTTAGCCAGGGACTTGAAAAGCACTCACAAGAAATTCAAAACAAATGACATAAAAATTACAGAAGGCCAATTCTGAATTTTGGGGGGCAGATAAACTTACCCAATGAGTTCAGGTTGTTATAACTCTCCAACATTATATCTCGGTACAAATCCTTCTGAGCAGAGTGCAAGCATTCCCACTCCTTTCGACAGAAATAAATGGCCACATCTTTGAACTTTAAGCTCTGAAACCACACATAAAATATACTATTTGTAAAATGAATGGGCAAAATCTTTACAATGGAATAGAAGAAAATATAGAAAGCACTTCTCTATGGGAACACCACTTCTCTAGCAGTTCCACTAGGGAAAACAGGATGTGCTGGACCCTTCAACATAGTTCGGTGTGGAAACAAGAGTGATCAGAGCACATATCATCCTTGGTGCACACACATATCATTTTTAAACATGCCTCCAAGTACCGATGACTTCTTGGCATTATTCTCTCCCCTTATCCACCCAAGTCTGGGAATTAAAAAAAAAAGTCCAGATAGTTGATGTTTCTCAATTAAAGAAAACTGTACATGCAAGAACACAGCACATTCCATATCTAGCACACAACACTTGTGACTATCTCCTTTTCATTCTCCCAATAAACTTTTTTAAAAGTTTGAACATTCAAAAATGTTTTATGAAATTCTTGTTTCTGAAAATGGAATTTGAATATAATTTAGTGATTTAATAATTTCTTAAAAACTCAGGCTCATAAATGTGCCAGAATATTAAATCCTAGTCACTTTACCATGTCACCAAAAATTCTAAAATAGACATCATTTTACTGGCTGTATGACACACCATCTTATGTATTCAATGTTCTTATTTTGGAGCACTAGGTTGGAATGTTCTAATTTTTTTTTTTTTTTGCAGTTTTGAGAGCTACTACTTCTCAATAATTCATATACCTAGCTATATTATTCCTATCATAAATTGCCCCTAACAATACTCTCCTTTTTCTTGAACTACTAGAAATAATAGAGAAAAATCCAGATTCACAATGACATGACTCAAGATGCGCATACACTACACAAGTTCAAAATGGACACACTCATTGGTATCTATCTGGCACAGATTCCTTGAAATACCACATAACTCCATACACTCATTCTATCATATCCCCAAAGATCTCAGAGATCTAGAAATATGGGCAAATACTGAGACTGCAACAAATCAGCATAACTACCTTCTTTCCTAATTGGAACACCAAAGTTCGCAACATGGGATGCCACTTAACCACTCATCTCCACTTCATCAAATCACAGGTCTACCAAGGGAAGTCTAAAATTTGCAGCAAAGGCTGGTTTTTGCTATTTCATCAGTAAGGAATGCTAAGTGGCTTGCTGGTTGAACACGTAAACACTGTTGGTGAACAGAGGGACATTTATGGGATGGCAGCCTTTGGCAGCATCACTCAGTGGAATGGGAAGAACTGGGAGGCAAGTTCCTTGGAGGGGCCTAGAGAAGAAGGAAGTTTCAGGAAAAATAAATCCACTGTTCAAATCTTTCAAAATAAAAAACACATCCAATGAAGGAGAGTAATTAACATAAACACATATGTTCACATAATTAATGGCCTTTAGGGTTGCAAAAACAGATCACTTTACCATGTCCTGGGCTCATCTTAGAGAAATGCAGAGCTTGAGAAGGCAAAGGAGGAAAAAACAAAAGCAGTCCTGAGTCACCACACTGACCACAGAGTCCACAAAGGACTTAGAGTGAATTTTCCTCCCCTTCCCTTTCTGCTTTTTGGCATCCCATCTGTCTGTCTCTCTCTCTCACACACACACACACACATCCACGCATGCACACATATATGAGTTCCCTTATACTCTAAATTTGAGAGAAAATAACAAACCTTTGCCTCCTCCAAATTTCAAGGAGTTCAAATGTACATAATACATTCAAAAGAAACAACGTTCCCACCATTAGGACCTGAGCAGAACCCAGAAGGGCCTGCTCCTGACCTGCCCTGGGGAAGACCCATATTCCACAACGTGGAAGACACTGGGCCTCTAAGCCACTGAGGTATCCCCAAAGACAAAATGAAGCCTTCAGGCCCAGGAGCATGGTTTACTTGGGCAGGCCCACCCCTTACAATGGTTGCTGCAACACAGGTCATCAGCCTCCCCACAACAGACTAAGTACATCACATAGTTCCTTGTTTTGTTCCCAAATCCCAGAACTGGAGGCCTCAGAACCCAAACTGAAACCTCTTTCCACAAAGACCCTGTCCAGATTCACCACTACTGAGTCAAATCCATGAGAATCAGCAGGCCCCAAGCAGATTCAGCAGAGCTCAACAAACTGGGTGCAGGTTACAATGGCTTTACATGAAACCAATTCTCAGACTCCTCGTGGCCAGCACATCCTGGTTCCCAGTCAAGATCATTCATAGCTTTCCTACTTGACATTATTCCCTCTCACCCCTACCTGCAGCCTTACTGCTCATAGTCAGTAGTATTCCTGCTATTTTTTTATTAAGATTATCACAGATATACACTCTGATGGAGGTTTCACATGAAAAATACTGATTACTACATTCACCCGTATTATCAAGTTCCCCCATACCCCACTGCAGTCACTGCCCATCAGTGTAGTAAAATGCCACAGAGTCCCTATTTGTTTTCTCTGTGCTACACTGTCTTTCCCATGACACCCCACACACACCGCGTGTACCAATCACAATATCCCTCAATCCCCTTCTCCTTCCCTCCTCACCCAACCTCCCCCATGCCTTCCCTTTGGTACACGCTAGTCCCTTCTTGGAGTCTGTGAGTCTGCTGCTGTTTTGTTCCTTCAGTTTTGCTTTCTTGTTATACTCTACAAATGACGGAAATCATTTGGTACTTATCTTTCTATTCCTGGCTTATTTCACTGAGAATAATACCCTCTAGATCCATCCATGTTGTTGCAAACAGTAGGATGTTTTCTTCTCATAGATTAATAATATTCCGTTGTGTATATGTAACACTTATTCTTTATCAATTCATCTTTCCTCTACTGATAGACACTTAAGTTGCTTCCACATCTTGGCTATTGTAAATAGTGCTGCGACAAACAAAGAGGTACACATGTCTTTTTGAATCTGAGAACTTGTTATCTTTGGGTAAATTCCTGGAGTGGAATTCCTGGGTGATATGATATTTCTATTTTTAGTTATTTGAGGAACCTCCATACGGCTTTCCACAATGGTTGAACTAATTTACATTCCCACCAGCAGCGTAGGAGAGTTCCCCTTTCTCGGGCTCCTCACCAGTATTTGTTGTTGCTTGTCTTCTGGATGTTGGACATCCTAACTAGTGTGAGGTGATATTTCATTGTGATGTTAATTTGCATTTCCCTGATAATTACTGATATGGAGCATCTTTTCATGTGCCTGTTGACCATCTGAATATCTTTTTTGGAGAAGTTAATCAGGTTATTTGCTTTCAGGGTGTTGAGGCATTTGAGCTCTTTATATATTTTGGATGTTAATCCCTTGTCAGATATGTCATTTACGAATATATTCTCCCATACTGTAGGATGCCTCTTTGTGCTACCGATGGTGCCCTTTTCTGTACAGAAGCTTTTTAGTTTGATGTAGTCCCATTTGCTCATTTTAGCTTTTGTTACACTTGTCCGAGGAGATGTGTTCAAGAAAAATTGCTCATGAAACTGGACAGCTACATGTAAGAGAATGAAACTGGATTACTGTCTAACTCCATACACAAAAGTAAACTCTAAATGGATCAAAGACCTGAATGGAAGTCATGAAACCATAAAATTCTTAGAAGAAAACATAGGCAAAACTCTCTTGAATATAAACAAGAAATTCTTCAAGAACATATCTCCATGGGCAAGGGGAACAAAAGCAAAAATGAAGAAGTTGGACTATATCAAACTAAAAACTTCTGTACAGTAAAGGACACCATCCGTAGAACAAAACGACATCCTACAGTATGGGAGAATATATTCATAAATGTCATATCTAAGAAGGGGTTGACATCCAAAATATACAAAGAGCTCACACACCTCAACAAACAAAAAGCAAATAATCCAATAAAAAATGGGCAGAGAATCTGAACAGACACTTCTCCAAAGAAATTCAGATGGCCAACAGGCACACAAAAAGATGCTCCACATCACTAGTCATCAGAGAAATACAAATTAAAACCACAGTGAGATATAACCTCACACTAGTTAGGATGGCCACGATCTAAAAAACAAACAACAAATGTTGGTGAGGTTGTGGAGAAAGGGGAACCCTCCTACACTGCTGGTGGGAATGTAAATTAGTTCAACCATTGTAGAAAGCAGTATGGAGGTTCCTCAAAAAACTAAAACTAAAAATGCCATTTGACCCAGGAATTCCCTTCCTAGGAATTTACCTGAAGAAACAAGATTGCTGATTCAAAAAGACATACGCACAGCACTATTTACAATAGCCAAGATATAGAAGAATAAGTGGTACATATATACAATGGAATACTATTCAGCCATAAGAAAAAAACAAATCCTACTATTTGCAACAACATGGATGGAGCTAGAGGGTATTATGCTCAGTGAAATAAGCAAGGCAGAGAAAGACAAGTATCAAATGATTTCACTCATCTGTGGAGTATATGAACAAAGAAAAAACTGAAGGAATAAAACAGCAGCAGACTCACAGAACCAAAGAATGGACTCACAGTTACCAAAGGGAAAGGGATTGGGGAGGATGGGTGGGAAGGGAGGGATAAGGGGAAAAAGGGGTATTACGATTAGCATTATAGCAGGCAGGGGAATGGAGAAAGCAGTATAGCACAGAGAAGACAAGTAGTGTTTCTATAGCATCTTACTGTGCTTATGGACAGTAACTGTAATGGGGTATGTGGCGGGGACTTGATAATGGGAATCGTAGTAACCACAATGTTGCTCATGTAAGTGTATATTAATGATACCAAAAGAAAAAGAAAAAATAAATTTACTATAAAGAGAAAAAAAATTTCTCATGTTTATACCCAAGAGATTTTTTCCCTATGTTTTCTTCTAAGAGTTTTATGGTTTCACGACTTATTTAGGTCTTTGATCTGTTTTGAGTTTACTTTTATGTATAGAGTTAGACAGTAATCTAGTTTCATTCTCTTACATGTAGCTGCCCAATTTTGCCAACACCAGTTGTTGAAGAGGCTGTCCTTTCCTCATTGTATATTCATGGCTCCTTTATCATATATTAATTGACCATATATGTTTGCGTTTATCTCTGGGCTCTCTTTCTCTTCCAGTGATCTATGGTTCTGTTCTTGTGCAAGTACCAAATTGTCTTGATTATTGCGGCTTTGTAGTAGAGCTTGAAGTCGGGGAGCATAATCCCCCCTGCTTTATTCTTCCTTCTCAGGATTGCTTTGGCTATACGGGGTCTTTTGTGGTTCCACATGAATTTTACAACTATTTGTTCTAGTTCATTGAAGAATGTCATTGGTATTTTGATACGGATTGCACTGAATCCTTAGATTGCTTTAGGCAGGATGGCCATTTTGACAATATTAATTCTTCCTATCCATGATAATGGGATATATTTCCATTTACTCATGTCTTCTATAATTTCTCTCATGATTGTATGGTAGTTTTTAGAGTATAGATCTTTCACTTCCTTGGTTAGGTTTATTCCTAGGTATTTTATTCTTTTTGGTGCAGTTGTAAATGGAATAGTTTTCCTTATTTCTCTTCCTGCTAATTCATCATCAGCATATAGGAATGCAACAGATTTTTGTGTATTAATTTTATATCTTGAAACTTTGCTGAATTCAGTTATTAGTTCTAGTAGTTTTGGGGTGGATTCTTTAGGATTTTTTATATACAATATAATGTCGCCTGCAAACAATGACAGTTTCACTTCTTCCTTACCAATCTGGATGCCTTTTATTTCTTTGTGTTGTCGGATTGCTGTGGCTAGAACCTCCAGAACTCTGTTGAATAAGTGTGGAGAGTGGGTATCCTTCTCTTTTTCCTGATCTTAAAGGAAAAGCTTTCAACTTCTTGCTGTTAAGTATGATGTTGTCTGTGGGTGTCTCATATATAGCCTTTATTATGTTGATTTACTTGCCCTCTATAACTATTTTGTTGAGAGTTTTTCATCATGACTTGATGCTGAATTTTTTAGAATGCTGTTTCAACATCTATGGAGATGACCACGTGGTTTTGTCCTTACTTTTTTTGATGTGGTGGATGATGATGATGGATTTTTGAATACTGTACCATCCTTGCATCGCTGGAATAAATCCTACTCTATAATGATGGATGATATTTTTTATGTATTTTTGAATTCAGTTTGCTAATATTTTGTTGAGTAGTTTTCATCTATGTTCATCAGGGATATTGATCGGTAATTTTTTGTATGTGTGGTGTGGTTGCCTGGTTTTGGTATTAGAGTGATGCTGGCCTCATAGAAAGAGTTTCGAAGTATTCCCTCCTCTTCTACTCTTTGGAAAACTTTAAGGAGGATGGGTATTCGGTCTTCACTAAATGTTTGATAAAATTCAGCAGTGAAGCCAACTGGCCCTTGGATTTAGTTCTTAGGTAGTTTTTCGGTTACTAATTCAATTGTATTGCTGGTAATTGGTCTGTTGAGATTTTCTATTTCTCCCTGGATCATTCTTGGAAGGTTGAATTTTACTAGAAAGGTGTCCTTTTCTTCTAGGTTATACAGTTAGCATATAATCTTTCTTAGTATTCTCTAATAATTTTTTGTATTTCTTTCACATCATAGTGATTTTTCCTTTCTCATTTCTGATTCTGTTTATGTGTGTAGACTCTCTTTTTTTCCTAATTAGTCTGACTAGGGGTTTACTATTTTGCTTATTTTCTAAAAGACCAGCTCCTGCTTTCACTGATTCTTTCTATTGTTTTATTCTTCTCAATTTTATTTATTTCAGCTGTGATCTTTATTATGTCCCTCCTTCTACTCACTTTGGGCCTCACTTGTTCTTCTTTTTATAGTTTCATTAATTCTGAGTTTAGACTCTTCATATGGGATTGTTCCTCTTTCCCAGGGTAAGCCTGTATTGTGATATACTTCCCTCTTAGCACGGTCTTCACTACATCGCTGAGATTTGGTGGTGCTGAATTATTGTTGTCCTTTGTCTCCATATATTGCTTGATCTCTGTTTTTATTTGGTCATTGATCCACTGATTATTTGGGACCACGTTAAGCCTCCCATGTGTTTGTGGGCTTTCTGTTTTTACATAATTTATTTCTAGTTACATACCTTTGTGGTCTGACAAGACGGTTGGTACAATTTCAATCCTTCTGAATTTACTGAGGCTCTTTTTGGGCCTAGTATATGATCTATTCTTGAAAATGTTCCATGTGCACTTGAGAAGAATGTGTATCCTGCTGCTTTCAGGTGGAGTGTTCTATAGATGTCCGTTATGTCCTTCTGTTGTAATATGTTGTTCAGTGCCTCTGTCTTCTCTTTATTTATCTTCTACCTGGTTGATCTGTCCTTTGGAGTGAGTGGTGTGTTCAAGTCTCCTAAAATGAATGTATTGCATTCTATTTCCCCCTTTAATTCTGTTAGTATTTGCTTCACATATGTAGGTGTTCCTGTGCTGGGTCCATATTTATTTAATTTGTTATATCCTCTTGTTGGACTAACCCCTTTATCATTACACAATGTCCTTCTTTGTCCCTTGTAAATTTCTTTGTTTTGAAGTCTATTTTGTCTGATACAAGTACTGCATCTCGTGCTTTCTCCCTATTGTTTGCATGAAATATCTTTTTCCATCCCTTCACTTTTAGTCTGTGTATGTCTTTGGGTTTGAAGTAAGTCTCTTGTAGGCAGTATATAGATGGCTCTTGTTTTTTTATTCATTCAGTGACTCTATGTCTTTTGATTGGTGCATGCAGACCATTTACATTTAGGGGGATTATCGATAGATATGTACTTATTGCCATTACAGGGTTTAGATTCATGGTTACCAAAGTTTCAAGGGTAACTTCTTTAGTATCTAAAAGTCTAACGTAACTCATTTAGTATGCTATTACAAAAACAATCCAAAGTTGTTGTTTTATGTGTCCTTCTTTTCTTCTTCCTCCATTCTTTATATATCAGGTATTATATTCTATACTTTTTCTATCCCTTTACTGACTTTTGGGGTAGTTGATTTAATTTTACATTTGTTTAGTAATTAATTAATCTATTTTTTTTATTGTGGTTTTTTTTTTCTCTGGTGACAGCTATTTAGCCTTAGGAACACTTCTATCTATAGCAGTATCTCAAAAATACACTGTAGAGACGGTTTCTGGGAGGTAAATTCCCTCAATTCTTGCTTATCTAGAAGTTGTTTAATCCCTGCTTCAAATTTAAATGATAAGGCTACAGGGAAGATGGCAGCATGAGCAGGGCAGAGGAAATCTCCTCCCAAAACCATATATATTTGTGAAAATACAACAAATACAACTATTCCTAAAACAGAGACCAGAAGACACAGTACAACAGCCAGGCTACAGCTACATCTGTGAGAACTCAGCGCCTCACAAAGCAGGTAAATACAAAGCCACGACCCAGCGGGACCCAAGCACTCCCTCACCCCAGCTCTTTGGCGGGAGGGAAAGAATCAGAGTGGGGAGGGAGTGGAAGCACAGGACTGCTAAATAACCAGCCCTGGTGGTCTACATCGGAAGCCCAGACACACATCGCATGGTGTATTGGAGGGTAGAGAAACAGAAGGGCAGGATCCAAGACGGAGACTGTGAGCAGGTCCCCACAGCTGGCTCCCCTGGGACAAAAGAAAAGTGGGTGCCTTTGAAAAAGTCTTAAAGAGACAAGGGACCAACAACGGAACAAAATCATCCCAGTGCACTCAGCCCAGCAGGCTGGGAATCTTGAGGAATTTCGGGACCTCTAACCGGCTGCTGGATAAAGCTGCCCCCCAAAGACTCTCACGGCGATAAGCAGCCTGCCATTTGTTCTCCAGGGCCGGTGTTGCAAACGGTCCAGAGGATCTGCCACAGCTGCGGAACAGCGGGAGAGCGGCCCCGCCCAAGCAACCATACATAATCTCCTACCGGCGGTGCGCAGCTAACCAGAAAGGGCTACGGAAGCCAGAGTAAGGTCCAGAAGTCACCAAGGGGTGCAGAACACATGCAGTGTGGCTGCAAACCCCAGCAGTGCTATAAGCTAGCTTGAGGGATGCCCCACACATGGCAGCTCAGGGGATCATCCCAGAGACTGCCTCGCAGTGTGTGGATAACCATCACAGGCTGCGGAGAATGGAAAGGAGAACAACAAGCAGGAAGGGACTTTGTTCTCCCAACTGACACACGGGGGATCTGCCTGCGACCACTTCTATCACCATGAAAAGACTTAAGAGTATGATCCAGTCAAAGATAAACCAGACAAACCCAGAGAGAGGGCCTGGTGGTATAGACTTAAACAATCTTCCTGAAAAAGAATACACAATAAAAGTCATAACCATGCTGATGGACCTACACAGATATATGCAAGAACTAAGGGAGGAAGTCAGGAGGGACACTACAGAAAGGAAACAATTGATTGACAGGCTTAAGAGCAGACTGGACGAGATGCAAATGACTGTTAATGGAATAGAAATCAGAGAACAGGAGTACAGAAAAGCTGAGGCAGAGAGAAAAGGATCTCTAGGAATGAAAGAATATTAAGAGAACTATATGACCAATCCAAACGAAAAAATATTCATATTACAGGAGTGCCAGAAGAAGAGAGAGAAAAACAGATACAAAGTGTCTTAGGAGACATAATTGCTGAAATCTTCCCCAAGGAGGGAAAGGAAATAGTTTCTCAGACCATGGAGGCCCACCGATCTCCCAACACAAGGGACCCAAGGAAGACAACACCAAGACATATATTAATTAAAATGGCAAAGACTAAAGACAAGAACAGAGTATTAAAGGCAGCTAGAGAGAGAAAAAAGATCACCTACAAAGAAAAACCCATCAGACTTCTCCACAGAAACCTTACAGGTCATAAGAGAATGGCATGATATATTTAACGCAATGAAACAAAAGGGCTTTGAACCAAGAATACTGTATCCAGCACGATTATCATTTAAATTTAAGGGAGGGATTAAACAATTCCCAGAGAAACGAAAGTTGAGGCAATTTGCCTCCCACAAACCACCTCTACAGGATATCTTAAAGGGACTGCTCTACATGGAAGCACTCCTAAGGCTAAAAAGATGTCACCAGAGAAAATACAATCATAGCAAAGAAAGCAAACTATACAAATACTAATGGAAGGCAAAAAATAAAATCAACTATCCACAAAAACAGTCAAAGGAAATGTAAAAAAAGAGTACAGAAAAAAACACCTAGCATATAAAGAATGGAGGAGGAAAAATAAGAAGGGAGAGAAATAAAGAAACATCAGACTGTGTTTATAATAGCTTAACAAGAGAGTTAAGTTAGACTGTTAGATAGTAAAGAAGCTACCCTTGAACCTTTGGTAACCATGAATCTAAAGCCCGTAATGGCAATAAGTACATATCTATTGATAATCACCCTAAATATAAATGGACTGAATGCACCAATCAAAAGACAGAGAGTAACAGAATGGATAAAAAAGCAAGACACATCTACATGCTGCATACAAGAGACTCACCTCAAACCCATTTACACACAGAATAAAAGTGAAGGGATGGAAAAAGATATTTCATACAAACAACGGGGAAAAAAGCAGTTCTACTACTTGTATCAGACAAAATAGACATTAAAACAAAGAAAGTAGCAAGAGATAAAGAAGGACTTTACATAAGGATGAAGGGGTCAGTCCAACAAGAGAATATAACCATTATAAATATATATGCACCCAACACAGGAGCGCTGACATTATGTGAAACAAATACTAACAGAATTAAAGGAGGAAATAGAAAGCAATGCATTCATCTTAGGAGACTTCAACACACCACTCATTCCAAAGGACAGGTTAACCAGGCAGAAAATAAGTAAAGACACAGAGGCACTGAACAACACACTAGAAGAGATGGACCTAACAGACATCTACAGAACTCTACACCCAAAAGCAGCAGGATACACATTCTTCTTAAGTAAACATGGAACATTATCCAGAATAGACCAAATACTAGGCCACCAAAAGAACCTCAGAAAATTCAAAAATATTGAAATTCTACCAACCAACTTCTCAGATCACAAAGGTATAAAACTAGAAATAAATTCTACAAAGAAAACAAAAAGGCTAACAAATACTTGGAGGCTCAACAATGTGCTCCTAAATAGTCAATGGATCAATGACCAAATTAAACAGAGATCAAACAATATATGGAGAAAAATGACAACAGCACAAAGCCCTAACTTCTGTGGGACGCAGACCAATCCCAAATGAATAGTCTAAAGTCACAAATATAGAAACTGGAAAAAGAGGAACAAATGACGCTCAAAATCAAAAGAAGGAGGTACATAATAAAGATTAGAAATAAATAAATAAAATTGAGAAGAATAAAACAATAGAAAGAATCAATGAAATCAGGAGCTGGTTCTTTGAAAAAATAAACAAAATAGATACACCCCTAGCCAGACTTATTAAGAGAAAAAGAGAATCTACACACATAAACAGAATCAGAAATGAGAAAGGAAAAATCACGACGGACCCCACAGAAATATAAAGAATTATTAGAGAATACAATGAAAATCTCTATGCTAACAAGCTGGAAAACCTAGAAGAAATGGACAACATCTTAGAAAAATACAACCTTCCAAGAGTGACCAAGGAAAAAACAGAAAACCTAAATAGACCAATTACCAGCAACGAAACTGAATCGGTAATCAGAAAACTACCCAAGAACAAACCCCTGGGCCAGATGGATTCACCGCTGAATTTTATCAGACATATAGAGAAGACATAATACCCATACTACTTAAGTTTTCCAAAAAATAGAAGAGGGGGGAACACTTCCAAACTCATTCTATGAATCTAGCATCACTTTAATACCAAAACAGGCAAAGACCCCACCAAAAAAGAAAATTACAGACAAATATACATGATGAACATAGATGCAAAAATACTCAACAAAATATTAGCAAACCAAATTCAAAAATACATCAAGAGGATCATACACCATGATCAAGTGGGATTCATCTCAGGGATGCAAGCTGTAAAAGTTCTGTACAGCAACATACACCATCAGTAGAACAAAAAGACATCCTACAGTATGGGAGAATATATTCATAAATGACATATCCGATAAGGGGTTGACATCCAAAATATATAAAGAACTCATGCAACTCAACAAATGAAAAGCAAATAATCCGATTAAAAAATGGGAAGAGGAGCTAAACAGACACTTCCCCAAAGAAGAAATTCAGATGGCCAACATGCACTTGAAAAGATACTCCACATCGCTAATCATCAGAGAAATGCAAATTAAAACCACAATGAGATATCACCTCGCACCAGTTAGGATGGCCAATATCCAACACACAAACAACAACAAATGTTGGCGAGGATGTGGAGAAAGAGGAACCCTCCTACACTGCTGGTGGGAATGCAAATTAGTTCAACCATTGTGGAAAGCAGTATGGAGGTTCCTCAAAAAACTAAAAAAAGAAATACCATTTGACCCAGGAATCACACTCCTATGAATTTACCCTAAGATTGCAGCAGACGAGTTTGAAAAAGATATATGCACCCCTATGTTTATCAGAGCACTAATTACAATACCCAGGAAATGGAAGCAACCTGTGTCCGTCAGTAGATAAATGGATAAAGATGTGGTACATATACACAATGGAATATTATTCACCCATAAGATGAAAGCAATCCAGATATTTACAACAACAGGATGGAGCTAGACGGTATTATGCTCAGTGAAATAAGGCAGGAGGAAAAATACAACTATCAAATGATTTCACTCATATCTGGAGTATAAGAACAAAGAAAAAAATTGAAGGAACAAAACAGCAGCAGACTCACAGAACCCAGGAATGGACTAACAGTTACCAAAGGGAAAGGAACCCAGAGGATGTGTTGGAAGTGAGGGATAAGGGGGGAAAAGGGGCATTACGATTAACATACATAATGTGGAGGGGGGCACGGGTAGGGTTGTACAACTCAGAGAAGACAAGTAGTGATTCTATAGCATCTCACTACGCTGATGGACAGTGACTGTAATGGGGTATGTGGTGGGGACTTGATGAAGTGGGGAATTTAATAACCATAATGTTGCACATGTAATTGTAGATTAACAATATCAAAACAATTTTTTAATGATAATCTGACTAGGTAGTGTGTTCTTGTTTCAAGGCCCTTCTGTTTCACTGCATCAAATATATCATGCCACCACCTTCTGGCTTGTAAGGTTTCTGCTGAGAGGTCTGATGACAGCCTGATGGGTTTTCCTTTGTATGTGATGTTTCTTCTCAATCTGGCTGCTTTTATA